>BSBN01001561.1:0-714734 GCA_027924645.1 Cunninghamia lanceolata
TCTCCTCATGGCATGAAAGAAGCATCTTCCTTCCATGAGAGCTACACCATCGAGGTGACATTCATTTGTGGTTTCAATCATTTATCAATTGGTTTTTGCCTCTACCTCATAGGGATATGCACTCTTTATTTAAAAATGATGTTCAGAAGACTTGAATGTCTCTTCGGGGCTGACTGAGGCAAGCCTCTAAACACCACAACCCCAAACCCATTTTCTATGAATTGCAGGTTACAGGTGTAGAAGTGAAAGAAGTGGAGTTGTAGGGAGACATAGTAGAGTATCAGAATTGCAGATCTAAGAAGAAAACTAGGGCTTGGACTTGGGTGCCCTCGCATTAGTCCTCTAGATCCTGAAACACAGAAACCTCTGGAACAACAAGAACAAGTTGTAGACAAATTCTAGGAATTGTAGCAGACAACTCTACCTTGGACTTGGGCATGAGTTCCCTAGTCCTACAACATCTTTGCCTCTGGAATCTGGTTCTCCTATGTTCACTGATCTCGGTGCTTCTTTGTCCGTATCTATCACGGTTTGAAAGTTATGCCCTGTTTATCATAGAACTAGGGTTTTGCCTATTTATTCATCTAGGGTTTAATAAATAATCAATAATTCCAAATTTCCTTATCATTCAAGTGACAACAGACCTGATAGCTGATTCCTCTTGCAAAAGTTGTGACTTAGCTCAATTTGATGTCCTTTAATGTATGTAGTGAAAGAAGGATTAACCACACCTTACATTCAATTGAAAATCCTCTTTTTCTACATTACAGGAGCAAATTGTTAATCATCCTCTGTAATGTATTAGTGTTATGGACAAAAGCTTAAAACCCGCATGTCACTGGCATAATCTTTTCTTTGTGCATGTCGTGTTCAAGTAGGCAGACCAAACTATGGTTATTTGAGTTGACCGAAAGGTGCTACTTTAGTAGACGAAAGAAAAACTATGGAGTCTTTGTCAAACTGTATCATTGAGTCATTAGAGCACATCGTTGAGATATAAGAGTAATGATTAGCGGATGTTTTTCTTTTGGTGCAATCCAATTTGTGACTATCATTAAGATTTAAAGATACGTCTTCTTTTCATTTCATGATAACCTAAAAGATAGTATCTATCACTAGTGTACCATGTCATAACCTTATTGTTCTATATTTATCGAGCATATATAATACTTGAGTGCAAGTTAGTGTGCACAGGTATATATCTCTCCCTTGACTAGGGTTAGTGATGGGAAGAAGGTTATTAGCTCGAAACTATCACATTATTCTCTTTAAAATTTTCTCCTATTATTGATATCAAACTATGCTAATAAATTAGTAATAGTTTTTCTATAAGGATATAGAAACACATGTTTTTCATTTTACGTGAAAAAAAAAGTTGATTAGGACTAAATAGTCTAAATTAGACTAGAGGTTATTGTAGAGTTAAAACTCTACATTTTGATTTTTGCTTGATCGCGGTTCATTGTTTCTTTCTCTATTTGTTGCCCAGTTTCTGGAGTTCCTATTGTTATTTGTTTCCTGTGTGCAGAACACACCATGTGTCAGTATTGAGAATCTGCAAGGGAAAATGCTTCAAAATGACGCACGAGGCTGCCACGTGGAAGAAGTTTTGAAGTAGTTAGTATATAGTGTCATAGTCGCAGATAGTGCCACGTGCCTTATGTATGCTCCGTAGTTCCCAGATGATGTCGGAATGCGCCACGTACCCTTGGCTGCATTTCTATTCATTTAGTTTCTTCCTGTGCGCAAAATGTACCATGTGTCGCTATCGAGGGGCTTGAGGATAGGTTTTCTTTGATGTAGCTTACATGCGGAAGGTGCCAAGTGTCTTTTTGTTGCAGTAGCGTATGTCACCGCGTGTATACTTCTTTGATAGCTTTTGAGGCACCAAAAAGCATATGGTGGGCCCGAGGTGTTATGACTTAAGTTTCAGTTGCACGCAGAAAGTGCCAAGTGTTGCTACCGCGGGGTTTTGAGAAACTTTGATGAAGCTTTGGAAATAAGCGATGGTGTGCCACGTGTTACTTTGTTGCATTATGCAAAAGATGCCATGTGTCTCTATATTTTGTTAAGTTTCAAGAAGTGATGGGATATATGTGGGCCCCTATAATGTTATAGCCACAATTTCTAACGTGACGCGAAGATTGCCACATGTCATTGCCATGGTTGTTTGAAGGATGTGTTGACTTTTTCCCAGACTGGATGCTTATTCCCAGATTTCCCTACAAGGTAGCCATCAGTGATCAACAGGATCTCTGGGCCAGGGGGTCAACAGTATAGGAGATAGACTCTATATTTTATCTCCTCTTCTTCTTCAGGCTCTGCAAGACCTAGGGGGGTATTCCCTACTCAACATCCATGAGGATATGCATGCAAGGCTGGGATGTTGACAGAAAGCAGATGAGTCCTCCTGTAAGTAGACCAAAACTGAAAGATAAGGGCAAAGGGGCTAGCTTTGGGCCTATTTGCAGTTGTAGACAGAGGACTGAGGTTCCTAAAACTAACTCTAATGTCCTAATGTTGGTTTTAGATTTTGCTTTGGAGTTTAAGTGTGGATGCAAAGCTGGATATGGTTATAACACAAAACAAAGCATGATTGGTGCCTATCCAGGGCCTGGAGTCAGTAGACATACACCTGTGAATGATCAGCATGAACAACTAAAACTGGATTTCAAGGGGATATGTGTGATACCTGCCTTACAGGCATCTCCCAATACAAAGTGTTAGGTTATCTCTACTTATGGTATCCCTACTGCAGTATATTCTTCCCAATGTTCAACCTGAAAATAGTTTAATCTACCCCTTGAGTAGAAGTTAAAAGATCAGACAGTCAACATAGGAATTCTATGCTCTAGAATCTAAACATTACCAAACATCCAGATTCAGAAGAAGAATACATGCAATACTGGAGACAGAATTAACACAACACATGCCAAACAGCATTTCTCATATAAGTTTGATCATGAAATCAGTGGGTTCATGCCAAAAACAAACAACAAGAGATACATAAACTCACAGGTAAGCTGTACAGAGCAACCAGATCAGCTTGTTATGCATTACAGAGCCAAAATCATCAACTTTCAACAACCTTTCAAATGAGCAAGACCACCTGCTTATAACAGCCAGGTAGGTGCTCAGCAATTAATTACAATGGTCGACCAAAAATCCCGCCAGATACACAGTATCAGGAAAATGACGCTCAAACACAACCAGATTGGCGCCCAAACTTGAATGCAACAGGTAGGGGAGGAGATAGGAAGATTTCTCGAGCCCTGCGCCCCTGTTCGCTGATGTACACCCTCAGTCGGGTACAGGATCCATCCACGCCATCGCCCATACCTCTGCAACAATCGCCATTAATGGCGCACCAACCCGCGGCCTTGGGAAGAACATCATACAGACTATCGCAAGCATTTCCCGCCGAGACTCATCATCATGATGTTTTGAATATGCAGGATAACATTATCCCACATGCACCCCGCGATGACCTCTTTAACACTTTATATACTAGGTCATGAGCATATATCATGTCGGTGCTTTTGCTCCTGACGACACTAGTATAGACCTCATCATCATCATCCTCCAGCAGCATGATCTCCTGTTGTTTGAAATATCACCCTAACGTCCTCATGATATTTGAAATATAACCTTCATGATAATCGGCACAACCTGATCCTTCGGAGGAACATCCTCCTGCTGAGCTTATAACAAAAGTCTGGCCGATGAACATCCTGATGACGTCATCATCATGTACTGCTGATGTCATCATCATATCTGCCTACTGCGCACCTCCTCATATCCGGATGACGTCATCATCATGTTTGCAAATATCAGGAGGTCTCTTTAAGATGATCAGTGTTAGAAATATGACCCCCCGGATCTTGATGACGTCATCATCATATTAACATCATCATGATATTCGGAAGACAACCGGATATTTGGAAATATCCTCCTGATGTTCAAATATCAGGTTGCACTGTAGCTCCACGATAAGATCGGGGCGATAACTGAATATGATGATGCTGCTTGAAAAGATCACCCCCAGTAGATAATGCGCGAAGCCGGCAGGCGGATATCTCCTTGATATCAACATCATCATGATGTTCGAACAAACATATATCTGGGTGATATGAAAATATCACCTCTTCCTTCGAGAATATCATGATGCAGATAGGCAGAAAGAAAAATATCACCCTGATATACGGATGACGTCAGCATCATCAGGATGACAAAACAACGAACAAGAAGTGATACAACATCATCAGGATGATATTGACTAAGATCATCCTGACGTTCAAAATATGATGACCCTAGTGAATATCGGGTCGCACTTAGAACTCTTCGACAACATCATCAGGATGATATTAACCAAGATCACCCGATGATAAAATATCACCCTGGCGAAATATCATGAAGGCAGAAAATATGATGACCTCCGCAAGCAACAGGATGATAACTGGAAATATCATGATGATGACGACCCTTAGGAAAAAACAAGTCAGGTCGACAACTTAAAGAATAACCCCTTCAAGATATCGGGGCAACATCATCATCATGTTTGAGCAAGGTGATATTCGGAAGATCACCGGATACTTGAAAGATCACCCCCGCAAGCAACTGAGGGCGCACTGTAGCTCACCAGTATCATCAGGATAATAAGCAAACATCACCCGACAGTTGAAATATGATGATGACGATGCGAAAAACAAGTCGACGAAGAACATGCTGATGAAGATCATCATCGAAGACAAGATGATGATGATGACCTCCTCCTCAGAAAAATATGATGCTGCAGCTGAAAAACGCTGAGGAGGTCCAACACTTAGAAAAATTGGGCAAGAAGATGAAGGCTTCAGATGAAGAAACCTCCTGATCATGACAAATCAGCCCCAGGTCAAAATAAGTGCTAACAGTGGCTCCGAATGGGGACGTGCAGGTGAAAACCTGCAGCGAGAACCAGATCTCCGGGCAGACCTGACAAAAAGCAAAAAATGCGAGCTGTACAAGGCATTTACACTACATACATATTTTACAAATGTGCACAGCAACCAGATATTCATGCAAAATAGAACTTAAGGAATTGGCCATGCACAGGCAACTCCAGAATTTCACCATCTAGGGCCTGGAGGAAATAAGAATCCTCCCCATGAGTATTGCAAACCTGATATGGGCCCATCCATAAGGGCTGGAATTTACCATGTTTACCCTTTTCCTGATCTTTAGCATTCCAAATGAGCACCAGATCATTTACTTGAAACTCTCTTTTTGTAGTTCTTCTGTCAAACTGATATTTCATATCCTGTTGTCTTTTGAGATTGATCTGGTGGGCTCTCCTTCTGTCTTCATCCAATGCAACCAGCTGATTCACTCTTTCTGTCATGGGATCTTCAATGTCCCCATCATTTTCCTGAATGAACCTGTAAACTGGTAGGAGATTGTTTATGGGCAGTCTAGCTGGTGCACCATATACTAGCTCAAAAGGTGACTTCCCAATAGCCCTTTTCACAGTCACTCTGTCAGCCCATACTGCTAAGTTCAACTTTGAGTCCCAAGCTCTCTTGTTCTTGTCCAGTATCCTCTTGACAATTTTCATGATGCTCTTATTGCTTGATTCTGCCTGACCATTTCCTTGTGGGTCATATGGTGATGTATATGACAGGTTTATCCCATACCTGTTGCAAAAATCAACAAACTCACCTGATCTGAAGCACATAGCATTATCAGTGATAATCTTAAATGGTACTCCAAACCTGATGATGATGTTCTCTAGTATGAAGTCTGTCACCACCTTACTTGTAGCTCTTTTAGTTGGAATGGCCTCAATCCATTTGGTAAAGTAGTCAGTTGCCACCAAAATCCAACTGTGTCCCCCACTTGATTTGTCTGCAATTTCCCCTATAAAGTCAATTCCCCATTGCTGGAATGGAGCATCCACAAGTACAGTTCTGAGGGGCAAAGCACCATTATATTTCAGCTTTCCTGAGAATCTCTGGCAAGGGTCACACTTCCTTACTAACTTCTGTGCATCTGAAAAGAGAGTGGGCCACCAATATCCTGCCCTGAGAATTTTATGAGCTGTTGTTTGGGCAGTATAATGGCCACCACACAATCCTTTATGCATGTCAATCAAAATATTGTTAGCCATGTTCTTATCCACACATCTCAGCAGCACACCATCAGGATTTTTCCAGTACAACTCACCTTGAATAACAACATACCTGATTGCTTGTAGCTTCAGAGTCCTCTTTTGATTGTCACTGAAATGGGAAGGACAATTTAGATTTTGCAAATAATAGACAATATCCTTGTACCATTCAGATCCTGATACACTTACATTCTCATCTTGGACTGCATTAACTTGGCATGCTTCCAAGTTTGACTGTGCCATCATCTTGGCTAGTCCTTGTCCCCTTATCAACTTAGTAACTTGTATGTCTATGTTGAATTCCTGCAGTTTGTTTATCCATCTGCACCTTCTTCCAGTCACCTCCTGCTGAGTGAATATGTCTTTGACTGCAGCATGAGGCACATATGCAATGATATATGACCCTACCAGGTATGGTCTGAAACTTTTGATGGCTCTAACTAGTGCATATGCCTGCTTTTCCATAATGTCATATTTCAACTCAGAGGCCTGCAGGGACATACTGAAGAAAGCAATGGGCTGTTCAAAACCATCTTCATTTTTCTGTAACAAACATGCAGCTACAGTATGAAAGGAAGCAAAAGAAAACACTTGGAATGGCCTAGAAAAATCAGGAGATTTAAGAACAGGGGCCATCTTAATTGCCTCTTTGATATTCTGAAATGATCCTACTGCTTCCTTTTCCCAGTTGACAGTTGCATCCTTCTTCATCATCTTGGAGATGTTCCTTGTGATTTCTGCAAAGTTGGGAACAAATCTTCTAACAAAGTTTATCTGTCCAAAGAAGGACTGAACTCCTTTCACAGTTTTTGGCATTTGGATCCTGTCAATGGCTGCCACTCTCTCTGGATCTATCCTGACTCCATCCTTGGAAACAATATGTCCCAGAAGCTTTCCTTCAACTACTCCAAAGGCACACTTCTTTGGGTTTAAAGAAATACCATATTCTAGTGCTCTTATGAAGATCTGCTCCAGATGCAAACAATGCTGCTCTTCTTTCTTTGAGTAGGCAGTCATGTCATCCTGATATACAGCCAAGATTGAATCAATCAGCCCTGCAAAAGCAACATCCATTGCTCTTTGAAATGTAGCGCCTGCATTTGTTAGTCCAAATGGCATTCTAACATACACATACGTTACCCATGGAGTGGTAAAGGCAGTCTTATACTGTTCTGATTCCTTTACCTTTACCTGATTATATCCTGAAAATCCATCCATCATGGATAGGAGTTCACAACCAGTCACTCTCTGCAACATAGCCTCCTTATTAGGCAGTGGATAGTTATCCTTCAAAGAGGATACATTCAAGTTCCTGAAATCCACACAAAGCCTAATATCACCATTCTTTTTTCTGACTGGGACAAGGTTAGACACCCAAGTTGAATGTCTGATTGGCACAATTATTCCAGCATCCCTGAGCCTTTTGAGTTCTTCTTGCATCTTGGGAGCTAAGGTAGGATTTATAGGCCTTTGCCTTTGTCTAAATGCCTTAGCTTCAGGCTTCAGTGGGATCTCATGCTGGAACAAGTCTTCCCTATAAGCTTTTAGGTCCTCATATGACCAAGCAAAAACATGTTTATACTTTTTTAGCAATGCAATCAGCATACTTCTTATGTGTGGTTTGAGTTGTTTGCCAATATATACCTTCTGAGGGGCCTGAGATGTCCCCAAATTTATTTCTTCTAAATCCTCCTTATTTGTGGGGGATGTCTTTGTGACCATTTTGTCTCTACTGTCAAAGGCTCTTTCCAAAGCCACTAACCCTCTAGGGATCTTGTTAGTCTTCAACTGAATGATCTCTTTCCCTACAAGAGTCTCTTTTCCATCTACAGTTTCTACAAAAGCTTGGAAATCAATCTGTTGATTCTCATATTCATCTATGCAGTGCAAAAATTTCAGCAAATCCCTATCATCATTAAAAACTTGCCAACTGCATATGTTTTCTGGTATGGCAGGCCTAATTTTAACTTCTACATCTGTGACACCTGACAGAGTGATGTCATCTGGCCTTATTGCAACATTGGCTAAGAAATCAGCCATAACATTTTTTGACCTTTCTACCCAGCCAATTGAAAATGCATCAAATAATTCAATAGTATCCCAAACAGCATGCTTGTATTGCTTCAGTCTTTTATTTTTTGCAGCATACTTATTTCTGATTTGGGATACAATCAGCTCAGAATCCCCAAATACTCTTAACATTTTAATCCCATGTTTGAGAGCAATATTCAGGCCTAAGAGTAAAGCCTCATATTCTGCAATATTGTTTGTGCAATCAAACCTCAGCAAGAAAGAGAATTTGAGGAGCTTACCAGTTGGAGACAGGAAAACAACTCCAGCTCCAGAGCCTTCTTTTGCACAAGCTCCATCAAAAAACATGGTCCATAAGCCTTGCTGATCCAGCTCATCAATACAGGCATTTTTCTTTTTGTCTTCTGCATCATCTGAGACAACCTTGAAGTTATCACAGTCAGTGTCCACAAAGCATACCTGTTCATTTGCTTCTTGGTCTTCCACTGTCCCTGATGATCTTTGCTCTCTGCTTAACTTGACATCCCTGCCATTCATTGGAATCATGGCATATGATAGGTCCAGCTGCATACTTCCACCTATTAGTGCTGCCCATCTTCTTGACAGCAACATACCATATTGTGGCTTGATGTCAACCACTGTTATATTCATCTTATATTTCTTTTCAGGAAATGCTGCCAGTTTGAAATCCACATCCTTCATGATTCCAATAACTGGTACCTCTCTGGCATCCATAGCATAACACTTTCCACATGCCTTGTCAATCTTTAGTCCAGTTTGTTGCATGATGGCCAGAGGCATGACATTTGTGGATGCTCCAGAGTCAAGCATACAATTTCTAATTATTTTACCATTTATAACCAGGGAAACATAAAATGGTTCCACCTGTGAAGGACACTTTGTCATGGTCATTCCTAAATAGACTTCAGGAGTCTCATCTTCTTCATTGCACATGACCTGTTTCTCACCCTGGGTCTGATCATTTTGTTTAGCTTGAAAAGGTACCCCTGAGATTAGGGATATTGTCCTATTCTTGATCTCTTCCACTTTCATGAGTTCCATAAGTGGAACAGAGACCTTTACCTGAGAGAGGATCTGGGCTATATCAAATGGAGCATAGTTTTGTACAACAGTTGTAGCTTGCTCCACAATCTTGCTTTTATCCTGAGCTGACTTAGCTTTCATTTTCATAGTTCCCTGATCATCATTCTTGTCTTGGGAACCTCTACTTTGATCTTCAGCCTGAGGGGTTTTGTTCTCTGGTCCTTGAGATTCAGGACCTGCTCTGTATCTAAAGTTCTGCTTGTTATTTACCCACTGCCTTTTTTGTGGTTCAGTTCCTTTATGACCATGCATCAGCTGACCTGCAGAAATATCCTCTGGCTGATGTGGGCTGCCAACCTGATTTCTACCTCTGAGATTGTAGTTGCTTTTGACTTGAGCAACTGCTGCAGCTGTGAAGGCTCTGATTTCCTCATCAGAAGGTCTTTGTAGGTTACTCAGAAAGTTGTGTGAGTTCTGAGCATACACATAGTTATCTTCATTATCTTCATCATCTGGGGACTGTTGGTAGGCCTGAACTTGATGATCTGTATTGTCATCAGCATCATAAAGAGTATATCCATTGCCTATGGACATCATGTTAACATCATCATCCTGCACATGATGTGGCTCATTGCACTCATTACAAGATGTAGCATTATCATACAAAGATTGGGCAATCATGCACTGTGACTGTGAATGTGGCATCTGACAGATTATACACCACGGAGCATCATCAGCAATATTTATAGTTTTCTTCAGGGGATCAGGAGTTTCCTTGGCATGTTGAGCCCTCTGATTTGTGTTGTTACGTGGATATACAGGCTTACCATCATGCCAATTGGTGTTATAAGACATATCATGTAATGATGGCCTCTTTTCCTGCCTTTGATAGACTTGCCTATCAGGACCCATCCCTTTTTCACTTCTAGCTAATCTATAGCTCAGGTCCTTAACAACATTTGCTAGTTTGTCTATCTTATCTTCAGGAGCAGATGTACTACCTTGAGTGTTCTGAGGCTTATTTGGATTCTGCAGAATTTTTACATCATCCCTTCTATTGGTCTTGCCTGATGCTTTCTTATTGTTTTCAATATTTACTGCAATTCTGAAAGCATCCCTGAGAGTGGCAGGACCTTTATCTCTTAGTCCATATGCAGTCTTTGCATCAAAAGCATTGATGTACAAAATTATGCACATTGGTTCATTTGGCCTCATGTGATGTGGCAGTTTGTTCAACACTTTAGTAAATCTTGCATTAAAGTCTGCAACCTGCTCATTTGACCCTTTGGTGATACTGGTGAACTCATTTACAAAGAAGCTAGGGTCAGTTTTATCACCATATTGCTCCTTGAATATCCTTTTAAAATCATCCCATGATGATATGCTCCGGTCAGGTAGATTCCTGTACCATTCTCTTGCCTCATCTATTAAGGATTGCATGAATGACTTCATGAAAACATCCTCATGCTCAACCTCAAAATTATCCATGACATTTTGAAAGGCCTTTAGATGATCTTCTCCTGACACTGTATTGTTTCCTGAAAACTTAGGCACTTGCAGCCTCAGATGCTTGTCAATGGGGTTAGGATACCCAGGAATACCATCAAACACCAGCTGCCTGAATCTATCTAACTGCATGGGCTGTCTGTCTGGCTGATTAATATTAATATTTCTATTTGCATTTTGGTTTCCTGCATTGTTTAGTGGTATCCTAGCATCATTCACATTTTGTCTCTCATCATGATGCTGATGTTGCATTTCATATCTTTGCTGATGTCTTTGCATATTTGCATTTTCTAAGGTAGGAACTGAATCATTTTGGGCAGTTCTCAAGGCTTGCACTTTCTGCCTTATATCATCTCTGATTTTCATGGCTTGTAGGTATTCTAGTTCTGCTCTTAGACTTTTGATTTCTTCAGCTAGCTGTTCATCCTTAGGTCTGGAGGTAGATGGTCTCATACCATTTTGGTCATCATCTTCATCATCCCTTAGAGACTCTGCCTCTTCAAACCTTTCACTTGGGTCTAGAAAAGGGCGTTCTTGGAACACCTCTGACCTCATTCTCATACTACCACCCTGTTGCCTCTCATATGCACCTTGGATATCAGCTTCTGCACTTGAAAAATAAGGAGCATGCTGTCCTGATGGCCTAGGGTTATCTTGTACATCATCACTTTTTCTGGGGGAGCTCTCATGACTAACTGAGACAGTTCCCTTTCTTCTATACATCATTCTTTTTGTTAATGGTAACTCTTCAAATAGAGGATTTTGTTGGGATCTTCTCCCCTGCATATAATTTTACTTTGACCGGTTGGGAGATTACTTCGGAGTCGCCACCTATTTCTAGGAACTGTTTTCTTCTGAAAACCAGGGTTCTTTCACAAGGTTCCCCAGCGGAGTAGATTACTGTTGCTGACTCAGATGGGTCACATATATATCACTGGAGATGATTAGATAGCACTTTTACTTCTCATTTCCCCAGTAGAGTCGCCAATTTCTGTTGACTTTTTCCCAGACTGGATGCTTATTCCCAGATTTCCCTACAAGGTAGCCATCAGTGATCAACAGGATCTCTGGGCCAGGGGGTCAACAGTATAGGAGATAGACTCTATATTTTATCTCCTCTTCTTCTTCAGGCTCTGCAAGACCTAGGGGGGTATTCCCTACTCAACATCCATGAGGATATGCATGCAAGGCTGGGATGTTGACAGAAAGCAGATGAGTCCTCCTGTAAGTAGACCAAAACTGAAAGATAAGGGCAAAGGGGCTAGCTTTGGGCCTATTTGCAGTTGTAGACAGAGGACTGAGGTTCCTAAAACTAACTCTAATGTCCTAATGTTGGTTTTAGATTTTGCTTTGGAGTTTAAGTGTGGATGCAAAGCTGGATATGGTTATAACACAAAATAAAGCATGATTGGTGCCTATCCAGGGCCTGGAGTCAGTAGACATACACCTGTGAATGATCAGCATGAACAACTAAAACTGGATTTCAAGGGGATATGTGTGATACCTGCCTTACAGGCATCTCCCAATACAAAGTGTTAGGTTATCTCTACTTATGGTATCCCTACTGCAGTATATTCTTCCCAATGTTCAACCTGAAAACAGTTTAATCTACCCCTTGAGTAGAAGTTAAAAGATCAGACAGTCAACATAGGAATTCTATGCTCTAGAATCTAAACATTACCAAACATCCAGATTCAGAAGAAGAATACATGCAATACTGGAGACAGAATTAACACAACACATGCCAAATAGCATTTCTCATATAAGTTTGATCATGAAATCAGTGGGTTCATGCCAAAAACAAACAACAAGAGATACATAAACTCACAGGTAAGCTGTACAGAGCAACCAGATCAGCTTGTTATGCATTACAGAGCCAAAATCATCAACTTTCAACAACCTTTCAAATGAGCAAGACCACCTGCTTATAACAGCCAGGTAGGTGCTCAGCAATTAATTACAATGGTCGACCAAAAATCCCGCCAGATACACAGTATCAGGAAAATGGCGCTCAAACACAACCAGATTGGCGCCCAAACTTGAATGCAGCAGGTAGGGGAGGAGACAGGAAGATTTCTTGAGCCCTGCGCCCCTGTCCGCTGATGTACACCCTCAGTCAGGTACAGGATCCATCCACGCCATCGCCCATACCTCTGCAACAATCGCCATTAATGGCGCACCAACCCGCGGCCTTGGGAAGAACATCATACAGACTATCGCAAGCATTTCCCGCCGAGACTCATCATCATGATGTTTTGAATATGCAGGATAACATTATCCCACATGCACCCCGCGATGACCTCTTTAACACTTTATATACTAGGTCATGAGCATATATCATGTCGGTGCTTTTGCTCCTGACGACACTAGTATAGACCTCATCATCATCATCCTCCAGCAGCATGATCTCCTGTTGTTCGAAATATCACCCTGACGTCCTCATGATATTTGAAATATAACCTTCATGATAATCGGCACAACCTGATCCTTCGGAGGAACATCCTCCTGCTGAGCTTATAACAAAAGTCTGGCCGATGAACATCCTGATGACGTCATCATCATGTACTGCTGACGTCATCATCATATCTGCCTACTGCGCACCTCCTCATATCCGGATGACGTCATCATCATGTTTGCAAATATCAGGAGGTCTCTTTAAGATGATCAGTGTTAGAAATATGACCCCCCGGATCTTGATGACGTCATCATCATATTAACATCATCATGATATTCGGAAGACAACCGGATATTTGGAAATATCCTCCTGATGTTCAAATATCAGGTTGCACTGTAGCTCCACGATAAGATCGGGGCGATAACTGAATATGATGATGCTGCTTGAAAAGATCACCCCCAGTAGATAATGCGCGAAGCCGGCAGGCGGATATCTCCTTGATATCAACATCATCATGATGTTCGAACAAACATATATCCGGGTGATATGAAAATATCACCTCTTCCTTCGAGAATATCATGATGCAGATAGGCAGAAAGAAAAATATCACCCTGATATACGGATGACGTCAGCATCATCAGGATGACAAAACAACGAACAAGAAGTGATACAACATCATCAGGATGATATTGACTAAGATCATCCTGACGTTCAAAATATGATGACCCTAGTGAATATCGGGTCGCACTTAGAACTCTTCGACAACATCATCAGGATGATATTAACCAAGATCACCCGATGATAAAATATCACCCCGGCGAAATATCATGAAGGCAGAAAATATGATGACCTCCGCAAGCAGCAGGATGATAACTGGAAATATCATGATGATGACGACCCTTAGGAAAAAACAAGTCAGGTCGACAACTTAAAGAATAACCCCTTCAAGATATCGGGGCAACATCATCATCATGTTTGAGCAAGGTGATATTCGGAAGATCACCGGATACTTGAAAGATCACCCCCGCAAGCAACTGAGGGCGCACTGTAGCTCACCAGTATCATCAGGATAATAAGCAAACATCACCCGACAGTTGAAATATGATGATGACGATGCGAAAAACAAGTCGACGAAGAACATGCTGATGAAGATCATCATCGAAGACAAGATGATGATGACGACCTCCTCCTCAGAAAAATATGATGCTGCAGCTGAAAAACGCTGAGGAGGTCCAACACTTAGAAAAATTGGGCAAGAAGATGAAGGCTTCAGATGAAGAAACCTCCTGATCATGACAAATCAGCCCCAGGTCAAAATAAGTGCTAACAGGATGCAAAGTAAAGAAGCTTTTAAGACGCGGAGTGTGCCAAGTGTCCCATTGTTGAATTCTCAAGTGCCGCCATGTATTAGTTTCTAAAGGTATGGCAAAATGCGACAAATGTCAGTGTCTTTTCTATTTGTTAAAAACAAAGCAAACTATGCAGCAAGCGGAAGGTGCCACATAATAGTTTTAGAGTTGTTGATGCTTGCCACTTGCCCGAACGGAACTGCAAGTTACTGTACCACATTTTTAGTATCACTCAGTCAATGAGTGTGCAGGGAAGACACAGTTGCATATTCAAGAAGATTTTCAGTGATAGTTTGACTTCCAGTTGAGTTCCAGTTCAGTTACAGGCCGTTGAGATTCTAACAGATGGGACGATCTTGAGTAAAATTTGGTTCCTATAAATAGGGGAAGGTTTTGCAACAATGATAAACAGACATATTGATTAAGAATTCAAAGTCTCAACTATGATCAAATTGTATCATTTTGCCTTTGCATCTATTTCTAGAAAGAAGCGGATATATCTGTACATGTTTCTGTGCCTTTTGTATTTTACTGAATTGTTAATGAAAGAAGTTCTGTTCTGTACCATTGGTGATATATTCTGTGTCTTTGCATAAATCTTTTAAGTTTAGCCTTTGTTTGAATTTGTTTATAATCTATTTATGTTGATCATGCTTCATTTTCTCTTCAACATAACTAAATCATAAAGGTTTAATCACTGTGCTAGTTGCTAATACACATCTAAATCTGGTGCATCACTATAGGATTAGAAGCTTTTGTTTTATTGTATCTGTAATCTTATTTTTTCTTCCCTTTACCTAAAACCCCATTAAAAAAGGAAGAGACAACTTCTGTAAAATTTGGAGGTTGTTTCAAGTGTCAAGTCCCACATTCTTGAAGCTTCCCATGTTGGTGTTGGAACCCACGTAATTTTATCCATCAACAGTTTTTGGCACGCCCGGTGGGACCTTTCTTGAATTTTGATCAAAATCGTATGAACCAGAGAGCATCAAGGAGTCAGAGTTGTGGACCAACAACAAGTACACAGTCAGCCACTATTGCCCCCATTAGTAGCCACTCCAAGAAGAAAAGTAAATTAAGTAGCAGCAGCATCAAGAACAATCATGGCAGTACCTTCTCCACCACGAAGTTATGCAAACTGGAACAATAGCAGCCCCCTTGTTCTCCTGATGCCACCAGATACTTGGGATATGATTCTAGCTAATGCCTTGAAAGCCTTACACAAATTTAGTGGACAAGATGCCAAGACACCAAGAGAACATCTTCAAGATGTGTCAGATGTGTGTGCAATACATGTTATTATAGAACAAAATATTGCTATCAGACTGTTGGTGGCTTCTTTTAAAGGGAAGGCTCTGGATTGGTATAGGTCTTTGCCCTCAAACTCCATCTCTACTTAGGAGCAGCTTGGAGATGCCTTATTTGCAAGATTCAGTGAAAAGGGTGATAAATCATCTCTACTACAGCAATTGATCACTATAAATAGAGCACCTCAAGAAGCCATAACAGACTTCAACACTAGGTTTCAAAAGACCTGGGATAGAATTCCTGTTGTAGCTAGGCCATCACCAGGTATGGCTATTGTATTTTATCTAAAAGCTTTCAATTCTGATATCTCTGTAATGATTCAGTCCCTAGGAGGACAAACCCTACCAGAAGCATATGAGTTGGCTGTGAGAGCTGAGAACAATCTAATAGATGCTGGAAAATTACCTCCAAGGCCTCCCATGCCTATGTTCCTAGAAATTTCTATTCCCCTGCCACAAGAAGTCCCTAATCCACCATCTGTACCTATGTCCATGTACACCTTCCCAACACCTCAACAACCCACAGTGTTAACACCCTTTGCCCCTCCATCTGAATGGACAACGTCAAGAACATTCTTGGGACCTTTTCAAATGAGATTATCAATCTCAAAAGATAACAGACTTCTTACCTAAAACCTTCTTATCAGGGATTCCAAGGTAATAGACCCCCATATCAGCCAAACCAGTAATAAGGGGCTCAAAGACCAAATAATCCTCAACCTTCAAATTAGTTAGTTACAGTTCCCACACCTCTGCAAGTTGTCCCCCCTAACCCAGGTAGAGAGATGGTCCCTAGACAAAACAACCTAGCCGAAGATGCCAATGCTTGGTGTTTGCCTTGCAACAATGCCCATATGCCCAGGGATTGTCCTAGGAGCAATTTACAGCAGAAGATAGCAGAACAAAGAAGACAGGAAAATCAAGCTATTGTGTCCAATGTTCCTCCATATCAATCACCCAGTGTTCAGAATGCAGTAATGGTGGCTCAGATGCAAGGAATGTCTATTCAACAAGAGGAAGAGATTGCCCCAGAACATGCTTTGTTTTCATGGATTGAAGATGAAGATTCAGTCTTTCTGAATGAGGAGTCTACCTCCAAGAAACCCTTGGTATAGTCTGATTACTACACCAGGTCAAAAGGAGAATGGTGGAATAGCCTGAAGCCATAAATAATGAAGTGGCTGGAGTCCCTTCCTTCCAAACTCACTATAATCCCACTTCAAGGCAAGAAATACCTCAGCTATCTCAGAATCAAGCAGTCTCTAACCCGGTACTGGAAAGAGCAAGGTATCCTTACTATCCTAAGGCATAGACATTGGGACCCATGAATGTGGTGGAATGGCTAAAGAAGACCCCTGTACATGTGTCGATATGGGATATGCTAGCTATTCCTGAGAAAAAGATATTGTTGCAAGAAGCATTGCAGACCCAGGTAGATCCTAAAGCTATTCATGCAAAAGAAGGAGATACTAACAAAGGGAAGACTCAAAACAAAGATACTCCACCTCTACAGATAGCTGCCCTGCTAAATGCCACGACAGAGGTAAGAAAATCTAGGCCTAAACCATTTTATCTAACTTTAATAGTGGGCAAGAAACTGTTGCATAACTCAATGATAGACTCAGGGTCTAGCACTACAGTCATGCCAAAGCAAATAGCTGATGCTTTAAAAATAGAATATGAGCCACTAGCTAAAGGGGTCATGCAATTAGATGGGAAGTCTGTCCAAACCATAGGAAGGATCAAGCAACTCCCATTACAGCTGTATACTTGCCCAAATATAACTGTCCTTCAGGATGTGGTGGTTATTGATATTCCCCCTGTCTTTGGTCTATGCCTATCTAGAGACTTCACAGCTAAAATAGGAGGATACATGTCACTTGATTGGTCACATTTGATTTTGGGAACTAAATATGGGACAAAGATGAAGGTGCTTTCTGAGCCCATATCTAAAGATCATATCACTAAAGAACCAACTCCAAGAATTGAAGCATCTCATGCTATGATGAATAGGGAGGAGAGAGTTTTTGTTGAAGAAATGGGAGACTAGACTAAATATGATCAACAAGAAGAAGAAAATAGTTAGTTGATGACCATGATGTAGAGTGACCCTTATGGTAATTATGACTCTACTAGTTTATGCACTTATGTTATTTTTGAAGAGGGCCAAGAAATACTAAATATTATGAGAAAAGAGGTATCTGAAAAAGAAGATTCTAATAGAGGCCCAGAAATCTGGACCTTAAACTTTGATGGGGCCAGAAGTAAGAATGGTGCAGGGGCAGGTATATGCCTCACTTCTCCAAATGTTGAGAAAAATCTTAGAGCCATAGGCTTCCAATTTTCTTGCATGAACAATGATGCTGAGTATGAGTCTTTGGTGCATGGTCTTGTGTTGGCAAAGAAGAAAGGGATAAAGAATCTAATGGTCAAAGGTGATTCGGAGTTGGTTGTGAAACAAATCAAAGAAAAGGTTGTGGCAAAGAATGTAAGGATGAGATCTTATCGCCACAGAATTTGGGATCTATTTGATGGCTTCGATGCTTTTAACATAGAAGTTGTCCCCAGAATTCAAAACACTGAAGCAGACAGAATGGCATAAATTGGTTCTTAATTTGACCCAGCAAGTGACTTGCTCATTAACAATGACGCAGTGAAGGTCATAGTTAGCCAGCAATCCTAGATAACGTCCAGAACTAGCAAGCCTTTGACAATGATCTTCAGGTGCTTTTATTTCTACACCAGTCGGGAGAATTTGCTGACCAATTACAACCCAAGATTGAAGAAGCATATGGTGACTAGATTATTCAATTGAAGTCTAATAAGTTCCCAAAGGGGTTAATCATGCTAGAAAACCTATTTGACCCAAATGATGTGAGCCTAGATAAGAGGAAGTTTAAAGCAAGAAAAGATGATTATTCTGAGATTCAAGTCAGCGAAGGAAGAAAGTTGAAGGTAGGTAATGCTACTACTCAAGATGAAAGAGATAAGCTGATTTCTTTATGTAACAAGTATGACAGAGTAATTGCTTGGACCTATGATGACCTTTATGGTTATAATAGAGATGTCATTCAACACACCATAGAACTTGTTGAAGGGTCAAAACCAGTCCATCAGAAACAGAGACCAGTGAATCCTAGGATTGAGCCTTTAATGGTGGATAAATTGCAAAAGCTTCTGGAGTCCAAAATTATTTTTCCAATTAAGCATTCAACTTGGGTGTCTAACTTGGTGCCAGTAAGAAAGAAAAATGGAGACATAAGGCTCTATATAGACTTCAGAGACCTGAATAAGGCTTCATTAAAGGATCATTACCCATGCCATCCATGGAGCAGATATTGCAAATAGTGGATGGATCAGAGAGATTCTCCTTGCTTGATGGTTTCTCAGGATACAATCAAATCTGGTTGGCAAATGAAGACCAGCATAAGACAACATTCACAACAAAGTGGGGAACTTTCGCATATGCTAAAATGTCGTTTGGTCTTTCAAATGCTAGAGCCACTTTTTAGTGTGCTATGGATATAGTGTTTAGAGACCTAATAAATAAGATCATTCTGATCTATTTAGACGACCTTACTATATTTACCAAGGATGCCAAAGATCACTTTGAGCATTTAGAAGTTGTTTTCCAGAAGTGTCAAGAATTTGGGATCTCCCTAAATCCTAAGAAGTGTGTTTTTGTTGTGCCCCAAGGGAAACTTCTGGGACATATCGTTTCAAAAGATGGAATTTCCATTGATCCAAAGCGGATCACAGCTATACTAAATTTGTCTTTGACAATCAACAAAAAGACAGTTCAGTCTTTTTTGGGTAAGATAAATTTTGTTAGTCAGTTTATATCTGATTTTACAGGGTTGGTTAGGCCCATTACCCTGATGCTGAAGAAGGATTTAGTTTTCAAATAGACAACTGAAGGGAGACAAGCTTTTGAAGAAATTAAGAAAGCTATCTCCACTGCCCCAGTACTGAGAAATATAGATTTCTCTAAGACCTTCATAATGTATGTATATGGAGGAGAATATAGTGTTGCAGCTATTCTGACCCAGAAAGATGACAAGGAAGAAGGAGAACATCCAATTGCATTCTTCTCTAGGACCCTAAGGGAGTATGAATCAAGGTATAACTTTATTGAGAAACAAGCTTATGCCATGGTTAAGGCTCTTAAAAAATTCAGGCATCTAATACTAGGAAATAAGATCTTGCTACTAGTAGCTCACCCAAGTGTTAGGGAGTACATTATGGAAGGTGAGATTATAGAAAAAAGGGCCAATTGGATAACTAAAATTTTAGAATATGATGTAGAGGTAAGGCCTACTAAATTGGTCAGGGGGAGAGG
Source organism: Cunninghamia lanceolata (assembly GCA_027924645.1). Classification (NCBI taxonomy): domain Eukaryota; kingdom Viridiplantae; phylum Streptophyta; class Pinopsida; order Cupressales; family Cupressaceae; genus Cunninghamia; species Cunninghamia lanceolata. The sequence continues at coordinate 20,117 of BSBN01001561.1, forward strand.
ACTCTGCCAATATATTGCTCAAGACACAGAGGAGTCAATGCTTGAAAAAGCAAAGGATGAAATAGTGTTAAAACTCCAAGAGTTTGATCAAGATTCTTGGGTTAATGATAGGATACAGTTCATGAGAACTGGTGTTTTCCCTAGTGAACTCTCCCCTAATAAAAGAAGATATTATAGACAACAGGGAATTCATTTTGCACTAATTGATCATGTTTTGTTTAGAAGGAATTTTGATGGAATACTATTGAGATGTGTTGAAAAGGATGAAGCTCAAAAGATACTGCATGAGTTTCATCATGGAACCTTAGGGGGACATTTTTCAGCAAGAACTACTGCCATTAAAGTTACACAAGTTGGCTACTTCTAGCCAAGACTGTTTCCAAATTGTTATCAGATGGTCAAAAAGTGTCAAGCTTGTCAATTTTATACCAGAAGGAGAAGGAATACAACGTTGCCCTTGAGTCCCATAGTAGTAGATGAACCCTTTGCTCTGTGGGGTTTAGATTTTATTGGGATGATTAATCTAGTGTCAAGTATGGGATATAAGTGGATCCTTGCTACAATTGATTACTTTACAAGATGGAGTGAAGCAGTGCCACTTAAAGAAGCTATTGAAAAGGTAATCCTAGAGTTTCTTGAGGGGATAACTACCTATTTTGGTCCTCCATGCACCATCATATCAGACAATGCTAAAGCATTTTTAGGGACCCAACTGTCAGAGCTTGCATTAAAGAATGGAATATTTTTGAAGACTTCATCTAATTATTGTCCATAAGGCAATAGCTTGGCAGAATCCACAAATAAGAACCTAATTAGGCTTATCAAAAGAATGGGGGCTTATCATCAGAAAAATTGGCACAAGTCCCTCAACTCAGCACTATGGGCGGATAAAATCACACCAAAGCAAGTGACTAAGATGTCCCCATATGAGCTAGTCTATATCAAGAATGCAGTGATGCCACTAAATATAGAAATTCCTACCTTGCAGTTGATTAAACAGTTAGAGATAGAAGAAAATGGCACAATGCATGTGAGGCTAGCCAAGTTACTGGAGGTTCAAGAGAAAAGAGAAGGGGCACATGAGTCTTTGATGAAGCATCAGCATATCATAAAGAATTGGTTCGACAGAAAGACCTCTAATCCAAATTTTGAAGTTGGATCTTTGGTGCTGAAATGGGATGAGAGAGCTGCTAAACCAAGCTAGCACAGTAAGTTTGAATCGTTATGGACGGGTCCTTTTAAGATTTGTGCCTGTAAGCAACAGAATGCATTTGAGTTGGAGAATATGGAAGGAGAGCCTAAAGAGATTCCTATGAATGGGATCTTCTTGAAACACTTTACATAATCTTGAAACCTGCCCCTGTATCATAGTTAATTAGGCATCTTTTATTTCCTTTTTCGCTTTCATCTTGCTTTTCCTACTTTTTCTTTTAAATAAGTGTTCTGGGAACATGTGTCAGCAGCACAGTGGCTCTTTTGTTGGTAGTTTCATTTCCCAAGGTTGTTAGGTGGTTCCTTAAACCTTAAAGAAAATAGCTAATCATTTCAAAGGATCACCGCTTTTAATGTTGATCTGACACACAGTCCTATACGGATTTAGAATGATACATTAGCCATCTTTTTAGCATTAATGCCATAAATAAGATGTGATGGGTCATTTAATACGCCATTATGCCCTACCAAGCCAAGCATTAAACTTCTCAGCTAGTTGCAGTTGCTATTCCTTATTCCATATCCTCTAAGTTCTCATTGTCTGTGTCAAAAGTTTCAATTCTTTCTTGCAATTCCAGCTAGTTTGGGTTCATTTGCAGTTTCTCAGGTTTTTTAAGGGATATAGAAATGGCAGAGGCACAGTCGCCGCAGGACGGTTTGTTTGAGTTGCCTGATAGATGGAAGGGTGTCAAATCTTATGCATCTGCTAAGGCACAGCCCAGAGGTAGCTATCCAAAAACCAAAACCATAGAAAAAGGAGTCGATCTAGATTCTACATAGGTGGAAGACTATGTTGATGGTATCTTTGATACACATATGCAAAAAAATTAAAAGAATCTAAGGGAAGGGGCACTAATGAGATGCCTCAAACGAGCAGAGAAAGGGGAGTCTGAGACATTCAGCATGCGGGTTTGGACTTCCCAATTAGCGCAATTTGTGGTCCCTGTTGTCCATTCCTACCCTGAGTTGGTTCTAATGTGTTCAGAGTTGTTTGACCCACAGACTGTAACAATCCAGCACAAAGGGTTTATGCTTCAGATAACCCCCAAAACAATTCAGGATATGTTGGCTCTACATTATGACAAGAATGCTACTTTTTCTTCCATTCCCAAGCTGCAAAAAACATGGAATGGGGTTCAGAGCAAGCTAAGATTCTTAAATACTGAAATGCATTTGGAGGATGATAATACACAATTACCTCCACTACCGACTACTCAGGAATGCTTCAATGCAAATGTACAGGATGCCCTATCCATGCTATCTTTTATTTTTGGTCAGAATGATGATGCGAGGGTTTATGATTGGCACTTGGTGGCAATATTCAGGCTCAAAACAGTGGATAAGTCCTCAAAATATAGATTTGACTTTTCAGAGCACATTACTCAGGCTATGGTTCACCAGCTATCTAAGTTTTCTGAGGAACAAGTTTTTAGGTATTCTGCCTATCTATTTCACCTGATTCTGTATCAAATTTATTCTCTCTTTTAGTAGCATATGCATTTAGAAATGTATGACCCTAAAGCAAGCCATAGAGGAACAATCCATGTGTCCGCATAGACCCATGTCCTCTCGGAGTCTTCAAACCCATATGAGTTTGTAGATTGTTTTGTGGTGCCTATTTTTGAGCAATTAAGTTATGAGGCTGTTGAGAATAGAATGACGGATAGTGTGAAGGGTCTCTTAATAAATAATCTAATTCCCTGTGATTATTTCTTCGATGTTCACACAACAATTATCAGACTCCACAGTTTTGTTGCTGAGCCTATTTTGCTTCCAAAGATTTTAACCCCTAGGGTTGCAGCTTTAGAAATCGGTCGCCAGTTGTCTATCATTGATAATAACTTTGGTAATAAGAGAAGAAAGAAGAAAATGTATGATGTCCCTTGGAGTAAGGGAGGGATTATAATTGAAAAGAGAGAAGTTGAGAATCTTTTGTTAAGAAAGTTAGCAGTTTATGGTTTTGTATTAGTACAAGATAAATGGAGGTATGATCTGGATAGCTTCTTAGCATCTTGGATTGTGAATAACAAAGTTTCTGCTACTTTCATCCATGAGAAACGCTCCTTTTGGGAAAAGAGGAGATCACCAAAGCAAGATGATCCTGCATTTTATGCAAAATTGAAGGATCTACCAGATGGGAGTCCTAAACCATGGGAGAAATTTTACAAAAAGGAGCAAGAATATGATCCCAAGAAACTAATGACTCTAGGTCTGAGGTAGACTTTAAAGAATAAAGATTGGAGTGCTAAGAAAATAGCTACTTATTAGAAATATAGACAAGAGATTTTTGAAATCACCCATACTTTTGGGGGTGTTCGAACAGATGAACAATGGGAAGCAATCTGGGATGAATATCACATGACCCCAGTATCAAGCCCTGATACAAGTAATATTCCTGGTAGTTCTCATGAACTGGAGGAAATAGAAGCATCAGAGGAAGCTTAGGAGTTAAAAGAAATAGAGCAAGCAACAACAGAAGCTCCTAGAGGCCCATGGCCTCAATCTCTCAGTGCTCTACAAAAACAAAAGGCTACATTATCGCCATCTCGTGAGACCCAAATAGCTTCGGCATTGGGGGGTCTTGGAGTGGCACTTTCTCACCAAATATTAATAGAGACACAAGAGGCAATAGGGGAAGAAGACCCTGAAGATGTAGCAAATAGGCCTTTGAAAAGAAGGCACAAATTGGAGTTACAAAGGGAAGATACTGAAGGTGACGTCTTGGTGTCCCCACAGCAACAAATTCTTACAACAACAGCAGTGAGACAGGTAAGTATCATTTCTCCTCTTTCTCCTTCTTCTTCAAAAGTGGTGGCAACCCAAGTAACCTATTCTTCCACGTCTCCTGTCACCTCCGTTGTGCCACTACAACCTTTTGCCCCAATTGCTAGTTCACTGACCATGTCATCACAGACCATATCATTACCTCTATTTTCCCCAACCATGCCCAGACGGGCTTTGTCTCGAGTTGATCCTAGTGGAGAAATTACCACTATACCATATGGTCTACCCCAAGGACATCCTTTTGCCGGAGGGCTTATAGCTTCTCCACCTACATTCCAAACACAAGCAAATGCTACCAAGAGGGCAAGGGAAGATAGGATGAAGAAAAAAAAAAAGAAAGAAGGGAAAAGCCCTGCTGCTCCCCATATGAAGTCATTATTTGACCCAATCCAGTAGTTCTTAACAATCACCCACTTGACTCCTAATGTAGTCAAGCCTGTAGAACAAATGCAGCCACAAGACTAGACAATGAATGCAATGGCTATGGATCTAGCTCATTTCAGGCCATAAGATAGAGTGGAATTGATGAATGAAACTGCCTCAGCTTTTATGACTGATTACCTGAAGATGACAAAAAGGTTGCAGAAAGTAGAAGCAAATCTAGCAAAAATTAAAGCCACTAATAGTAGCCTAACATCAAAAATACAGGCTAAGGATAAAGAGATTGACACTCTTAATAAGGATTTGCAACCCACTGTATCTTTGCAAATACATCAAGCATCACAGGCTCATGTGACTGCTTTGAAAAATGAAATAGCACAAGAAAAGGCTATAGTAACTGCACTGAAACAAAAAAGGCTATCATTGAGAAAAACTATCAAGACAAAATGCAAGAAGTATCACACTTATAGCAGACCCTGTTAAAGGAACAAAATTAGAATAGTGCTACTCAAGCCCAGTTTATGGTTGAACATGAAAAGACCAAGCAGTTAACTATTGAGTTGAGTCAAAGGCCATAGAATGCACGGGTCTTGGAAATGGTGAAGGAGCTTTATGTATCTGCATGGAGAAGAATCTCTGAGGAGATTTCACAACTCAAACCTGCCCTCAGTTTCCTATTAAATGCTCAGCAGTTATTTGAAAAAGTAGAGTCTTTAGTTGAAGCAACTTTGTCCATTGTTTCTTTGAGAGTTTCAGACTCCCAACTTTTGTTGCAGAAGCTTTATGATACAACTGATGAGACCTTGTTAACTGCTGGTGTGAATGATAGAATGGTTGCAGCAAAGAAGATAAATGAGGTCTTAAGTTGTAATTCAGCTGCTATGAGTTGTAAAGCACTTCTGGATGTGGTAAAGGAAGGTGTCAAGAATATGAAAAGACACATTGAAGAGTTGGTGCAGTTGGGGTTGCCATTCCCTTTTCCAGATAATAGTACAGTTCTATTGATAGATGCAATAAAGGCTCTCCTGCTGACCAAACAAAATGATCAGACTATTTTCCAAGGTCTGAGTGATTCTTCAAGTGTTGAGGAAGTGGAGGCAGTTCTTGTTCCAATGGCTCGTCTTGAGTTTCAGCTGGATGCTGTGGTACATATTCTACAGTCCTTTTCTCACAAGGACATTATCAATTTAGATTTTGTATTTCAAGATCTGCAGAGTACACAGGGTTTATCTAATTCAGAATGGTCTGGATATCAGGTCACATTGTAAAAATTATGATTCTATTCTGTGGTAATGGAAATGCATTTTTTGTTTTTTGAAGCTTTTTTTCTAATGATTCTGGAGTTCAAAATGACGTGCGAGGCTACCACATGGAAGAAGTTTCGAAGCAGTTAGTATATAGTGTCATAGTCATGGATAGTGCCACGTGCCTTCTTTATGCTTCGCAATTCCTAGATGCTGTCGGAATGCACCACGTACCCTTGACTGCATTTCTATTCATTTAGTTTCTTCCTATGCACGGAATGCACCACGTGTTGCTGCCGCGGGGCTTGAGGAGAGGTTTTCTTTGATGCAACTTACATGCGGAAGGTGCCAAGTTTCTTTTTGTTGTAGTAGCAGATGTCACCACATGTATCCTTCTTTAATAGCTTTTGAGGTGCCGCAAAGCATATGGTGGGCCCAGCGTGTTATGACTTAAGTTTCAATTACACGCAGAAAGTGTCAAGTGTCGCTACTGCGGAGTTCTGAGAAACTTTGATGAAGCTTTGAAAATGAGTGCCAATGTGCCACGTGTTACTTCGTTGCATTATGCGGAAGCTTCCACGTGTCTCTATATTTTGTTAAGTTTCAAGAAGTGATGGGATATGTGTGGGCCACTATAATGTTATATCCACAGTTTCTAACATGACGCGGAGATCGCCACGTGTCATTGCCGCAGGTGTTTGAAGGATGCAAAGTAAATAAGCTTTTAAGACGTGGAGTGCCGCAAGTGTCCCAGTGTTGAATCCTCGAGTGTCGCCATGTATTAGTTTCTAAAGGTATGGCAGAATGCAACAAGTGTCAATGTCTTTTATGTTTGTTAAAAGCAAAGGAAACTATGCAACAAGCAGAAGGTGCCACGTAATAGTTTTAGAGTCGTTGGTGCTTGCCACTTGCCCAAATGGAACTGCAAGTTACTGTGCCGTATTTTTAGTATCACTCAGCCAATGGGTCCGCAGGGAAGACATAGTTGTGGATTCAAGAAGATTTTTAGTGACAGTTCAACTTCCAGTTGAGTTCTAGTTCAGTTGCAGGCCATTGAGATTCTAACAGATGGGGACAATCTTGAGTAAAATTTGGTTGCTATAAATAGGGGAAGGTTTTGTAACAATGATATACAAACATATTGATTAAGAATTCAGAGTCTCGACTGTGATCAGATTGTATCATTTTGCCTTTGCAGCTGTTTCTAGAAAGAAGCGGATATATCTATGCATGTTTCTGTGCCTATTGTATTTTGCCGAATTGTTAATGAAAGAAGCTCTGTTATGTGCCAATGGTGATATATTATGTGTCTTTGCATAAATCTTTTAAGTTTAGCCTTTATTTGAATCTGTTTATAATATGTTTATGTTGATCATGCTTCATTTGCTCTTCGACATAACTGAATCATAAAGGTTTAATCACTATGCTAGTTGCTGATACACATCTAAATTTGGCGCATCGCCATAGGATTAGAAGCTTTTGTTTTATTGGATCTGTAATCTTGTTTTTTCTTCCCTTTACCTAAAACGCCATTGAAAAAGGAAGAGCCGGCTTCTGTAAAATTTGGAGGTTGTTTCAAGTGTCAAGTCCCACATTCTTGAAGCTTCCCATGTTGGTGCTGGAACCCACACAATTTTATGCATCAACAGTTATTAAAAGGTATGTCAAGATATTCTTCTTACCTACATGCGACAAGACTTTAAATGTTTTTTGTATAATGGGATTAGAGAAGATAGATCTCTAAGAGCATCCCAGACATGTTTATTAAATGTAAAATTCCTCTTATAGTTATATCATCTACTTAAACTGAATATATTTATTGTCGACAAGGATTAGATGAATATCCTTAGACCAAGATAAGTACCTTGGATGAATTAAGAAGTTGTTGATAAGAATATTCTCTATGTCAATACTAGACACCAAAACCAAGAATATAAACTTTTGAACAAGGAATAGAGTGACATGGAGTCATAGATCCCATGTTGCAAGATGCAACAAGAGGCTTTACAAAAGGCTAAGTCCTCATTTTAAACCATCTTTGGTATTTTTTCAGAAATTGGGAATAAAAATCTAAGTCAAGTGGACTATGAGTGAGACTCAGTCAAGTCACTCTATGACTAGTATTAGTCAAACTAAATTCATTGTAGGATGAGATAGTTTCTAAGTCGAGTTAGAGGTGTGTGAACTCATGACTATGTTCATTGCGAAACATCTATTTATATTGAATCTTTGGCCAAAGTAATGCATCCATCTCTGCATGCATTAGTCGGTTCACTGTGTTCCAAGTTTGCATAACCATCTAGTAGTGTCATACTTAGTTAGAAGGGATCTATAGTTGTACGACCGTGTTGGTTTATGTAGGACACAACACTAGAAACTCAGATTGCAAAAACATGTTGGTTCCAAGTATATCTATACTCTTCACGAAGGGTAGGGTCACTTCTAGGAAGGAAGGTGTGTGGGGGACCAACGGTCTATGGATGGAGGTAAAGCTCTCGGGTGATGCTCTCCCTCTCAAGCAAAGGACAAGCTAAGACTTTTAAAAATAGATATCAAGATTCCAGATGCAGTACATTTCATGTTATGACTTTTGACAGTCAATTATTATGTAAAATTATTCTTATTGCCAAGAGAAAAATATTGTAAATGTAAAGTGAAAGATTTCACTAAAATGCTATCTTTGAATATGTTGTAATTTTTAAGTTTTGAAAATATTCAGAAAAGATATGTGATTATTTCTTTGATTATGCAAATGATATATATTTTTAAAAAATGCTTGGGTTTATCATTTACATTACCTGTAATTTTGGTGTGTAAAACTGAGTAATATGAGAAGGCATATTACATATGGTATCAGAGCTACCAGGTTCAATACATGGACCTATGAGCTCACTGCATAAAATCTTCCTCAGACATTAATAGTTTCTAATGTTTGAATGTTCTTTTTCTAGAATGGTAAGAACAAGACTAACTCCAAGGAAGAAGGTAATAGGAAATGGACGTTACCTAAAGGCTATGAGGGAGCGAGCCTCAAAAATGAAAAGCCTAGACAAAACTAGCTACATTGAAGGCACATGGTTAACTGACTCTGAGACCTTCGCTGATGCTCTTAAGTGTATCAAGCAAGAGGAGGAAAAGAAGGACAAAGAAGCTAAGGCTATTGTTCCTATCACTAAGGGTGAACCAGTTAAACCTTCTATGCATAGAGACTTCCCATTTGGATGTGGCCCTAATTCCCCTGTCATTAGTCAGGAAGTTATGGATGAGTACCTACGTACCTACGAGTACATCCACCTTCCAAGTATACTTTGGTAAACCTTAAGGGTGAGGAAGAACCCAAGGAATTTCCCCTTCTTGACAATGACCTACATTCGCAAGATGTTAAAGTTTGTAAAAAATAAGGATATTCTATGATCCATAGATACTATAATACAATTTTGGAATTTTGGTAAAAATCTCCCTTTCTTGTTTAAGACTGTATAAATGAGAATGGATTTATGTTTATGAATGAATTCAATTGTATGAAAAAATAATTGAATGCTTAACATGAAAACTTCAAGAGAAGTAGAATTTTTGCTCATGGTTCAAACCAGAACTAGTCTTAGGGGTAGCCAAGAGGAAGGGCAACCTTCTGGGAACGCTGATGCAAAAACTAGACTAGATTCTTGCAATGCTCCATGAAACAAAGGCAAAGATTGGAAATTTAGAGCAAGAGGTCAGAGGTCAGAGTAGACTTGAGCATGAAGCTTTCCACGAAGGTGAAGATGAGGGTCATCATGAACACACCACCCAGAGTGGGCATGGAGAAAATAACTCAGAGTCGAAACAAGAAGAGGAAACGAGGAGCCATTTTGCCCTCGAATTGTCCAGGGACATGAAGAAGGTCACACCCCCTAAATTTGATGGAACTGTTAGCAGAGATGCCACAGAGGCATGGTGGAAAAATATTTTGAAATCAGGAACTATTTAAAAATAACCAAGGTGGTATGGGGAGCATATCAATTGGCTAGTGAAGCATCCACTTGGTGAATGAATAAGAAGATGGAGCTAGGATTGAGCTATTTGAGTCTAACATGGGATAAGTTTGTAGAAGTCTTTAGGCAAAGATGGTTGCCACAATTGTATTTTGATCAAAAACTCATAGATTTCGAAAACTTGAGACAAGGTGACTCATCTGTACATGAGTATTGGGAGAAGTTTACTCGTCTCCTTAAGTATGTTCCTCAATACCAATAGGATGAAAGGTTTCGTATATAGAAGTTCATTATGGGACTTACTACTCAAATAGGAGGTGAGGTAGATGTGCATGGTCCCACTACTATGGACCAAGTCTATGAGAAAGCCATTAAACAAGCGCAGTAGCTAGAGTCTATATCTGCATATCGGGAAAAGAACCGCAAGAAGTTCAATTGGTCACAATCCTCCCAATCATTCAAGAAAAAGGGTAACAAGCATAATTTCAAGAGGAAGGGTGATAAAGGATTTTAGAACAATCAAAATGAGCTCAGAGGTGAGAAGAAAAATGGCAACAATAATCCCAAGAAGAATGGAGATAACTCAAGAAAGCCTTTTGAAAGGTGAGGACCTCCTGGAGGGTGTTTTTCATGTGGAGGTGATCACTATGCTAATCAATGTCCTAATAAGACATAAGGGACTCAACTGTGAGGAAATCCCTTACCATCACAAGAGGCAGGTTTCCAATAGAGAATACATGCAACACTGGATAACCGATAGGCGGAGTACCAAATTACTCTCGTTGAAACCATATGTACTTTGTTTGGTATTCCAATTTCAATTTTAATAGATACTGGTGCCACTGAATGCTTTATTTCTCCAAAAGTTTTAGATAAGATATCTAGAAGAGTTGGTTATATGGAAAAATCATGGTCGGTAGAGTATGCTAACTAGACAAGGGCTCAAGTAGAGCAGTGTTTCTTCGAAGCTAAGGTTGAACTACTGAGCTTTTTGACTAAAGTAAACCTATATGTAGCCCCCTTAGGATCATATGATGTCATCCTTGGAATAAACTGGTTATGGAGGCATAGGGCTAAGGTAGACTATTTTTCTAAAATAGTTGAATGTCTAGACGACCTTAGAAATAGAGTTTTTTTGTAAGGTACTTCTAGAGAGGTCAAGCTGAGGCAAATATCTACCTTACAGTTGAAGAGAGCCAAGCGAAAAGGGTGTTAAGTCTTTGCAGTCAAAATGGAGAAAATAGACGATCACAAAGAGTCTGTCTTTCAAGATGATTTAATGTATTATGAATCTCATAAACTCCAAGGAGTGGATGGAGAAGAATCCATAGATCAAGAGAGATCAGATATGGAGAAGTACCCCTTTCTTCGATATTTTGAGGATGTATTTCCAGACGGATTACCTAGATTACCTCCTAAGAGAGCTTTTGACTTTTCTATAGATTAATTCCAGGATCAGAACCTATATCCAAAGCTCATTATCGAATGACTACAACAGAGTTGATGGAGCTAAAGGCTCAGCTACAGGAGTTGCTAGCAAAAGGATTGATAAGACCCAGTGTTTCACCCTGGGAAGCGCCAATGTTTTTTGTTAAAAAGAAAGATGGCACACTGTGCCTATGTATAGACTATTGTATGCTAAACAAAGCAATGATAAAGAATAAGTATTTGTTGCCACGTATTGATGATCTCTTTGATCAAATGTGTGGGGCAGTTGTGTTCTCAAAGATCGATCTACAATCAGGATACCATCAATTAAGGCTGAAAGATGAAGATACCCATAAAACAACCTTTAGAATGAGATATGGGCATTATTAATTCATAGTACTACCTTTTGGATTGATGAATGCCCCTGCAACATTCATGAATTTAATGAACATCGTATTCAGATATTGCCTAGATAAGTTTGTTCTTGTGTTTTTAGATGATATTCTGATTTATTCCAAGAATGAGGAAGAACATCTCTAGCATCTACTAATTGTTCTTCAACATCTGAGAGAGCATAAACTTTATGGTAAGCTCTCAAAATGTACTTTATTTCAAAAAGAAGTACAATACCTGGGTCATATAATCTCAGTAGAGGGAATTGCAGTAGATCCAACAAAGATCAAAGTCATCCTAGAGTGGCTTGCATCGAAAAATGTGCATGAAGTCCATACTTCTCAAGGATTGCCCACCCCATTACTTCTCTACAAAGGAAAGGCAAAAGATTTGTTTGGTCATAAAAGTGCTAGAAGGCATTTGATCAACTAAAAGATAAGCTAACTACGACACCAATTCTAAAAGTACTTGACCCAGAGAATCATTTTGTAGTCATCACTGATGCCTCGAGAGAAGGATTGGGAGGTGTACTTATGCAAGAAGGGCAAGTTATCACTTATGAGTCTAGAAAACTGAAGATGTATGAATAGAATTATGCCCCGCATGATCTTGAGCTAGCAGCAGTGGTTCATGCACTACAAATGTGGAGGCATTATTTACTTGGGAAACCCTTTGAGTTAAGGACAGACCACCAAGGTCTTAAATATTTGTTTACCCAACCACATCTTAATGCTCATCAAAGAAGATGGTTAGAATCAATATTTGATTATTATTTTGAGATCAAATACATTCAGGGCAAGGAAAACCGAGTAGCAGATGCCTTAAGTCGAAGGAGACATATCTCCTCTATGATCTCTATTCATTCTGATTTTAAGGATCAGGTGTTGCAAAAGTCCAAGGGAGATGACAACTATGAGCAGGTTAAGCAAGCTCTCTAGGACAACCCTCATGATTCTAGGTATGATGGATTCCACTTTGAACTAGATGGACTACTAAGATTCAGAGGAAGAATGTACATTCTTCTTCAATTTTTTTCTTATTTCCTTTTTATCTTCTCAACCATTCTTGGTAAGTTTCCCATTTAATCTTTTGTTATACCCTTTTGTGTTTATCTCTTCAAATTTTCCCTCCCACTATGACCATTTTCTACCTATAAATACCCCCCTCCTCCATTGTTTTAGAAGAGATTGAAGAGCTGAAATCTTTCTTGCATTCTTCTTACAAGTTTTTTTTCCTTTTGTTTTGCTTCCAAGCCCTCACTCCCAATAGGAGGTAGTTAAATTTGCTTGCATTTCTTATAGAGGAGGTTTTTCTTATGTATTATTGCTTTGGCAAGCTTATGCATAGCATCCCCTTAGCATTTTTATGCTCTTCACAGGACTTTGTGAGCCTTTTGCTTTAGTTTTTTTCAAAAGCTTCTAAGCTTCTTTCCCATTGCAAAATTCCCTCAAATCCACACATTTTCCTGTCACCAAGCAGAGTACCTGATTGTTGCAGAGAAGGTTACCAATTAAAGTTAGATCACTGAGGACACAAGCCTAGCACTGACACCTTTTTTTGGATTATAGATTCTTTATTGTTTTGTAGATTAGAAATAGTAATTAGCAAACTCCCTCGCCCTTGAGAAGTAAAACTTATCTTTTATTTTCTCTTGGTTTATTACCTTTCTAGGTCTAGTTTCAATTCATTGCATTGTTAGAATAACTGCAAGTTACATTTATTAGAATAGATTTATCTCATAAATCAATCTCAAAAATACCAAAAACATACATAATTTGTGTTAAGGAAAAACAATTTAAATTTTCATTGCATATAGAAAGTAGTAATTAAATCAAATTTAAAAGATCTGAAAAATACAAAAAGGTAGTTACATGCATTTAGAAGTAAATTGCATTAGAAACCCATTCAAAACATGAAAACAACAATAGAGCAAAGCCTCGATTTCATCTTGAAGTACAAAACTCTTAACAAAACAAGCATAAACAAAACATCCCTCTTCCTTCACCCAATACACATACTCAAGATGCCTAGGTGTGAAAGAATATTAGATTAAATCAATCTTAGAGGAAGTCAAGGAGAATCTCCTTATCCAAGAAGACTCCACTAAGGAAGATGTTAGGGTTAGCCGATAGAAGATATCAATTAAATGCAAATAAAAAATTAAACAGAGGAATGAAAATACACAGAAATAATAACAGCGAGAGACAAGTTTTAACATGGTTCACCCAAACTTGGGCTACATCCACCAACAGAGAGTCCAATATTATTATCCAGTAAATCAAATTGATTACAACCAGCAATCCCTGCAACTCAATACCACTACAAATGCTACAATACAATATCAATGGAAACCCTAACCCTTAGCCGCTTTTATCAAGCTTTTTGTCGGTTACAAAAATAGGGTTTTTTTATGTCGGCCAATGAAAAATAACTCCCGGTGCCTCGCCAATAAAAGTGGGTAAATTTAACCTCCAAGTCTGATTAGGCTCCATATAACAACAGAAGAAGCCCAAGAACAAGCATAAATCTTGAGGCAAATAGAACAACAGAGCGAACAAAGTCACTAAGAGGAGGTCGAACAAGAGAATTTAGACTCCTCGAGGAATTAATCAACTTAAAACAGAGAAGACTAGATGGATTCCATTGCTTTGCGACAAATGAACTAAACAGAATCAAAGAAAATGACCCTCCATATCACATCAAAATAACAACTCCCATTCAATGTTTTTACCAACATGAAAGTAATAACAATCACAACAACCTACAACAACATACTCAAAACAACAATGCAATCAATTCAACAGTGATCCACGACATTCTGCTTCCCCCATAATAGAACGCCCCCTAGTTCCACCACCACTCGACTAGCTTTTGCCACGAGAATAGGAGTAACTAGGATGGGTGCCTTTGCAAGGACATGGTTCATGTGCTATGTTGGGGTCTGACTCACTCACAAATTGTCTGAGTTGATTTTGAGAAATACACACACAACTAGCTACCAATGGCAGCAACCATGGCGGTAGTGGTTGTTGCTTCTACTAAACTTGAGGTAGCTAGTGTTGAGGCTTTGTTTGGTTCTCTTTTTTATTCTTAAAAAAAAAGTAACTCTATTTTTTATTTTGAATTCAATAATTTTGAAATTTTAGTATCAATAGTTGTTGATCAAGCCACAACTAAACCCCCTCAACCTCATTTTGTTAAAAAGTTGAATATGGCACCTAAATTTTCCTTCATCCATTATTCTCCAAGGAAAAAAGCTCTAAATTTTTCTATTAAAAAAAAACTAGGTGGAAAGTTCATGGGTCTTTGGCCAAGACCCAAAACCATGGATGTTTGGATTAATCTCCATTGGAAACCCTTGCTGAAGGGTAGAATAAGCATTTGGTTTTGTGGAAGAGGACTCTATTCCTTCATCTTTGAGCTAAAGGAGGACAAAGATCTTATTTTCAAAAGTGGTCCATATTTTATAGGAGCAAGAGGATTGCATTCAAATAATTGGTCAATGGATTTTAAGCCAATAGAAAATATACCCAATTCAATCCTTGTTTGGGTGAAACTTTCACATTTCCCCCTCTTATTTGTTGGGATGACAAATATTTGGCTACCATTGGCAACACCTTGGGTCATTTCATTAATAAAGTTGAGCCAAAAGACAACTTTGCATGTGCTTGAATTTGCATGGAAGTAGATTTGGAGAAAGGTCTCCTTGAAGCCACTGAGCCAAATCTGGATGGATAGTCATATATGAAAGAACTTGACTATGACCAATTGCCCTGCAAATGTAACAAAGGCCATGAGTATGGCCACTTTGCTAAGGACTGCAAAAATGAGCAAAATGTGCTTAAGGCACCCCAAAACTCAACACACTTTTATCGTAGCCAAAGCAAATAGACATGTTCAATAAAAGAATGGTAAATGAAATCAAGATACCAAACAAGGTCAAACTACTATTGTTTCAAACAAGTCAAAATTGTAAGAGAAAATTCTCAAGGTCCTTTAGAAGAGGAATTGCGTAATCATGTTGAAGTCAGTCCGACAGAAATGCATAGGGAAGTAGGACACGAAAGCCCTTTTTGAAGTTGTTTTGAGAGAAACAGATGAGCCAAAACAATAGAAAATAAGTAATAAAAGAAATTATTGATCCTCTAAAGATGGAGGAAGTGGTTAGCCCTATGAGTTTTATTGCTCCAAGGAATGTTGAGGATTTTATTCCTTTCAAAACCTTGGCTTGTTTTTCAATTTGGGGCCTTGATGATTTATTTTTTAAATGTCAACAAATTACAGAAGAAGACAAACACCTTGATTATTCCTCTTAACAATCGGCTTCTCAAGGAGAAGACTAAGGATGAAGGCAGGGGAATCACTTGTTCTTTGAAAAAAAACATTGATTTTTTGGCTTTATTTTATTTTATTAGTGCAAGATGTGGCCTTTTGGCTTGTCTCTATTTATCTAGTTTCATAAGCTCAACCCAACGACATTAACTTTGAGATGTGCTTCTATACCACCTACCCCTTTTTGTGATTAGATATAATATTTCTTTGAAGTAATATAGCTTTTTCATTTTTTAAAAAAACTTAAAAACTAAATGTTACATTTTGAAATGCTTAGATGAGCGAAATGGGGTACTAAAAAATCACTATTTTACAAATGTAGACTGGACGATTGGAAATGGAAATGGAAATTGAATCCTTTTATAGTCCACGATGCCTCACGACCTAGCTTATAGGTGGCTTATAGCATATGGGACTACCTCATACTCCCACTGGGGTTGTACCTGAGGCACTTAACTGTGATTCAATATGAGGCATACATACCCTACCCCCTACAAGAGGACAAGTTTTTCACCAATAGGCCAACTAATTGAACTGTTGAAAGAAACGGACAAATGTCACAGGTTTGAAACCCAATTTACCCATTGTATGTGTTAGGGGCAGCATGTATAGCTAAGAGGTTATAGGGGGCTCACTCCTGGTCAATGGGCTACGATTCCTTGGGTTAATTTTAAAAAAATAAAAACTTGAGAAACGGCTAAACGGCCCGTCCATTTTAAACCCCCTCTCCATCTACCCTTCCAAGGTTTCTCCGCGGTTGATTCGACGCCGGCTCGGGGATTCGAACACGAGACGTAAGTACATAAATATACTAGGGCACAGACAGGACAAGCGAAAAACGACAAGACAGACACGTGTCTGGATGTATGTGGGCCGTCCATTTCCTTAACCCTAATTTTCATCGCCATTTCGATCTGACACGAAGGAAATCAGGGCTTTTCTCCAGCAGTTAAAGGAGTGCCGTGCCTTGTAATTGTTTGCGCGCAGCAGCTCTGTTCAAATGTTTGAAGCGGCGATTGTTCTTATTTTCTCAAGGGTTTTGTAGGTATTGGCGGTTCGGCGAGGCTTTTTTCCCTGTGTTTTTTTTTCCAGCTTCACACAAGTCTTGCCGATGCCGCCCATACCTACGAAGCCATTGAGAACCTGTTTTCTCTCAACAATAATCTTGCTTTTGTGAGCTGCAGGATAAATCTGAGAAATCTAGAATAACAAGGTATGGTTTCTTATTTTTCAGGGCTTTTTACAGTTTATCTGTTTGTTTGAGATGGGCCAAATCATGTACTTTCTATGAGATCGGATTGATAGATGCGACTGAGAATTTTTTTTTGTCCTCTGGTTTCAGTGCTTAAGGTAGGCTGTGAAATCGTACGTGTTGAAATAGGATTTCGACTCTCGAACATCTTTCTTTTCTTTTCTTTTTTTCTTTAAAGGTAAATTTTTTACTCAACTCGAATTCAATGAATCGGTGAGGCCACAACATGGGGACCTCATCCCCTAACAAAAATATGTCAAACCCGCGAACTCCTTGGTCCAGCGAAGGCATAAAGCCTGCTAGCTTGTTGGCCTTTAGTGGCCGCCACTACAACCTAGCGACCCACCGAACCATGCCTTCATTGACTTTTTTTTTAAGTTGCAGATGGGATATGGAGAATTTTTTGGGGGGTTAGAAGTAATTTATTGATTTTTTTTTTTTTTTTGGTGTACTTGGAGGGGAAATGTAGTTTTTTAAAGTTTGTAGGAAGGGGAATTTTTAAGCAATAGAAGAGGAGAGAGGAGAAGAGAAGAGAAGAGAGGCAGGGCAAGCAAACATACAACTTGCAACATACCCATACATACTCATAGGCAACATACTCATATGCAAGTACACATACTAACCAATTGGGCAAAAGACCCAATAGGTGAGATAGTTCCAATGGCTGAGATAGTATATGTGCATTTAAGGCCCAATATTTTTGAAGTTTTAGTACTAGTAGTTGTGACTTTAAGGTTGTTAGTGTTACTATAAGTACTAATAATTCAATGAAATGTGCCCTTTAGATTTAAAAAGCAACCAATCATGTGATGCCACATCAGCCCACCAACAAAACATGACTTAATACACACCTATTGGTCCACCCTTTTTTGGGGGGAACTATTTGACCCTTCAACAAAAAGCACGTTGATGTGGCGTCATATTTGATGATGTGGCCCTGTAAAAATTGCCATGTATGACTTTCAGAGGCGTGAAGTTAGGGTGCTCCACTCCTACTACTCAAATACATTTATTTGAAAGACTTCACCCTATATACTCATGGGAAACATGTACATATTCATTGACAACATACACATATGAACCAATAACTAGTATACAAACTTTTCAATAGTTTTAAATAAATTATTTACTTCTCATGTTAACTTACTAGCACTT
Source organism: Cunninghamia lanceolata (assembly GCA_027924645.1). Lineage (NCBI taxonomy): Eukaryota > Viridiplantae > Streptophyta > Pinopsida > Cupressales > Cupressaceae > Cunninghamia > Cunninghamia lanceolata. Next base: position 38,272 of record BSBN01001561.1, read on the forward strand.
CTAGCACACCCATATGAGGTTCAAGGAATTCGCCCATAGGAACAACCCACAAGCACTATTCCAAGCACTATAATGCTCACATATAAAAGCCTATGGGCTAATTAAGAGTTATTTTATTTTACTTTCTAATAGTTTCATTTGTAGGTATTAATATATATTTTAAAATGTTGATAATCTTCATATTTAAGCTTTAAATAATTTTTCTTTCATTTTTTTCACAATCATGACATCATATTTAGTAGGAACGTCACTTCCATTATAACAATCATCTCCATTAACACAAGAATTATTATATATTAAATAAAATAAATAAATAATTTATTTTTATTTTAAAATAACAAAAATACAAATAAAATGTATGACCAATAACCAATATATTACTAGCAATCGCACCTTAGTGTGCAATGGGTACGTGTGCAATGGGTACGTCGAAGAGCTATGGCATGTTTGTAAGTGAATAATGATTGTCTTGTATCCCTATGACCCATGTCATTTTTTGTTTTCTCGAGTGTCATGAATTAATTTGTATAATCTTAATGAATTTTGAAATCCATCCTTATTGTTTCCTTGGTAGATACTTCAAATTTGTTAGTTTTCTTGTTCGTGCACTTCACTTGGGTTCACTTGCATTCCATTTGTCATCACCTAGGTATATTATATATAAGTTAGGTTCAAGTGGAGAGATCCAAACGTAGGTTGCTAATTATCCCATGCATTTGATTCTAGAAACATCTGATAAAGTCGTAAATGACAAGTAAGGTAATCTTAAAACAATGATATAGTTGGCTTGGCAATGAAAAGAACATGCATGGCCCATTTTACATGAGTAGAAGCTCAATATCTATCAAGTCCAAGTAACCATCTCCCAATAGTATTTATGTAGGTCAAGCATTTGTTCTCCAAAGATGGTAACATTTTATGTCAGATTCTTTGGAAGAAGCGATAGATTACACATTTCCAGACATGAGGCACCTTGCATGAAACATAGAAGTAGCAAGAACAATTGTCTTGATGTTGTGCAATGTAGCCAAGAGGGATCCCTTGCAAATTTTGTGTTTGTAGAGAATATCAAGCCTTGGTGAATATGGGGTTAGTGAGTGCATCTCCTCTCATGTATGTTTAAAATGACATTGTCATGAATGAATGTCTAACAAAGTATTTGATGGATAACAAGATGGAGTGCTCTATTAAATGTCCTATAAGAGAATCAATAACAATTGAAAGAAATTGAAAAGACTATCTATCTATCTATCTATATAGATAGATATCTTGTTCATGAACTACAGTTTGGTTTACTTGCATTCCATTAGTCATCACCTAGGCATACTATATATAATTTAGGTTCAAGTGGAGAGATCCAAGTGTAGGATGTTACTTATCCCATACATTTGATTCTAGAGGCAGATCTAATAAATCCATCAATCTTTTGGATTTCACTACCCCTAGCATTTAGATTGAATATAAATATATGTTAAAAATATGTACCATTTTTTAGGATTTGAAGAGGCAATAACATTGAGAAAGTTGAAAGAACGTGTTTACAAGATGATAGGTATTCTTGAATAAGGTGGAGTGGTCCATCGATGCATTTATAAGTGTTATGGTTGTTGACATTGAAATATAATGCATTGTCTTATGAGCTTTCCATTTAGTGGACGGGATCATTTCTTAAAGGGACAACTGTAGGGCTAATTATGTAGAGAGTGAGCCATTTATCCGAACTCATTTTGATAGAGTCCATATCTCTATTTAGGGGAGAACACTCAATAATTTTGGTCCTCAAAATTATAATAATGACTAAGTATTTTATAATATTTATTTTTTAAAATAATTTTTATTTTATATAGTAGGAGTAATTACTAATTTATAATTTAATAAATTATATTTTAATTTTTTATCATAATAATTATTTTTAATACGTTTGTCAAAAATATTTGTTATATAGAAATTAGTTTTCAAAATTAAATCTACTATGTGTTAGGCTAAGTGTTATAAAAATATTATACTAATGAACTAATTTTTGAAACTTTAAAATTGAAAATATGTGCCCACTTACACTTTTTTTAAATATTTAATGTGAAGTCTTTTAACTCTTATAAAAATAATATATTAATGCAAAGTCTTTTTTTCCCTCTCACATATTTATATTAAAATGGCAAGGGGGTCTTTTTTAATTTTTTTTTTTTTATAGGTCCTTTTTAAAATATTTTATTAAGATATTTAAATGTGGGCATTTATTTTTAATTTTATCTCTCCACCTCTCTCTCTCTATTCCTCTGTCTATATCTCTATCCCTCCCTCTCTCCCCCTCTCTGGGTCTCCCTCTCTCTCTCTTTCACTCACTCACTCACACACAACCCATGGATAGTTAGTGCAAAGTCTTTTTAGTTAAGTTAGCCGCTGGTTACGGTTATGCTAATGTTTTCTTTGCTGTTTTGCATTGTATAGGCTGTTGCTGTTCTTACAGCTGTTAACTTTTTTGTATATTTCTATTGTGCTTCATCCAATATAAAAAAAAGTTGTTGGATTTCTTATAAGTTAATTTAAGTAGTATTTTATAAAAAAATATACAATATTATCTCTATTTAACAATTTATATTATAGATAATATAATATTTAATTATAAATATAAACAACACTTAGTAACAAGTCTTTTTTGGCCTCTTACATTTTTAAATTAAAATGGCAAGTCTTTTATAGGGGTCCTTTTAATAATATTTTATTAAGATATTTTAAATATGGGTACATGTTTTTTATTTTGTCTGTCCACCTCTTAAAACTTAGATAGAAGATTTTTTATTTTTTATTTTTATTTTTACGTGGAGAGGCGAAGTCTAGAAGTGTTATACAGCGACAGCACGATTGCAAACACTGTAACTGGTCTAACTAAGGAGATAACTAGAGACCTCAAATTTGATGTTACAGAAAGTAATGGGTTAAAGAAGAGTGTTGGCGTCATAGATTACTTCGTCTCCACCTTGGAGGAGGGAGCAGCTTACCCGACTTGACTATGGCTCTGTTCTAGTTGAAGAGGAGAACTCCATTATCATTTCATGCATTTTTTCAAGTGTCTTTTTCGCAAATACCATTTATAAACTCATACTATAATTCTAAATATAATATATAATATAATTATATTTAGAATTATTGTATAATATATTATATAATTTTAATTATTACAAATAAATAAATTAATAGTATATTATATTTAATAATTATTATAATATATCTAATCTATATTATAATATGATATTATAATTATAATAATTCATATAGTTATATAATATAATTTATAATATATATTAAATATATTATTATAATACTATTATAATTATAATAATATTAATTATCATTAAGTAATTTTCTTTATTATATTTATTACTATATTTATTATTATTTTTATTATTATAAACATTCTCTCTAATAATACAATAATATAATATACAAACTTTAAAATAATTATTCTAATTTAAATTATTTATTGTGATTTAAAATATGAAATTATTTGTACATAAAATAATTAATGTTTATAATAAAATAATAATATAAATACATTATTATAATGTTTACTAAAATTTGCATATCTATGGCATTTCTTATTTAGTTTAGTGTTAATTTTATTGTATAATTTTCTATTGTTTCTTTTTTAAAACCACATAAACTTAATGTTTTAATAACTAAACATTATCAAATTATGAAACTTAAAACATAATTCTATTATATCTAACTTCTTTTAATAAATTATAATTATTTTTCTTAAAACAATACATAAATCTATTTCATTACAAAGAAAAATCAAATTTAGAAATTTTAAAACTTATAAATTTATAAATTGTGGTAAAAATATTATCTATTGTCACCGGGGCATAAAACTTATCTTTGCTTTGTCACCTAGTCAAAATATTTGCTTTCCATGGTTGGGACAGTTGGGAGCCTAATTTATAAAGAAAAACTAACAAATTCATCTACATGGCTGTCACAACAATGGAAGGGCAATTTCAAAAAAATAAAAATAAAACCACGCTAAACCTTCACAATCAAATGATAAAAAGAAGAGGTTGGGCAAATCAGCGGTCTGACCAGGGGCAGCGAATGCCACGTAATATTTATTTACACCCTACGAATTATTACCGCTCTTAAATGTGAACTAAATTCGGTTCTACCGACGCTGGAAAAAGTAATAAACGAGTCGTGCTTGAAGGGGAAATGTGTGCAAATAACAGCCAACAGAAAGAAATAAACGTGGACGGCCACTGAAAAGAGAAGACAAATAAAACCTTAAAAAACAGGGGAAAAATTGCGGACGAGGTGGCAAAATCGAACGGCCCAAGACATTTCAATCGTCTCGCAAGCCTGTGGAAGAATGGAGACCATTGATCTGTGAAGTCAGCCATCCTCTTCACAAAAGGAACGCCTTTGGCGTAAAAATAATAAAATATAAAATATAAAATATATGCTTAACATTAAAAATATATATTTTTAAACTCTTTAAAAACAAATCAATAGTAAAAATTGAAGTAATATCATAAATATATATGAATAAATTTGTGATATAAATAGAATACACCTTTTAAAAACATCTTTATATAAAAATAAAATTAAAATGTTTAGATTATATAAAATAAATAAATTACAAAGTTCTATGAAGGCAAAATTTCTATTAAAATAACTCTTTAGATTTACATTTTAATATTAAGTTCCAAGTAATTTTGTCCAAGTAGTGGTTAGGGTTAATTTTGGAATATATTTACAATTAGTATAGATATTTTTAATACATATATCTAAAAGATGTTCAAAATATCTCTTGCTATTAGTGTTTTTTAGATAGATGTATTTAAGATATTTTTTATCTAAAATTTTAATAAATTATTTACTCTAAATCTTAAGTATGTAACTATATAACAAATAATTTATATTATTTTATTTTCCAAAATAGACAACTTTTCCTATTATTTTATTTTTTAAAATACGAGATATATTAATTTAAACTACTACATCTAGAGAGAGAGAGAGAGATTATTTTATTTCCAAATGTTTTTTTTTTTTTAATACAATTGTACAATCATTACTTGTAACCCTAATAAAATAAACAAAGAAAAAACTAGTTTTAACTATACTATCATTTTGCAAATAACAAGCCTAAATCTTTTTCCTGCTTTTTTTTTCACCTCATTTGTATTTCATATATTTATATTTATATTTATTATTAAATATTAATATTATATTTATTATTAAAGATTGATACTTTGACTTGTAATGGCAATCAAATTTAAGATAAAAGGTGAGAGTTTTTGTTAATACACTCCACCCCTTGTCTCTTGCCTAATTATTGAAATCAACTATCTTTATTAAGATTTTTTTCAATTTTTATTTTCTAGTGTGAAGTTTAAGAAGGTTGGTGGCATATTCTTTAGAATTATCAAAAACAAGGTTATTTAATAAATTTAATGGTGAAATTTTCATATGACGTTTTTTTTCTTTTTGTCTTTTTATTTTGAGTTCATTTTGACTTGCTTATTCATTGTGCAATGGCAAGTATATAAGTGACACAAATTTTTTTTTAAAGCTAGCACATAACCTAAGCCTTACTTGATTGCATTTACACTCACTTCCATAGACTTGCCTTAATCCTAAATTTATCTATTTCGGACCACCAAGTTTAGATTTGCAATTTGTGGGATTAGGCCAATTTTGCAATTTGCAAAAATAAGCCCCCAAACTTTTAAAATCTAAATTAAAGTAATCATTGTGTGCCAAGTTGAAGTGTAAAACATTTCATTTGCACCCTTTAGAGTTGTATTTAAGGACTAACCCTATCAAAGCACTTAGAGATCATCAACTAGCTCTCATTCATTCTTGCATAATCATTCAAAGAGCATTATTAGAACATCATTACTACACTAGTCACTTGCATCAACATCTAGGGCTTCTTGTCTTCAATCTTTGTTCCAAATCATTAAATTGGTCCATCCATGGGCTTCACATAAGGAAAATAATCCTTGCCTAGCAAACTCCCCAAAGGTGTTCCTAAATATCACCAATCAACTAATATATGTCACAAACATCAAGGTGAGCAAGTCATAGAGGCCAAAATTAGCGAAGTTTGCACTCACATGTCAAGTTTAGATTTGTATATTAGAGTAAGTTTTGTACTTGTAGTGATCCTTGAGACAATCGTCTAGCAAATTTAATTTTCTAGAACTTTGACAAATGGGTTGGTGACCTTGAGTACATCCCAATCAACACTAGGCCTTGAGATAAGTACTTATTTATTTAAATTTTATGTAATTGTTTCAATATCAAATCAATCTCAACCTCTTATCCTCATCTAGGAAGTAAAGGTGCATTTTATTTTTTTACATGTTTGGTGAACCTAGCATTCGAACCTCTCTAGGGTTTTACCCAAGTGTTCTGTCTTTTTTCTATCTCTAATTTTTTGATCTAATATTTCTAATTACAATATCTTTTATTTCAATTTTGATTAGGGTTTTGTGCTTTCATCATTTGCTATCACTTTCATCCTTACTCTCCCACACTTTGATTGAGCTTCATTGTTATATCTTTTACCATGGACTGTCATGACTCTTTATTTTGGGACTCCTTCATGCTTACATCATGGATTATGAGCTATTTGCATACTTTCTTGATTTTCATCATTTTATCCTTGATGATATTGCCCTCTTTTATGACATAGAAGATCCTACATGTTCCATACATAAAATTGTAGTGTTTGGCTAATCTTTCATCCTTCATGGACCTTATGCATGCCCTTTTCCATCTATGTTTGAAGATTTTACTTTTTACTTTGTTGGTCTCCATGACTCATCATGATTCTACATCTTGTGAGACAGATAATTATTATACATTAGTTCTAATCTCTCATGATACATCTAGAGATCTTCCTTTACGTGATGATGTTTTACTTAGCAAGCCTATCCTTTATGCATCTTATGATAGCTCTCCTCTATGTGTCTTGCTTGATTCATCCTTCCTTGAGGAACCTAGTGTTGTGTACTTGATCGATCCACGTGTTTTGCCTTCACTTACATACGATAATGATGCACTTCCTTACATGCTTAATTGTGTGTTTATTGAAGGTTATACTTTTGATGAACCTCCTCAAATGCATTCTCTTTAGGGTTGTCTATCTATGATGCCTATCCTAGTGATTAGCTTTATGATGATCATAATTCTTCTATCATTAGTGATGTGCCTCTAAATGATACACCTTGTTTTCTTCACCTTCATATGAAGTTGATTCTCCCCATGCAACTCATGATAGTCTTTCTCTTCTCATGATGTGGATGCCAACTCTTTGATCCATGATAATTTGGTTTATGATGGCTCTAGAACAAGTGTTTTTTATGGTTCTCATTCCTCATGTTTTAGTGGCTCTTCCTTGGGGGATCTCAAGGATATTCCTAGTCATCATGATGATATACCCCTTTTTGATAACCATTGAAATTCTACTTATGATTCTTTTATACTTTCATACGATATATTTGAGTAATTGCGGAGCACCCTCATTTCCATATCCTATTGAGAAAACACATGACTTAGACATTCATCCCAAGAAGACCTACATGAGGATCTCTTATAGTTTTACTTGGCTTGTGTGAGGATAATGAGCAACTATCTAGCAAGTCATCTCTTACTTCCTCAACCACTAGCACCAATGATTTATCTACACATCAAGCTATTTTTCATGTTGAGAATCTTTCACATTATTGGAACTAAATCATGCGTAGATTGGACCATCTAGACAAAGGTATTGATGATTATGAGCAAAGATTTAAAAACAAGGATTCTGCTAATGAGATATTGCATAATCCTTTGGCATATGACATTTTGAATTATCCTTCACCAAGTGGATTTGTGGCACCATGTTTTATAAAGTATGATAGTAGAGGTGATCCATTGCTACATTTACAATCCTTCAAAACTACACGCTTTGCTTATTTTCATGTGGACATGTTGATTGCTAGGTTGTTTCCAACAAGCTTGAGTTGTCATTGATTTCAAATGGTTTTATTCATCGCCACATGCTTCTACCACTTCTTTTGTGAATTTTGCTAGTGCTTTTATAAAACATTTTTAGTACAATATTGAACCTAAGAAGACTATTACAAAACTCATGTAGTACAAGCAAGATGAACAAGACCTAGTTAAGGATTCTATGTTGAGTTTTGATGCTTTAATTTTGAACATGAATTTTACATTAGAGGATGATGAGATTCAAGGTTTATTTATTGATGGTTTACTTCCATATATCAAAGGATGAGTGTTTTGCAAGCCTTATCCTTGATTTTTAGATTTATGTGCTTGTGTGTGCAAATATGAGTGTACCCCATTGGAAGATCCATCTTTACATTATTGTATTTCTAACACTCCTTATTCCCATGACATACCATCAATGTCACATTTGGAAAATGGGGAAATGAAAATACATCTATTGTTTCTCATAGCAAGGATCATCATGAACACATCACGGAGCCTCCACATGTTGTATTGAAACACAAACTTGTTGATTTGCCTCTTGTTAAATGAATGGACATGTCTAAGCTTGCACCACACAGGGTTAAGTATTTTTGTGATTATCATTCAAACACAAGCATTTTCATCTTCTACAACTCCTTCCACTACATGGGTCCCAAAGAAAAATTCCAATGACATGTAAACACCAACTACATATATGGAGGCCCCCTCCACAAACACAAGAACAATGCTTAAACAAATGCAAAATACCAATTTAACTATTTCAATAATCTTTACTAAGAGTACTCTTGCATATCATGATGAAGGCCATCTACTTGAAGTTGGTAACAAGGAATATAATGATGATGAAGATGCTTGATGGATGACCATATGATTGGTTGAAACTTGGACTTTTTATGGTCTAACTATACATATGAGCTTATATGATATATTGTGTCTCCCACTTTGAGGGCATATCCTTTATGGAATTTGCCACATATCTACTATGTTGATGACCCACTTACATGATTATCCATATGATTCTACTAATTATGATATAACATCTTGATTACATATTGTAATGTTGAAAATTGCATACTATGCAATTATCACATTATGTTTTACACTCAATTTAGTGTCCATCCCCTTAGCATGTTTTATGATACATTGAACCAACAACTTTATCCTTTCTCGTTTACCAAGTTGCTAAGTTTTATTTTATTTTATTGTTATTTTGTTATACTCTAATTTACATAGCTTTTTGACATTAGTTTTGGTTTTTTTTCCTAGACAACAACATAAGTACATACATGTTTGCACAACTATGATTTTGTCTTGTTGGTTTAAAAATTAAAAAAGTACATTTTCCCACCTTTTTTACTATTGCAATCAATTGCAATGCCCTTCCTATCAACTAATGACTCAATGTTCAAGATTTGAACATTGATGTCCTTCCCCAACCCCTTGGGAGCCTATTTTTGAAATCTAAGACATGGAAAGATCTAGAACGACTCTCTCTCGGTGGTAGCTTTCTTGTGAATATAACTTCTCTTTTGGTTAGGATATCACATTGTTCTTCCATTCTCTATATAGGCTTGCTGGTATATTCATTCCTCTTCCCATTTGCAAGCTGGTCATTACCATTGTTTTGTACATTTTTGATAATATGTCTTGGAAGCCTATTGCTAATATGTTTTTAGTGTCATAGTTTAGTGTTTTTATTATTTTGTATTCTTTATCTCTTTGTGGCTAAGGAAACCTTCATTATCCTTCTCCATTGAAGATTCTTCGACCATGAGTTTCTTCCTCATCTTCTCAAGGTAATGGTATCTTATTTCTAGTTTATTGTGATTTTTATCGTGCTTGTAACTCCTCACATTTTTGCTTGTTCATTCATCTCTATTAGTAATATTGGTAACTCGTCTTCATAGTTTTTCCTTTTCCATACACACTAGGATTGTAATAGACAAATAATTTGTTATTCTTACAAATTCATTTATTTAGTGTTGTTTTTAGTCCTAGATGCACATAGGTTAAGAGCACACACTCAAATCTAAACATCTCTAATTTGCTAATTTATGCATCATGATTGTCTAGTTTGAGCATAGTTTAGTCTAGTATCATGTTCATTGCCAATCCCAACTCTCTTGATTGTTTATTAGTGTTAGGCTAGTTGGAGATAGTCTTAGTAAAATCACTAATTAAACACAATCAAAACAAAAATGAGAACCACATCACGCTTTCATATTAAAAGAGAAAAAGGATCTATTTTCAATTCTTTCACATATCAAAGGGTCATGACTCATATCTTTCATGATCTCATCCATGACATAGTGGAGTCATATGTCATTGAATTAAGAGCAAAATCTAATCAGAGTGAAAATCATGATGAGGACTTACATGTCCGTATCAATAGATTCCATAAATATAGAGTCAAACTAAATTCAAAAAATTATATTTGTGTCACAACTAGAAAGCTAGTAGGTTTCATTATTTCCCATAAAGGGATAGATGTGAACCTTGTCAAAGTGAAAACAATTTTAGGTTAGAGCCTAGGCGCATGCCATAGTAGCTATGTGGAGGACACTTTGGTGGTCATGCCATAGCTACAAAGATTCAATTTTTGTCTCACTCTTGAGGGAGATGTGATAGATTTTGAGAAAAGGTATCCTAAGTGTTAGATCTTCATGCACACATTATAGTCCCCAAAAAAATATTGTAAAACCATTGTGACACTATGACCATTCTCCACATGGGGATTAGATCTTGTCAAGAAAATTACCCCACCTTCCTTTGATGGCCACACATTTATTATAACAACCAAGTACTTTACAAAATGGGTAGAGGCTATGCCTCTAAGCATTATCTTAGGGCTAGTCATTAGAAAATCTATTCTAAATAAGATCATTTGTAGATTGTGAGTTTCACAAGTTATTATTACAAATGATGCCTCATCATTCAAGAATCTATAAATGTGAGAACTTTGTGAATAATTTCACATCAACCATGGCTTTGCCTCAGTACACTATCCTCAAGCCAATGGACAAGTAGAGGCAACTAATAAAACATTGAAATTAAATTTGATTAAAATTGTCAAAGACTTGAAATAGGATTGGTATTGACAACTCTACCTTGTTCTTTGGGCCTATAGGATTACTATCTAAATACACACAAGGGAAACCCCATTCTCACTCACATTTGGATTAGAAGTGGTTATGCCACTAGAAATTGAAATTCCTAGGTTCCATATCTCTCTACAATGTCTCCTTGATCACAAAGGGTACCTAAGTAGGTAGGCTAGCAGAGCTTGATATGTTGGATGAAAAATGACTTAGAGTAGTTCAAATGCAAAGATGCTTATCTAGCTCTTGTAAGTCAATAATATAATAAGAAGGTGCCTCCCAACCAACCAAAGTAGGAGACCTCATATTCAATATTGACAGCTTAATTGAAAAAAATTCAGCAAAGGTGCAATGTCCCAAATTCTAAGTATGAGGGTATCTGGGTCACTCTCCATCCTTGGGTAGAATTTGAGACTTTCTCATACTATCATGCCTTCCCTTCATTCCCTGTACCTCACTTTCCTGATGCTTTGGCTTCTATGGATTTCTAGGATTTCTTTTACCTTGGTACCCTTTCCCTCGATTCCTTGATCCCCAATCCTCACCAATATCAGATGTGCCAAAACCTTGATCACTAGCCTCCCGCTCCCTTATTATTTGTGAACTTGTAGACCTTCACTTCCCCATTCACCTTTGCTTCCCCATGCACTCGATATCGCCAACTCCCAATCCATGCTCCCTCCAACATCAAGTATCTTTAAAGCTTGATCCTTTCTATCCCATCACTTTTCCCATCTAGGCCCACAAACCTTTGCATCTCATTCCCCAAACCCTTGACTTCAAAACATAATGTTGGCATACCAAATGGAAATACTTGTAAGTGGTAGCCCAACTCTCGAATCCCTAGTCCCTCTTTCCATTGCATCTTTCAAGTATGCATTTTCCTAGACACCCACCTTCAGTCATTCCTTTCCCTAAACCCTCATCATTCAAACAAAGAGTTTCATCTATCACCATGGCTGATCAGAAATGCCATTAATGACCCCAAATTTGAATGTGATAAAATGGCAAGAAACTTTCAAATGCTTCTCAGCACGTGTGAGATGACTCTAGGCCTTCAACCTCCATATAAGAGGAAATTTTCATTATTTTTGAATCTTTTGGCCATTTAAAACAAACCCTAATTTGTAGAGTTGAGCACTTGTGTTCACCGTCTAGATCTGAGGACAAAAACCCTTGGGTTCTAGAGACTAGTGGGTGAAACCCCATTGATTTCCTAGAGATTGGAGGACAAAAATCCTCTAGTTTCTTGAGGGAACCTTCATACGAAGGTTGCATCTACGCTTCAAGTGGATGATTGTAGCATTCTAAGTATTTCAGTATTTTGGGTATTTTCAAAAAATATTTGTAAATGTGTATGATAAAATGTGGAGTAAACAACAAAGACAAATACATAAACACGAATTCTATCCTACATTAACCAACACCTCTGATTGAGCTAAGGTTGCATAAAAGAGAGAGGAGGGAATTAGAATCTCACCATACAAACTTTGTTGCCATAAGGGTTATGCTCAAGATGATTTGATGTGGTTGAGTGAAGATGTGGTTGCTCATTCCATTAGCATGACTTTGCTTTGCATCCAACCTTGTTCTTGGAAATGGCTTGTCGAATGGTTGATCTATAGATGTTGGATAAGGAAGATGGATGGATGAGATTAGATCTTAGCTGATGGAGGGATAAGATTGATCCATTCTCAAGGGAGAATGAGAAGTCAACAATTGGCATGCTATGATTAGTGCACATGAGTAGGGAAAGGATTGAGAAGATATGAAGGGTAGAGATTTACTAGATTTGAATGGAGGGAGAGGATTGAAAAGGGGATTTTTGGAGCCATGTGCAAGTGTGGAGCCTTGTGCAAGTTTTGAGGCTTGTGGAAGGTTAACTTTTCTGATTTGAATTTTGGAATACATGCAAATGGTTATTTAGTTAAACTAGGTTCATTTAACCAACTAATGATGAGGAGGATTTTGGGATAAATTAAATAAATGTTATGTATTTACTTATTTTTTGGGGGAATGTTGAGGGGATGATTGATTTAATTAAATAAATGTTGATTTATTCAATTAAAGTTGGAACTTAGAAGAATGGATGAATTAGTTAATTAATTAATTAGTCACAATTTATTTAATTGATGTCAGAATAATGATTAGATTTATTAATTAAATAATGTGACTTATTTAATTAATATTGGATGGATGATCAAATTGATGCTAGAAGGGGAGATGCGAGATAAATCTGGTGATTAATGTGATGTTAAGACATGGTAAGATTTAGGTGTCTACATTCTTCCCCTCTTTAAGATGGTGTTGTGACTAAGAGAAGCACAAAATTTCAAAGAAAGTAGATATAGGAACCAAAGATTTGATTTTGGATGAAAATGATAGGGTTAGGGATACCCCCTCAAGAGGATAGGTGGGTTTGAAGAACAAGAATGTTCTCTCAAAATGGATGAAAAAGATGCTAGTAAAGATGCTTAGGGATGAATGGAAAAGAAAGATGTGGGCAGAAGTGGATGGTTAATGATGAATGAAGGTATTGAGGATAAATGTTGAAGATGACAAGATTAGTTAAGGAATAGAGGGGAGGGATATGTGAATGGCTAGGGTGGATGCTAGGTCATGCTATTAGGTTGACCAACTTGGTGTTTGATGTAGCATAGGGTGTTATGCATCGTGGTATGAGGGACCATGGTGGCATTGTGCCATATGCATGGAGGATTGATCCAAAAGAAAAGTCTTGAGTGAGCATATGCCATATGATACCATGATATGAAAGACCAGGATTTCATTGTGATGATATGCTGCAAGGATCATTATAGATGAAAAATAAAATGATAAAACAGACAAGCAAGAAAGCATGCATAAATGATACAAAGACAAACAATATTTTGCCCCTAGTCAAGATAAAAACTAATGATTGATTGACAATGATGATAGCATTGTTGATGTGGGAATGATATTATCCCAAGAACAATGCAAGGATTAGGAATGATATATCCTATTGATATTGGTTAGATTAAAGCTAATCAAGGCTTGTAACTAGACTAGAAATAAAATCTATAGATACTTTCAGATGATTTGCGAGATTGCTTGGCAATATTTGGGTGTATTAAGGATGAGATGGATGGGGATGGATTGATGGGATTTGATCTCCAAGGACTACGCCGCATAGGAATAACATGCCCCACTCTAGATATGTCACTCATAACATTGTGTTGCAATGCTTGTGACAATAGATTGTAGGATTCGTTGCAAAAGATTAGGTATATCGAGAGGTGTCCAAAGCATGTTTCAACATTGTGTCTATGTGATTCAATGAAGAAGAACCTTTTGACCATGAGGCTCATCTTGAACATATTGTTCAAATATTAAAAGAAATCATATATGGCTAATAAATTGCAAATGCTTAGAGAGGATATTACTAAGCTTGGTAATAATACAAATCCTTTAGCTTTAATATATTCACTTCATAACTTATTCATGATTAAATCACATGGTGTTGAAGTGCTCAAGGGCATTGGCCAAATTTTGAGCCAAACTACTGTTGTGAGTGATGCTTCCCTTCCATCACATTCCCAAACCTCTTCTACCATCCTATCTTCCCAACCTCAATTTCCAACCTTTCCTATACAATACCCCACTTTATCTATTTCCACACCTATGTCACTTACAAATTTTATCACCCACATTCACCTTATACTTGTTACATAATTATTATATCCACCTCCCATTTCTACTATACCCCCATTTCTCATTCACAATGACTAGACCAACCCACCCCTATTATCCCTTCACAACCTCTTTCCCAACCATTCAATATTATCTCTCCTTCCACCATCACATCCCAAGATATTTACATCCCACACATCACCACACACATTCCTAACCCTTCCACCAATGTTTTGGACACAACTTTCCTTACAAATCATAGTGAAAGAACTTAGTGAGGTTCAAAATAGACTCAATAATCATCCCCAAATGCCTAAAAATATATAAATCATGAGATTATCTATAATCATCTTGCCTATGATAGTTTGACATATCCATTTCCCATGGGTTTTCTAGCACCTATGTTCAAGTTGCATGATGGAAAAGGTGATCCCATGACCCATATTAGGTCATTCAACACCACATATTTGGACTTTATGCATGATGATTAATTTCTAAATTATTCCCATGTTTAAAATAAAGGATTATAAGATATATTGGTTTTACCCAATGCAACATGGTTCCATTCATTCCTTCCCCAAACTAGAAATTGCCTTTGTCTAATATTTTCAAGTTAACATTGGCCTAAAATTGCATTTTCTAATTTGGTCCAATGTAAGAAAGGAAACAATGAAAGAGTAAATGATTACGTTACAATATTGAAATCCTTGCTTGCAAAGATGCATTGTCAATTGATGGATGACAAGATTCAAAGAATGTTTCATCAATAACTTGCTCCCTCCTATCAAAGATAAATGGCTCATATATTACTCCTACATCTTCATCCCACCCTTCCAAGTATCAATTGAAAAATAATTTTAAAAGGGGTAGCATTGATAACTCAAATCATAAACAAGATATAGACCAAATACAAATCATGTCAGTCATGGACAAGTATCTTTAAATATTATTACCATAATGTTAATATATTAGTAAATAATAATTAAGGTAAATGGACAAATTATCCCCTTTAGATATTCACAAGGAAGTCTTATACATTAAATTGGTATCTTCCTTGTTGGTGATCTAAAAATTTATATTTGCTCTATTTAACTTGTTTAAATATTTCTTTATTATAAATAATGGATTGTAAAATATTAATAACACTAAAGAGTTTTTCTATGGTGTTCATAAATAGATTAAAGATTGATGATTTATTATATAATTTATAATTTATAACAACTTACTTTACTATACTAGTTAACAATTCGTGCCTTGAATTTTCCCCCTTTCTTTTGGGTCCATTTTGATAGGGTTGTTCCTAATGTAATTTAACTTGTGTAAAGTGGTGTGTTTCAACATAAAAGTTGGCAAATAAGCTAAATCTAACCTAATTCCACCTCCACACATTCCTAGGGACTAGTCCTAATCCTCATTATTTCCCCTCATGTACCCTAGTTAGATCTTTGGGTGTGGAAGTGAACCTAATTCAATTCCACAATTTACAAAGGTGATCCCTAAACTTTAAAAATTCAAATTTAAATTTGATTCCTCATCGACTCCCACCAATTAGTCATTATGTGTTGACTTAAGAACAAAATTAATTAACTTTTGTGCTAGTGTGTTGTATTTAAGAACAAAACCTAATTCATTTAAGATCCATTCAATAACGTTCAAGATACATCCATAGCATATTAGAGCATTAGCATCGTATCATTAATTTGCATCAACATTCTAGGCAACATTACATGTTTTCATGTTGTCTTACAACACTTTCCTTGATACCATTGGCTTTCTAATAAGGGGTCTAACCAAGGGAGAGTCACCTTGCTTGGAAAGATCCTAAATGCTCTTTATTAACACCACCCCTTTCAAACACAAGTTACAAATATCAAAGTGAATAGATTCTAGGTGATAGAATTGGTGAAGTTTAGATTTGCATGCAAGGTTCAATTTTGCATTCATAGAGATCATTTTTTTATTTGCAAAAGTGAACCAAATTATTAGACAACTTCAAAAGTCACATAGTATTGTCATCTCAATCCAATCATTCTAGATCTAGTTTTCACTTTAGTTAACAATCATCTATTATAGCTAAACCCATCTCTTCTTCATCAACATCCATGTGTACACTTATTATTGTTAGTTCATTCTATTTTTAGTTCCAATCAAGTGCACATTTCTTGTTCCAATTCTTTATCTTAGGGTAGATTATTATTCATTGTGATTTATTAATATCCTAAGATATTTATGTGAGGTGTAATATTTTTTCTTGCATAAAATGGTGAACCCAACATTCAAACTCCTCTAGGGTTTTTATCTTCTTTATATCTCTATTTTCAAATCTCATAAATTGTTGTACCTTTTTATTTCAAATTTGATTAGGCTTTGGATCCACCCTTATTTGTGCTTTATTGTATTACATTTATTAGGTTTTGGGCTATTATTGTTTGTTATCTCTTTTATCCTTACCCTACCCACCCTCCCTTGTTCACTTTCATTGCTAGATCTCTAACATGAATGTCTTTTACCCCTTCATTACCAAGACCACTCCCTATGTCATTACACTTTATGATGATACTCTTTTTTAGCCAATGATAGTGAATTAGCTACTACTTTAGCCTTATATACATTTGTACGTATAGATCTCCTAATTTATGTGATGTTGTACCTACCTAGCATATTTATTCTTTTTCTCATGATAATTTTTATATCACACACACATTCTCCTCTATGTGTCTCTCTTGCTTCATCTTTCCTTGAGGAATCTAGTGATGTACATACACACATTTCATCCTTATGAGGTTGCTAATCCTTCTTCTATAACTTTTTAATCATAATCTATTGATGGTGTAGTTAGCATGAAGTGTAGTGTTACTTATTTCTCTTCTCATGATGAGATTGATAACTCTTTGATTCATGATAATTTGGCTTAAATGATTTCCATCCTTTTAAAGAATTAATTATAGTCATTTAGTGGTAATGAAGATGCACTATTATATGTTAAGTCATTTTTACCTCCATATTATGCTTATGAATATACATGATGATGATACTTTGATGCATGCATCTGGTGATACATTGATTGATAGAGCTAAAAGTGGCTTGATTCATGTCATGCTTATTATACATCATTCCATGATTTTTTATGTGTTCTTATATAAATCATTTTAATTTCATTTTGTATGGCTCTCATTCTTCATAATTTAGCAACAATTATTTGGTAGATCCCATGGATTTTTCTATGCATCATGATGATATACCACTTTTTGATGTCCATGGGGGTTCTTTAAATCCTTTTATTATTTCCAACGACATATATTTGAGTACTTGTGAAGTACATTCTTCTACACTTCACTTTGCACATGACTTATAAATGCACAATAATGAAGAACAACATAAGGATCTTTTACATTTTTTACTTGGTATATGTGAGGATAATATGTGATCTAGGGCCTAGGAGGAAACTTGGTGGACAACTTTCTAGATGAGGATCTAGATGAAATTGTGTGTGTGTGTGTGTGTGTGTGAAATCTCTGTGAGAAGAGTAGTGCAAAGGGAATGAGAGATATAGAACTAAAATAGCAAATGATTTTTTATTTATTTGTTTGTCCTATACAAGTCATACTCCTGAGAAATATGTATAGCTACTATCTTCTAATCTAATTGCTTCTATCTACCTATCTACTAAGTTAATGTTATATATGTATATATAGATTAAATACAATGGAGACTAAGAATCATTATGGAAGTTGAACCATTTCCAAGTGTAACTCATATTCTCGCAATAGTTATATGGTGTAGCTAGTAGGTGTGTGATTTTCTAGTGAATAAACTAACATAACACAAACTTTAGGGGTGCCACCTAAATTACTGTAAGATTGCATATTCGATATCAAAAGTTGCTCATAATAGTGTAGTAATGAGCAGTGTGAATTAGCCTTTATGGTATGTCCTAGAGGCATGTTAGACCCTAATGAAGTGGTGGTAGATTCCACAAAATGTTTGGTGGAAGTATGGTTATTGTCAAGTTTGATCTTATGTAGAATGCTTTGTGCCATTGTTGGAGTGTGTGCAACATCTACAAAAGATAGATGGATGATCTTGACATTACCATGAGTATCTAGAAGGTGTTATAGTGTATCACAAGACATAGAAGTGTTATCATAGCTACCACAAGCCATGAGAATGGTCTTGGCTTTACCACATGAACTATTATTGGTAGATTTTCTTGGATCAGTGTGCTGTCAATTGATTTAATACATCTTTTCCATCCTTCACTATTACACATGATATGCATAATCATATGGATTTGAAGCATGTTTAACATGATCTTTCACATTATTTGAAATCCATCATGAGTAGATTGGACCACCTAGACAAACTTCATATTAATGATTATGAACAAATATTTAAAAATAGATTATACTAATGACATATTACATAATCCTTTAGCATATGTGATCCAAGTGTAGTCTCACACATTAGATCAATACAACACAACATTGCATCTCATGTGCCATACCCTTGTACACCCACACAACACCAAGATAACTTATGCATAGATGCACATCTAGCATTTTTTTCAAATGAGCACAACTTAGCTACATGCACCTCATAGTTGTGTCATGTAATCTCATAGTCATGCACACCTCACAACTATGCCATATTGGGAGTTCTCTATGCACAAGCTTTAACAACTTCATTGACTCTTCCTCAACCATCATTCTTTTCATATGCTTTATATTTATTTGCATTGTGTGGGTGAGTGCAAGATCATGACAAACCAAATAATACCCCTAAGTGGCAATGAAATGCTAAAAACATAAGTAACTTCACGTAAAAAATTGAATGAGCTATCTACACAATCTAAAAATAAGGTGGTAAAAAAAGTTATAGGAAATTGAATGTATTTTATGGGCTACTACTTTTTTTTTTTAAATTCTGAAATTAGTTTGGTGAAAATTGGATATTTCAATGAGGTACTACTAATTTATTTAGAAAAATATAAAAAGTAGGTATCATTCCGACCAACCTAAGTATGAGAAAAACAAAATATTTTTCCTCCAAGCTTTAGATTTAAGCAAAGGACACATGAGAAGATGTGATGCATATTTTTTAAAAAAAATTTAAATAAATAAACAATTATTTATGAATTTTTTACAATGATTTTTTAAAAATATAAAAAAAAAATTCTGGGCAACCTAACTTGGTAAAAAAATGAAATTCAAAACTTTTTCTTTTCAACCTATAGCTAATAAATCCTAGAATGTAACACATATTTTGGATTTAAAAAGGGATAGTTTGAAATTTATGAATGTTTTTCAATATGTATATCTATTAGGAAATCGAACATACTATATGTAGAAAATTATTAATAATTATCTATTAAAATTATAATGAGGCATATATTATATTTTTAGAATCTTGATAGTTTCATCTACAAACCCTTTTCATCTTACTAAATTTAGTTACAAAAAATTCTATCAGCTTCAAGGATGAAGTCATGAAAATTTTCAGGATAACACTAAATGATTGGTTTTACAAGTTTCTTTAATGAGTTTCAGTACTCCCACTTGCCTAAATCTAAGATAATCCCAATGAACTTTTGAAGGGTATCCATATTTGAGCTATAAATATCAACATTTTATCTATCCAAATCTAAATATAAGTCTAAATGTTAGCACTTTTCATCTAGGAAGTTTTTTCTCC
The DNA here is from genome assembly GCA_027924645.1 of Cunninghamia lanceolata. Classification (NCBI taxonomy): domain Eukaryota; kingdom Viridiplantae; phylum Streptophyta; class Pinopsida; order Cupressales; family Cupressaceae; genus Cunninghamia; species Cunninghamia lanceolata. Next base: position 58,728 of record BSBN01001561.1, read on the forward strand.
ATTGCCACTATTTGGCCCATCATGATCTCGCACTCACTTGTGTGCTACTACACATGTTGAGCACATGCTCTACCTTTGAAACTTCACATTAGACCATATGTGTGCAACACATTGAATGAAATCATCCACATGTGTTATACTTACATATGCACATGACATTTGGTAGGCCCTATGCCACAAGAATTGGCACCATATGGGTTTGATGTATGTCATCATTCCCATTATATATTCATGTTTATATACATGTACTATGCATATTGTAAAATAGGAAGAAAATCTCAAAGGCATAGGATAGTCCCTCTAAAGTCTCTTGGGAAATAAAATGGATGTATGCTTGATCAGAGGAGCATGCTTTCCCAACATTATTCTATATCATTCTTTATAATCTATTCCATTTATGAATAGGAAATAATCTTTGTCACATTTTTTTCGTGTCTTTGTGATGCTTCCACAATTTGGGCATGCTACTTGGAGTTAGCCTATTTTCCATTAACACCATAGCCCTAAATCTTATGCTTTACTAGTTATGTGCAAGATTGTTCTCTAGTTCTAACCATAAATTGGGTCATTAGTATCAGAGTCAAAAGTATGCTCATGCACCATGCATAACTAGTCTCTCACTAGGTTAGGTTTTGATATTTTAGCACACTCATTTTCTTTACCATAGTTACAGTAAAAGAAAGTATAAAGCCAAATAGTCCCCAAGGGAAAGGTTCCTTTCTAACCTCTCTGGATGAAAAAACTCATCTATGTAAGGAGATCCAACATCTCTAATGCAAAAATCAATAGCTACAAGATGCTCTTGAGTCAAGGGATACAATCCTTGGCCTCATCTTAGAGTGACTCACACACACAACATTTAGCTCATTGAGATTTTCCTCAAAGGCTTTTCTCTTTCCTAAGATAGAAACAACTACACCATACAAAAGCTACAATAAGCTCTCTATGTGAAAGAAGTAGAACTTTCACAACTCCAAGTTGAGTGCCTATGGTTTCTCATGCTCACTCCAGTAGCTCTCAACATGAAAACAACAATCACAACCTGTCACATGTGCAAACAATGACAAATGATACTCCATTGAACCCCTATCATTCCCTATGGTCTAATTCCTCTAGCTCTACAGTTGGCAATTTTGAGAAGCACACCAAGGGTTTTGGTTTAGAATTGATCAAAAAAATAGGCTACAATGGTCATGGCCTAGGAAATGATGGTTGCATCATCAATGCCCTCTAGACAAAATGGGATCATGCAACACTGGTGTGTCTTACATTAATGGTCATGTGAGCAAAGGTATTATAATCTTCTCACCATAGTCGAGCACTAGTAGAGAATCTATATCACGCCCTACATCCAACAATTGAGCACTAATGAAGAATCTATATCATTCCCTATATCCAATAGTTGAGCACTGATGAAGCATCTATACCATGCTCTACATCCAACAACTCAATTTTCTCCACTTGCATGACAATCATTTCTAGTCCAGCAAGGACTCTATGCATACTCTAGCAATGCACTATCTATTCACATGTTTGTGCCTCTTAGTAGATACATAGAAGGAACCTCAAGTAAGCAAGTAAACTCCTTAGTTATACCATGCGACACAACTATTCCAACCAAGGTGTACATGCCATCATATGCAAGAACACTTTGTTGTTCAAATGCACAATATGTGTTCAGGCAACCTGCACAATGACACCCTCAAAGGGATGCAAAAAATTTAGAACCACACTCAATGCACCAATGATGTTAGCAACCTACACAACTACACCCTCAAAATGATGTACAAACTTCTCAACCACACTTTATGTGACCACATGGATAGATAAGGCATGCATCTCATCCTCTACTAGAAGATCATCTAGATCATTTGTACCAATCATGAAGATGACCTCAACATGGTCATAACTTATCTTTCTAAAAGCATTATTAGCATAGAAGTCACATAGTTGAAGAGTCCATCTTGTGTAAGTTATTGTGCATTCATTGAAGCAACACTATAGGTGGATCAATCTATCTAGATGGATGAAAGTCACTTCCTCTCTACAACATGCCTATCTATGCACATTGTCTATTGTTTATCATGCATCAAATCCCCACACATCTGTGTATCTTTTGGCATCAAGATAGAGCTTCATCATCTCTATGGCTCCATGCTCATAGCAGGTCACATCCACATTCACACTGAAAGCTTCACACTTCTTAGATATAAAGAACATAGAGTTTCTCAACTTCACTTTGATATGAAAGAGCTATTGGCATGCAACACCAAACTTGTGTCATGCTAGGCAACATCTATCAATGCTACTTTGACTAGTTCACCTCAAAGTTAGTATCTACATAATTCTACAAATCACACTTTACAATTTGCACCATCATAACATTGGTAAACATTCTTTGAATTTGTTGTGTTTCTCTACATGGGTTTCTACAATATACTCTTATGCATATGAAGTGTATGCACATTCCTTCACAAGGCAACATGGGTCCATCTATACCCTCTCCTTTCAATGTTCAAGTATAGTGAACAACATCCCTTAAATTTTGTAGCATCCATAGTGGGAACATCAATTCAACAACAATATGCCTCACATTGCCACATATTTTTGCATGATCCACACTATTTTTGTGTCACTTCTAAGCACATCAAGACACAATGGAACCATCACTCCTTAAGAAAGGGTGAATGATCTATGCATAGTCATGCATCAGTTAATTAGGTCATCATCAATCACCTCCTTAGCTTGAATAGCACCAACATAATGGGGGCCATTTCTCTTCAATAAAGGGTGAATGATTCAAGCACATTCTTATGCGTCATCTCAATCCAACACTACATTACATCTCATGATTCATTCTCATGCTTGCCCACATAGCATCAAGATGTCTCACATTAAGATGCACATCTAGTAATTTTGCACAACCCAAAGAACACAACTGCATGCACCTCATAGCTATGTCACACAATCTCATAGTCATGCGTACCTCATAGTTGTGCTATCTTGAGAACTCTCTATGTGCAAGCTTCAACAACTTCACCGAAACCTCCTCATGCATCATGTTTCACATATGCTTTATACTTATCTAGATTGTACACTATTGCACATATTAAGCACAAGCTCTATCTTTATGACTTTGCATTAGATCATATGCATTTGATCCATGGACTAATATCATTACACTTGGTAGGCCCTATACCATAAGAATTTGGTCCATACAAGTCTAATAATTGACACCATACATTTTTATCTGAATTCACTCCATTATATATTTATGTATAAATACTTGCACTATGCACACTGTGAAATAAGGAGAAACTATCAAAAGCATAGGACAATCCCTCTAGAGTCACTTGGCAAATTAGATAGACACACATTCCCATACATGATCACGAGAACCTACTTTCCTAGCCTTATTCTCTATCATTATTTATAACCTATTCCATTTATGAATAGGACATAATCTTTGTCATGTCTTTGTGAAGATTCCACACTTTGAGAGTGCTACTTGGAGTTACCCTATTTTCCATTAGCACAACCCTACAATCTTGTGTTTTAATAGCTAATATACAAGGTTGTCCTTCGGCTCTAGGGTCAAATCATTTGATCAATATGACATTTTGACTTATCTTTCACCAAGTGGATTTCTAGCACCTTATTTTACAAAGTGTTGGTATGAGAGGTGATTCATTGCTTCATATAAAGTCCTTCAAAAACCACATGCTTTTCTTATTTTCATGAGGACAGGTCACCTACTAGATTATTTCCAACGAGCATGAGTGGTCATGCATTTACATGGTTTTATTCATTTCCACATGCTTTTATCACTTTTTTTGTGGGCTTGGCTCATTATTTCATGGAAAACTTTCATTATCCTATTGATCCTAAGACAAGTGTTACTAGAATATGCAATGGAAGCAAGAAGAACATGAAGGAGTTAAGGATTATAAGTTGACATTTCAATATTTGTTCACTAACATGAGTTTCACATTAGAGGATGACAATATTTAAAGTTTATTTATTGATGGTTTACTCCCATGTATCAAAGAATAAATGTATTCAAGCCTTGTCATTCATTTTCACAATTTATGTGTTAGTGTGTGCAAATGTGAGTGTGCTTTATTGGAATATCCTTGTTTATATCATTGTGTTTCTAGAATTTGTTTTCATTCCCATGACGTACCTTCAATGCCACATTTAGAAAAAGGAGGTAATAGGGATGCATCTTTTATTACTCATAGGGAGATTTGTTGTGAACACATCAAACCAAAGAGATTAAGGGAGTTCACTAGATTGGAGAAGGCTCCACATGTTACATTGGAACACTAATGTATTAATTTTCCTCTTATTAAGCCAAAGGATACATCTAAGCTTGCACCACATAAGATTAAATATTTTTGTGCTTATCATTGCATAATTGGGAATTCTACATATAGATGCATAATTTTGAAACATAAACTTCAAGGTCTCAGACAAAAGGAGCATACACATTGAAGCTAATCATATAGAATTGAAGGATTCTTTTGCTCATGAGAATATTGGTCATACCACACCACATGTTGAGGTTACACACATGGAAAATGAGCAAACACATGATATAGCATTGAAATTAGTTCCTTGACAACATTTATCACACTTGGCATCTCTATGCAACACGTTTGTTCATGGAAGCACACTTCATGATGATAGGGATAGTCCCATGGGTGGCATGGATTATAGTGATATATATCTTAGCACATTGTGATAGACCCACCTAATGGGGATAACATCATTGGTTAAATTTCTTCACCTATCTCTCTCTTGTTACATATAACATTGCATTTTTTTGCTATCACTATTTCCATGCTTTTCGCTTTATCTTGTCGCTTGGGGGACAACGTTTTTGTTAGTTTTTCTATGCTACATGCATCCATGATTGCTTACATTAGGGCTGAACAAGGGGCATATTTTGTCTTCCATTTTCACATCGACATTGGTCACACCAAGGTAAGTATTCTAGGTATGCAGCTTTGATTTTATGTTTCTATTTTAGTTTTCTTATGTTTACTTCATCATGCTTATGCTTTCTATTCATTGTATAATGTTTATGCTTACTTATCATAAAACCATTATCATGTTATATGTTTATCAAAGTTTACATCTTCAATTGTGCTTACCATGCTTACATCATATGATCTTATGTTTACATATGTTTATGACTATCATGATTTACATCTTACACTAAGATGTTTATGATTCTTACACTTTATTAGTGTTTATCATGATGACATCATGCATTTACTTGTGACTACATGTTTCTTATCTAGCAATTATGGCTACTTTACTCGATGATTTCCTTCATTGGGGCACACTTATTACACCCTTATACATGCTTTGTTATGCTATATCTTACATTTACATATGTTTCAATGCCTTGATCTATTAGCATTTGTTATTTGTTCTCATCAAGGACAATATTTGGGGAGCATCTTTTTCCCCCTTTCACATATTCTTTCATGCTCACATCCTGCTATGTTGTCACATGATTTCACACGATGATATCTTACATCTTTACATGATCACATCTTTTTCTCCTCTCCAATTCTTTACATCCCTTGTATGAAATCAATTGGAGGGACCATATTATGTCACTAATGTTCCTCAATTTAAATTTGGGCCCTTGACAACTCCCTCTAACTAGTTATTATGTGTTGATATAATGTCTCAAGATTTCACTAAAGACATTAACTAAACAAAAACGGATGAATGATATTTTTATGTTGCAATTGCATGACTAACCCGTCACAATTGCACCAACACACTCCAAGATGTTACATCAGAACACAAGGACACCCAAGAAATGCAATTCCAATGTACCAAGTATGGCAACACAAGCAGAAGACTAAACCATAGTCATGTGACAAAGTCACCATGATAATCACATGAGAGGATAGATTTTACTTCATGATGGAGATCGGACATAGCTCACGATCCCATTCTCATGATCACCAAGATGGGAATGAAAGTGACACCTCGCTTCATTACACATCCCAAGATAACTCAACTAGCATCCAAGAGGATAAATGACATCCAACACTAGGATTACCTCCTCAAAAGGTAAGTCCACTAGGAGACAAAAAGGTCTCAACCAAACGAATTGTCGACTAGTTGCTTGCATAGAAAGGCACACAATATAGCACAAAGGAGTAATGGAAGGAAAGGTAGACCAAGGAAAACAAATTTCATTTAGAAACTTTTCCCAAAAAAGTTTGGGAAGTACCCATTATCCTAGGGTTAGCCTATTGCTAGTCAAGTCACCCTATTGCCAGTCAAGTCACCCAAAACAAGCTAGGTCACCCCTAGTAAATTGGGAAACCCCTAGGATCCCCATTGGTAAATTAGGTGACCCTAGGGTCCCCACTTTAGATAGGCAACTTGCCTTGGTAAATTGGCAATTTTTAAGGTTTTCGAGGTCCCGGAAGCTCCAATTTGCCCTTCCAAGTTCACCAAAAGTTTCTAATCACACCTAAAGCACTACACTTCAACCATACAAGGCAAGAAAATCAAGTCACGAGACCCTAGATAAAGAACTAGGCTTGAACAAACCTAGTGCAAGATAACCACTTAACAAGGCAAAACTACCTCAAAAAAGTATTGATTCCAATTGGGTTTCACCAATGGATTTGGTTATGGTTAAGCTTTCTAATGAGATGTATACAATCATATATTACTTATATTCAAATGAGCCATGATTCATTAGCCAATCACAAGCATTGGGGTCTTATCACCATGTGACAAAATCACATAAGAGCAAATCATGACTCCAAACCAAAAGGGTCAAATACACATCACAATGCCATTGAGCCTAACTTAACCATGACACCAAAATGATAAAAATCACATAACACAAGATACATTTCATCCTCTAAATAAATACATGCTTACACATCATATTTGTAACATAACAAATCATGCTAACACCCTCTCAAGATGAGGTGCAAAATCAACCAATACAATGCCATGGGATCATTACAATGAAATGATCTCATCCCATACATGGATGGATCATAATAAACACAAGAGAGTTCAATAATATACAAAGACTTTCTCAATACAAGTGTAACAATATCCCCTATTACAATGTTTTCAATAACCTTAATAGTGAAGAGGTAGAAGTAACTTGATGCCATAGCAGTCGAACATGCCCTCTAATGAACATCCTCCAAATCAATTTGGCCCCAATGGTGGTTCAACACCACCCAACCATGTGGAACCCTTAGGTCCACCCCTCTGTGCTAGGAGACAATTGACTGGGTAGCAAACACAACAAGCACAACAAGAAAAATATGGCAACACACATGCCAATCAAGTACATATAGAGAATGTAAAACAAACATACATACATGAGGGTTCTACAACACCAACAATGCATATACAAGGCTTCTCGACACACATTGGACACAAATCTGATGGACAATAAAAAGAGGGTTCCTAGGCATAAACCAAGGAGTGTCACGACTTTGGCACAACAACCATGTAGGTTGTTGAGTAGTATTCCTATCTATGATAGGGGTACCCAATGACATTCACCAATCACAATGAGTTGTGAAATGTCCCATACTTCCAATGCCATGAACCCTCTCAAGGCATTTAGTCCATGGTGTAGGTTGGTCTTGATTATGGGTATAAATCATTTGATCTCCATTCATTTTATTGTTTAAGTTGTTTAAACTCTCACTTGGCTCAATCCATGAGTTCTTTTTAAACCCTAGCAAGTGGTGGGGTTCCACTCTTGCTTTACTCTATACCTCAATCCTAAGTGCCCAATGCACCAAAAATACAAATTGGTTGTGGCATAGAAAAACCAATGCAAATAATCATTACACTAGGTCCAATGATGCACAATCACAATTCCATAGAGAGACTACACATCTCACAAAATAAAATAATCCAACAATGTTTGAAATTCAATTTTCATTTTCTAAAAAGTTTGAACCCTGTGAAGGTTCCCAAATCCACAATTAATATAGTTCCTACATGAAACCTTCAATTTCCAACATCTAAAATACTCAAAATAACAAAATTTCAAGCATACCCTTAGAAGCAGAAAATGCACATCACTATTTTCCACTCACATACGATTTTAGGGAAATTTTGCCATAACTCAAATGTCTTTTTGTATTTTTCAAAAATATTTAAAATCCTACAACAATGAAATTGAATCTACAACTAATTTGAATTCCTGGCTAATGAATCATGGCTCATTTGAATACACAAAAATTGTGAAGCTTGGAATTGCTTGGAATTGCTTGGAAATTGGAAGAAATTTGTTGGTTATGGTTAAGCTTTCTAATGAGATGTATACAATCATATATTACTTATAGACGCCTAGGGGCCTTACAATTAACTTGAGTGCAAAATTCATCAACTTGTGTGCTATGGTGTTATATTTAAGACCAACCCCTTATTCAATTCACATCCATCCATGAACACTCAAGATACATCAATCACATATTAAAGCATCAACATTGCATCAACATTCTAAGCATCAGTGCATATTTGTCTATTGTTTTCCAACACTTTTGAATACCATTGAATCAGCAATAGGGGTTTGACCAAGGGAGAATTACCATGCCTAACAAGCTCCTAAATGCTATTTATTAACACTACCCCTTTTCAAACAAAGTTCAAAGATATCAAAGCAAAGAGATTTCAAGTGATAGAATTGGTGAAGTTCAGATTTGCATGCAAGGTGCGGATCCACATACAAGGTTTGGTTCCACACTTGAAAAAATTAGTTGTACAATTGTGAAAGTGAACTAGATTATTAGATAATCTTAGAAGTTACGTAGTATAGTCATTTCAATCTAATCCTTCCAAATCTGGTTTCTTTCATATAGCAGTCATCTGTCACAGTAAAATTTCTCTTCTTTATCAACATCGAGAGGTACACTTATTCTTATTTCATTCTATTTTAAAATCTGCTCAAGTATACATTTCTAATCTTATTTTTTAATCCTAAAATAATTTGTTATTCATTATAATTTGCTTAACATCCTAAAATATTTATATGAGGTGCTTTATATTTACATGTAAGTATGCATAATTTTTCTTAAAGTGGAAAAAGATTCAAAACTATTTTAAGACGAGTTGAATAAACAAATATCCACCACTAATTAATTTTATAATAATAATAAGATTCTTTATATTATAACATCAGCCCATTAAGATAAGAATCTGATAATATTGGACCATATATCAAATGCAGTATCCTAACTTTCACTTGGAGAGAGCCATTGTGGTTCATCCTCTAGGATCATAATGTACTAATTACATTAAATTATGCATTGTCAATCAGACCATCAAGATGAAGCCAAGAATACAATTTCTCAACTGTGAGACAAGTAATATAGCCTGTTATCTCATTTCAGAATCTTGATGTCTGCCAATAAACACAAAGGGAACAAAAGTATTTGGTCAGTAACACATTATTAATGAGTAAACACACGAGTTAAGTGGTGATTGAAGAACTTGCTTCACTGGAAGTAGCGTAAGATCTAGCAAATGAAGATGCCTGCACCAAAAGACTATGTATGGAAATATTGAAACGACCAACTTGCCAATCATTTCCACTGATCTTCATTAATTTTCCCACAACTTCCCTCATGGTAGGCCTTCTAACTGGAGTATTCTCTGCACAATGGAGTGCCAAATGAATTATACTCAAAATTTCTTCTTCAAACTCAGGGCTAGACTTCAAGTAATCATCAAGGACATCCAAAACACAGCCTTCTTCCTCAGCCTTGAGAACCCATTCCACTAATGTTAGCCCTGATTCAATGTTTGAACATGTAGGCCTCTGTCTAGTAATCAGTTCTAATAACATGATGCCAAAACTGTACACATCGGACTTTGTGGATGGCCGCAGACGATATGCTCTTTCTGTTCAAAAGAAAATAAACCATAATTTTAGTCATGATCTAGATATTTCAAATGCCACATTTAGTTTTCTGCTCAGAAATTCTTTTTTTTGGGGGGGTAAATTTTGTTGTTGTTGGGAAAGCTATAAAACATGCTGGAGGTAGGGTGACTCAGATGCCACATTTAATTTCTGCTCAGAAATTCTTTTTGGCGGAGGGGTGGGTAAACTTTTTGTTGTTGGGAAAGCTATAAAACTTGGTGGAAGTAGGGTGAGGAGCTAATTACCAATGGCAATGGAGATTCGAACCTGCAACTGTGGTAAAGTTTCATTCATTATTAAGATGTGTACTGCAGCTAAAATAATTTTTGGAAGGTGCTTTAATAGGCTTTTGGCTCTGAAGCTATTGTTGCATTGATCATAAGCACAGTTACCAGGAGACGCAAGGGTACTGGTACTGGTACAAGGACGGGACGGGTACGCCAATTAAATTAGGGTACATGAGTAAATGAATAAGGAGACGGCTATTTTATATGTAAATGAATAGGGGAACGGGTACGTTGTCTATGTTCCCATAATGGAGTTTCCTAGCAACTATGATCATAAGCAAATCATGGTGCTGTTATAAGAATAACAGAGTAACTAAGATTCAGATCATCAACAAATTGCAACTCTGCCCATCTTGACTACTACTTACCCTTGTTCAGGGAAATTATAACAGACAATTTTCAGAGGCATCAAATGGGAGGAAAAAAAATGTTTAGTCCAAAAAATAAGAAATATAGGTATTGTAGGAAACTTCAAGCAAAAAGATTAGAATTTTCTATAAATACATGATTATTTTGGCCAATCAAAAAATTTATGTAATTCTATATGAAAGCTCGGGGAATGTTTTGTCACCTACATTTTATAGGAAAGCTTAGCCAATACATGTCCAAAAAATTGCTAATTATTTAATTTTTAAAAGTTTAGCAAATTGGCAAGAAGTTGCCCATAAAAATACCCTGCCTGGTGAAGATAATTTGGCAAAGCTGGGGTTCTTGGTGAAGTCCTCTTGTTCCTACAAGGAGAGCCGCATAGGAGTTGACCCAGCTAGCCTGTGACCTAAACTTAGCCTAAACTCTATGCTTTTATTTGGCTGAGGGCTGGTTCCAGTTAGTATTTTTTAAAATTGAATAGTCTGTACATTTTTTGGAGTAATATATAGTACTATTTCATTAGAAAAGGATCAGAAATAGAAAGATTTATGGTCCTTAATCGTGAAGGAATTTATTTTTCATAAAATTCTGAAAAAATAAAATAAAACAAATGGTTTCTCAAAGGAGTTTATAATAAACTACAAAGAAAACTAATGTAATTCAAGCCAATAAAAAAATCATTTGTGGAAAAAGACTGGCAATACAAATCGAAAAACTTTTATCTTCATAGGTACTAACCCATTATACAAACTTCACATGAACCAGATATAGCATTGAAGCTCAACAGAGCAACCATGAGACAACTACAAAGACTAGCAGCACTAAGGCTGCAAACCAACAGTTACAATCACAACACTGACAGCCCAGAAACAGCTCACATAATGGAACTAGAACAAACAATACATGACACACTGCCCAAAATAAGCCTAGTCGGGCAGCTTAAACCCGAAGAGCTCTAGAGATCCCTAAAAGCTTGCAGCAGTTTTGCCCACTGAATTGCTGAAGCAGGTTCCTTTTCTGATTGTTCTCCCTCTTTTTGCAGCCGAACCAGGATATGAAGATTTCTTAGGGCTTCTAGAAAACCTTAAACCACAAAGGCTATCGCTTTCATTCTCCATTTTTCTATCTTCTTTGATTAAGGATGGTGAGCAAAGAGAAGGCAGAACCACCCATGAAGAGCAAGAATCAGGACCCTCCTATCCATCCCGTACTTCCCTCATCATACAACTCCCCTTCATGTTGTTCTCAACTGAAGCAACCGAGTTTTCGTCAAAGCAAAACCCACCCACCAAAGGACAATCTTCAACAACATTGTTTTCTGTGGAAGACACCATTTCATTAACTTGAGGAAGATAGATCTCATTTTATTCCTTTTTTATGCAATAACCACCCTAGTTACTACTAAATTTTTTTATCTCATTACACATCAACCACTAACTTAATCGACCAAGCAACTTCTATCCAATTTAGAAGTGCCAACTTCAAAACCTTACCTACCATAGCTGTGGTAACAACTCCGTGCCACAACTCTTATACTCACACTAAATATGGCAAGCTCCCAATGTCAAGGTCATCCCTAGACCCAAACTTAAACCTCAAGGGTTCATTTGTAATGGACTTGCCTCTGTATCCCTTCTTGGGAATCAGAGGCTCCATAGTTTGTACATTAATAATAGAGAGAATTCACCTTCTCCTCTAATATGATATCTTTGATCCCACTTTTAAATCATAATCTTTAAATGAGTCTTACGCTTTCAAAAGGGATTAAAGTCCCATGTAGTTCTTCTCACTTAATCTCTCAAGGGTTATAAACATAGGTTCCTACCCTCAGGGTTCAACTGTCATCCCAATTTCATACCAACACTTACTAATATTCCCATAATCAAATCCATACACAGAAATATACATAACAACATAATCCATATAAAATAAATTCAGTCATAACAGAGCACATGACATCAACAGACATAATATCTTCACAATGCAACATATATGCAAAGAGTTGACATGGCTCCAAATGATGTCTTACTACAATATGATTCAATGATATCAATTGTTCTAATCATATTGTAGTATGACATCCTTCGTAATTGGAACACATCATGTCAAGATACCAACCATATCATACATGGTTCTTTAATATATAACTGCCAAACATAGGGGTCTCGTGTTTGAGAACTCATTTACTGATCTTATGCTTATGCTTCGACTTATGAAACTGAACTTCGTATAATATGTCCTTGTCCTATAACTATTGCTAGTAAACATGGTAATGGGCTATTATTGTTGTCCTTAGAACTATCTTCTTCAAGATGAATACATCATATAAACTATATGGCATTGTTCAACTATAAGGAAGCTTTCTTCTATAGTACTTTAGACTATAGTAGAAACATTAACAAGGTTGCATTATTCTAATCATGATTGCCACATCTAAAAGTTATAACTAGATGCAAGCCTTGTAAAGTTTTATCTTACAGATCAAGAAGACCAAACAACACCCTTTAGGCACAATGATACATCTATGTTTGGTTTTACACCTAAAAACTTCCCAATAAGAGCATTCACCAGCCTAGATGAAGATCTTTCAACAACTGAATCAGGCACTTTGAAAAGAATGCCCTTACCATCCAAGACTAGATCCAAGGAGCAAGACAAGTCAGAAGAGGAGCAAGACTTACCTTTTAACACATCTGCCTAGGATCTAAGACAAGCTCCCTCGCTCAAAGGCTGCAACCTGTTGGATTCTTCGACACCCTAGGAGCAGGTGACGCCAAAGAAGACCTACCTCCTTTATCCTCCACCACCACCACACACGAAGCACCAGCAATACCAGAACTGTCCACACATTGCACCTTACCCACCTCACGATAGGAAGAAGGGGACCCATCTCAAATCGCTAACAGGACAACCTTCTGCAGCCGTGCAAGAGCAGAACCTGCTTCGCGCACAGCCAGCATGGATGGAAGCAGAAAGCCCCGCTTCAAACTTTGAATCTAACCAGATCCCTCAGAAAAGCCTTGCTTGTCCAATATGGCCTCCGAAGGAGAAACACCTTTATTATTCTTGGCGTTAAGGGACGCAGCAGACTAGGGAACAGTCACATCAGCCGCATGCCTCGCCTCACAGACATTTTGTTGGGCCTCTAACCAGAGGTCAATCAATATTCCCTCTGCCTCCTCATCTAAAGATCCATCCCATTCATTTTCGTCTTCCAAAGACCCATTCCTTTCATCTTCGTCTTCAAAGATCCATTCGAACCCGCCCAAATTCCTGCAGATCGATTTCCCACTCTCCAGCATTTTGAAATTCCAAGAAAAAATAAATCTTGATGTACCAGGCCAGTAATGTATTTTGAGGAAGCAAAGAATATTTTTTCTATAATGTAAAACATAAATATACTTGCAAAATACACAAGGGCTGCTCAAAATCTTGAACGCGTAAAACTTTTGCTGTATTTTTCTCTCCGAGAAGGATTTTTACATCTTTTTAAAGAACTTTTTTCAATTTTCTTCACTCTTAGTTTTCTCATCACTCTCTTAACTTCACGAGAAATTTGTTTTTCCCTACTCCAGCCAGAAATGGGTGATAGAATGCTACTATTATCATTCGTAAATTTCTTTAATCATATCCCAAAGAATTCTGATTTCAACAATGATTGAAATGTAGGCGAGCGGGAACAGGGATTTCGAATTGGGGGCGAGCGAGAAGGAACAGGAAGCTGAAGGGAAGGCGATGATGATGATGGAGATGAAGACGGGGATGAAGACTATAGTGGAGCAGAGGACTGCTCTTGCAGTAGCTGGGAAGGAGAGGATGATGAGTGTCTTCTTGGGCTCTGAATGCATCACATTGGCGGTAGAAGGTGTTGTCAATTTTGCTGGAGATTTTGGAGCCCATGTGTCTGGCTCGGTGGAAGGTAAAAGGGCTGGGGCAGAAGACTCTACTGTCCCTCGCCTAGGAGAAGCGCCTAGCATTCAGGATTCGGTTGGATTCCAAATCCCTCTTGTTGAGGTGGCTCCTGTTGGAGGTCAATATGGGGTCACTGGAGCCGCTATTGCTCCTCCTTAGGCCATGGAAGAGGGGCAAAATCTTACAAATCCTATTCCTGATCTTTTCATAGATAGATCTGCTACAAGGCTAAGGGATTTGCTTGTTGGGAGATTTTGCGGAAATTGTCCCAATATTGATTTGTTCCGAAAATAGGCTCTTCGTTGATGGAAGCTCATGGGACAGGTGGAGATTGTGGCCCTGTTGAATGGTTTCTTCCTTATATCATTCACAAACCCTGAAGATGCACAAGGATCCTTTTAGAAGGTCCTTGGTTTATTGGTAAGAACAGTTTATATCTCAAAAAGTGGTCTCCGGGATTCGACCCGGAGAAAGAATGCATCAACAAATTCCTAGGCTGCCTTTGGAATATTGGGATGAGGAGCTTTTTATGGGCATAGCAAACTCGTTTGGGCAGTTCATTGCAGTGGATATGGTCACCAAACTTAGGAGACGGCTGTTATTTGCAAGATTTTGCGTCTATGTGGACGCTGAAAAGGTGCGCCCCTCTCAAATTTCTTTATACTTCAAATTGGGAACTTGGGTGCAGCAGCTGGTATTTGAGAATTCTATGGTTGTTTGCCATTGTTGCCTCAAAGTGGGTCATGCGGAAGTGGAAAGTCCGCGCATTAAGAGAAAATATCCTTTCTAGAGGAAAAAAGAACAAGCTTTGTCCACCCCCCAAATTCATTGGGAAGGTGGAGAAACATTGTTAGGTGTAGATGACTGCAAAACCCCTTCCCCTTCTGAGGATATGCCAAAGGAGGTTAGAAGGGGGAAAGACCCTGAGGTTCGTAGAGACATGGCAGGGACTTCGACTGTGTTGAGAAGAGATTAAAGGGAATTGGCTTCATGTGATCCTTTGATTCCTTCTAGCTCACCAAAAAAAGGGAGATTTACTTGAAAGGATTTCAGCACCAAGGGGAAAAATATTGATGTAACTCAAAGTTTTTTGGATCAGTTTGGATTCAAACCACCATAATTCATTGGGCTGGTTGATTGTCTAAGTTTGTGTTCCACTTTTCTTAGGATGTTTGCTGTTGTAGTGCAGACATAGTGCTGCTTGTTTCTTGTGGTAGCTCTTTGGTGTCTTGTTTGGCTTCGTTGTCCCATCTCTCTCTTTGTACAAGGGTCTGGGCCCTTTCAAAAACCCTGTTTACCATAACAAAAACAATGATTGAAATCTTTGTAAAGCAACTTAGTTCGATTCTGAAAAGAAATATTTTTTCTGACTGTCATTGAAACAATGAAAGTTGGCGTAATTATCATCATGATTGGTATTTTCACTCCAAATTAAACGTTCAGATTGACAATAATCTCATAAAACACCTTTTCTCCCTGTTTTTTCTCACTGGATTATTCACAACACACAATTAAAAGTTTACTCTCAACCTGGAACGAAATGAGATATGCCACTTTAACAAATGACTTCGTGAATAAACTACACCACGTACGTAACAACCACAAGCTAAAGAGAGGCTACGACCTGGTTGACTCTGAAACCTCGGTCTATATTAGTAACCTGGAAAAGAGGATGCTAGTACATCAACCACAGGCTAACATCAAAAGTGGGGAGTTTGGGAGCCAGTCTATCGGCCATGTTAGCAGGATAGATACCCCCAAGCCTTGGCAGGTAATTTAAGAAAGGAATGTCATACTTCATACTATTATAGCCCTTCAAGGACACTGCTCCTGAAAGCATAGTACATACTAACCCAAAAAAAAAAAAACTGAACACAAAAAAAAGCTTACCAGGTGCTGTATAGCCAATGGTCCAAGCAGGCCCACATGAACTCTCTGTCATAGTTAGATTGAATGCCTTTGCCACTCCAAAATCTGCTATGTGGGGTTCAAAGTTCTCATCCAAAAGGACATTGCTGGGTTTCATATCACAGTGAACAACACTGGTCCTTGACTCATGGTGCAAATAGGCTAGCCCTTGGGCCACTCCAATAGCTATATTCAACCTCTGCTTCCATTCCAAGGGACACCTGGCTTCCCCATGCAACAAATTCTCCAAGCTACCATTTGGCATGAACTCTAAGATCAGAGCCATCTCCTGGGAATCACTAAAATACCCAAGAATTTTCAGCAGGTTCCTGTGCCTCAGCTTCCCCAGAATCTTCAACTCTGAAAAGAAATTTTTCTGTGAGAGTGTCTCCTCATCTATCTTCATCCATTTCACTGCCACAACTTTGCCATTTGGAAGAATTCCCTTGTACACGGTGCTAAATCCACCCTTGCCAATCAAATTATTTCTACTGAAATTGTTTGTTGCAGCCAGCAGCTCATTCCTGTTCATCCTCAAGTGAGGCTCATTGATTATTGGCAACAGAGGAGCTCTCACTCTGGAGCCGAAAATGGCCATTTCACAACATCTTGTGTAGAGGATGAGCAGTACAAGAATGGTTACAATTATTGTAAATATGCCTATAACGAGCAGAACTGCTGCAACAGTGCCATTTTCTGAAAGAAGTCCATGATCTGGTGTGTGAGGCTGACCCATGCTACTCATATTCACGTTATTGTAATCTGAGGATTGAAATGGATTTAAGTGGGTGATATAAAAAACAAACAAAAATCTGTTTCAAAGAATATAAGTGCAGTCCATCTTTAATATCATGAATTTCAGAGAAGGAAAGAAACTGAGGCACTGTACGTTCACCCTGGTAAACAATTATTAAGAGTTAATTACTATATATACTTTTACTTTAAGCCTGTTTTGAACAACTTTTCTGACTGACCCCTTCCATTGAAATGAACAGATGAATAAATTCTGATAGAAAATTTATGAGGATGGTACTAATCGTATCTTAATCTAACCATTAAATGGAACTCCCCTTGGGTTAAAAGATACACAGTGAGATTGATGTTTGAACTTTCCTTGAAATTCATATTCTCTTTTATCTTAATCCAACCATTGAATGGAAATCCCATTGAGTTGAAAGATACACAGCGGGATTGAAGTTTAAACTTTCCTTGAAATTCATATTCTCTTTATCTTAATCCAACCGTTGAATGGAAATCCCATTGAGTTGAAAGATACACAGTACACAGTGAGATTGAAGTCTGAACTTTCCTTGAAATTCACTCTCTATCTTAATCCAACCACTGAATGAAAATCCCATTGACTTGAAAAAGTACACAGTGAGATTGAAGTCTGAACCATTGAATGGAATCCCATTGACTTGAAAAATACACTGTACACTGTGAAATTAAAGTCTGAACTTTCCTTGAAATTCATATTCTGTTTCTTGGCCTTCTGAATAGACAAAGTCTGAGAGTCAAGAGAATGGAATTTGTTGTTCCTGGTCAAACTGATTATGCAATGGCTGGAGATAGTCACTTCTTTTCCACGTCGTCGCATCTAGAGGAGGAAAATTACAACTATGACAAATCAAAACTTTAATTCCCATTTACAGATGTCTATTTGTAGGTGGGGATAGAGTTGAATTACCCTTCAAACACTCCATTTGATTCAGTCAATTCATCTCTTGCTTAATAATATATGAATTTAAGGTAAGTATGAAATCATGTAAAAATGCTATTTTAAGATCTTTTACAGGTTCGATCGCCGGTAGAGGGTATGTCAAATCCTGTATATTTAAAATAAATAAATAAATTCTGGCAGGCTATAATCAGGGTATTATCATATAAGTTCTACTACTTGTAATGTTCTCTCGGTTGACTCAATTAACCTATTCTAGGGTTCTTGTAGGCTAATGGTTGATGGTTAGGGAACTTCAGTGGGGTTACCAACAGTTGTGGTATACATGGATGTGTTGATTGAGTTTCAATCTTTTGTTTTGAGCACATCTTTCCTTTCCGAGGTGTCTTTGGACATATTTTCTAGGACTTACTATTTTTAGTAAGTCAGTTGGAGTCGATGGAGTCGATGGAGGCACTTCTATTTCTTAATGACATCGGTGGGCGACTGGTGAGCTTCTCGACATTCTAAAGTCATTAGAAAATATTATTTTAAATGTCGAAAGTATTTAAAGTTATATTTAACTTATAATATTTTTAATGTATAATTTACTTTATTTTATAAAGTGACTTAAAAAGGGGATATAAGTATGTCTAAAAGTTGAAGTGCTAGAAGAAGGGGGCTGCTCAACCCATGGGAGTTATAAGGGGTTATAATATGAAACTAAATATTAAAAAGAAAAAAAAGACTCTCTTGAGCGTTTGGGAAGGAAGAAGAGATAAAATAAAAAAAGAGAACTCATTCTAGGATTCTATTGTCGTGCATTTTCATTTCATGAGCTTTAGCTTTGCAGGAGCTAGTTATCCTCAAAGGTTTGTAGAGACAAAAATCTCTATAGATACCACTTCCTACATGGTTGAAAGACACCATCTGAGGAGTTGCCGGTGATCTCATATAGAGATTACGCCGATGCTTCATTTGATAGCTTTAGGAAGGGTTTTTACACAAGTTCAATATGCAAATTACATGAGGGAGATTGATGAACAGGCTGCATAGCTTCCAGAGTGATTTGAGACAGGATTGAAGACTGTGTGCTTACCATTGCTGGCCGTACACCCTAGAGGAGTTCGTACCATTGCTAGATGCAGTTTTGTGCATTAGGTTCAAGTTTAATCACTAATTATTTTTTGAGTGTGGGGGTTTGAGATACTGTTGTAGACATTTCAGAAGTATTTTGAGGCAAATATCATCAAAGTTTCAAGTGTTTTGTTATTGTAACATTCACAGGACATGTCGTACATCACCAAGAAGAGGACGTGAGCCTCCAGGGAGCTAAAACGATTCTGCTAGAGGTCTTTCCCTTATTGTATCAAGGGTGTTTGGAGTCATATATTGTTGTCCATCAATATTAGAAGGGAGAAATGACATTTGTTGATACTGGGAGTGAAATTTGATAGCTACTGGCTGTTGGTTTTGTATATCAAACCTGTGACATTGTAAATCTGCAAATGGGTATGTCAATTAAAGTTTATGCCATTTAAGCATCTAGGTAATTGTTAGTTTAGTTGTTTATGTACTCTACTCTTTTGGGTATCATTGCATGTTATGTATTTCGTTATTATTTTGCACTATTGAATGTGAAAAAATGCAAACAAGCAAACAAACCCATCAGCAATGAGCATCACAAACAAACAAAAAATTGACATCAAAAAACTCTTCAAACAAGGGTGTATATTACAGTGGTATCAGAGCTCAGCTCTTCTTGTCATCCTATGAGGTCATTTGGAAAAAAACATGCAAAGTTTTCAGTGAGTAATGCAGTCCAACACACACCAATATTATTTGAGGAGAAACAGGTCATAGCCAAACCTTGAAGTACCACCGCATATAGACCCATTTTTAGGTGTTGATAGGGTAGAGGTAGAAATGGGTGACAAAGAGCAGGATGAACTAAGCACCAGGGAAATATTAAATGATTTGTCTAGGGGATAGCGTGAGTTACAACAAAACATGAACCAGATTTGTGCCCTACTAGCTAGACAGATTGAGGGGAATAACAACAACAACCACGACAACAATAACAGGAATGGAAATGGTAATGAAGGCAATGGCAACAAGAGAAATGGTGGGGATGGATCTGTTAATAACAGGATAGTTAACCAACGTACAATGGTTGGGATAGCTAATACTAGGCCACACATGCCTACCTTTCCTCTATGAGATAACCCACCTGAGGTTAATGAGCCGACTCAGCATGAGCTACTGGACATGATTATGAGAGATTGGAGGGCTTCAGGGGCAGAGTTCCAAGCTGAAATGTCTTTCAGAGATTATGTGGATCAGGATGAGGCATAGACCCAATAGGGGTAACAAACAGCATAATCACGAGTTACAAAAAATAGTAACTTGTCCATTTCGTACTTTGATGGGTCAGGGAAGACTACTGCGAGAGCTTGGGTACAATGGATGGATAACTATCTTCATCTTAGCCCTATGCCAGAGGAGGAGGTTATTACTTATGTTGCCTTGCACCTTGATGGTAGTGCCCATGAGTGGTGGCACCACGGGATGATTACACTTGGCCATGATCAAATAACTTCATATGCAAAGTTCACTGAGAGGTTGATTGACATGTATGATAAGAAAGACCGAGAGTTGCAGTTTAAGAAGTTAGCACAACTGAAACAATGGGGTTCAGTGGACAGTTATATCTTAGAGTTCCAAAAGTTATCTGTGATGGTCATTGATATTTTAGAGTGGAGATTGGTAGTTTTGTTTATAGATGGGCTTACAAATCCGTTTAGGGGATGGATTAAGGGGCTTAATCCACTTTCTTTACAGGAAGCAATGAAGAAGGCAAGAGATGTGGAGTCCTCTACTTCCAGGAGCAAATTTTAATCTAAGGGATTTCTACATAAGAAAGATAAGGATAAAAAACAATTTCAGCATGATATTAACCAACCAAAGAGGGAAACTAATTAGCCGAGTAATGAGCATTTGAATGAGTATCAGAGGAAGAAGTTATGCTTCCATTGTAGGGAACCTTGGGACCCATCTCATAGATGTCTTAACAAGGCAAAGGCCAAACAAACCAAATATTTTTCAGCTAAAGAAACTAACTCAGAAAAATTGGATCGACAATCTAATATAGAGGGCAGTGATGAGGAAAACTCATCAAAAGGGAATAATGATAGTGAAGGGGTGATGGCACAACTATCTAGCTTCCAAAAAATTGGTTCTTTTAGAGTTAGAGGAGTTCTTTGTGGGCAGCAAATAGTTACTCTGATCGACACAGGTGCTACACATAATTTCATTGATGAGGGTCTTATTGCAAAAAGAGGACTCAAAACAGAGGAGTTTGAAGGATTGAAGGTGATGGTTGCAGATGGCTTCAAACTCACGTGCACTAGGAATATTTCTAGTTTGAGTATTCGGCTAGGTGCTCGTATGAGTTTAAGGATGACTTTTATGTAGTTGGTATTGGTGACATTGATGTAGTTTTAGGCATGCATTGGATGATGACCTTGGGGGAGTTTACTATGAACTTGCATAACATGGAGATGAAGTTCGACTCCAATGGGAAGAAGATTGTGCTCAGAGTGTTATCAGATGGAGGTCCTCGAGTTGTATCTCTCAAGAGGATGGAGAGGATGCTTAAACATGATCATGAAGAGGATGGAGAGTATGCAGAGTGCCTAATCATGCTTGCATTTCCAGAACAGCAGAAGGACAACCACCATCCAGATATTCAAAAATTACTAATGAAGCATAGCAAGGTGTTTGGGAGCATACCACCTGGAGTGCCACCCTACAGAGGGATAGAGCACGTGATAAAGTTAGAGGATGGGGCAAAACTGTTGATTACCACACCATATCGGCATCCCAAGAGGCTCAAGGATGAGATAGAGAAAACCATTAAGGAGCTTCTAGAGATGGGGCATATTAGACCTAGCAAGAATCCATTTACTTATGCAGTTGTTCTAGTCAAAAAATGGATGGGAGCATACACATGTGCATTGACGATCGTGCACTTAATAAAAAGACCATAAAAAATAGATACCCCATTCCTAGAATTGATGAGCTAATTGATGAGCTACATGGAGCCTATTATTTTTCCAAAATTGACTTGAGGTCAGTTTATCATCAGATCAGGATGAGAGAGGAGGATATAGAGAAGACTGCCTTTAGGTGCCACTATGGTCATTTTGAGTTTTTAGTGATGCCGTCTGGATTGACTAATGCACCGACTACTTTCTAGAGTTGTATGAATAAGATCTTCAGGAAGCAGTTGAGGAGATTTGTGTTGATCTTCCTTGACGATATCTTGATCTTCAGTAGGACCTAGGAGTAGCACATGAGGTATCTTGAGGAGGTGTTGAACATACTAGAGAGTGAATCCTTGTATGCTAAGGAGTCCAAGGGTGACTTCAGCATAACTGAACTTCTATACCTTGGTCATATTATCAGTGTAGAGGGGGTAGGAGTTGGTCCAGAAAAGATAAAGGCTATTATAGAATGGCCTACACCTACGAATCTCTCTCAACTCAAGGGATTCTTTGGATTGTGTGGTTTTTACAAGAGATTCGTTAAGGGCATCTCACAGACTTCAGCCCCACTTACAGACTTGACCAAGAAAGGAGCTTTTATATGGTTAGATTCAACACATAAGTGTTTTGAACACTTCAAACAATTGATGTCTTCTTGCCCTGTGTTAGCAATACCAGATTTCTCTAAACCTTTTTGAATTGGAGTGTGATGCCTCAAGAGAGGGGATTGGGGTAGTGCTAATGCAGGAAAAGCACCACATAGCGTTTGAGAGCAGGAAGCTCAGAAGTGTGGAAAAGAGCTACTCAGTTTATGACAGGGAGATGTTGGCCATAATGCATGCATTGGCCAAATTTAAACCGTACCTGGTTAGGGGCAAGTTTATCATAAAAATTGATCACAACAACATTAAGTACTTCGTGAATTAGAAGGACCTTAATGATCGACAGCAAAAGTGGGTGAGCAGACTACAAGCATATGACTTTGACATAGATAGAATAAGAGACATCAAATTTCCACAGTCCATAATGTTAAAGGGAAGAAAAACGTAGTAGCAGATGCACTTTCCAGGAGACCCCACTTGTGCTTGTTAGGGGAGGTTTTTGTTGATTGGAGGGAGTTAATTTCAGTAGAGTATGCTAGGGATTCTTGGGTAGCAAGAATCATAGAGGGTACAGTGCTTGATGATAGGTACTCTGTGGTTAATGACTTGATTATTTATAAGGAGAGGATTTTCCTAGTACCTACTTCACAATTTAAGGGCAAGATATTGAGGACTTTCCCTGATACACCCATGGCTGGTCACCCTAGATTTTTTAAAACTTACAGGTAGATCCATGGATGGGACTCAAGAATGAAGTTCTTAAGTACGTTAGGGAGTGCCCTACTTGCCAGCAGAATAAGAATGAGCACACTTATCCAGCTGGACTACTTTAGCCCTTACCCAATCTTGATCAAAAATGGGAATATATCTCCATGGACTTTATTACTAGGCTACCTAAGGTGCAGGGGAAGGACTGTATATTTGTGGTGGTCGACATATCAACCAAATTTGTACACTTCTTTACTATATCAGTGACATACACTGCAGTGTGGGTGGTTGATCTGTTCTTCAGGGAGATCTTCAAGTTGCATGGGATGCCCAGGGGAATTGTGAGTGATAGGGACAACAAGTTCCTAAGTCATTTTTGGCAGGAGTTGTTCAGGTTGTGTGGCACCTAGTATCATTACCACCCACATATGGATGGGAAAACAGAAATAGTAAACAAATGGGTGGAAGGGTATCTTAGAAATTATGTTTCTGGGCAGCAAAGAGCATGGATCAAATGGTTGCATCTTGGAGAGTATTGTTATAATACTACATATCATATGTCTATCAGGATGTCTCCATTTATGGATTTATATGGGTATGATGCCCTTAACTTCATGGATTTACTGCTTGGTGATAGTAGAGTGTCTAAAGCAAAGGATTTGTTACAAGAAAGTTGGGACATCATGAAAGCACTCAAGGAAAATATGCAGTAGGCACAAAATCAGCAAAAATTGTATATAGATCAACATCAAGTGGAACGCAGTTTTGAGGTTGGGGACATGGTTTACTTGAGACTTTAGCCATACATATAGTCTACTCTCAAAAGGAGTGGAGCTAAGAAGATGAAACCCAAATTTTATGGTCCATTCAGGGTGTCCAGGAGAGTAGGAGAAGTTGCCTATGAGTTTGAGTTACTAGCCAGCAGCAGAGTGCATAATGTTTTTCATGTATCTAGGCTCAAGAAGGCACTTGGATATAATGTAGTTCCCTCATCTAAGCCACCACCATTGGATGAAGAGGGGAAGTTAATTCTGATTCCAGAGGCCATTATTGATTCTCGGGAGCGTACTCTTCGAAGAAGGATCATCAAGGAGTATTTATTTGGTCAAATGGAAGAACTTACATGTGGAGGATGCAACGTGGGAGAGTGAGTAGATGTTACAACATCCGGAGTTGAGATTGCTTAAGGACAAGTAATTTTGGAGAGGGAGGATTGTAATGTCCCCTTCCTAGCCAGTTCAATAGGTCGACTCAATTAGCCTATTCTAGGGTTCCCATAGGCTAATGGTTGATGGTTAGGGAGCTTCAGTAGGGGTTACCAGTAGTTGTGGCATACATGAATGTGTTGATTGAGTTCTGATCTTTAGTTTTGAGCACATCTTCCCTTTCCAGGGTGTCTTTGGACATGTTTTCTAGGACTTACTATTTTTAGTAAGTTGATTGGGGTCACCGATGGAGTCGGTGTTGGCACTTCTATTTCTTAATGACATCAGTGGGTGACTGGTGAGCTTCTCGGCATTCTAAAGTGATTAAAAAATATTATTTTAAATGTCGAAAGTATTTAAAGTTAAATTAAATATTTAACTTATAATATTTTAAATGTATAAGTTACTTTGTTTTATAAAGTGACTTAAAGAGGGGATATAAGTGTGTTTAAAAATTGAAGTTCTAGAAGAAGGGGGGCACTCAATCCGTGGGAGTTATAAGGGGTTATAATATGAAATTAAATATTAAAAAGAAGAAAAGACTCTCTTGGTTGTTTGGGAAGGAAGAAGAGATAAAATAAAAAAAGAGAACTCATTCTGGGATTCTATTGTCGTGCATTTTCATTTCATGAACTTTGGCTTTGGAGAAGCTAGTTATCCTCAAGGGTTTGTAGAGACGAAAACCTCTGCAGATACCACTTCCTACGTGGTTGAAAGACACCATCTGAGGAGTTGCTGGTGATCTCATACAAGGATTACGCTGGTGCTTCATTTGATAGCTTTAGGAGGGGTTTTTACACAAGTTCAATATGTAGATTACATGAGGGAGATTGATGAACAGGTTGCAGAGTTTCCAGGGTGATTTGAGGCAGGATTGAAGACTGTGTGCTTACCATTATTGGTTGTACACCCTAGAGGAGGTCGTACCATTGCTAGATGCAGTTTTGTGCATTGCGTTTTAGTTTAATCACTTATTTTCTAAGCGTGGGGGTTTGAGATATTGTTGTAGACATTTCAGAAGTATTTTGGGGCAGATATCATCAAAGTTTCAAGTGTTTTACTGTTGTAGCATTCATAGGATAGGTCGTACATCACCAAGAAGAGGGTGTGAGCCTCTAGGGAGCTAAAACGCCTCTGTTAGAGGTCTTTCCCTTATTGTATCAAGGGCATTTGGAGTCATATATTGTTGTCCATCAGTATTAGAAGGGAGAAATGACATTTGTTGTTACTAGGAGTGAAATTTGATAGCTATTGGCTACTGGTTTTGTATATCAAACCTGCAACATTATACATCTGCAAATGGATATGTCACTTAATTAAAGTTTATGCCATTTAAGCATCTGGGTAATTATTAGTTTAGTTGTTTATGTACTCTACTCTACTGGGTATCATTGCATGTTATGTATTTCGTTATTATTTTGCACTATTGAATGTGAGAAAATGCAAACAAGTAAACAAAACAATCAGTAGTGAGCATCACAAACAAATAAAAAATTCGTATCAAAAAACTCTTCAAACAAGGGTGTATATTACACTACTTGTCTTTCTCCTTTAACTCCCATACCATTAACCCTATGGTCCCATGCAGCTTCATAAAAAAAATCAAATTTGAGCAGCAAGCATGTAATTTTTTAATTATGTGAAAAGAATAATTTAGAATCTTCTTCTATTTTAGTAAAGCAACTACTATTTAAGAATTAAAAATATGTTGTGGAAAAAAAGGAGCTGAAAATAAAGCAACTCTAGAAGTGTTACATAACAATACATTCTGAAAATTTTATTTAAAAAAAATTATAGAGTTTTAAAAAAAATTAAGATGACTGCTTTAAAATATTAAATATTTATGGGACTCCACAAATAACTCCTTAAATATTATATGATATGAATCAATTAAAATTAATATAGATATCTTTAATACATTTATCTAAAAGGGTATTTTTTAGATAGATGTATTTAAGATATCTATACTAGTTTATTATATCCATACATGGATACATAAATTTTAATTTTATTTAAGAATTATTTTTATTTGAACTATGTTTTTTTTAATGGGGTAATTTGGCCTAGGAGGCCATTCCCTTGTATTAACTACAAAAAAAGAGTTTACATAGCTACTCCATAGAAGGAGGGCTATTACATCTTCAAAATTCCCAACTAAAGAAGCATACTATGTTGCCTAGTTGCTACATATAGACTATTAACTAATAATATTATATGGTTAAGCCTATTACATTAAAAAACAAAACCCTAATTTACCTATATCTTCATGTATATACTTTTGTTGACTACAAATTAAAAACCAATGACCTGCATTTCCTCTTCACTATCATCCCCATTGTCTGTTTTGAAGGCGAAAGACCAGTCAATACGATGTGTTGGAGCTACACTTGTGGCAGATTTCAAGAAATCAATTCCTCATTTCACCTAGTGGCAATAAAGCTCCTCATTGTACCCAACTGTTGGGATCATGAAGGAACCCATTGACCCGTGTTGAGCTTGGGGAATGGCCATGTGATGCAGGAGCATTTGGGTCCACAATCGATCTTGCATCAACCAAAAAGATTTTCTAGTTTTTGTTCTATTTTGTTAGTGTTTTTGGCTTTTTGTTGTGTTGGTTTCGATTTGTGCTTCAAGAGAGATTTAGATTAAAATTGGCCAAGTGAAGAGCATCAACTTGTAGAAGAGCTTAATGGGTATCATCGGTTCAAGTTTGGTGCAATTTGGACAAAAAATGGTGAAGTTAGAACAAATCGGCCAAGTTCAAAGTTCATGAACTCTTTAGTTCACTAATTGACTAGTTCAATGATTGTATGGTCGTCCAATTGCATTGTTTCACCAAAAAGAGCTTTGGCCTAATATTCTTTGTTATCAACAAAGTTGGAAATTTGTAAACTTTGTCTTTCATCGACAAGTTTCAGTGTCGGTCAATTCATTGGTTTGTGAACTCTTTAGTTCGTCGATGGCTTACCACTTCAAGTTCTTTGCAACGTATTACTTCCCAGCAAGAAAGCCTTGCTCTGATACCATTTGATGTAGGTAATGGTTAGGGAGTCTTATCAGACAGCCCAATCACATAGCACAATACAAAGTCATGCAACCACAACACAAAATTTCTACAATAAGAATTGAATCCTTTATTTATATGCAGAATTATAATGCTCAGTTGAATTGTTTGACAATTAAGAAACTGAAATGCCAATCGTCAATAATCGTTATTTGACATATTATTAGCCAAAATTATATATATATTGACATAGAAAACTTCTTTATCAGCAGATTATGTCTTTCGTGAACTATTGAAAATGCTACAAAATCCTTTATTGGTGAATCAACAAGTTTTAGAACTTCCAAACTTGGCGATCGGTGGAACAAGAGGTTAGTGAACTTAAAAGTTCACCGACTTAAGCTTCATCGACGACTTTGCATCTCCATGAACCAATGAGATTCAGATAATAAGGCAAGCAATGGTACACATGGTATTTTGATAATGAATTTCCCAACACAGGTCTCGCCAACTAGGCTTTTATGCTTGTAGGTAGACCACGGTCGTCAAATCTTCCTTAATTCAGATCAACAACTATCGTGCATCACAGTCTGGGTTCTAGGACCCATCTCCAAGCCTACTCCTTACAATGTAATGGCAAGGGGCCATATGTCACTTTTCTAATGTCAACACTACCATTTCATACTTTGTTAATGTGTTGACCAATCAAATAACTACACCTAGGCGTAAGGATGCATAGCTCGAACCAAGCCATTGCCAATCAATACGACATGGCACTTATCTCCTACCATTAGGTGAATAAAGGGTTGTTCAATTAATTTGTTTAGGATTGATGGTAATATTATCTCAAAGGGCTCTAGAGGGTATTTGCAGGTGTGAAGAGGAGTCCTACAATTATAGAGGAATGAAGGACACACTAGATTTGTGAGAAAAGAAAATTTGGTTTTCTATAGTATGTGTGGATCGAACAACAGAGGTTAAATTTTAGGAAGATGCCCTTAAGAAGAAGAGTTCCCAGAATGGAGGAGATGTTTGAATAGTTTCGTGTTGAAATAAGAAATGAGTTGAGAAATTTAGTTGTTGGATTAAGAAGAAACCTAGATTGGGTCAGGCCCACCATCCAAAGTTGTGATGCAAAGAGTAGAAGTGATGCTTTGTGACATTAACACTTGTCTCTAATTAACATCGTAGCAACATTTTATGGTTCCTATGTGGAGTTTATGACTCAGAAAACAAGTGGGACATGGAGAACCAATGGGATTTTTCCAGAGCATGTGGGACAAGAAACATTTTAGACGACCAATCGACAAGCTTAGGGACATGTGGCACAAAATCACACAACATAGAAAAGATGCGGGGGCCCACCAGCCAAATCATGATGCAAAGGATGCATGTGATGTAATAAGGAATTGTGACGTAGCACAAGGGATAACAAACAAAGTGTTAAGGAAATCATAAGACCAAGGCCACATAACCAACACAAGGGATGCACAGCAACTAGTGAATAAAACACAGGGCCAGTAAGAAACACAGGTGAAGGGGGCATCAAGTAGTCATACTTAAGTAGGGAAACCAAGTGAGCAAGTCACCACTCATTTAAAATAAAAGTGCAAATGTAAACCCCAAAACCCTCAATTTGTTAAAGACCTCCGTAAACCCTAAACCCTAATAGTCTATAGGGAATCATAGCCATGAAAATAGAACTGCATAAAGATCTCCAACAAGGCATGTGTAATAATTACCCAAAGAAGTGAAGGAATACCTGAAGGAGAACATCACCAATCACAAGAAATGTGTTGATTTCAAGAGTAAAGATCATAAATTTTAGGTTGGGGATTTGGTATTTGCTCATGTACAAAATAAGCAGTTCCTAAAGAGAACTTGTAATAGATTAAAATGGAAATTATAAGACCATGTAGGGTCTTGAGAAAGTTTATAGTAAGTGTTTATAAGATAGAGCTCCCAAAAGGAGTAGATGTTTTACCAATTTTAGCATGATAGGTTTGCATCCTTATTGTGAAGGCCAAAAAAGTATAGAATCAAATGAAGATCTAGGTTTATAAATTAATGAGTGTATACATGGCCTAATAAAGTAAAGGATAACGTGGGAATAGTGATTGATTATATGTTGTTCAGAATATGACTCAGACACAACATGGGTGAGTCAAGCTCCGACACAACACATGAATCGTATCCTTGCAAAGGCAACCTCCTAGTCACTCCTCTCATGGTAAAGCCAATCAAATGGTCATGGTACTGAGGGGTTGTCCTATTCCCTTGGGAGTAGAACTTCACATATCATAGTTGGGTTGACTATGTTTTTTTGTTGAATATTTTTGTTATTATTGTTGTGATCATTATTATGTAGTTGTTGTCATTAAAATCATTGAATTAGTGTGGTTATGGTGATTCTTATGTGACTTGAAGGGTTATTTTCTATAATCTTGTTTAACTCATTTTCAAAGAGGCAAAAAACATCGAGCCTCCTTTGTTTGAGATCAATCAACTATTTAAGGAGTTTGAGTTCTTGGTTGTACAACTCCTCTCTTTGTCTTTGCTCATTTTATTATTGAATAAACCTCAAGATTTGCTCTTGTTTTTGGGTTGTCTCTTTAGTTTGGTCTAGTTGTTTAGGGAGGTTTGCTCTGATTTTCTCCAAGATTGATGTTGATGTTGGATTTTTATGTCATGTGATGAAACTGGGGGCTTCTTCTTGATGTTTGAGTGTTTAAAAGTTGAAAGTGGAATGTCTGCATTGTATGCCTCATGGTGAAATTCAGGGCTTGAAAGTTTTGAGCTTTCGAATGTTTAAAATAAATTTCTATATGTAATTAATCCTAAATGAATGCATGCACTTTTGATTCTTTTTCCAATTTTGATAGTGATCTAAGTACTATGAAAGGAAATATATATGCAATTCTATATGGCTTTTTCCTAATGCCATGTAACTATGTTTTTATGTTTTTTGAGTTTTGAGTTTTGAGTTTAATCTAATCAAACAAACTTGCAGCTATTCTAAGCAAAACATAAAATTAAATCTAAGAAAAGAAAATAACTCTATTCTATATAGAGAAAGAAAAATGAATTTTTACTTCCTCAAGAGCAAGTCATGAGCTAATTACTAATAAAGCAATAAAGAACATATGATAATGGATGTCAATGCTAGACTATGTCCTTAGAGGTCCTATGACAATCATCTCCTCCTCTACAGCAGTGGGGTCCTCCTCTTGGTGATAGGGATAAAAATGGGGATGTGACAAAATGAAAAGTTGGCTTAGAAGCAATAACAAATATGAAGGGAAAAGAAAAGAAGGCTCTCAAGGTCTTGTATGAGCATAAAAATCCTAAGGGAAGAATCTATGCATAATCTTGGAGATCCTAAGAATGCATGAAAACTATCTCCTCCTAAAGCAATGCTAAATCTAAATGCTTGAAATGAAAAGGCTCTCAAAGTCTTGTGTGAGAAGCTTGGACGATTCTATCCTAAACTAAACTAAGCTTTGAAGACAATAGTGCTTCTTGAGAAGAAAGGTGAAGATTAGAAAATTAGAAGATTTGAAGATGTTAAACAATGGAGAATGAAGAGGTATTTGTACATAGAAATGAGAGGCAAGAAATGAATAGATAGGAATGAAATAATTAGTTAATTGAAAAAGAGATGGAAACTTTGCCAAGAATAAATGAGATGATAAGAAGAAAAAAAGAAGAAAACTAAAGAGAAAATAGAAACAAATTGGAGGAGATAAGATTTGATCAAGAGTTTAAAATGGAAAGAAAGTGAGAAGTGTTACACATATGGTTCCTAGGGTTGTCATTGGTGCCAACATTGTCACTAGGTTGTCATTGATATCAACACTATCATGGTGGTGTGATGGTGTTCATGGTTGGATGTCATGTCCCATCCAACAAGAGAAGAAGATATAGTTCATGGTAGGATGTCATGTCCCATCCAACAAGAGAAGAAGATACAGTTCATGGTTGGATGCCATGTCCCATCCAACAAGAGAAGAAGATACAGTTCATGGTTGGATGTCATGTCCCATCCAACAAAAGAAGAGAGAAGATATAGTTCATATCAATATGGGAATTAGAAGCACGAAGATGATCAAATGTATTACTAATGTTACTAATGGCCTAAAGCATGTATGTTCCAAGTTCCATGATGATTGGATTATCGAAAGAGTGTTTTGTTGTTGATTGCTTGAAGATAGTGTTGTCTCTGTGAAGGTGTTATGTGTAGGACAATGGAATGCTCCACATTCCTCTGCATTTGCAGATATGGCCATGCAGTTATGGAATTGGATGCGGTGAAGGTGATAATTCCAAGTTTTTAGATCATTTTTCCTTCCGCTATGAAAGTTATGCATGATAGAGTACCGGCATGTGTTCTGGCAGAGTAAGTTAGTGTTGAAGGCATGTTGGAATGTTCCACATTCCTTTGAAAATGAATGATTGCCCTTGGGGTTTTGAGGACATGCTTATGGATGTGTATTACATGCTTCCTTGCAATTTCAAGGTCCTTGGTAGTCCACAACTCAGTTTTTCAAATGACAACATGTTGCAGTGTGTTTCAGATGATAGATTGTTCTCAGAGTTCATGATTGAAGATGTGTGGCACAATTATTTGATGTGCGGTGGAAAAGAGTGGTTGGAAATATTGTATGAGTCATGTGGACTCATCTAGAAGATTTTTCATGAAAATCTTTCTTGTTTCTAGTACCGCACAAGTTTTTCAAGTTGATGTGGCCGTTATGCTTCAAGTTTCATGTGTTTTTGGTTAAATTTGTCCTATTTTCAAATGAGCAGAGTGTGTGGATGTAATTCCTTGGTGTTTGAAGTTGTGAAGGATGTTTTGGACTTGGTTAAGCAATTTTTGGTGTCTAAAAGGCATGGGTCTTCTGCTAGTGTAATGTGTGGTTTCACTTAGGATCTATCTTCTACACGTTCCATGTTGTGTGTTGTCTAGCCGACTTGTAAATGTAGTTTTCATGTTGTATCTGGCTGACAAGCAATGTAATCAATGTAATATCTTGTATAAATTGTAAATCAAATTGAGTGAGGTGAGGTGTGATTGCAAGTTGATTGAAAAGCTTCGCAAGCAGATAAAAAGTAGAATGAATGCATTGTTGATGTGTGATTGAAGGAGAAAGAGCAAAAGTTGTTGATGTTATCCTGATTCATCTTGAAGACTTATATTTGATATTGATCAAGTGTAGAGTGTGCCTAACTGATCAGATCATCAGAAGAAAGTGTGAAGAGGTAGAAGTATAATCATCAAAAGTGTGAGTTTCAATGTTAGTTTTTAGACAGTAGAAGGATTGTCATACTGTAATATTTTGTAAGTGTGTTCTCAATTCAAAGAGTATTAGCTTCCTTGGGAGTGACCCTAAATTAAAGTTCTTCAGGGAGTAGTAGCTTCCTTGGGTTGTAGCCCTAAAACAAAGTTGTTATTTGAGATTCATAAATTGTGAGTTAATCCTCACCGTGGTTTTTCCCTTCTAGGGTTTTCCACATATGTCTGGTGTTATGTGTTGATGTGCATTGTGTTAATCTTTCATGTTCATGTTAATGTTGTGATGCTTAAGTTTTAATTTGCTCTGAATAAGTTGAAGTTGTTAAAATTGAAGATTGTTTAGATAGTAATTCACCCCCCCTTCTCAGTATCTTGGTGTGTTCAACAAGAAGACAATGAGTTACCATGAAAAATGAGAGCAAAAATAGGATAAAAATCAAGAAGCAAAGCTAAAACTAAAAGTTATTTCACACATTCAAAAATGACAAGGTCACCCCTTTCAAGAAGTGGGTTGCCCCTTTTACTAGGGTTGGTCACCCAGTCGACCCTACAACTCAAGGATAGGTCACCTAGGAAACCCTCTTGAAGAGGATCCAAAAGGTTTAATAGGAAAAGAAAAAGTTAAAAACACAAAATGAAGGCTAGAAAGGGCGAGAAAAGAGGGAAAACATAACAAGGACACGTCACCAAGAATGAAGTTTTTGAGAAGAGGTTAATTCATGCCTATGTGGTCATGATTAGGAACCTCTTTATCATCATCAGACTGCCATATAGGCCTAACATGAATTTGGTACTTATAGGTTCACAAGTGGATAAAAGACAAGAGAAAAGATAGGTAACAAATGTTTGGTGAGGAGGGGAAATAAGATAGATGAAGAGACAATTTAGATAAAAAATAAGCAAGGGATATTAGCCCCAAGTTCCTCTAAATGTTCATGATCCTCAAACTCATGAAACATTTCACTTACTCAACATATCTAATGCGGGAACATCTAGGTCCACAAGCTATCTTGCATCACCAAAAATAGTAGTTCTTATGTTTTTAGTTTTTTATTTGGTTTTTGTGTGTTTGTTATTTGTTTCTCATATCAACTTGATTTATCAAGGAGTACTACAAGAAGGACATGGGATATTATTTGTTTCAAACATCTGTAGTAGTGTTTAAAATCATTACCATATTGCTACAGACCCAATCCAACTTACTTCTGGACAATTGTTGTTGTATTTGGGCTTCTTTAGAAAATCTGAGAGCAACTATGTGTGTAAAAATTGCAAGGTTATATATGATGCTACAGGGGCAACATCTCATGTTCTAACCAAATATGTATGTGTTATCAAATACTTTGTCTTGGTAATACATACGATATGGAATATGTTGTATGAAGGGTTGCTTTTAATATTAATGTTAAGGTAGACATTGCCTGGGTGGATAATATATGTCATTGTTTATGCAAATCAAATTTCACCAATTGTAGCTACTATTTATTGGAGACTTTTATTATCTTTTTCCAAATTTGATGCCAAAGTTCGAGCTATCACAATTGATTACTATTGCCTTTGGAAATATGGTTAATTTAAAAAGATATTTCCCATGTTTCATGGCGGGTCTTTTAATTTCCTCTTGGAAACAAATTTTTGAGTTCATGTTGATTGGAAAGCTCTCAACTCTCAATTGCAACCTTTCACTTTCTGTTTGGTTCTTGGTGTTTGTTCTTGCCTTTATCTATTCCTTAATGTTTGTTAAACATTTATGTCACCATTTTCCATTGGTCACGTGGGTTTCCAACCTCTTTTCTTTGTAGTTCAAACTCCTCAAGAATGTTCTTCTGCTAGGGGTGCATGTGGATACTTTGCTTGTTGGCGACAATAAATGTAAGGAATACCAAGGGTTTTTGGCCATGTTTGTGGATAGGAATTTGATTTGATGCTTTAGGTAGAGAAAAACAAGAAAAGAAAAGAAACTTGATAGGGGAGAAGGGTAGACAACCTGGACAAAAAAGAGGAGTAAAATAGAAAAAAAGAACAATGGGAATACATGAGTAGAACAAAGAATGCCATAAGTAGAAAGTAGGGTGTGTGAATAACATGGATAATAAAGAAAAGACATTGAATAGGTCAGAATAATGCAAGGTGATTGAAATGTTGACAAACTAGAGTTGTGCATGTAAAATTTAAGCTATAGAAGATTTCTTGTAGTTCATGAAGTACTATGAATTTCCTTAACATGTTTTATTGAGCTATAAATCGATTAAACTACCATCATTTTGTTTTGATTTATTTGTGTTGTGATTTGTGGGCTATTAGATTGGGTTATTTTTTATTAAATCCCTTGATCTAGGTTACATAAATATACACACACACACATATAGACTTGTTTATGTATGGATGTAGAGTCTATGTAAGTATCTATGTGTGTATATATATATATGTGTGTGTGTGTATCAACATACATCATACATGCATACATACATATATATGCATATATATGGACGTGTGTATATATATGAATTTATATATGATTTATACATATGGGTAAATGCAAGGAGATGGGGGACCAAAAAGTCGCCACCATCTCCAAAAATAAAGCAAAACGCGAGCGCGTTATAACGCGCTCACATTTTGCTTTCAATAAAAGCAAAAAAAAAACCTATTTTGCCCATTCGGTCGCGAGCATTCCTTTGATAGAAGCAAAGAAGAAAAGGAGAAACGCGAGCGCGTTAAGGAAAAGCCTATTGAATCAAGTTTGATAGAGAAAACAACAAAATCACAATGCCACCTCGCCGCCAAAGACATCGTCGTGCAAATTTGGAGGCTCCAGCACAGGAAGAAGGTAGAGTTTGACTGATTTTGTTAGTTTGAGAATAATTTTTGAGTTTTACAATGTTTGATTTGTTTTTATATTGCATTTACAGTTATTGGAGAAAGAGAAAACCTAAATCCAGCTGAGGAGGTTGAAAACAACCCCCAAAACCCTCCAAACCCACCTTCACCTCCTTTTAATGTAAGGGATAATCAAGAACATTACCTAGGGATAATAGAAGAAAACAAGAAACATCTTCAGACTATTATTGAAACCCTAAACAATCCAAGTGGAACCACTGATCGTAGGAGGACACTTGCAAAATTACTAGAGGAGATTGTTGCTGACACGGATTCAGTGACAAAACAAATCACCGAATTCCAAGACTATAGGGAGAGGTGTCGGCAATTTTATGCTGATGGCTTATCATATGAACAAGTCAAGAATGAAAAAATTACAAAATCTAAATTATGTGAACACTTTACC
The DNA here is from genome assembly GCA_027924645.1 of Cunninghamia lanceolata. NCBI lineage: Eukaryota > Viridiplantae > Streptophyta > Pinopsida > Cupressales > Cupressaceae > Cunninghamia > Cunninghamia lanceolata. The sequence goes on from BSBN01001561.1 coordinate 94,945, forward strand.
AATCCCAAAACTGGTCAAAGATTAGAATAAAGTTGCAAACGATTTCCTATACATTGGTGCAGGAATGAAGAAATATCCCAATACTTTTGGGATAGATGGTACATGGTCTTCGATGAGCACCCATGCAATAATGATGAGGTACCACAATATTTCCTGAGGAAACTCTATTGTGAATTCGTCCTCAACAAGATTCCAAATTATTTTGACATTTTTGATTTCTAAGGTAGAGGTGGTGGCTCTGCCCAAGATAGACCTGGGGCTCAACGAGATGAAAATCGTGTGCCTATACCCCAAGGGAGGCCAGATCGTAGGTCACTCTCTTTGGCTTTAAAGGAGAGTGTTGAGGTGGAGATGTTACATTCACTGACTACTCTCACCCAAACTCTATCACAACATGCCGATTATTTTACCCAAGCTGATGAGGGTGTGAGTAGAAGGCATCATGTGTCCCCACATTTGTGCAGTACATGTGGGAACCTATGTGATTATGGGACGCAGGACGCACGACAAGACTCTCCGCAGGATGTTGCGACAGAGGGGTAGGATGATGCGACGTAGGGGAAGGATGATGCGACACAGGGGCATCATCCATTGATGGGGGCATCTGTATTGGATGATCTTGTTCTCAGTGATGATCTCTTACAGCATACATTTGGCATTGACTTTGAGGTAATTTGTTACAAGTTTTATTATGATTTAATATATTGTTATTTGAAATTTGTAATTATTTTTATATGATTATCTATATTATAAGTCAAATGTATGTAATTGTCTGCGCAATGAATTTCCAGGGTCAGAGTCTTCATCCTACCTCCGTTAGTCATCCATTGGGAGGTTATGAGAGGAGGTCAAGACAGTAGGTATGCAATTTATCACATGATCATAATTATTGTAGATATGTCAATGGTAATATTATTTTGTGACAATTTGATGATTTCAATAGTCACCAGCAACTGCACTGTATCCTTGGTCCCCTGGACACCAACCCACCGGTTATACGGAGGTAAATTTAACCATTTCTAATCATTATGCATTTTTAAGCTAATGTTATGTATTTATTTTGTCGATTAATCTTGAACTTGATTTTCAGATGCTGAATTTGGAGACTCCTCCTAATGTTCGTGATTTAGCGCAAAGAGGCATTGATGCAGCCATAATGTCTGCAAATGCTTTGATCGAGGTATGAGCCAATAACATGAAAATGTCATAATTTTGTATTTCCTGTTTTATCTCATGTCATTTGATGTACATAAATGATATTTATGTTTAGTCAATTTTGCTTCTTGATACTTCTTACAGTAGGTCACAACTCCAGTTCATCTAACTATGGACGAAGAAGCTGAGAAAAGATGTTGGAGAGTGATCATCGATTGGCGGTAAGTGATCAATTACATATGTTCAATGTTATATATTTGATACATTTTCCATACTAATGTGCATATTGTTTGTTTGTATTAACAGGTGCACCTGGATGAACTTTATTCAAAGAGGTCTACTCGATGGCATAGAGAGGATGAGTCATGGACTGGCTCTCCATCTTCACAGTCAAAGAAGGGTCACCGATTATTTCATAAAATTCCATAGGAAACTAGTTTTGGGACATTTTTTGTATGCCTAGATGGCTTTGTATACATACTTTTGTATGTTAATCTGATGTATATTTTTGTATCTTTGTCTGTATGGCTTTGTTTGGACATGCCTATATGGCTTTTTATATAAAGTAGATGTTATGTTCATGACATTATGTATATGACAGTTTATATTTAATATTTAATATGATAATCAATTATTGTTACATGAATTTGGTTTTACACGTGTCAATTGCATTGGCTTGAAAGTTTATAAATTGTTTTCAAATAATCCATTTTGTGCATATCTTGCAATCATTGAATTATGTGGGACTGTGCATTTCTTTGAGGCATCATTTCAAATAGTTCATGTGCCTTGTCTATGCTTCCATACTTTCCATACATGTCTACAAGGGCAACTTTGCAAATACAATACATGTGACAAAATTCCTATATCATTTATGCTTTGATGGTTGTCCACAACACGTTCTCTAGATCTGATTATAGTATAGGCAAGGAGGATACTAGCTAAGGGTGTGGAATTTTGCTTTACACCTGGCAATCGCATTTACTTGAAAGTTTCTAATGCCTTATCAAAAAATCCATTTTTTTCATATCTTGCAATCATTGCATTCAATGAGGTGACATTTCTTTGGGGCATCATGCCAAACAGTTCATGTGCCTTGTCTATGCTTCCACACTTTGCATACATGTCTCTGAGGGTAGTTACAACTACAACATCTGATAGAATTCCCATATCCTTCATGCTTTGATGGATGTATGTACCATGTTCCAAAGATCCCATTTTGGCACAGCCAGGGAGGATGCTGGCAAAGGTTGTGGAATATGGATTTACACCTACCAACTATATTTTCTTTAAAGTGTCTAAATCCTTTTTAACAAATCCATTTTGTGCATATCCTACAATCAAGGCATTCCATGAGATGGCATCTCTGTGAGGTGTGCTGTCGAATAGTTCATGTGCCTTGTCTATGATTCCACATTTTGCATACATGTCTCTCAATGCAATTGCAACTACAACATTTGATAGAATTCCCATATCCTTCATGCTTTGATGGATGTCCATACCATGTTCCAATGACTTGATTTTGGCACATGCAAGGAGGATGTTGGCAAAGGTTGTGGAATTTGGATTTACGCCTGCCAATTGCATTTTCTTGAAAGTGTCTAAAACCTTTTCAAAAAATTCATTGTATGCATATCCTACAATCATGGCATTTCATGAGACGACATTTATTTGAGGTGTTATGTCAAATAGTTTATATTCCTTATCTATGCTTCCACATTTTGCATACATGTCTCTAAGGGTAGTTGCAACTACAATATCTAACAAAATTCCCATATGTTTTATCCTTTTGATGGATGTCTATTTTGGCATAGGCAAGGAGGATACTAGCTAAGGTTGTAGAATTTTGCTTTACACCCGCCAATCACATTTGCTTGAAAGTTTCTAATGCCTTATCAAAAAATCCATTTTGTTCATATCTTGCAATCATTGCATTCAATGAGGTGACATTTCTTTGGGGCGTCATGCCAAATAATTCACATGCCTTGTCTATGCTTCCACACTTTGCATACGTCTCTGAGGGCAGTTGCAACCACAACATCTGATAGAATTCCCATATCCTTCATGCTTTGATGGATGTCCATACCATGTTCCAAAGATCCCATTTTGGCACAGGCAGGGAGGATGCTGGCAAAGGTTGTGGAATATGGCTTTACACCTACCAACTGTATTTGCTTTAAAGTGTCTAAATCCTTTTCAACAAATCCATTTTGTGCATATCCTACAATCAAGGCATTCCATTAGATGGCACCTCTGTGAGGTGTTTTGTCAAATAGTTCATGTGCCTTGTCTATGATTCCACATTTTGCATACATGTCTCTCAATGCAGTTGCAACTACAACATGTAATAGAATTCCCATATCCTTCATGCTTTGATGGATGTCCATACCCTGTTCCAATGACCTGATTTTGGCACATACAAGGAGGATGCTAGCAAAGGTTGTGGAATTTGGATTTACACCTGCCAATTGCATTGTCTTGAAAGTGTCTAAAACCTTTTCAAAAAATCCATTGTATGTATATCCTACAATCATGGAATTCCATGAGACAACATTTATTTGAGGTGTTATGTCAAACAGTTCATGTTCCTTGTCCATGCTTCCACATTTTGCATACATGTCTCACAGGGCAGTTGCAACTACAACATTATCAATGGGTTTCATAAATTTGCATACATGTCTCACAGGGCAGTTGCATAAATGGGTTTGTACCACAAACTTCATTATCAATTCCCATTATAAAGTGGTAAATTCTATTGCAAGGTTTGATAGATCAAGTTCATATTATGAACTTCACAATGAATATCCTTCCTATCAGCTATAATAAGATGTTATAATAGTTGGAACAACAATTTAGAACTCCCTTGCCTTACTCAAAATCATCAAGAGGTATAGTCAAAATCATGTCAAATGTGTCATAAAAGTCTTTCTCCATCCTCATTGGTGTAGGAGCACCTTCACAATGTTGGTCAAATGTTGTAAATAAGAGTCTTTAGTGAGTTTTGTATGTCCAAGTCATTGTTTTTGGTGCTATAAGGTCTAACTAAGTCCATATTGGGTGTATTTATGCCATATAGTGGTCTAGGTGTGAAATTTTGTCATGGACACTTCATAATCTAGGAAAGAACATTCTCTCATCATACTAGAAACTCCATGAAACCATGATGAAACAATGAAGCACCATGTCGAAGGTTCATGGCTGTTGTAGGTTTGATAAAACTCATTTTTATGATGCCCAAGTTGTCCTAGACATGCATAAGGTTCATAACTTCTAAAAAATCAATCTATAGTTAATTTTCTTGACCCATGGAAAAAGTTATAACTGTTGTCCCAAAGTCTAGACAATTATGTAGTAACAAAGGACAATTAGCAAAGGTGATAGGAGTGACATTTTGCATTCTATAGCTCGTGGGAGAAAAAAGACTTCACCAACGCATTAGGGTTGGTGGGTAAATGCTAGGGGAGGTCTCATTTCATGCGCCAAGCGCCACAGTCATTCAGGTCAGCAGGCTACCGGCAAAGTCCCTTAAGATCCCTAAGACGAGAAAACTGCCAAACTTTGATGGGGAAATTCTCAGAATTCGTGGCAGCTAGGAACCTTCTGTTTGGACCTACACATGCATGTGGAGTCCATCCACAATAACCTCTCTTAGTTTCATTCAACTCTAGTCTGTTTGACCGTGTCGGAATCAAACACATTCTTGCAAAATGCTTCAGTTTCATGCAGTGGAAAGGTGGTAGGAGTGACATTTTGCATTCCATAGCTCGTGGGGGTGAACAGACTTCACCAACGCGTCGACATGGGTGGGTAAATGCCAGGAGAGGTCTCATTTTGTGCGCCAAGCTCCGCAGTCGTTTGAGATAGCAGGCTATCGACAAAGTCCCTTAAGATCCCTAAGACAAGAAAACTACCAAACTTTGACGGGGTAGTTCTTCAAATTTATGGTAGCTGTGAACCTTTCTCTTGGACCTATAGGTGCATGTGGAGTCCATCCACAATAACCTCTCTCAGTTTTGTTCAACTCCAGTCTGTTTGACCGTGTCGGAATCAAACGCATTCTTACAAAATGCTTCAGTTTCATGCAGTGGAAAGGTTGTCAGGTGCCATATTCTTTGTTCTGCTCATTGTGGGGCTGAATGGACTACGCCAACACATTGGGGTGGGTGGGTAAATGGTAGGGAAGGTCTCGTTTTGTGTGCCAAGTGTCCCAGTCATTCGAGGCTATAAGCTACCGACAAAGTAGAAAGTTGCTAACACTGAAATTTTGTATTCCATAGGTCTTGGGGGCGAACAGACTACACCAACATGTCCAGGTGGTGGGTAGATGCTAGGGGATATCTCATTTCGTGTGCTAAGCTCCACAGTCATTCGAGACAGCAGGCTATCAACAAAGTCCCTTAAGATCCCTAAGATGAGAAAACTACCAAACTTTGGTGGGGTAGTTCTTAGAATTCGTGGTAACTGGGAACCTTCCGTTTGGACCTACAAGTGCATTTGGAGTCCATCAATAATAACCTCTCTTGGTTTTTTTCAACTCCAGTCCGTTTGACCATGCCGAAATCAAACACATTCTTGCAAAATGCTTCAATTTCATGCAGTGGAAAGGTTGCCAGGTGCCATATTTTTTGTTCTACTCATCATGGCGCTAAACCGACTACACTGACACATCAGGGTGGGCAGGTAAATGCTAGGGGAGGTCTCGTTTCATGCGCCAAACGTCCCAATCGTTCGGGGCTGTAAGCTACTGACAAAGTAGAAAGTTGCTAACACTAAAATTTTGCATTCCATAGCTCGTGGGGACGAACGGACTTCACCAACGTGTTGGGGTGGGTGGGTAAATGCCAAGGGAGGTCTCGTTTCGTGCACCAAGCGCTGCAATCATTCGAGACAATAGGCTACCGACAAAGTCCCTTAAGATCCCTAAGATGAGAAAACTGCCAAACTTTGGCGAGGCAATTCTTAGAATTCGTGGTAGCTGGGAACCTTCCATTTGGATCTACAAGTGCATGTGGAGTCCATCCACAATAACCTATCTTAGTTTTGTTCAATTTCAGTCTGTTTGACCGTGCCAGAATCAAACGCATTCTTGTAAAATGCTTCATTTTCATGCAATGGAAAGGTTGCCAAGTGCCATATTTTTTGTTCTGCTCATCGTGGGGCCGAATGGATTGTACCAACACGTCGGGGTGGGAAGGTAAATGCTAGGGGAGGTCTCATTTCATGTGCCAAGCGTCTCAGTCGTTCTAGCCTGGAAGCTACCGACAGCTAGCACCTTTTGAGTTTGTTAGTAGCTTGCAGCCCAGAACGATTGAGACACTTGGACCTACAAAATGAGACCTCTCCTAACATTTACCCACCCACCCTAACGTGTTGGTGAAATCTGTTTGGCCCCAAGACCTGTGGAATGCAAAAAATTTAGTGTTAGTAACTTTCTACTTTGTCGGTAGCTTACAACCCCGAACGACTAGGATGCTTGTCACATGAAACGAGACCTTCCCTAGTGTTTACCCACCCACCCTGATGTTTTGATGCAGTTAGTTTGGCCCCACGATGAGTAGAACAAAAAAATATGGCACCTGGCAACCTTTCCACTACATGAAACTGAAACATTTTGTAAGAATGCGTTTGATTTCGACACGGTCAAATGGACTGGAGTTGAACAAAACTGAGAGAGGTTATTGTGAATGGACTCCACATGCACCTATAGGTCCAAGCAGAAGGTTCACAACTGCCACGAATTCTAAGAACTGCCCCGTCAAAGTTTGGCAGTTTTCTCATCTTAGGGATCTTAAGGGACTTTGTCGGTAGCCTGCTGTCTTGAACGACTGCGGCACTTGGCACATAAAATGAGACCTCCCCTGGCATTTATCCTCCCATCCCGATGCATTGGTGAAGTCTGTTTTCCCCCAAAACCTATGGAATGCAAAATGTCACTCCTACCACCTTTCCACTGCATGAAACTGAAGCATTTTTGCAAGAATGCGTTTGATTCTGACATGGTCAAATAGACTGGAGTTGAACGAAACCGAGAGAGGTTTTTGTGGATGGACTCCACATGCACCTATAGGTCCAAACAGAAGGTTCCCAACTGCCACGAATTTCAAGAACTACCCTGTCAAAGTTTGGCAGTTTTCTCGTCTTAGGGATCTTAAGGGACTTTGCCAGTAACCTGCTGACCCGAACGACTGTGGCGCTTGGCACACAAAATGAGACCTCCCCTAGCATTTACCCACCCACACCAATGCGTTGGCAAAGTCTGTTAGCCCCCATCAGCTATGGAATGCAAAATGTCACTCCTACCACCTATCCACTGCATGAAACTGAAGCATTTTACAAGAATGCGTTTGATTCTGACACGGTCAAATAGACTGGAGTTGAACGAAACTGAGAGAGGTTATTGTGGACAGACTCTACATGCACCTGTAGGTCCAAACAGAAGGTTCCCAGCTGCCACGAATTCTGAGAACTGCCCCGTCAAAGTTTGGTAGTTTTCTCATCTTAAGGATCTTAAGGGACTTTGTCGGTAGCCTGCTGACTCGAACGACTGCGACGCTTGGCGCAAGAAATGAGACCTCCCTTGGCATTTACCCACCCACCCTGACGCATTGGCAAAGTTTGTTTGCCCCCACGAGCTATGGAATGCAAAATGTCACTCCTACCACCTTTCCATTGTATGAAACTAAAGCATTTTGCAAGAATCCGTTTGATTCCGACACGGTCAAACAGACTGGATTTGAACAAAACCAAGAGAGGTTATTGTGGATGGACTCCACATGCACCTGTAGGTCCAAACATAAGGTTCTCATCTGCTACAAATTTTGAGAACTGCCCCGTCAAAGTTTGGCAGTTTTCTCATCTTAGGGATATTAAGGGACTTTGTTGGTAGCCTACTGACCTAAATGACCGCGGTGCTTAGTGCATGAAACGAGACCTCCCCTAGCATTTAACTATCCACCCCGACGTGTTGGTGAAGTCCGTTCACCCCCATGAGCTATGGAATGCAAAATGTCACTCCTACCACCTTTCCATTGCATGAAACTGAAGCATTTTGCAAGAATGTGTTTGATTTTGACATGGTCAAACGAATTGGAGTTGAATGAAACCGAGAGAGGTTATTGTGGACGAACTCCACATGCACCTGTAGGTCCAAATGGAAGGTTACCCGCCCACCCTGACGCATTGGTGAAGTTCGTTTGGTTTCAAGATATGTTTGATGAAGAAATTTGGAAGATATGTTGAAAAACCCACTAAAACAGGGCTATAAGACATAAGAAGGCTAAAGAAGGAACACCTCTAATCCTAGGGTCTTAAGTTTTCCTATTAAGAAAAAGAGCTTCCCTTAGCTTCAAGAAATATAAATATTCTATACTGACAAGGCCAACCATGTGAAGGTGGAAACTCATGTGGCCTCACCTAAGACCTAAGACACATGTATTCTAGTGGACACCTCTATTTTATACATTACCTAGATTAATCCAAACTAAAAGGAAAACCTATGTAAACTTACAAATTAATGTGCATACTTACAACTCAATGTAACATGACTTTATAAAATCAATGAAAATACTTACAAATTAATCCAATGAACCATCTGGGTCTTCTCTACTCTTTATTGTGTCAAGTATTGCCTCATGGTCAGAGTCACACACCTTCCACAAGGTCTTGTTCAAAGGTCTACCTCGATATTGTATCAAATGAACATTGGTTGCCACGACAAGGTTGGAGTAATGAAGAATCTTTTGATGCGTCTCAAAGTCCTCAAACAGCCAAACATTAACACTCTTATGTGGGTACCTTCTAAGCCATGTTCCAATAACAACCACTGAGCCTGTAGGGTATTCGATGTTTTCTCCATCTGTAACTGGGGCCTCCAATTTCTTTTTTGCCTCAACATAATGACACAAGTAATAATCGGTTCCCTCTTCATTATCTTCATCTGCAATAACTGCATAAACATGCCCTACAATGATATGTGTAGCAAATTAGATGAAAATAATCAACATTACAAAAATACTACAAAGTTTAAGATAACATTAGGAATTTCAAATTTAACTATGCAAGTAGATATATTACCTAGTTGAACTAGATCTGATATGTGGTCAAAGTCAACTGATGATTCCATCTCTATCAATCCCAGTGCCGTCGAGGGTCGATATGTGTCAAGTGGGCAAAGATAACTGAACTGCCATTCATCAACCCACTCCCTTGACTTGCACTCATTCCAGGCTTGAATTGTACATGTAGAACAAAAGCACGCCATCTTCTGCGTATGTATACTCCATGAACCTGCAATTGAGCTTCTGATAGAGTGTAGCTCACTTGATCCTATCAGTGTACAACAGTCCTCATATGGTGCAATGTTAGTATCATCCATCAACCAAAAAAATCTACAAACTGAAGACTTACCTTCATTACTTGGACCCATCGAAGCATTACACCACTTGACGATTGATTTTGCATCTGTCAACTTTGCATTATCTTTATACTTTAACTTTTCTTGTGCTATGGCTCTTTTGATACATGCTCCTACACCATCATTCTCCCCCTTTCCATGCCCAACCTCACAAAAGTTCCACATATGCTGAACACCTGTAATATTATGCTTCCTGCTCAGCCAATAGAAATTCTATGAGTTCTTGAATTGTGATGCATAGCTATACGACCATATGATATGTTGACTGAATGATATGCCCCTTCTAGCCAGATCATTGTAGAACACCTGAAAACAACCTTGCACAAACTCCGCGAAATGCATGTGATCATTGCTTATATAAAAATGATACTCCTTAATGATCTTTCTATTATCCTCTATACTATCATTCGCATGAATGAATGAGATGTGCACAAATATAGAAACTTGTGTCGAGTTATAATATTGGGATTGCACCTCACATTGTGGCTGTAGACTGTAGTTCTCTACAAAGTCGACGACTGAAATAATGCTACCAACTGGAAATGTGTCCTTGCATAACTTGAATTGCAAGTCCAACCATCAAGCTCTATGGGCATGTCTTACATACTCGTACACTATGTTGTCATGAAATATAGGCATAAACTGATACACTGGAATCTTCTGAATAACATATTTACACCTCTTTGCTTCTTTACCATCTCTTGTATTGTATGCCACTGTTTTATAATTGCTAAACTCTACTAGTTCGTTTCCAACCGCATGTGTTATTTCCATATGTTCACATATTGGCATACGTTGCAAGCCACCGCAATGCTGAGATGTGCCATCCAAGCATAATTTCCTGTAGAATAATTGACCTTCCTCTCTATCACATAAAATCATTGATATGAAGTCTCTTGAGGTAGTTGGTGGGGCATGTATGCCACAATCCTACAAAACATTGTTAGTATACAAATCTAAACATATAGACCGATAAACATCAAAATGGTTAGAAAATTCAATATGTAATTTACAACAAGTAGTGCGTGTGTGATTTATTTTGACAAAGAAAGGTTTTAGCATTTCAAAATATCTTTGAGAAATTTTAATTTGAGGATACTTCTCTAGAAATTTACCAAAAAACTCTATTTGAGTTGTATCCAAAAAATGCTTTGGATGTGGCTCACGGTTTCGACTACCGATTCTCCTTCTTACCACATCCCTTTGATTTGGAGAAACCCTTGTGTAATTCTTCCAAAAGCCTTCAATTAGTGATCTCAAAGCTTCGACAACAACTTTGCCTTTCCATGGGAGTCTCCCAAAGAATGCCCACAATTCATTAGTGTTTGGATCCTGAACTCTTTGACGTCTTCGAATGGCTCTCATTAGAGTTTTTCTATTTATTTTCATTTGTTGACTTGTCTTTCTAATGAGGTAAGCTTTTTTTGTTTGTTGGCTTACAATTGTCGATGTAATGACACGTCATGTGACATTACTATCCTTGGTGCGTGAGGTGGAACCCACACTCTCATACACACTCATTAGATTCTTGACAATTGATTTTTCACTTGATGCATTCGATGTTCTTAGGCCAAAAATCTTCATAGTGGGCCTAAATTTCAGATTTCTCATCAGTTCAACAAAGAGTTGACTTCTTCTGGTTTCATTTAAATTCTCAAAGAATAATTTTCATATCTTATTTGCATATCTTTGGCAAGTGCGCATGGGAATCTTATCCTTCATGGGCTCCAATACATTCTCATCAATATCAATTAGAAACTTAGGCCTCCTATGCAAAATTCTAGGAGGCATTTTATTTGGTAAAGTATACTAAACATTGAGAATTTCTTCAATATTTACTTGAGATGGGATAGATGACGTACCTTTGATTGGAGGTGAAAAGGTTGAAAATGATGTACCTTCAACTTGAGGTGTGAATGATGGCATGTGACCAACTTGAGAAGAAAATGTAGATGTGCCTTCTACTCCACCTATTAAAGATGGAGTGTCTCCAATTCAAGAAGATAATGATGGTGTTCCTTCAACTTGACCTGTGGACAATGGAGTGCCTCCAACTTGGAGATTCACTTTCCTCATTGCACAGAGGTTTTGCATTCATTCCCTTTGTGCCACCAATTTGATATCTTTCTTAGCTTCGTTAGACGTGTCATGTTCCTCTTCAAGTAGCAATGGTGGAATATCTTCTTGTATGGTTGACAATTTCCTACTTTCCCGAATTCACCTCATTCTTTCTCTTTTCCTCTCATTCTCAGCTTCACACTCTTCTAGTGTTATAGTCTTTGCTCGTTTCCTCGGCATGATGATGATTTCTACAAGCATGAAGAATAAGACAATGATCATTAGAAATTTTATAATGACAATGAATAGCACAGTTAGAATGAATAACAAGGTTTTACAAACTTCTGAATAAGACACCTCATATCAAGACTCCTTGAACATACATAAGTCATGGAGTATGCATTTGAACACACATATACACTCGAATCTAGTTTGAATAGAAGAGAGGAGGACGAACTTGGAGGAAGAAATTAGAATGGATATGAGATTTTAATTAAAACCCCCTTATTTGTGAAGAAATGAAGGGTTTTCTAGTTTGCACCCTAGATGAGCATGGCTATACTAACCAATGGTGGAATTTGAAGTTTTGTGACATATAGATCTGTTGTTTGCACACTAAAACATCAAATTCAAAGAGAGAACAGCGCTCACTTGAGTCTACATCAACATTCAATGATGTTAGTATGTAATGATACTTGGATAGAGTATTTACTTGATTTGCAAAGGAGATAAGAGTGAGTTGCTTTCATTTGTAGGGGCATTTGATTAGCACTCCATGTTTTTCCTATGGATTGAGTTGTGTTCAAGTTTTTCACTTGTAGATCAAGCAAGTAGTACGTTTCACTCACTATGGGTGAGTATGAGAAGTATGGCCACTTGGAGGTCAAGAAAGGATGTAAGGAAAATAGAGAATGTAAGAACTAGCACGATGACATGGTTTGGGTGTTGTAAGCATGCACATTTGTGTTCCATAGTAACATAAATGTTGTAGCATGTAACATAGATGACTTGTAGCATGTTGTAGCATTTAACAGTGACAGTTTTCATTGTTGTAATGTGCACAAACTCTTATCTCAGCCGTAGCATGTGCATAGTTGTAGGAAGAGAACTCTTTACACGTTGATTGTAAATAGTGTATAAATGTATGAATTTCATTATACATAAATGCAATAAAAAGGACCACTTTGTAATAAATTATAACTTTCATAGCACTGTAAAATGACCTTCAAATGCAAGGAGGATCATACATGGCAACAAGGTTATATATAGACTACATGATAGTGGACTCTTATATAGACTTACATGATTGTCCAACACTCATGAAAACCTCATTTTTAGTGTTTTATCTCCTTGTAACTCCCTTTGTATCATCTTATGTCATCCTAGGGCAAAAATTAAGAGTCTTCCAAAATCAATTTTGGCTCCATGTATACACTCAAATATGAGTATGACTAACAATTATTCAATAAAATTATTTTATGGAGTATTTGATAATGTTTTTCTCTTGTATAGCTGAAAATAGGTGAAATAAAGGCATGAAGGGCCGAAACAAGGTGGAAACATGAATCTCTTTGACTAAACTAACTGATATACCTAGACACATATATATCAAGAAGAACATAAAAAACATAAAAACATAAAGACATAAAGACATTTAAATACATAAAGAACATAAGAACATATATATATGTGAATTAAAATTGAACATACCTTAGAATTCTATATTGCAGTTGACCAATTCTCCAAAAGATGGCTTCAAAAAGCTCAAATTCTTGTTTTTCTCAAGTTTGATTATGAATTCTATATAATTCTAGAATAGGATTAGTAAAATTTATGTAAAAAACAAACATATATCATCAAATTCAACCTATATATCAATGGTAATTAGCTTTAAAACAAAATCATACATGAAACATGAAACATGAAACTTTTAGTTTAAATAATCAAATTTTCTCCAAAAACATGAAAAATCACTTCTTCTATGTTGAAAAAAAAAGGTAGTGGATTCATATAAAAATGATTCTCAATTAGTCCACCAACATGAAAAGTGTTTTTTTGTCTGATATACTCATGAAAAATAGGAATAATAGGCATGTGGGTCTGAAACACAGATCGCACATGCTTTTTTACCATTTTTCATGCTTCCCATAACGCACTCGCGTTATAACGCAAGCACGTTATGGGAAGCATGATAACATAAAGGTAACCTTCTATCTACATGAGAGAGTCTCTCTCTCTCTTCATTTCTCTATCCTATATATAAAGAGGGATCGTGAGACATGGAGAGATAGAGAGGGACATGGAGATAGAGAGGATAGGTGGAGATAGAGATGGGGAAAGGGAGAGATGGGGATAGAGGAGACAGAGATGGGGATAGGGTTGTTGGCACTAATTTTGGTCTGGATCTGAGCGCAGATGTTGGAGGGTTTTTTTTTCTTTTTGAGCCCTAAGTTTCCTTGTTCATCGCTATGACTTTCTCTATCGGCGAAACTTCTTTTTGAGTGCTCAGATTATGGTTGAACCATCGCTTTGAACCACCGCATTGAACCCTTTTGGTTCATGGTTCAACGGTTCAAGGCTTTGTGTTTTTGGTACTTGGCCGACAGTGATGGAGTATTGTTTTCGAGGTTTTGAACCCCGCCGGCGAACCGGTTCATCGGTTCAACGGATTCATCGGGTTAGTGCCGATGAGAGTCTTAGAAGGTCATCGCCAACACTTTGGCTATCGGCGAAGTATTTTCTTGGGTTGCCGATATGCAATGTTTGGCCGATGCAATGTCATCGGCCTGGGTCTCACTGACAAGGGATTTGAGTAGGCATTGGTGTAACCCTCTTCATCGACTGGGAAGCTTTTGGTTTAGCCGATAGCGTTGGTCTAGCCGACGGGAGCAATGGAGGGTGGCCATCGGGTGAACCGTGTGTTTGGTCTCGCCGATGGTGTCATCAGCATAGTGTTTGTTATCGGTGAAGCAGTTTCATGTTGGGCCGACAGTTGGTTGTCTAGCCAATGAGGGATGTTCAAGGTGGTGTCGGCAGGACTTGTGCTATCGGCCAAGGATTTTCTTGTTGCTCCGAGGGATGGTGGTCTCGCCGAAGACCAAGGATGTGGTATGCCATCAGGGTGACTTGTATGGTCGGCGTAGGTGTTTTGTGGCTTGCCGATAGTGGAGGGTCTGGCTGACGAAGGGGCAAAGTCTAGCTTGCTGGTCATCAGTGAGAGTTTTGTCTATCGGCAGAGGAATTTTTTGCTTGGCCGACGGTATTGGTCTGGCCGACAGGGGATTGTGGTGGCTTCATCGATGTAACTGATGAGATCGGCAAAGGTTTGGAAGGTTGGCCCGATGGTGCATCTCTGGCCGATGGAGGGGATTGTAATGTAGCGATCGGCCACACTATTGATGTCGGCAAGAAGATTTTCGGCAGGGTCGATGGCTTAGGTCTGAGTGATGGGTTTTGGAGAAGGAGCGTGCATCGAGCGCGGCAAAAGGTGCTCGACACCTATTATGCATGTGGCCATGTTTTTAAAATACTAAAGGGGTCTCTGGACCATGCATGTGGGACTATTCTTCCTACATATTTGAAACTTTAGTAAAATGCGTTTTGGCGGGAGGCTCCATTTTGAACGCAGCGACGGTTTCCAAGTAGGCCGCGGGTGGTTGAGCCATCAATGGCGATTGTAGCAGGGGTATGGGCGATGGTACACATGATCAGGATGCCCGATTTTTGGCATGAAGACTCCCGGATGGTGGCACAGGGCTCGAGGCCACCCTTGTCTACTTTTTGTCTGCTGCAGCAATAACTTCTGAGCGCCATTCCTTCTAAGGACTGTATCTGGTGGTTTTTTGTCAAAAACATGTAATTAATGCTAGAGGTACACTTTCTAGCCGATATAGGCAGACTGTGTTACCATTTTTGTTATTGTTGAAAGTTGAACATTTGGCTCTGTAATACAATACAGTTGGTTTTGGTTGCTCTGTGTAGCAAAACTTGTGAGTTTATGTATCTCCTGTAGTATGTTTTTTGCATGAATCCACTGATTTCATGGTTAATCTTATATGAATAATGCTATGTTTGCATGTGTTGTGCTAATTCTATCTCCAGTGTTGCATGTATCTTTCTTCTGAGTCTAGGTATTCAAGGAATGTCTAAGATTCTAGAACATAGAATTCCTGTGTTGAATGTTTAATCTCTTAACTTCTGCTCAAGGGGTAGATTAAATTGTTCTTAGATTGAATATTGGGAAGGATATACTGCAATAGGGATGCCATAAGTATAGATAACCTAACACTTTGTATTGGGAGATATCTGTAAGGCAGATATCACATGTCCCCCTGAAATCTAGTTTTAGTTGTTCATGCTGATCATTCACAGGTGTATGTCTACTGACTCCAAGCCCTAGATAGGCACCGATCTAGCTTTGTGTTTGTGTTATATACCATGTCCAGCTTTGCATCCAAATATAAAATCAAAATCAAACTCCAAAACAACCATTAGGACAATAGAATTAGTTTTAGGATCCAAGTCCTCTATCTACAACTGCAAATAGGCCCAAAGCTAGCCCCTTTGCTCTTATCTTATAGTTTTGGTCTACTTACAGGAGGACTTATCTGCTTTCTGTCAGCATCCCAGCCTTTGTATGCATATCCTCATGGATGTTGAGTAGGGAATACCCCCTAGGTTTTGCAGAGCCTGAAGAAGAAGAGGAGATAAAATATAGAGTCTATCTCCTACACTGTTGGCCCCTGGCCCAGAGATCCTATTGATCATTGATGGCTACCTTGTAGGGAAATCTGGGAGTAAGCATCCAGTCTGGGAAAAAACCAACAGAAATTGGTGACTCAACTGGGGACTTTGTGAAAGAACCCTGATTTACAAAAGAAAATAGTTCCTAGTAATAGGTGGCGACTTTGAAGTAATCTCCCAACCGGTCAAAGTAAAACTTATATGCAGGGGAGAAGATCCCAACAAAATCCTTTATTTGAAGAGTTACTAGTAACAAGAAAAATGATGTATAGAAAAAAGGGGACTGTTCGAGCCAGTCAAGATGGTTCTCCTAGCCCCAAGAAAAATGATTTTATTCAGGATAATCCAAGATCTTCAGAGAAGACAGTACCTTATTTTTCAAACAATGAGGCTGAAATCCAGAGTGTGTATGAAAGACAGCAGGGTAATGGTTTGAGAATAAGGTCAGAGGTGTTTCAGGAGCATCCTTTTCATGATTCTCCTGACAGATTTGAAGAAGCTGAATCCCTAAGGGATGATGATAATGAAGATCAAAATATGGTAAAACCATCCTCTTCTATGCCTAGAGAGGAAGAACTAGCTGATGAAATTAAGAGCTTAAGGGCTAAGTTAGAATATCAGCAAGCAATAAAAATTAGAGATGACATGAGGCAGAAAGTGCAAGCTTTAAGGACTTCCCAAAATGATTCAATTCCTACCCTTGAGAATGCAAATGTGCAGAGACATCAGCAAAGAAATGAAGTGCAATATCAGCATAATGATCAAAGACAAAATGTGAATGATGCTAGTATACCACTGAACAATGTAAGAAACCAGAATGAAAACAGAAACATTAATGCTAATCAGTTTGACAGACAGCCCATGTAGCTAGATAGATTCAGACAGCTGGTATTTGATGGTATTCCTAGGTATCCTAACCCCATTGACAAGCATCTAAGGCTGCAAGTGCCTAAATTTTTAGGAAACAACACAATGTCAGGAGAAGATCATCTAAAGGCTTTTCAAAATGTCATGGATAACTTTGAGGTAGAACATGAGGATGTTTTCATGAAGTCATTCATGCAATCTTTAGTAGATGAGGCAAGAGAATGGTACAAGAATCTGCCTGACCGGAGTATTTCATCATGGAATGATTTTAAAAGGATGTTCAAGGAGCAATATGGTGACAAAACTGACCCTAGCTTTTTTGTAAATGAGTTTACCAGTATCACTAAAGGGTCAAATGAGCAGGTTGCAGATTTTAATGCAAGATTTACTAAAGTGTTAAACAAATTGCCACATCACATGAGGCCAAATGAACCAATGTGCATAATATTGTATATCAATGCCTTTGATGCAAAAACTGCATATGGATTAAGAGATAAAAGTCCTGCTACTATCAGGGATGCTTTCAGAATTGTAGTGAATATTGAGAACATCAGGAAGGCATCAGGCAAGACAAACAGAAGGGATGATGTGAAAATTTTGCAGAATCCAAACAAGCCTCAGAACACTCAAGGTAATACATTTGCCCCTGAAGATAAGATAGACAAATTGGCAAATGTTGTTAAGGACCTAAGCTATAGACTAGCTAGAAGTGAAAAAGGGATAGGTTCTGATAGGCAAGTCTACCAAAGGTAGGAAAAGAGACCATCATTGCATGATATGCCTTATAATACCAATTGGCATAATGGTAAGCCTAAATTCCCACATAACAACATAAATCAGAGAGCTCAATATGTCAAAGAAACTCCTGATCCTCTAAAGAAAGCTATAAATATTGTTGATGATACTCCATGGTGTATAATTTGTTAGATGCCACATTCATAGTCACAGTGTATGATTGCTCAGTCCTTGTATGATAATGCTGCATCTTGTAATGAATGCAATGAGCCACATTATGTGCAAGATGATGATGTTAATATGATGTCCATAAGCAATGGATACCCTCTTTATGATGCTGATGAGAGTACAGATGATGGAATTCGGACCTGTCAACAGGATTCTTATGATGAAGGTAATGAAGAAAGCTATGTGTATGCTCAGAGCTCACACAATTTTTTGAGTAACTTACAACGACCTTCTGATGAGGAAATTAGGGCCCTCACAGCCGCAGCAGTGGCCCAAGTCAAGAGTAACTACAATCTCAGAGGTAAAGCTCAGATAAGCAGCCCACATCAGCCAGAAGGTATTTCTGCAGGTCAGCCAGTGCATGGTCATAAGGGGATGGAATTACAAAAGAGGCAGTGGGTTAATAATAAACAAAATTTTAGACATAGAACAGGTCATGAATCTCAAGGACCAGAAAATAGAATCCCCCAGGCTGAAGATCAAAGTAAAGGTTCCCAAGAGAAGAATGATGATCAAGGAACTATGAAGGTAAAAGCTAAATCAGTTCAGGATAAAAATAAGATTGTGGAGCAAGCTACAACTGTTATACAAAATTATGTTCCATTTGATATAGCTCAAGTCCTATCCCAGGTAAAAGTCTCTGTTCCACTTATGGAACTGATGAAAGTGGAAGAGATCAAGAATAGGACAATATCCCTAATTTCAGGGGTGCCTTTTAAAGCTAAACAAAATGTTCAGATCCAGGGTGACAAACATGTCATATGTAATGAAGAAGATGAGGCTCCTGAGGTTTATTTAGGAGTGACTATGACAAAGTGCCCCTCACAAGTGGAACCATTTTATGTATCCCTGGTTATAAATGGAAAAATAATCAGAAATTGTATGCTTGACTCTGGAGCATCTACAAATATTATGCCTTTGGCCATCATGCAACAAGCTGGATTGAAAATTGACAAGGCATGTGGAAAATATTATGCTATGGATGCCAGAGAGGTACCAGTTATTGGAATCATGAAGGATGTAGATTTCAGACTGGCAGCATTTCCTGAAAAGAGATATAAAATGAATATAACAGTGGTTGACATCAAGCCACAGTATGGTATGTTGTTGTCAAGAAGATGGGCAGCACTAGTTGGTGGAAGTATGCAGCTGGACCTGTCATATGCCATGATTCCAATGAATGGCAGGGATGTTAAGCTAATCAGAGAAGAAAGATCATCAGAGACAGTGGAGGACCAAGAAGTAGAGGAACAGATATACTTTGTAAACACTGACTGTGATAACTTCAGGGTTGTCTCAGATGATAGAGAAGATAAAGAGAAAAATGTCTGCATTAAAGAGCTGGACCAGCAAGGTTTATGGACCATGTTTTTTGATGGAGCTTGTGCAAAAGAAGGCTCTAGAGCTGGAGTTGTTTTCTTGTCTCCAAATGGTAAGCTCCTCAAATTCTCTTTCTTGCTGAGGTTTGTTTGCACAAACAACATTGCAGAATATGAGGCTTTACTCTTAGGCCTAAATATAGCTCTCAAACATGGAATCAAGATGCTAAGAGTATTTGGCGATTCTGAGTTGATTGTATCCCAAATTAGAGATAGGTATGCTTCAAAAAACAAAAGATTGAAACAATACAAGCATGTTGTTTGGGATACCATTGAACTATTTGATGCATTTTCAATAGGCTGGGTAGAGAGATCAAAGAATGTTATGGCCGATTTCTTAGCTAATGTTGCAATAAGGCCAGATGACATCACTCTGTCAGATGTTACAAATGTAGAAGTTAAAATCAGGACTGCAGTACCAGAAAATATATGCAGTTGGCAAGTGTTTAATGATGATAGGGACTTGTTAAAATTTTTGCACTGCATAGATGAATATGAGAATCAAGAAATTGATTTCCAAGCTTTTGTAGAAACTATAGATGGAAAAGAAACTCTTGTGGGGAAAGAGATAATTCAGTTGAAGACTAATAAAATCCCTAGAGGGTTAGTAGCTTTGGAAAGAGCTTTTGATAGTAGAGACCAGTTGGTCACAAAGACATCTCCCACAAACAAGGATGATTTAGAAGAGATAAATTTGGGGACATCTCAGGCCCCTAAGAAGGTATACATTGGTAAGCAGCTCAAACCACACATCAGGAGTATGTTGATTGCATTACTGAAAAAATATAAACATGTTTTTGCTTGGTCATATGAGGACCTAAAGGCCTATAGAGAAGACTTATTCCAACATGAGATCCCATTGAAGCTTGGAGCTAAGCCATTTAGACAAAGGCAAAGACCTATTAATCCTACCTTAGCTCCTAAGATGCAAGAAGAACTCAAAAAGCTTAGGGAGGCTGGAATAATTGTGCCAATCAGACATTCAACTTGGGTGTCTAACCTTTTCCCAGTCAGAAAAAAGAACGGTGATATTAGGCTTTGTGTTGATTTCAGGAACTTGAATGTATCCTCTTTAAAGGATAACTATCCACTGCCTAATATGGAATCTATGTTGCAGAGAGTGACTGGTTGTGAACTCCTGTCCATGATGGATGGATTTTTAGGTTATAATCAGGTGAAGGTAAAGGAATCAGAACATTATAAGACTACCTTCACCACTCCATGGGGAACTTATGTATATGTTAGAATGCCATTTGGACTAACAAATGCAGGTGCTACATTTCAAAGAGCAATGGATGTTGCTTTTGCAGGGTTGATTGATTCAATCCTGGCTGTATATCAAGATGATCTGACTGCTTATTCAAAGAAGGAAGAGCAACATTGTTTGCATCTAGAGCAGATTTTCATAAGAGCACTAGAATATGGTATTTATTTAAATCTAAAGAAGTGTGCCTTTGGGGTAGTTGAAGGAAAACTCCTAGGGCACATTATTTCCAAGGATGGAGTTAGGATAGATCCAGAGAGAGTGGCTGCTATTGACAGAATTCAAATGCCAAAAACTGTAAAAGGAGTTCAGTCCTTCTTTAGACAGATAAATTTTGTTAGGAGATTTGTTCCCAACTTTGCAGAAACAACAAGGAACATTTCCAAGATGATGAAGAAGGATGCAACTGTCCACTGGGAAAGTGAAGCAATTGAATCATTTCAAAGTATCAAAGAGGCAATCAAGATGGCCCCTATTGTTAAATCTCCTAATTTTTCTAGGTCATTCCAATTGTTTTCATTTGCTTCCTTTCACACTATTGCTGCATGTTTGCTACAGAAAAATGAGGATGGATTTGAACAACCCATAGCTTTCTTTAGTATGTCCTTGCAGGCTGCTAAGTTGAAATATGATATCATGGAAAAACAGGCATATGCACTAGTCAAAGCCATCAAAAGTTTCAGACCATACCTGGTAGGATCACATATAATTGTATATGTACCCCATGCAGCAGTCAAAGACATATTCACTCAACAGGAGGTGACTGGAAGAAGGTGCAGATAGATAAACAAATTGCAAGAGTTCAACATAGAGATACAAATTACCAAGTTGGTAAGAGGACAATGATTAGCCAAAATGATGGCACAGTCAAACTTGGAAGCATGCCAAGTTAATGCAGTCCAAAATGAGAGTGCAGATGTATTAAGATCTGAATGGTACAAGGATATTATATACTGCTTGCACAATCTGAATTGTCCTTCCCATTTCAGTGACAGTCAAAAGAGGACTTTAAAGTTACATGCAATCAGGTATGTTATTGTTCAAGGTGAGCTATACTGGAAAAACCATGATGGTGTGCTGCTGAGGTGTGTGGATGAAGATGTGGCTAACAATATTTTGATTGACATGCATAAAGGATTGTGTGGTGGACATTATACTGCCCAAACAACAGCTCATAAGATTCTCAGAGTAGGATATTGGTGGCCCACCCTCTTTTCAGATGCATAGAGGTTAGTGAGGAAGTGTGACCCTTGCCAAAGATTCTCAGGAAAGTTGAGATATGATGGTGCTTTACCCCTCAGAACTGTAACTGTGGATGCTCCATTTCAGCAATGGGGAATTGACTTCATAGGGGAAATTGCAGACAAGTCAAGTGGGGGACACAATTGGATTTTGGTGGCAACTGATTACTTTACCAAATGGATTGAGGCCATTCCAACTAAGAGAGCTACAAGTAAGGTGGTGACGGATTTCATAATGGAAAATGTTATCATTAGGTTTGGAGTACCATTCAAGATAGTCACTGATAATGCTATGTGCTTCAGATCAGGTGAATTTGTTGATTTTTACAACAGGTATGGGATAAATCTATCATATGCATCACCATACCTCCCACAAGGAAATGGTCAAGCAAAATCAAGCAATAAAAGCATCATAAAAATTATCAAGAGGATACTGGACAAGAACAAGAGAGCTTGGGACTCAAAATTAAAGTTAGCAATATGGGCTGACAGGGTGACAGTAAAAAAGGCTATTGGGATGTCGCCCTTTGAAATAGTATATGGTGCATCAACCAAATTGCCCATAAACAATCTCCTGCCAGTTTACAGATTTATCCAGGATAATGATGAGGAGATTGAAGACTCCATGACAGAAAGAGTGAATCAGCTGGTTGCACTGGATGAGAACAGAAGGAAAGCACACCAGATTAACCTCAAGAGACAACAAGATGTGAAATATCAGTTTGACAGGAGAGCTACAAAAAGGAAGTTTCAAGTTAATGATCTGGTGCTCATCTAGAATGCAAAAAATCAGGACAAGGGTAGACATGGTAAGTTTGAACCCTTATGGATGGGCCCATATCAGATTTGCAGCACTCATGGGGAGGATTCTTATTTCCTCCAGGCCCTAGATGGTGAAGTTCTAGAATTACCTGTGCATGGCCAATTCCTTAAGTTCTATTTTGCATAGATGACTTGTCTCTATGCACGTTTGTAAAAAATATGTATATATTGTAAATTTTCTATACATGTTCGTGCTTTTTTGGTTTTTGCCTGGTCTACCCGGAGATCTGGTTCTTGCTGCAGGTTTTTCACCTGCACGTCCCCATTCGGAGCCAATGTTGGCACTAATTTTGGTCTGGATCTGAGCGTAGATGTTGGAGGGTTTTTTTTCTTTTTGAGCCCTAAGTTTCCTTGTTCATCACTGTGACTTTATCTATCGGCGAAACTTCTTTTTGAGTGCTCAGATTATGGTTGAACCATCACTTTGAACCACCGCATTGAACCCTTTTGGTTCATGGTTTAATGGTTCAAGGCTTTGTGTTTTTGGTACTTGGCCGACAGTGATGGAGTATTGTTTTCGAGGTTTTGAACCCCGCCGGTGAACCGGTTCATCGGTTCAACGGGTTCATCGGGTTAGTGCCGACGAGAGTCTTGGAAGGTCATCGCCAACACTTTGGCTATCGGCGAAGTATTTTCTTGGGTTGCCGATATGCAATGTTTGGCCGATGCGATGTCATCGGCCTGGGTCTCACTGACAAGGGATTTGAGTAGGCATCGGTGTAACCATCTTCATCGGCTGGGAAGCTTTTGGTTTAGCCGATAGAGTTGGTCTGGACGACGGGAGCAATGGAGGGTGGCCATCGGGTGAACCGTGTGTTTGGTCTCGCCGATGGTGTCATCGGCATAGTGTTTGTTATCGGCGAAGCAGTTTCATGTTGGCACGACAGTTAGTTGTCTGGCCGATGAGGGATGTTCAAGGTGGTGTCGGTAGGACTTGTGCTATCGGCCAAGGATTTTCTTGTTGCTCTGAGGGATGGTGGTCTCACCGAAGACCAAGGATGTGGTATGCCTGTTGAATCTAGGGCATACAACTGAGAAGGGGGGGTGAATCAGTTGTATAAGAACTTTTACTTCAAACACTTGATTCTTCTTTGTTAGTTAACAGCATATCAATTAATCATCCATGAAAGCATAAAGCATAAACACAAGAGCAGATAAACATCAACACATTGAACACCAAGATTTTGACGTGGAAAACCCAGTTAAGGGAAAAACCACAGGGTGATTAACCCAAGGATTATTCTCTGTTAGAAGAATAAGAAAAAGAATGGCACTTGCCAATTAGGGCTCACTGCCCGAGCACACTGCTCACAAAGAGGCCCACTGCCTACAAGGAGACACACTATCTACAAAGTGATAAGAATCACAATCTTGAACTGGAGAATGACATCTCTACCATGTCCGGATCAGTTTCATTTAAGCCCAAAAACCCCTACTTTGCCTTTCGCACTTCTCTTGGCTATGCCACACTCATCACACAATCCACACTTCGAAATGAACTCACAAACCTTTATTTATACAAGACATCGACTTAGGAACAATCATCTAAGTCAGCAATCAACCATAAGAATATCTGCAAGATGAATAACACATCCGGTCGGCCACCACAAGAATATTCGCAGGATCAACAACTCATCCGGTCGGCTAGTCGAAACAAGAACCTCATCCGGAAGAATATCTTCAATTCTGGGCTCTACCATCAATGCGGACCAACAACACAACCTCAACATGATCCAAGAACCTTCACAAGCCTACCTGAATGACCAGGTACATCCGCACTTCCTCTACTTACTGGAATCTCTTCTCTTCCTCATCTGGAACTTCAAGAACACAGTCTGTCGCCACTGTCACAATGCAAAAGGTACTTCCAGACCTCAAAAACATACACAACTCGAGATGACACATCACAAGGACATCCCAAACACTCTGTCCAATCCGTAGATTAGGATTATACAATTTCAGACCTCACCGGACCTTTCTGTGATCCTTTGTCACCTCTGAACACTTGCCGGAACCGGTTCCACACAGACAGCCATAACTTCTTCAGATCTTCACGCGGCCTCTGAAATCTTAACTGAAGCATCTCAAGACTCATATCTACAAACCCTTTAATCTGCATCCTCTGGTTCTCAACCTATACAATACATTTGCCTTCTTCTCATCACTGTTCTTCACTGTTCCTGACTGAGGCTAATTTTCTCAATATCCTCAGCACACAGCTCATCCAATCCTTCTTGTCAATGCAATATGAGTATGTTGACATCAATGACAACACTGGTTCACCTCATACTTGCAACAATCTCCCCCTTTGTCATTGATGGCAACATATGATGTGAAAAACCATCAAGACAAGAACTTCTCCTTTCTGTCACAGCTCCCCCTATTAGCAACATGTCTTCTCCTCATTTACTGCTCCCCCTTTGATCATCAGCCACTTGTTTTTCACATGTCTTCTCTCCTCCTTTGACATCAATGGCAAAGGGCTCATACTTGCAATTCTAACACATCAGAATCATACCAGCTGCTCCCCCTTAGTAGCAGCTCCCCATCATCAATCCGGATCACAAGATATGACTGTGATATCCACCAGACTGATGCACATCAGTGCATCCTAGTTCATTACCGGAGGGGCCATGACCCCTAACTTCTCCCGGAGATATTCAAAAGAGTCCTTGGGAAGAGGTTTAGTAAAGATATCTGCAATCTGATCCTTGGAGGGAACATACTCCAATCTAACTTCTTCCTTGTTCACTTGTTCTCTCAAAAAGTGAAACTTGATAGATATGTGCTTAGTCTTAGAATGCAATACCGGATTCTTAGAAATATTAATTGCACTTGAATTATCACAGAAAATTGTGATAGGCTTCTCATATTCAACTTTAATGTCTCTTAGCATCTGCTTCATCCATAAGATTTGAGTGCAACTACCTACTACTGCAATGTATTTTGCTTTAGTTGTAGATAGAGATATTGCATCTTGTTTCTTGCTTAGCCAAGAAACCAATCTCTTCCCCAAAAAGAATGCTCCACCACTGGTGCTCTTCCGGTCATCCACATCTCCTGCCCAATCTGCATCTGTGTAAGCATGAAGAGAGAAATTCAGATCTCTAGGGTACCATAGACCATACTCAGCTGTTCCTTTCAAATACCTAAAAATTCTTTTGATTGCCATAACATGAGATTCTTTAGGATCAGCCTGGAATCTTGCTACAAGACCAACAGCCTGCATTATATCTAGTCTAGTCTGAGTGAGATACAACAATCCACCAATCATTGATTTATACTTAGTCTGATCTGTCTTTGGGGAGTCATCATCTTTGCTCAACTTACATCCTGTTGCCATGGGAGTGTTCATTGGCTTTGAATCTTCCATACCAAATTTCCTCAACAATTCTTTCACATATTTGGTTTGAGAAATGAAGATCCCTTTCTTTGTTTGAGTAATTTGCAGACCCAAGAAGAAATTCATTTCGCCAAGCATAGACATTTTAAACTCACTTTTCATCTGATTTGTAAAAGTTTTGCACATACTATCTCTTCCTCCAAAAATGATATCATCCACAAATACTTCAACAATCAAAATGTTTTCATGATCTATTTTGAAATATAAGTTGCTGTTAGCAGTACCTTTGTTGAATCCAATCTGCACAAGATGCTTATCCAACCTTTCATACCATGCTCCTGGGGCTTGCTTTAATCCATACAATGCTTTCTTCAACTTGCAGACCATATCATTATTATCAGACAATTGAAATCCATCCGGTTGTTCAATGTAAACTTCTTCTTCCTAATCACCATTTAGGAAGGCAGACTTGACATCCATCTGATATACCTTGAAGTCTTTAAAGGCAGCAAATGCAAGAAATAATCTGACTGCTTCAATTCTTGCCACCGGAGCAAAGGTCTCTTCAAAATCAATTCCTTCTATTTGAGAGTAGCCGTTACAGACCAATCTAGCTTTGTTTCTGATTAATTCACCAGCTTCATTCAGTTTGTTCCGGAAGACCCATTTAGTTCCAATCACATTCCTGTCTCTAGGTCTGGGAACAAGATCCCAAGTATGATTTTTCTCAATTTGCATCAATTCATCTTCCATTGCTTTGGTCCAGTTTTCATCATTGCAGGCTTCATTTATTGTTTTAGGTTCAATCTTTGAAATCAGACAACATTCATCCTGATTTTGAGCAACATTCCTTCTAGTTTGCACACCTTTGTTTCTGTCACCTATGATCTGATCTTCAGAGTGGTTCTATCTTACATACCTTAGAATTTTGGGAGTATCTTGCACTGCTGCTTCTTGATCAGGCTCATTCAGTCCTATCTCTTCTTCCTAATTTACCGGATCAGGCTGACTCTGACTTACCGGAGAGGATTGAGTTCCTTGAACCTGAACACCATCTTGGTCATCTTCATCAAACTCATAAAATCTTGAGGGCTTCTCAATTCCTTCATCAACTTTCACATTAGTGCTTTCTATCATCTTCCTCAGTCTCTTATTGTAACACCGGTATGCTTTGCTTTGAGTGGAGTAACCCAAGAAAATTCCTTCATCACTTCTAGCATCAAACTTTCCTAGATCTTCATCTCTTTTAATATAACACTTGCTACCAAATACTCTGAAATATTTCACAGTAGGAGTGATGCCAAACCAAAGTTCATAGGGGGTCTTACCGGTGTTGTTTCTGATTTGAACTTGATTGAGAGTGTAGACTGCAGTGCTGATAGCTTCTTTCTAAAACATTTGAGGAACATTTGCTTCCAACATCATTGTCCTGGCAGCTTCCTAGATGGTCTTGTTCTTTCTCTCAACTACTCCATTTTGCTGTGGAGTCCTAGGAGCAGACAATTGTCTCCTTATACCCTGCTTCTCACAAAAGTCAATGAACTCACCAGATGTAAATTCACCACCTCTATCAGACCTTAGACATTTCATTTTCAATTCGGTTTGATTCTCTACCATAGCTTTGAAGATTTTGAACTTCTCAAGAGCTTATGATTTCTCCTTTAGGAAGGTAACCCACATCATCCGGGAATGGTCATCAATTAGCAACATGAAATATCTATCACCTTGCAGACTCTTGATTCTTGTCGGACCACAGAGATCAGTATGTACTAATTCCAACAATCGGGTAGAGGATTGATCTTTGCTTTTGAAGGAGACTCTGCTCTGTTTACCTAACTGACATTCTTTGCACAAACTATTTGTAGGTTTCATCAATTTTGGAAGATCTCTTACAGCCTGAGTATTGCTTATCTTAATGATGTTATCAAAATTTACATGACACATTCTTCTATGCCATAACCAACTCTGATCAACTTGAACAAACAGACAACTTTTATTTGAACCAACCAGATGAAAGATATTACCTTTTGTTTGAGTACCGGATGCAATTTCAGTTCCAGAGCTTGTAAAGATTTTACATTTTCCATTCTTGAATCGGAGATCATAGCCTTTGTCCACTAACTGACCAACACTGAGAAGATTGTGCTTCAATCCTTCAACATATAGTACATTACCTATTTTGCTCTTTCCATCAAAGGAAATAGTTCCCCTACCTCTGATTCTGCCAGCAGAATTGTCACCAAACTTTACCATTCCTCCTTCATACCTTTCCAAATCCAAGAACTTATTCTTGTCACCAGTCATATGGTGAGAACATCCACTGTCAATAACCCAATCATCCTTTTCTTCCACTTGAGCAGCCAAAGCTCTTTCCACAACCTTGTGATTGACAGATTCAGAGGATATTGAATCTTCTTCCTTGATGGCAATAAACACCCATTCATTTTCAGCTTTGCTTCCTAGTTCTGATTCATCATCTGTTACTCCTTCATTGACATCTTCTTCATGAACATAATAGCAGTTCTTTTGAAACCTTTGTCTGTTAGTATTAGACCTTGCAGATCTTTCCGGACATCTTGAAGCAAAATGACCAATCTTATTGCAGTTGAAGCACTTAAAGGGTAGTTTCCCTTCATACTTACCGGATCCTCTTGGCAGTCTCTTTGCAATGAGGGCTTCAAGTTGAGCTGTTTCTGCTTCTTCTTCTTCCATGTCTCTTCTTGCTTGATCATACCATGACATCTTCCTTGAAGACTTTTCTCCCAGATCAAATCTCTGTTTGCCTTTCACATAGGCACTGGCTTTGAAAGCAGATTCAGTCTTGGGAGGATCATCTCCAAACTCAGTCAGTTCAAATGCAGCTAGTTTGCCAGCCAATTGTTCTCTTGTGACAGTTGTGTGGGCTCTGAATTCATCAATGGCAGCAACCTTGATTTTGTAGGCAGCAGGAAGGGATCTGAGGATTTTGCAAACAATCTCATTTTCATCCAGAGTTCCACTAGCATTTCTAATTCCACATACCAGCTCATTCACTCTTGGCATAAAGGTAGTGATGTTTTCATCATCTCTCATCTTCAATCTTTCAAATTTCCCTTTCAGACTTTGCAACCTTGCACTCTTGACAAACTCATCTCCTTCATACAGAAGTTCTAGTTTAGTCAGGATCTCATATGCAGTTGGTAGGTCAATAACATTTGAGAGATCTGAGTCATTCAATGCGCTTAGCAGAGCTTCCTTGGTCCGCAGATTGTTTTCAGCATCTGTGATTTCATTCAGAGTTGTCGGACCACCTTGTGGAGGTACATATGGTTTTGAGACCATGGCTAAGTATGCTTTTCCCATACATTCCAAATGACACTTCATTTGACCTTTCCAGAGAGTGAAATTGGTTCCATCAAACTTCGAACTATCCTTCTTGTATGATGACATTCTAGATCTCCTCAAGCGGTTAAGCTCCTTTCAGAGGAACTTGGCTCTGATACCAATTGTTGAATCTAGGGCATACAACTGAGAGGGGGGGTGAATCAGTTGTATAAGAACTTTTACTTCAAACACTTGATTCTTCTTTGTTAGTTAACAGCATATCAATTAATCATCCATGAAAGCATAAAGCATAAACACAAGAGCAGATAAACATCAACACATTGAACACCAAGATTTTGACGTGGAAAACCCAGTTAAGGAAAAAACCACGGGGTGATTAACCCAAGGATTATTCTCTGTTAGAAGAATAAGAAAAAGAATGGCACTTGCCAATTAGGGCTCACTGCCCGAGCACACTGCTCACAAAGAGGCCCACTGCCTACAAGGAGACACACTATCTACAAAGTGATAAGAATCACAATCTTGAACTGGAGAATGACATCTCTACCATGTCCGAATCAGTTCCATTTAAGCCTAAAAACCCCTGCTCTGCCTTTCGCACTTCTCTTCGCTATGCCACACTCATCACATAATCCACACTTCGAAATGAACTCACAAACCTTTATTTATACAAGACATCGACTTAGGAACAACCATCTAAGTCAGCAATCAACCATAAGAATATCCACAAGATGAATAACACATCCGGTCGGCCACCACAAGAACATTCGCAGGATGAACAACTCATCCGGTTGGCTAGTCGGAACAAGAACCTCATCCGGAAGAATATCTTCAATTCCGGGCTCTACCATCAATGCGGACCAACAACACAACCTCAACATGATCCAAGAACCTTCACAAGCCTGCCTGAATGACCAGGTACATCCGCACTTCCTCTACTTACTGGAATCTCTTCTCTTCCTCATCCAGAACTTCAAGAACACAGTCTGTCGCCACTGTCACAATGCAAAAGGTACTTTCGGACCTCAAAAACATACACAACTCAAGATGACACATCACAAGGACATCCCAAACACTCTATCCAATCCGTAGATTAGGATTATACAATTCTGGACCTCACCGGACCTTTCTGTGATCCTCTGTCACCTTTGAACACTTACCGGAACCGGTTCCACACAGACAGCCATAACTTCTTTAGATCTTCATGCAGACCTCTGAAATATTAACTGAAGCATCTCAAGACTCATATCTACAAACCCTTTAATCTGCATCCTCCGGTTCTCAACCTATACAATACATTTGCCTTCTTCTCATCACTGTTCTTCACTGTTCCTGACTGAGGCTAATTTTCTCAATATCCTCAGCACACAGCTCATCCAATCCTTCTTGTCAATGCAATATGAGTATGTTGACATCAATGACAACACTGGTTCACCTCATACTTGCAACAATGCCATTGGGGTGACTTGTGTGGTCGGCGTAGGTGTTTTGTGGCTTGCCGACAGTGGAGGGTCTGGCCGACGAAGGGGCAAAGTCTAACTTGCTGGTCATCAGTGAGAGTTTTGTCTATCGACAGAGGGATTTTTTGCTTGGCCGACGGTATTGGTCTGGTTGACAGGGGATTGCAGTGGCTTCATCGGTGTAACTGATGAGATCGGTGAAGGTTTGGAAGGTTGGCCCAATGGTGCATCTCTGGCCGATGGAGGGGATTGTAATGTAGCAATCGGCCACACTATTGATGTCGGTAGGAAGATTTTCGGCAGGGCCGATGGCTTAGGTCTGAGCGATGGGTTTTGGAGAAGGAGCGTACATCGAGCGCGGCAAAAGGCACTCAACACCTATTATGCATGTGGCCATGTTTTTAAAATACTAAAGGGGTCTCCGCACCATGCATGTGGGACTATTCTTCCTACATATTTGAAACTTTAGTAAAATGTGTTTTGGCGGGAGGCTCCATTTTGAACGTAGCGACGGTTTCCAAGTAGGCCGCGGGTGGTTGAGCCATCAATGGTGATTGTAGCAGGGGTATGGGCGATGGTACACATGATCAGGTTGCCCAATTTTTGGCATGAAGACTCCCGAATGGTGGCATAGGGCTCGAGGCCACCCTTGTCTACTTTTTGTCTGCTGCAGTAATAACTTCTGAGCGCCATTCCTTCTAAGGACTATATCTGGCAGTTTTTTGTCAAAAACATGTAATTAATGCTAGAGGTACACTTTCTGGCCGATATAGGCAGACTGTGTTACCATTTTTGTTGTTGTTGAAAGTTGAACATTTGGCTCTGTAATACAATACAGTTGGTTTTGGTTGCTCTGTGTAGCAAAACTTGTGAGTTTATGTATCTCCTGTAGTATGTTTTTTGCATGAATCCACTGATTTCATGGTTAATCTTATATGAATAATGCTATGTTTGCATGTGTTGTGCTAATTCTATCTCCAGTGTTGCATGTATCTTTCTTTTGAGTCTAGGTATTCAAGGAATGTCTAAGATTCTAGAACATAGAATTCCTGTGTTGAATGTTTAATCTCTTAACTTCTGCTCAAGGGGTAGATTAAATTGTTCTTAGATTGAATATTGGGAAGGATATACTGCAATAGGGATGCCATAAGTATAGATAGCCTAACACTTTGTATTGGGAGATATCTGTAAGGCAGATATCACATGTGTCCCCCTGAAATCCAGTTTTAGTTGTTCATGCTGATCATTCACAGGTGTATGTCTACTGACTCCAAGCCCTAGATAGGCACCAATCTAGCTTTGTGTTTGTGTTATATACCATGTCCAGCTTTGCATCCAAATATAAAATCAAAATCAAACTCTAAAACAACCATTAGGACAATAGAATTAGTTTTAGGATCCAAGTCCTCTGTCTACAACTGCAAATAGGCCCAAAGCTAGCCCCTTTGCTCTTATCTTATAGTTTTGTTCTACTTACAGGAGGACTTATCTGCTTTCTGTCAGCATCCCAGCCTTTGTATGCATATCCTCATGGATGTTGAGTAGGGAATACCCCCTAGGTTTTGCAGAGCCTGAAGAAGAAGAGGAGATAAAATATAGAGTCTATCTCCTACACTGTTGGCCCCTGGCCCAGAGATCTTGTTGATCATTGATGGCTACCTTGTAGGGAAATCTGGGAGTAAGCATCCAGTCTGGGAAAAAACCAACAAGGGTGACATGAATCAACCCTAAACCCCTAACGTCCCTAAACCATAAAACCTGTAGGCAAAGGTAAGTATAGGTAGAGAGAGGGATAAAGGAGACAGAGATATCTCTCCCAGGCTCAGTCTCCTTTGTATCTCCCTATTCGCCTCTCTACCTAAACCATAAACCTAAACCTCTAAACCTTAACCCCTAACCCCTAAACCATAAATAATGCCACTAAACCCTAACCCCTAACCCCTAAACCCTAAAAATGAGCAACCCTAAACCCCTAACTCCTAAACCATAAAACCTGGAAGCAAACCTAAACCTCTATCTCCCTATCTCTCCCAATCTCTATAATGTGAAAACATGAAAACATTAAGCTTTCATTCCAACCAAATTCATTCCTAATCAATCCCAAATCATCCCTAATCCATTCAATTTCATCTCTTATCATCCCTAAACCACTTCTACTCAACCCTAAACCACTTCACACCATCCCAAATCACATCCAAATCAATTTAACTTCATCCTTAATCATTTTCCAATCAACCTGGATTTCATCTCAAATACCATCCCTAAACTATTCCTAAATCATTATAATCATTCCCTAATCATCACTAAACCACTTCAGACCATCCCTAAAACCATTCTAATCATTCCCAAATCATTCCTAATCTAGTCCTTTTCACCTCTATCTCCCTATCTCTCCCTCTCTAAACTCCTAACCCCTAAACTCTAAATCTGATCAACCCTAAACCCCTATTTCCTTGTCTCTATCATCTCTCTACCTCTCAATCTCTTTGGCTATGTCTCTGGCCATGTCCCTCACCCTCTATCTCCATATCTCTCCCTCTCTAAACTCCTAACCCCTAAACCCTAAACCTAATCAACCCTAAATCTGATCAACCCTAAACCCTATCTCCTTGTCTCTATCATCTCTCTACCTCTCAATCTCTCTGCCTATGTCTCTAGCCATGTCCCTCACCATCTATCTCCCTATGTCTCCCCCCAGTCTCCTCAATATCTTGGGTTATCGGTCCTCTCTCTCTAAACCCTAACCTAAACCTCTAAACCTTAACCCCTAACCCCTAAAACATAAACCTTAAGTTACCGTAAATAATGCCCCTAAACCCTAACCCCTAACCCCTAAACCTTAAAAATGAGCAACCCTAAACCCCTAAACCATAAAACCTTGAAGCAAACCTAAACCTCTATCTCCCTATCTCTCCCAATCTCCATAACATGAAAATATTAAGCTTTCGTTCCAACCAAATTCATTCCTAATCAATCCCAAATCATCCCTAATCCATTCAATTTCATCTCTAATCATCCCTAAACCACTCCTACTCAGCCCTAAACCACTTCACACCATCCCAAATCACATCCAAATCAATTTAACTTCATCCCTAATCATTTTCCAATCAACTTGGATTTCATCTCAAATACCATCCCTAAAATATTCCTAAATCATTATAATCATTCCCTAATCAGCACTAAACCACTTCAAACCATCCCTAAAACCATTCTAATCATTCCCAAATCATTCCTAATCTAGTCCTTTTCACCTCTATCTCCCTATCTCTCCCTCTCTAAACTCCTAACCCCTAAACTCTAAACCTGATGAACCCTAAACCCCTATCTCCTTGTCTCTATCATCTCTCTACCTCTCAATCTTTCTGGTTGTCTCTAGCCATGTCCCTCACCCTCTATCTCCATATCTCTCCCTCTCTAAACTCCTAACCCCTAAACCCTAAACCTGATCAACCCTAAATCTGATCAACCCTAAACCCTATCTCCTTGTCTCTATCATCCCTCTACCTCTCAATCTCTCTGCCTATGTCTCTAGCCATGTCCCTCACCCTCTATCTCCCTATGTCTCCCCTTAGTCTCATCAATATCTCAGGCTATTGGTCCTCTCTCTCTAAACCCTAACCTAAACCTCTAAACCTTAACCCCTAACCCCTAAAACATAAACCTTAAGTTACCCTAAATAATGCCCCTAAACCCTAACCCCTAACCCCTAAACCCTTAAAATGAGCAACCCTAAACCCCACACCTTTAAACCATAAGCCTTGGAAGCAACTCTAAACCTCTATAATCTCTCCCAATATCTATCGATCCCCTCACACTCTCTCTCTCTATTTACCCTAACCCCTATTTACCCTAAACCTGAGCAACCCTAAATCCCTAACACCTAAACCCTAACCCCTAAACCCTAAACCATAAACCTAAGCAACCGTAAACCCCTAAACCTTATTTATAATTCCCCTAAACCCTAACCCAAATCCCTAAACCCTAAACTTGAGCAACCCTAAACTCATAAACCATAAATAATGCCCCTAAAGGTCTAAGCAACCCTAAGCTCATAAACCCTAACTAATGACCCTAAACCTGAGTAACTCTAAACCTCTCTCTCTCTCCCAAAACCCCTAAACCCTAAATAATGCCCCTAAATCCTAACCCTTAAACCATAAACCTAAGCATCCCTAAACCCCTAAACCCTAAACTTAAGCAATCCTAAACTCATAAACCTGACCCACCCTCTCTCTCTCTCCAAAATAAGAAAACTAGGACTCTCTATCTCTCTCTCTCCCTATCACCAGGTATCTCTCCCAGGTTTCTCTCCCCTCCATCTCCATCCTCTCTCCCTTTTTCTCCCTCTCACTCTCCCTTGTCGACAAAGAACATGGAAATGTAAGAAAAATAGGACATGTAAAGATGGATGATGATATAAATTAGGATTTAATGAAATGGAAACAAGATAATTTATGAAATTTCTTTGGATGGGAAGAATGAGGAGGGGAGGTAGAGAGGGGAGGGAAGTAGAGAGTGAGAGAGAGGATAGGAGGTAGAGACAAGATGCAAGTAGAGAGTGGGAGAGGATCTTAGGAGGTAGACAGGGCAAGGAAGAAGAGAGAGAGGGCAGGAGGTAGACAAGGGAGGGAAGCAGAGTCTGAGAGAGAGGGTAGGAGGTAGATAGGGGAGGGAAGTAGAAAGTGAGAGAGAGGGTAAGAGGTAGAGAGGGAGGGGGAGAAGAGAGTGAGAGAGAAGGTAGGAGGTAGAGAGGCAAGGGAAGCAAAGACTCAGAAAGAGGGTAGGAGGTAGATTGGAGAGGGAAGTAGAGAGCAAGAGAGATAGTAGAAGGTAGATAGGGGAGGGAAGAAGAGAGTGAGAGAGAATGTGGGAGGTAGAGAGGGGAGGGAAGCAGAGACTCGGAGAAAGGGTAGGACGTAGAGAGGGGAGGGAAGCAAAGACTCAGAGAAAGGGTAGGACGTAGAGAGGGGAGAGAAATAGAGAGAGACGATAGGAAGTGCAGCTTCCCTTGTAGACATGTATGTAAAGTGTGGAAGCATAGACAAGGCATGTCAATTGTAAGACGTAACACCTCAAAGAGATGTTCTATAATGGAATGCAATGATTGCAAGATATGCAAAAATGGATTTATTGAAAAGGCTTAAGAAACTTTCAAGCAAATGCAATTGGCATGTGAATTGCCAGTTATGCTCATCATAACGTGAGTGCATTATAACGCGCTCGCGTTATGATGAGCTTTGTTTGACGTGTTTTTAGTAGTTTTTAGCAAAATCTAGAGATAATCTGGAGCGTACTCCCCATCAGGATGGCACTTTTTTCAATGAAAACTCAAAACAAATACCACCATAATCTTAAGCTCTCTATTATCTATCTAACCATATAATTTTTTTCACATTTTGAGTACGTTTAGTGTTTCATCTTGAATTTCTTTTGTAAGTGTGTCTAGTTTTTGTCAAAAACCAGTGTCTAGTATTTTTAACTTGTTTTAATCATTCATCAAAAATTGAAACAAGTTATACTTTTAGAAACTAGACTCCATTCTACATGAATTCAAAAAAAAAAATGATTTTCGATTAGTTTTCAAACATTTCAGGGGGATGCATGCTCAAATTTCTATTTTTCAGGATGTGTCCACTTTAAAAATTACTAAAAATCAATTATTCATTAAAAAATTATCAGAAAAATCAGGGATAAACTACATGGTGTTACTTAATTTCTCACTGGAGTGATTATTGAAATACTAAAAAAAAGTTAACATTTTAGGGGGAGCACACTAGACGCTATGTTATGTTTTTTTGAGAAAAATAGGACCAATTTGTGTGCTCCCCCTTTTTGAACTCCTTAATCTTAACCATTTTTGGAAAAAAATAATAGTTTAGAAACTAGATTCGGAGCACTACAACTCTTGTTTTCATTCCATCTTCAAATTTTGAGTGTAGCTATCTTCAATTTCTCATCCAACAGCAATGTTTCCATATTTCAGAAAAAAAAGTGGCAACTTAAGACCCCATTTTGGTCCCTCATCTTTGTGCACTTACCCCTATATGAGTCTAAATAGATATATACATACAAGTCTATATAAACAT
Source organism: Cunninghamia lanceolata (assembly GCA_027924645.1). NCBI lineage: Eukaryota > Viridiplantae > Streptophyta > Pinopsida > Cupressales > Cupressaceae > Cunninghamia > Cunninghamia lanceolata. Next base: position 132,063 of record BSBN01001561.1, read on the forward strand.
ATTGACATAGATAGATAGACATATATGGGGGAGTCTGAGATCATGATGAGCCAAACAATACCTCTAAGTGGCAATAAAAATGTTAAAAAATAGGCTTAAGAAACTTCACGTGAAAATTTGAATGGTTTATCTACACAAGCTAAAAATATGTAGTAATAAAATTTGTAGGAAATTAAATGTAGTTTATGGGCTACTTTTTTGGAAAAATAAAATTAATACAGTGAAAATTGGATATTTCAATGAGGCACTACTAAAATTTTTGAAAAAAAAAGTGTCATTCTAGCCAACCTAAGTATGAGCAATATAATATATTTTTTCAAAACTTGACATATAAGTAAAGGACACACAAGGAGATGTGACACATTTTTTGTGATTTTTTAATAAGTAAATAATTAGTTATGAATTTTTTACTATGACTTTTTAAAAATATTAAAAAATAATTTTCTAGCCAGCCTTACTTGGTCAAAAAATATGGAATTCAATTTTTTAGACCTATAGTTAATGAAGCCTAGAGTGTGATGCATCTTTCAGATTTGAAAAAGGATAAATAGTTTGAAAGTTATGGATGTTTTTCAATTAGTATGTCTATCAAGAATTTAGACATAGTGTCTGTAGAACATTAATAATACTTATCTATTTAAAATTAAATAATCAAGCATATATTATATTTTTAGAATTGTGAGAGTTTTCTAGATGTCTACCTATGAAAATGAGACCCTATGTGGATGTAAATTCAACCTAGAATGCACCCAATCTCAAGTCCAAGGGACCTCAAGATTGGACTAAATCACTACTATGCTTCTATATCTAATTGTGCACCCTATCTAAGCAAGCTAGTGATGATATGTCCTAATGGATGATATACTAAGCTAAACTAGTTAGAATTGCACTAATCCTAGTTATGTTGAGCACTCAAATTGGTAGAATAACTTTGCATAAAAATGAGTTGTTCCAAATGGGAAGTGAAGGCCTCAATTTATAGATTTTTGGAGATGGGATTGAAGGGCTGGGATCAATGGTTGAGATTGCTTGAGGATCCTCAAGCAAGGAGAATTGGACAAATGACATGATTGGATTGAATGAGAATGTTACCCCAAGATTCAAGGGATGATCAATGGATGAGAATGCAAGTTTGAATGGATGGATGGCTAGGATTGAGTAGGTGTATGACATGTAAGGACTCGTTTATGAAAAGGTAAGGCTTGGACTTTGTGAGGAATTTTAAATTCCATGGAGAGGACAAGTGGAATTTAAAATTAGAAGAACATTGTTCAAATAGTGCCACATGGAATTTTAAATTGGAAGAAATAGTGACACATGGAGTGGGGTGGAAGAAATAGGACAAATGTACTCAATTTGAAAGATTTGCCCATGCTTCCAAAGTACCACTTGTCATGTACATGTGTGTTTACAAGATGACAAGTGGACTTCTAGAAACATGGGGGTTTGTAATGATGAATTAATTAAAAGTAATTCATGTGCACATGGATTAGAAGAAAATAATTATGATTACAAAAAGTAATCAAAAGTGCACAAAATAGGGAATTAAATAAATATGGTAATTTATTTAATTTTTAGAATGAACTATAGTCAAAAATATTTAATTTTTAAACTATAGTAAAGGAATTTGATTTTTATGATAGGATAAAGGCATAGAATAAATTAATTAAATAATTAAAAATTATTTAATTAATAATTAGATCGGATGAAGTGATGCGGGTGGATTAGGGTTGAATACGTGGTGAATGAAATTGGTTGTAACCATTTTCAGGTGTCTACACTAGATATACCTTGTTCATTTTATTAAATTTGGATTAAAAAAAGTCCATGAACATCAAGGGTAAAGCCATAGAAAGTGTATGAAGACCTCCAAACTTGTGATTTGCATGGAAAATGTAGATTTGACAGTCCCAAGCCTAAATCTAATGCATTCTTGAGCCAAAATTAGAGGGAACAATTTTTGGTAGCACAAAAATGGATATCTGCTAGTAATGGATATTAGATTTTGAAAACAAATATCCATTATGGTCGTGGCCAAAAACTATTGTTGGGCCTGACAATGACCCCCACAAACATTCTACTCTCAAAAAACATGAATTATAGATAGTTATAGACACAACAATCATTTTTTAATCATTGACACAAAATTCCAAATTCTATTAATCACCAAGTTATTAATTTTTGTAATAACAGGTAGTGGTGGCCATCTTAAAGAAAAAAGGAAGAAATGTTTGCTAGAGAAAATTGAAGCAGTTAGAGAAAGATATAGATAAAGGAAGAGGGTAACAAAAGAAGTTTTGGTGGTACTCATGAAGGTGAAGGTTCTTCTTTACCCCCATGACATGTAAATTGAATATTTTAATGATCAATCAACAAATGAATTTGTTGAATTTAATAAAATGTCTGATAGAAATAAAATTAACCATGATATTCAAAATGAAAATGTTGAAAATTTTCTTGAATATGAATTGTATAATTGAAAATGAAAATGAAAATCAACATGAAATCAAAATCAAAATCAAAATGAACATGAAAGTGAGAATGCATATGAAAATGTGAGAAAATGTCATGAAACACCTATATATAAGAGTAATATCATAGATAAAGAAGAAGAAGATAAATATAGACAAGAACTTGAAGATTGCGGATATGAACCAGATGATATTGAAAATGCACTCCTTAATCCAAATTAATAACATTAAAGAAATTGATAACACACATGAAATAATTAAAATGAATGTATCTCCAAATTATATAAGAAGGGAGGACCATCGTCAGAAAAAAATGAAATCCCACATCCATCATCTTTGAATGAGCCCAATAGAATTATAAAACACCCAAGAACCCCTAAATGGTTACTTGAAATTGATGAGAACATAATTTGGAAACAATTGAAGGTAAGAAGCTCTCTGGTACTATTCAGTTGTGGGATTTGAAAATTTTCAATGAATACTTTGCAAATAATATGTTAATTGAATAATGACAACTTTTTTGTACAATTACAAAATGTACAAAATCAGACCTTTACTAAAGAAATTAAATATTCAAGTTAACAAAGTATTTGATTGTAATAAAATTATCATTAAAAAGTGTTTTTAATGCACACAATTCTATTGGAAAGACTGCCAAGGATAAAGATAAAAGAGTAGCTCATAGAGTAATAACAACCTTAATAGTAAGTAAGCATTTAAGAAAGTCTTGATTAATGAGGCAAACTTGTCTTGAATTAAACCTAAATTATAAAAAATATTAGCATTAAGATCAAGACTAGATAGTAATGTTCAAATTTATACTTGGGATTTCAGTAGTAGGCTTCCATGAGTTAATAGGAAGCTAATTGATAGCACAAAGGATGAAATTAAGCAATTTTGCAACTATAACACTAGAGTATCACCTAATGTAAAAGTTGTTTTAAAATTAAGAATCGGTAATCAAAATTGCACACATCCCAAACATCACCTAGAATGTAGCCAAACAACATTATACAAGTAATTTTGTGAAGCACATACAAGTTTGATGATCTCATAGAGAGCATTTGAATCTTGTAAGCCCTTTTATTACATGCCTCTTAAAATTTGTAGTACATGTTGCAAATACCACATGGAGTTTTATATGTATCATGAACAATAATGTAATATTTTCTCTACTTTACACGCTAACAAAATGTTATAGGAGTGTGGTTAATTCAACCACCAAAGTCATCCAAGGACTTGTTAGATTCATTTTTATGTGTCAAAGATGATGAGTGCATTTTCTAGATAAAAATGATTGTTTAAATGACAAGTGTTTATAATGTGGTGGGTTATCAAAGTTTAGATCATGTATTCATGAGGACAATGAGCATGATTTTGGAAAGTAAATGGTTGAGAAAAAGAGATACGAGATAGTGAAATACAATTTGAAGAGTGGTGGTGAAGGTTCCAAGTGTGAGTTGGTTACAAGAGAAGTGTTCCTGAATTTATTTTAGATTTTAGGAAAAAATAATTTACAAGTATTCCAAACATAGCCATAGGTCTCGATAGTTAGATTAGTAGTTTAAGATGTGTAAACATTTCTTCCCAATTGGAACTACTATCTTTGTAGTTGATTTTGCAAAAAACTACACGTTGCAAGTACCAAATGAAGTGTAATCCCAATACTACAATTTTATTCAAATTGTTATTTTTGTTCACATCACATATAGACATGCCCCTGAGAGTACAAAAGAGAATAGGAAGATATTTAGAGAGTGTCATTTTAACATGAGTGATTATCTCTCTCATTCATCAAAGTTTATGCAATATTATTTTCAATGATTTTATGAGTTCTTGTAGGAAAAAGATATCAAAATGGTTCAATAGTGTATTTGGTCAGATAACTACACTAGTCAATTCAAGAATGCTCATTTATTCAATTGGTTGAGTAGAATGCAAAGAAATATATACCTCATTTTTAGAGTTTTTTTAAGCTAGGCATGGAAAAGAGGAGCATGATGGAGTAGGTGTATGCATGAATAGAGATCTAGTTAAAGAACAATTGAAGATCTGAGGTGGTGCTACATTTAGTGATGTAGATTCTATTGTTAAGTGGTGTAATTATGCATTTCCATAAGGAGTGGCACTTGATTCAGAAGTACAAAGGTTCCTTTGGTTGGTTGGTGAGGGGATAGTGGAAGAGAAATTGGATTGTTAGAAAATCAATAATTCATTAAAGACGCATTCATTTTGAAGCTTTGAGTCAAGTACATAGACTATTTGGACACAAGAGTTAACTTTTTTTGGTCAAAGTTGTATTGAATGCGATTGGGATCATTATGAGTCAAGTGAGTGGGTAAATACATGGGTTCCATGATATCTAACCCTTTTATCTCAAGATCATTCGTGGTTGATCCCACAATAGTGTGCCTCGCTTATGGGACATCCTAATTTTTGTCTAAAATCATATATCTTTTAGAAAAATTAATGATTTAATCCTAGAGGGGTTCCATCTAAGGGGTTTTGATTGAAGAAGATTAGATCAGACCCCCTTTGTAACATGTCTTCTCATATTAATTGGAATTAAACATACAATTTACTAGGATAGTAAAAGAATTATGATAAACATGTGAAAAAAATTAAGCATATCATTTGCATAATCACAAAGAAATAAAGCATATCTTTTCTGAATATTTTCAACCTTGAAATTATAACATACTCAAAGATACAATTATAGTGAAATAATTTCACTTTACATTTACAATTATTTTGCTCTTCGCATAAAGAATAGTTTACATAAATTTGACTATCATAAGTCATGTCATGAAGTACACTACATCTAGAATATTGATATATGTCTTCACAAGTCTCAGTGAATCATCTGCTACAGAGGGAGAGCATCATCCAAGTGCTTTATCTCCAACCATAGACCAGTGGTCCCTCGCACATCTTCCTTCCTGGAAGTGGCCCTACCCTTCATGAAGAGTATAGATATAAGGAACCAATAGGTTTTTGCCATCTGAGTCCTAGTGATGTGTCCTACGTAACACCATCCATCATACAACTCTAGATAATCTCTAGATAAGTGTAATGGGTAAAATTTGGATGTTAGGTTTTTGGTAGTTTTGGTGTATACCCTTGTTTCACCCTTACATTCAAGGACCTAGGGTCAAGTTGCAATGTACTATCATACCCTAGGTCACTGTGAGATGTAGCAAAACTTGGATTAGGGTATTTGATTATCAATTTTCCTTCTCTTATGCTCAATTATCCATCAAAACCGTAATTATGTGAAAACGGTAGTAAACAGATGAATAACAGAAAATGCTTCTACAGAAAGATGTAAAATACCAAATAACTGTGCACCTGTTTTCGGGGTTCCGAGGCAGAAAAGTCAGGGACAAAAGAGTGGGCACCCAAGTCCAAGGCCTTGCTTTTTGTCAGGATCTGGAAACTCAGTCTGTAACTTATTTCTGTTGTTTCAGAGATTTTCCCATCATGAAACTTTGAGGACTAATGAGCGGGTGCCCTAGTCCAGGGTGCTCTTTTTCCTGTTGCTCTGTAATTCTGACTCTCCAACATGCCCTCGTGCAACTTCACTTTATCTGCATCATCAACTTGTAACCTGCAACCATGAAAACTTTGGGAGGGGGTTGTGGTGTTTAGGAGCTTGCCTCAGTCAAGCCCTGGAAGGACACTTAAGTCTTCCAAACACCTTTGTCAGATAGAGAGTGTGTGCCCTTGTGAGGCAGAGGCAAAACCCAAATGAATAAATGATCACAAACACAATAAATGTCACCTTGTAGTGAAAATCTCATGGGAGGAAGAAGCTCTTCATTCCATGAGGAGATGGATGCTCAAATCTGCAAACACAAACACAGACAACACAAATCTACTCTTGCAACACAATGAAAGCCTTGAATCACCTTTAGAATGTATAAAGTTCACAATAGCCATCTAGTTTACAAATGAATGCCTAAACATGTTTTTATATACAACTACAAACATTCCCACTAAGATTTCATAAATTCAAACTTACTGTGTTAGCCCAGGGACCAAATAACAGTCATAAATTGACACTAGAAATTTGGGCCTTACCCAAAATAAGGCAAGACTAGGGCACGAGCGCCCAATTCCTCCCCCCTATTTTGGGTAGGGTTAGGTTCAAGGGGTCCCCTAGGCCCCATTTGTCATGATACCTAGGGTTCATTCCATTGGGATGCCAAATTATGATGCAAGATGTCCTAAATGCACACTAAAGACCCGGGAGCTAAACCTAAAGAGGGAAAAGCCCCCAAGGGAACATTTTCTGACGTTCAATTTAGCCCCCACTTTAATGTATGTATAAACGCAAGGCCAATACATGCATTAAAGTATGGTCGTAAACACAACAAACACGCCAAGCATGGAGAAGGCATGCCAAGCACATTGAAGACAATAACAGGCACGCAAAACACAGAGAAGACAGTTACAGTTACACAAAACATGGAGAAGATAGCAAATGCATAGAAGACAATTAATGCACAGAAGACAGAAATGATTTCTTTTGTTTTCTTTTTCTCATATATATGAAATGCAAATGCAAGTATAAGATAGTAAACAAACCTCTCATAATACAGGATGCACTCATCGCACAGGTCTTTAAACTGTATATGGGGTAACACACATGCAAGACACGCAAAAACTCCCAAAATGCAGGATGCACTCATTGCGTAGGTCTTTAGACTACATATGGAGCAACAAACATGCCAAACAAAGCAAGCACACCAAACACACACACTTTGAAGACATAGAGAAAACACGGCAAACAAGCGATGGAGTATCCCTATTTCTAGGTTCAACACCATCTCAGGTACATTACAGGCACACACCGATGATTGGGCTTTGCCACAACAATTACTGAAGACACGCTTAAGGGTTGAGTTAGTCACAAAATCGCTCCCTACCTCTACAGAGGACTTTTGAAAATGCAACCCCACCTGCATCACGGAGATGCCTTACGGTGAAAAGGAGGTATGAGTTCAAAAGTATACAACCCCACCCGCATCATGGAGACGCCTTACAGTGAAAAGGAGGTATATGAAAAAGATTTCAAGATTGTTCAAACACACTTTACTAGCATCTAGAACAGACAGCTTACCTTATATATGCCCCCACCTTAAGGTGGTTGATATCATGCTTGATATCAAGCACGTTAAGGTAGGAAGAAAACACACAAGGGAACACGGACTTTCACAAAGCCCATGCCCCCCGGAGGTGACATGTACTTTACGATCACCAAATATTCCCACAAACACATCCCTGCAAGAAACATGTTAGTGTCCACATAAAAACAACAACATCAATGCATATGAAATCTAAGGCATGCAAGATTCAAGATAGACAAAGTGCAGGGAGCAGCAATATTGTTATGATTTGTAAATGAGATAGAACACCATCAAAATCACTACACAGAAAGCATGAGTGCTTCCACTAGCCAAGCGTCGGATAAAATATACAACCCCATTGTCATATTAGGAACTAAGCCCAATTTTTTTTATTTCTCGCGAAAGCGACGCTAGGTCTGCATCAGTATAAATGTTTTTCATCATCTGCCTGCTAGATAGAAACACTAGAGGAAGGGAAACAATAAATAAGAGAGGAGAAACAACTATCTTAGGGACAGTCGCATAGGCGGGTGCCCCCAGGTCACCAATCGCAACGCTATTTTCGCAAGACACAACGCAGAACAATGAAATTAAAGAGAGAGGCAATATAGAAGAATGATGATACAAATAGAAGAAGGTCACAACAGAGGTGGTCTCCTGGTATCTCAGACCTTACAAGAGAATCAGGGGTCATCCTAGGATGCCTAAACAACACATAACACATCACAAGGGATGCACATCATGAGAGAGATAAAGGGTTAGAGATACTTACCTGTAGCACCATCATTAAGAACATACATATCTAGGATATTGCTCATGTTGATTTAGTCTTGTTGATATTGTATTAATATTAAGTTTAGGACGACAAGAGGCTTTCTTATCTTTAAAAGAATTATATCCAATGCCACTTGAGTAATGTGTTGAAGCGGATTCTATAGGTACTTGAATCCCTTGTTGATTTACACCACATCCCTTACCTACATATTCACAATTGTTATAACGAATTTTAAATCCTCGACCATAAAGGGATGTCATTTCCTTAGAAGATGGTGAAGCCTCATAGGTCTCGTAATTTATGGTATAAGTGAGATTATTGTTTTTATTTTCGAGCAAGGGCACTTTAGGTTTCTTAGATGCTTCAAAAGATTGCTTAGGTGAGATTGATCCTATTTTTGATGTGTCAAGGCTATTAATTTTATATTCCCCTATACTGCAAGGATTAAAATCTAATGTGCCCCAATCATCACCAAAGAGTGCATTCAATGTTCTAGAGTCTTGCATAACATTATCTGTGGGAAGAGGCATGGAATCACCTCGCAAATTGTTTAAGCTCATATGATTGTAAGCTGGTTTTTGCATTTCAATATGTAAACAACTATTTGGTTCAGGATCGGTGTGAATAGTATGAAGTTTACCATTGACTATAAATTTAATTGAACGATGTAAAGTAGAAGGAATTGCCCCCAATGCATGAATCCAAGGTCTACCAAGAATCATGTTGTAAGATAGAGAACAAGGCATGACATGAATCAGGGTAGGCACAATTACAAGTCCCACTTGTATAGGTAAAGTTATAGTGCCCACAGATTGTCATCCAACATTGTCAAAACCACGAATACTTAACGGTTCTAGCTTGATGGCAGATGTATCAACTTTAATCTTATGTAATAAGTCCATGCCACAAACATTAAGATCTGATCCATTATCAATCATAATTCTCTTAACCAATGTTTTGTTTATTGTGACAAAGATTACAAGAGGATCATATTGGTTTTGAACTTTAATTGATGGTAATTCATGTGGTTGGAAGAGTATATCCATTTTTGTCACATGCATACTATCCAATATGACTGCTATATCATTAGGCTTGGAAGTAGGTGGGACAATCACCTTTTGTAAAGCTTCTTGAAGCATTCCATGGTATGTATGCAATGTTTGTATTAAATCCCAAAGAGAGATCTTAGCCGGAGTAGCGCGAAGCTGTTTGACAAGATCATACTCCTGAGCACTTTTATGAGTAAGGTGAGGTGGTGGAGGGAGCATAGGTTGAGAACATGGAAGAGAGACAAGCACATGCAGTGCTTTCTTACTTTGCTTGTTATTACGGGTGTTCTATGTATGAGCAATCACATTCTGAATACCCTAACATCTAGGAGCAATTTGTTTTGCATAGTCATAGATGTTATCTGGGGATCTACCTTGAACAGTAATCACCGGCTTTAGGTGCCCCTCGGACAATCATCTTAGGAATAGTGCTACAAAGTTTATTAATCAATATTGAATTAACACTATTTTCCTCTTGGTTGCACCCAACATCCATCCCTAAAGGATTTAATGTGAGAGACCTTTTCTCATCCACTAATGCTACCTCTTGGCTAGGGAGAGCAATGGGATGAGAGGAAGGTATTGTATCATTAGTCAGACTAGAGCTATCCATAGTCTTCTCATCAAAGGTTCTTGAGTTTTCAATCAAATGTGGAAGGTCTAATGGATTATCCATAGAGGTCTCATGCACCAAATGATCGTTAGATGAATAGTCTTTCTCCACCCATGAAGAATCCTTCTTGAGAGGGAGCCCTTTATCCACTAATGTTTCATTTTCCAAAGAGGGTAGGGAAATGTTTAGGAATGTATCAATGATTTCATCCTCTTGTGCCAATATATCCTCACAGAAGGAATCATCATCACATGTTTTAGCAATAGGTGTCATAGTGGAATGTCCAATAGAGATAAAGTCATCTAGTGCCTCGTCTAACATATTAAAGTCATCACTATTAAAGGATGCACGCAATGTTTCCAAAGATGAATAACAAGGAGTATCCATGATATAAGTTTTCAAATCCATGTAAAATCAAATTTTAAAATCTTTTCAAAAGTATGCAAAAAGACAAGTGTAAAACTATATGCAAAAATGACCTAAAATGCTTTATTTTTTGTACTTTTTTCAATGCAAATGAGTGAAACAAAAGGTGTTGTAAGGATTTGGAGTAGGGGAAGTGAATAATATGCCTGATATAAGTCCAATACAGCAATAATATCCTTTACAAAACACTCTTGATGCAAATCTAAGATGACGATAAGTTAAAATATAGTGAAAATATGCTAAAATATGTAATTTTTTTTTTACCAAATCTTAATGCAAAAGAGCATGACAAAGGGTGTTATGAGGAAAATGATGATTTAAATCAAATTATATCAGAAATAACAGCCATTTAATTCCAAAATATCCGTCACAACACACTTATAGTGCCACTTAAGGTCAAACCCTAGTGAAAATATAGCAAAATATGCAATTTTTCATGATTTTTCAATTCCAAGACCTAGCCAAAGGGGTGTTGTAAATAATTTTAGGAGGTGAAGAAAATAATAGCAATGATATCAGTCACCTCAATCCATAAAATTTGTCACAACATGCTTAGGGTGCAAACTAGGCCAAACCCTAGGGCAAAATAGCAAAAATGTGTAAATTTTCACCAAATTTTCAATACAAGAGGCCAATAAAAAGGTGTTGTAAAGATTTTTAGGATGGGAAAAAAATAATTACCCTGATAAAAACCAATTAGTGCAAAAATACCCTTCACAACATGCCTATGGTGCAAATTTAGAGAGTCAATAAGGCCAAATCTAGTGAAAATCAATGTTTTTCAAACCCTAGGTTTGAGATTTTGACACAAAATGCTATATGAATGTTTTGAAATCTGATTTATGATGAAAATTAAATAGTCTCAGATCTAAAAATGATTTCCATGCTCTAACATGCAAAATGCAAGTGCAAATCTAATGAAAAATCAATGAAAATGCTAGTTTTTTGTTGACTTTTTCTATGCAAAAATGCAAATTTTTAAAATCTAAATGCAAATTTGTTCCAAAATGCAAGACTACAGCCAAATGCATATTTTAATGAGTCTCTAAAATTAGTAGAAAAATCTGAAACAAGATTTTACCTGCAAACCCTAGATTTTGGAATTACTAGGCTATATGCAAAATTCACAATTTTCAACAAAACCCTAGCAATTTTATGATGAAAATGCAATGCAAGATGTTGAAATTTTGTAATTTTCTGTAATTTAACTCAAATCTAATGCAAAAATTAGAAATTTGATGAAATTCAAATTAATTGATGCAACATGCAAAACCCTAGCATGCAATTTCTTTTTCAATTTTTCCAATTTTTCAAATTTTTTAGAAATTTTCCAATGCAATAAGATGACTGACTATATGAATGAATGAATGAAATCAATGAAAATCTAAAGCACAACACTCAACAAGGTGCAAACAATTCCAATAACACAGGTTCACCAAAATGTAAAGGGTAGAATTTGGATGTTAGGTTTTTGGTAGTTTTGGTGTATATCCTCCTTTCACCCTTACATTCAAGGACCTAGGGTCAAGTTGTAATGTACTATCATACCCTAGGTCATTGTGAGATGTAGGGAAACTTGGATTAGGGTATTTGATTATCAATTTTCCTTCTCTTATGCTCAATTATCCATCAAAACCTTAATTATGTGAAAATGACAGTAAACAGATGAATAACAGAAAATACTTTTGTAGAAAGATGTAAATTAACAAATAACCGTGCACCTATTTTTGGGGTTTTGAGGCAGAAAAGTCAAGGACAAACGAGTGGGCACCCAAGTCCAAGGCCCTGCTTTTTATCAGGATCTGGAAACTTGGTATGTAACTTATTTCTTCCGTTTCAGGGATTTTCCCATCACAGAACTTTGAGGACTAATGAGCAGGCGCCCTAGTCTAGGGTGCCCTTTTTCCTGTTGTTCTACAATTCTGACACTCCAACATGCCCTCCTGCAACTTCACTATCTGCATCATCAACCTGTAACCTGCAACCATGAAAACTTTGGGAGGGGGTTGTGGTGTTTAGGAGCTTGCCTCAGTCAAGCCCCGAAAGGACACTTAAGTCTTCCAAACACCTTTATCAGATAGAGAGTGTGTGCCATTGTGAGACAGAGGTAAAATCCAAATGAATAAATAATCACAAACATAATAAATGTCACCTTGTAGTGAAGATCTCATGGGATGAAGAAACTCTTCATTCCATGAGGAGATGGATGCTCAAATCTGCAAACACAAACACATAGACAACACAAATCTACTCTTGCAACACAATGAAAGCCTTGAATCACCTTTAGAATGTATAAAGTTCACAATAGCCATCTAGTTTACAAATGAATGCCAAACATGCTTTTATATGCAACTACAAACATTCCCGCCAAGATTTCATAAATTCAAACTTACCGTGTCGGCCCAGGGACCAAATAACGGTCATAAACTGACACTAGAAATTTGGGCCTGACCCAAAATAGGGCAGGACTAGAGCGTGGGCGCCCAAGTCCTCCACCCTATGTTGGGTAGGGTTAGGTTCAAGGGGTCCCCCTAGGCCCCATTTGTCATGATACCTAGGGTTCATTCCATCGAGATGCCAAATTATGATGCAAGATGTCCTAAATGCACACTAAAGACCTGGGAGCTAAACCTAAAGACGGAAAAGCCCCCAAGGGGACATTTTCTAACGTTACACTAAGTATGATCCTACTAACAGGTTACGTCATCTAGACACTATGAACCGACTAATGCATGCAGAGACAAATGCATTACTTTGGCCAAATTTTCTATATAAATAGACGTTTGCAATAAACATAGTCGTGTGTTCACACACCTCTGACTCGACTTGGAGACTATCTCATCCTATAGTTTAAGTTGTTTGACTGATAACATTAGACATGCAATGTCTTAATTAAATTCCATTCATAGTCAATCTGACATAGAAAATTAATCTTGAAATCAAGGATTCATATATACAAAGAATAGATTTAGGAAATATAATCTTTCAAAGAGTTCTTATTGCATTTAGCAAGCATTAGAGTTTATGACTTCCTATCACTCAACTCATTGACTTAATAACAACCATTTTTTTACTAAATGCATCATGTATTGACTCTACTATTAAGTACTATCAAAATTTCTTGCCATCCAAAGTATCATATCACATAAATATGTCAACTTCTAGTCCTTCCTAGACTACTATGGTTCCAATCATCTTTACATTATATATAAAATATAGAACAAGAGTTTCTATTTTCCCACAGTAATATTTAATAAATAATTTACGTAGCATAGGTACTATTCATCTAAACTGATATCCAATAAAATAATATGAGACTCAAGAGAATTAAATCTTGACCTGTTGGTCTAATAATAGCTAACATCATTCTTGTTTACTTGAACAAAATAGTTCCATCACTAAGTTTTAAGATGGAGTTGAATAAGCTTGAAGATATAAAGTATACAACTCAATCCTTATATATTGTTCTTGAATCCTTTATTCAATCTAAGTATAAAGAGGTTTAAATGAATATAACCAAATATAAATGTCTCAACTATAAACAATAAAAGAAATTAGATAGTATAAGGTTCTCAGCCTATTGTGGACATCCACCTATACAGCCTATTATAGGAATACACAGTGAGTTCTAAAGGAAATCCTAGAGTTTCCATATGGGAAAAAGATGAGACAATACAACTTTCGACAGATAACAAAGATAAAACTTTCTCTCAACTTACTAAACAAAATACAAAGCTATCTGATAATCTAACTTAGCACAAACAATCATGTCTAATGACTTTAGGATACATGGTCTTTATCCAGCTATCAACTTTCAAGCTTGCACTTTGGTAAGGTAAGATAACATCTAAAATGTCTAGTTTTTAACTAGGTTTTCTCATTTACTTCAACTCACAGAGGTATGCTTTGATTTACAACTATACAAACATAGATATGTTCCAAAACTAATGGTTTGCATTACTCATACTAGTCATGGACTTCAACTAACAAAGATACTAAGTATCTAATCAGTTTGCAAAGAAAAATCTCTGATATGATCACAGATGCTCGACTAAATATCCCACAGAGATAATCCATAGTTATCAATTTATCAGGGATGAACAAAAGTTGTCAGTTTATTATCTCACAAAGATAATCAAAGACACTAAATAAGTTTTAATGCTATCAGTCAAGACTACAGTAATGTTTTAATCATAAACCACAAGGGTATCGACCTTTTGAAGGCACAGGTTATCAACAACAGCATGTATAAAGTATCGATTGAAGTATATATAAATATATATAGCCTTTACTATGAATATATAGATAAATATATAACATCAATTAAAACATATACAAAGAAATCAACTGGAAACGTACGCAAGGCATTGATTATAATTACTTGCAGATCATCGGGATAAAGTATAAACTACACAAATAACTATAAACACAAGGAGAGAACTTGTTCAATGATCGTCCAACAGTCTTTCCTTCTCTGAGCTCAATCCCTTTTCTCCCTTACTGACCTCAGATCCTCTTGTATTATTCCCTAGCTATTCCTATGTGTATTTCTTTTTATGATGTCTACTCGTATCTGACCACTGTCCTTTAAACTCTCCTGAAGGTTTGCTTATCATGGTATTTATCCCCTTACCTGTGGGAATAACTGCACCATAAAATCCTATAAACTCTCATAAAAGAGCATGCAACCGACAGTGGAGTGATGGTTTATAATGACCACTCTAATATCATAATAAAAGCTTCTCCACTCTCCACATTATCGTGGAGTATGGAGTCGAGTACCACTACTTAAGTTAAGTGGTTGGCATTCAGTTGCAAGCCTACCACGTTCTCTTAAGAACTCATGTCTATTAAGTATAAGTTATACTTATACATCATGATAATATAATTTTTAACTACCACAATAATGAGTTACACTTTCTGGGACATCCTGATTTTTGCTGAAATCACATATTTTTAGAAAATATAATGATTTAAGCCTTGAAAGGTTCCATTTAAAGGATTTTAATTGAAGAGTATTTGATCAAACCCCCTTAGATTCAAACACCCTTGGATAGAACCCCGCTAGTTTTAAACCATACCTATAATGGAGTCTCCTCTACACCTATCAAAATGTTGATAAAAAACTAATTTTGATTTATCTGTTGAGGGATCAAATGAATTAATTTAAAATTTATGCTTTGTAAGTATGTAGTCCTTATTATAAGCTTCCCAAAAAATATAATTTTAAATATATTTAATTTGATTATTATATTTATTTTTTATTTCTTGTGAATGTATGTTTTTCACCGAACATCAAGTTCTCTATTCTACACACATGGAAAATTAGTAAATTACTGAAAAAAAATTCTAAAAAATATCTATTCAACAAAAGAAAAAAATTTGAATTTTGATACATACAGAAAAAGTTATGTTTTAAGGAATACACCTATGTCTAAATTATAATTGGTTTGACTTCAAAAATTAATTAAAAAATATATATTTAACAAAATATTATGAAACCAAATGCATGCACTATATATTGGTGTTACCAATCTAAATTAAAAAGAATCAGAATTTTATCCTTTGTAGAAAAAAAGTTATGTGCTACGAAATACACATCACTTTACAAAAATGTTTTTTACTATTAAAAACCAGTTATCAAAGGAGATGCAAAAAAATTTACAATTTAACTCTAATTTTTTTTAAAATATATTTAGAATCTACAAACAAAATCTCGCAAATCACTAGTTCGTATCATCTTCAAATTCCTAATGGTTTAGTGGCTATAGGTGTCAGAACATGAAGATTTAGTTCAAAATATTGATTTCAATGTCAAGTTTGGCCAAAAAGTGTAACCCATTATTGTGGGATGATGACATATTATGAAAAAACATTTACTGACGTCATTATAAATCATTCGACAAGATGCGTGAATGGGGTTGAGGTATTCTCCCCCTTTGTAATCTTGCATTGACATCAAAATAATTAGATATGTTATCACTGGAAAACTTATCAGAAAGTACCAAAAATGGAATAGTTTAACCCTTAAAACATTATTATTTCTTGAATATCACTATATTCATAACAAACAAGGACTAACGCATGTAGACCATTTCTGAGACAACAAATTGACAATTGTCGAGACGAAACTAACTTAGACCATATGGGTCAAGTACTACTTACCCAACTCATGAGGGTTCACTAAATTATAAAGCACAGGACTTATATGACAAAACCTGTTCCTTTCCAAACATTTATTCCCTTCTCTCCAATGATGCTCTCCCTCTTTTTCTGGAGGGTGAAAACCTATTTCCTGGTTACAACTTACAATCACCAAATTGGGATTAGTGTATCATTAGATAATCCATATACATCTTAAATAATTAATCATGATAACATATAATCACATGTCTAAATTCTATGTATAAAAACATAAACTTATGAAATCATTGATTTATTCTGACAATGTCAAATCATTAGTCCATGCCAAAATTATCTACTAATTACATGCTAGTAAAAAGTAAAACTTAGTCAAAAATTAGGGATGTGATGCCCTTGGACAGAAACCCCCAAGATTAAATCAAACCCTCAATAAAGTCTCATTTGCACCTATCAAAATGCTAACCAAAAAACAATTTTGCTTCACCTTTTGGGGATCAAATGAATTCATTTGGAAATGTTATTATGTAGGTATGTATCCCTTAATATTATCTTTCCAAAAATTATAATATTAAAAAAATTATAATGAATGTGAGTCCATTATGAAAAATAATGACCTCTATTCAAGACGCTGGGAAAAATAGCAAACATTGTTTAAAAAATCTTAGAAAAATGCATTACACTCCACATAGATGTCCTTTTTTCAATTAAAAAAATAATAATAATTTCGATATATATGTTAAGATAAATCAATTATGGAATAATATAGGTTTGAAATTTTTATTAGTACTAATTCAAAATTAATAATAAATAAAATATTTAATAGTAAATTATCAAAAAATATATTTGCACTAGACATTGGATTTAATGATCTAATTCTAAGAAATCATGGAAAATTGTATTTGTAGTAAAAGTTATGTGATGTGGAATAATGTCACTTAATACAAAATAATAGAAAAAATAAAAATTGATTGAAAAATAAAAACAAAAATGATATAAAATAATTTTAAAAATATTACAACTTGAATCTACATAGAAAGTGCCACAACTCATGAGTTTACATCATTCTTAAATTCTTGACCGTTTGTTCTCTATAATTGACACAATTTTTAAAATGCTAAAAATGTTAATTTTGATCATCCCACTTAAGCCAAAAAGTGGGACACACTATTGTGGGATCACCCTCATCTCTATTTAATGACATGTAGAACTCATTTGACTATGATCATCTTTCAAACCTTGTACAATCAAACATGTTTATGATGTTGTTGCATGACACGAGAATGAAGAGAGATCAAACTATTAGTTGGCACAATGTGTATAAGGAAAACAAAACCCAACACAAGCTATGATAAAAATCAATGATGGGTCCACATATCCTACAAGATCAATTGTTATTGCTAGGACTTAGATGCAAACATATTTGATTCAAAATAATGGCATACCTATATTTAAAGACTTTGAGAAACACAAAACCATACTCATGTATTCACACCTAGTTGTAGCAACAACTTATTAAAGCATCACGTGAAACTAAAAATAAAAGAGTTATGGAAAATTAGGAATGTTGATCATGAAGCAATATGAAATATTCTAAAGGTAAGATATGAACCCTTACGTATGCTTGAATAGCATATAAACTTTTAATTTTGTATAAATTACTTGATTAATTTAGTTTTTTCTCATTTTTCATAAATTAGTTTTTTGTTTCATATTTTATTAATTTTTTGACATTTTTTTGTGTTAGGTTAGTGGGGCCAAATTGTTTCCACCTTCTTGTGATTGGTCTCATAAGTATAGAAATAATTTCTTTCTAGAAACCAAGATAAGCCAAAACATAGGGTATCAAGAGAATTGATTTTAGTAGCATGCTAGTTAACACCTTTTTCTTCATTACCTTTCATGCTGAAATTGATAGTGAAGGGTTAGTTGTGAGTCATCAATTTGCACATCCTAGGGTAAGTTGTAATTTTGACCTTTTTGATAGTTGTGTATGGTATTAAGCTTAGTTTTCAAACATATGCTTGCATTGTCTTATGGAAACACCTTAATTTTTGGCCTTTAAACACATATGACATGTCTTCTACCTAATTTTTTGGTCTACACCCATTGTAAAAAAACACATTTTGGTGCTTGGAGGTAGGATAGCCCCTTTTTAGTGGTTATTTTTTGAAGAATTCTTACTAGTTTATGTTGATGGGTGTTTTGACACGCTTAGAAGCTCAGGTGAAATGCTAGATGCACTTCATCTCTCTTGAAAGGTGATTAATCTCTTGAAAATATCAACAACCCTGAGGTCTATGTAACTAGGTCTTGGTCATGTAGGGTAACTCAATGGCCTACTATTTTGTTGTTTCCAAATCAAGGGGCCAATGAGAATCCACTTCAAAGTCTTAGAAGGGTCAATTAAAAGTACAATCTAATGGATAGATGCTTGGATTATTGCAAGAGAAAGGGAAGAAACATGGATTTAAATGCAATAATCTAATCTAAGTCTTACCCTAAGGTACAATTGATAAAAAGGGCAAAAGAGTAAAGATTTAGAGAGATAAATCCTGAATGATCCCAAGAATGAACATTGTGTTGCAAGATGAACAAACCATTAGTTTACCAATCTCCTTCCCAATATGTTATTGCACAACTGGAACAAGAAATGGTGTTATCTTCAAAGGAAACTTCAATGGAAAGAATTCAAGGCATTCAAACACTATATACGAGCACAATAAGAGGGTTTGAACAATAGAAAGTAACAAGATTTCAAAATATTTTCTTTGCATTTATATAAAATGTTGGTCCACTACATCAAAAGCACAAGAAAACCCTTGAGACAACCAAGCTTCACTAAAATTCTAGTCTAAGGGACTTTTAGAGTTTTGTCTCACCTCATGTGGTTGAAATGTATGTGTCCTCACTTTGTGAGACACCTAATGCATGCATACTTGCCACTTGCTCAAACACGTCATTTGATCTAGACAAGTGTTGCACCTTTGAAGAGGTGGTTATTCATTGTGTTCTACCTTCCTACCTCCTCTACCTTGCCTATATATGCAAGGCTCATATGTACATTCTACTTAACTTTTGAATATATCAATTAGGCATAGTTTGTGTGCTTATAGCTTGTGGAAGTTTATTCTAGTTCTTTCTTGTTGATCTTGACAATCCCAACATGGTATCAGAGCAAGGAATCGCAAGTCCCTTCCTACTTTTTTGGTGAATCCAACACTCAGCCCTATCACCAGAGAGTCATGGAGCCAAATGGACCTCGTCATTGAGTCCAGAAGGCTCAAGACATTAAATATTACCCTTCATTTGGTGAATTTTGGTAAAAGTGACTTTTTTCCAAAAAAAGATTACCTCAAACCCTAGGGTACTGTACCCCCTATATGAACTGTACATGATTTTAAAAATTTTGATTTTTTTTTGTAGAGGGCACTTTAGCCCCTTGCAAGGTTTTTAGTTTTGTGTCAAAATAGTTTTTTTGCAAGTTTATTTTTGCAGATTATGTGGCCTATCAACCTCTACAAACACCTCTTCGACATAGCGTCGAGACATTTTGCAAATTGTAGCATTTCATATGCTTTTTTGGCCTCAAAAGTTTTGTTTGTATTAAATATCAATGGGACATATTTTTTTACCCCGCTTTTGAAATTTCTCAAACTTTTTTTGAAACTTACTAGAATTCAGCAATGAATCTATCTACAATTGTAAAATTAAGTTTTGGATTGCCAATTTGTAAAATCATCGTGTGTTTAAACTGTTGATTTAGGAATCCAAACTTAACCACATTGTACCTTTCACTTATATTTTTTTGGGGGGGGGGCAAACTCAAGTATTTTTGTTTTGTATATTGCTGCATCTTTGATCATGTCTCCCACACACAATCCCTTCCATATGAGTATTGTTCATAATCCTTGTAATAAATAGAAAATCAAATGTGGATATTGTGGGATGAAAAGGGATACAACATAAGAATATTTAATTCGTGGAAAGGATGAACTAAAACAACTTCTTCATGATTATCATATTGCTATAGTTGATCATTATAAAGCACTTGCAGAAAAATCATCTAGTCTCACTTAGACATCTTGTGAGACACCATCATTTGGAGATGAACAATCTAGTTAGATAACTTGAATTGAGATCCCATCTCTACCATCACCTGATCCTACATTCAAATCCAGTGTTGACTCATCTATGGCTTCCAACAATTCCTTGCACTAGGAATTGATATCATTTTTCTAGATCTGCCATTTTGGGACAGATTTCTACTAGACATATCATCTCTATTCATAGACTCCCGCATTACAAATTTGGGAGACACCATTGAGGACATTTGTCTTCTATTTGATGACAACTTTGATGAAGTTGCATCACCATTGTCTTTTTCAGATATGATTGTTCTTGCTTTACCTACATAAGCTTCTATAGTGATAGATTATGTAGATATTCATGAGATCACATATTCGACTTGGTCATCATCCATTTTGACATCCTCTATAGTAGTATCGAATTCTCATTGGTCTAGTTGTCACCATACATCTATGGTTCCTGTTCCTTAATCTTTTATGGTACCCGATCATCCAATCAGCATTTGTCATAGTTTGCATTGGCAAGGAGATCCTTGAGAAGCATTCAAAGACATCATGGGCATCATCTACATCTTTGGATCATGTGTAAAATTCAAAGACTTCCATATTTCTTCCTGCATATTCCTATCTGGAATGGGAAGATCATTTGCACACTTTTGTGGTTCTATTTCTTCCTAAGGGGAGAAATGTGGTTCAACATTTGTGGATCATCTTCAGCATCTAGTGTCAAGCTTCTACTAGAACTACATGAGGCATTTTGAGGGGAGGCTACATGGTTTCTCTTCTCATATTAGTTTTGGGAGGAAGTATTTCTTTGCATGGAGTTTATTCCTTTTCATTTTTTGGGGGGTCGCATAGACATTCTCTCTATTCTCTCCTATGGGGAGAACACTTATTGTACATTAGTGTTAGAAGTAGTCCTTGGGGGGTCATGTTGATTCCTCCTTCTTCATTTGTACAATTTTATCATGTATCATTTCTCTTTCGAAGAGGAGTTTTATTTTCCATTGGGCTTTCCCCTTTACTCCACTTTTTGAGAAATTTATTTGTACATGGGTGCCTAACATGGCCTAGTAGTAAGGACCCATCATTAGTGCTTAGATTTCTCCCTAAGTATCACTTAAGGGAGGTGTTAGTGTGAAATTAGCTTTTATCTATCTAGATTGACTAAGTCCTATTCACACTATGCTTAAGTCTCCACTTAGGGACTTTTAGAGTCTTGTCTCACCTCATGTGGTTGAGACATGTGTCCTCGCTTTGTGAAACACCTAATGCATGCATACTTTCCACTTTCTCAAACACATGTCATTTGAGCTAGACAAGTGTTGCACCTTTGGAGAGGTAGTTAGTCATTGTGTCCTACCTTCCTAACTCCTCTACGTTGCTTATATATGCAAGGCTCTTATATACATTCTACTTAACTTTTGAATATATCAATTAAGCTTATTTTGTGTGCTTATAGCTTGTGGAAGTTTATTCTGGTTCTTTCCAATTGATCTTGGTGATCCCAACATTTCTCTCATGAGATGTCTTCTCAACCTTTTTCCCTAGTAATTATATCTCATTTTTCAAGAAACCCATAAAATAATTTGCCATTATGAGTTTTGCAAGCATGGACTAGGCCACATGCACATCTCTTCGTTTCATACTTTGAACACAATGAGAATGAGCATGGATACTATAGATCCATCCTTGAGGAAGTACCAATTAGATCTTGTCATTAGTTAGGTATGTTAGAAGGTTGCTAGGTCAAGCTAAATGATAAGTAATGACATTATTTTGAGATGTGTAGGGTACCACAAGCCATGTGTTCATTTAATTCTTCATCTACTAGATTGTCCATTCATGATCTTAGGAGAAAAATGCCATCATTTATCTTACATACATGGCAAATAAAGAGTCAAACTCATGAAGTAATCGATCAAATATTATTTTAATGCATTATGAGAGCTTTAAAATCCTTCAAAACTCAAGAATTAGGTAGCTACAGGATCCGCACATGCAAAAATTTGAGGTTGTACATAGGGGTAGGTCAAATAGGCACTTGGATAGGAAACAATGCCATTGGAAATGCCCTAGACATGTATGGGGGTGTAATTGCTTTAGTGGGTAGACTATCAAATCATAAAAAAAAACATGTTTCCTGCTTGCTTTTGGTGGTTGAGTTTATAAGTGGACACGTGGCAAGGTAGGATTGGTTAAGTACATTGACAAAAGGCAAAAGTGTAGGAGATTTAATGCCTGAAGGATGCAAGGATTTGGGATACTGAGGGAAGATAAATATTTGTGAGGGATTGGGGCTCAGGGTACCTCACAAACAATATTACAAGAGGTAGGCAAGTAGAGGGAAGTCTAGAGGTCCATGGAAGGAAAAAGGGTTGGAGAGTGGGAAAGAAGAGACTGGGATGTAGGGATGCCAAGAAGATAGGTAGACAAAGGTCTACAATCTTAGGGAGGAAGAACAACAGAACAACATAGATTCAGGAATTGAGATCATGAGATGCCAATAGGTAGGTAAGGAAAATATTAAAATTCTTAAAGTGGGACTCAATGATTTGGAATACCTCTAGCAAGATAGAGTGGAGGATGAAAAGGTCCAAAATTTTAAGAGCAACTTTGAAGGGCATGCGGGATTAAGGATTTGGAATACCTAATACTAGTAGGAATTAGAGATTGGGAATACCCAATACCAACGTTGAGTGAAAAGAAAAAGGCAAAAGCCCACTAGGGTTCACATATCAAGATTTTAGAATACTAGATATTGTTTGGATAAGAAAGAAGACAAATGTATGTGAACTTATCGTATGGTGAAGATCAAAACATGGGTATTGGGAATTTAGAATACCTCAGACATGATAGAATGGGGGAAAAAAGGTCTGAAAGTTTGAGAGAAACTTTAAAGGGTAGGTGGGCATTAGGGATTGGAATACTTGATACCATGATAATCAAAGATTAGAAATGTTTGATGTCAGTGCTAAGGGAAAATAAAAAGGAGAAAACCCATTGGGGTTCATGAATTGGGATTTTGAAATTCTAGATACTATTTTTGTAAGATAGAAGAAAAAAGTTTGTGAACTTGCCATATGACAAAGATCAAGACATGGGGATCAAGAATATCAAGTCCCTGGTACCAAAGGTTTTAAAATGAGAAGGTGAACTCTAAAAGTTTGTGAGAAAAAAAGTAAGCAGGGACACAGAGGATTAGATGTTGAAAGAAAGGTATGGCAACAAGTAAAATCCCAAAATGCTAAAATGTAGGGAACTAGGGAGTTGGGGAAATGGAAGAAAAGACACCAAAGTCAAAGAAAACCTAGAATCCTACCTATGCCTAGAAGTAGACTCAAACACACTCATACTTATAAATTTTGAAGGATTTGTAATTTGGGCATATGATAAAGGCATGAGGGGGGCAAAGCACAACACCATGCACAAATTGAACAAGAAGGCCCCATTGAAGAAATTCTCTAATTAGATATCAATGATGGACAACATATGAAACTAGAGAAAAGAAGAGAACAAAGACAAAGGGGTTAGGAGAGAATGGAAATGGCATACTGACATGCCCAAGCACATGTGCAAGAAAAAATATGAACACCAAACATGTGACAAGGATTAGAGCTCAGGGCCACCACATCCTCCAATATAGGCACAAAGAAAAGCCCATTAATCCATAAGAGAGCAACAAATGCTTGGGAATTGTTGGGACTCCAATTATCAAGCCCCACAATTAAAAAATTGTGTCAAATTCATCAAACTTCCCTAGGGAGTCCCCATGCATTTTCCTTGTCGTGGAAGGTGTGAAAACCCTAAATAAATCCTAAGAGATTTCTAACTTTCCTTAGTCTTTTTTGCTTCTGGCAAAAGTTTGGACCCCATCGGGATTTGTGGGACTTTTCCTTCCATCAGGAAGTATCCTAACCTCCCTTATTCCCCCACTCCCCTTAGCATGCTTTTCCTTGCAAAAACTTTTTTGCCCATCTAGTTTGGTGGGCCTTTGTTACCCATCTGGATATATCCAGTTACCCTATGCCTCCCCACATCCCTTTTTTCTCCCGCTTCCTCCTATAAAGTTTCCCTAAGTCCCTTAGATGGGACTTTGACTCAGATCAGGATGTATCTAAGTGCCCCTCTTCTCCCCACATCCTGATCATCTCTGCCTTCCCACATATCCAACGTCTCTTCCCACTCCTGCTTTTCAACAAATGTGGAGATTCGATGTGGATGCAAATATATTCGCATCCACCCTCTGGTCCCACCCCCCTTTCCCTTTTGCATTCCATTATGAGGAACCTCAATCTGGATATGGATATATGTGGATCCCCTTGTTTCTCTACTCATTTTGTAACCCCTTCAACCTCCGCATATACTAATCCCCCTCCAACTCCCACTTTCCTCCTTTTGCCTATCCCTGTAAGCACAAAAATCATGCACTGCCTCCACGAGGACCCCTATGATGATTCAAATCCTTGTCATGTACATGTAAGTGTGAAATAATGTCCTTTAAGCAATAGGCCTCTTGATGACATGTCCTCTTTTCTTGTCTTGTGTTGTTTCTTCCTTGTCGATTTCTCTCTCGCCATTTGCGACGCTTTTTGACACTTGTTGCGATACTTGTCAACTTGCGTTTTCTAGCTTTCGACCTTGATCCTAAGCCTTGTGAGTGTCTTGTAGGTGAGTTTTCACCTCTGCCCTTTGTTTTCCCTCTAGTGCACCTCCTAGAAGCCTTCTAGAGGTCTCCTTATCCATCTCCTGCTTTCAGTTTTCAGTTTCATCGAACCAATCCAAATCTCCCCCTATTATTTCCAGATCTCCCCTAGGAGATCCTACTAACTCAAGTAGAGATTTGGATTCTTCCACATGTCTGACCTATTTCTTGATGCAGAACCTTTCCTTTTCCCCTCTTCTACCATCTCCCAGCCTATTTTTCTACATTTGACCCTGTCCAGCCTAGATCTCCCCTGGGCGACCCTACTGGCAAAAGGGGCAACCCTACCATTTTTGAAGCCGCAGAGAAACTCAAGTTTCTCTCTCATTTTTGCTCTGTTTTCACCCGTTTTTCTTTCTGGTTGCATGGTTTTTGATCCTTGATATAGAGTTAACTATTTCATGCACCCACACATGTATAATTAGCTCTATTTGATCTCAAATTAACTCTTCAATCAATCTCATGCATTCCCTCACCTCCATTTTCTCTCCAGTGATAAGCTATCTTTGCTTCATCACTCTCTAATCAGCTGAGTTCACTGGGTAATCAACCTTGTGAACTCCCCAATCTATTCTTGTTAACTCATCAATCAAATGAGTTAACTCTCCAATCAATTCCTTTTTATAAACCTATAAATACCCCCTTCCTCAAGCACAAAGGGAGGAAATTTCATTGTGCACACAGCTCTTACCAAATTTTGCTCTCCAACTTAGCATTCAAATGCTCTTACAGGACGAAGGTGCCTTTTGATTTATTTGTTCAACCAAGGAGTGTCACACTGCTTCATTCTATGCCATAGTGCTCAATCCAAGCTCTTATTCAGCTCATACAAGCTTCATCAAAGCTTCTTTTTGCTTCTTTGGGTCATTTTGTTGTCAAGAGGATCACCTGCTACCACAAAAGGATTTAAGGTTGCCTATAACAAGGATTGCTGAGGGTAGTGGAGTCAACAAATATTCATTTCTCTCAGGTTCCTTCATTATTTTCTTTCAATTCATAGTAATTAGAGAATCAATTTTTCTCTTGGGAGCAATAAAACATTGCTTTTTCCTTGATAAGTAGATCTTGCATGTTAGATTAATCACTTTCATATTTCTAGATCTAGATTGTTAGAAGAAGCATTTTCCCTTTTTCTTAGATTAGATTGCATTAAATACATCGAAAACACAAAAAACATGGGTTAAATTTGCATCAAAAAAGTCATATAGGATTGCCCACATATTTCCTTTTCATAGATTAGAAGCACTTTTATTTCCAAAATACTCTAAAAAATACCAAAAAGAACATTTTGCATATCATTTAGTTTGCATGCATATAGAAACAATAGAATAGACAAAACTGCAAACCCTCAATTCTATCATGACTTCATCACAGTTCAAATGATTCCAAACAAGCCCTTGATTTCATCACAAGGTAAAAACAAGGTCAAAGCACAAGTCAAACCCTAGGTCAACAAAACCCTAGGTCAAAACCCTAGATCTTGTTAAGGTTAGCAATTACACAATTTCCTTTATCCTAAACCATGAATGTGCTTAGGAGTGAGAGGAAAATGGGTAAGGGCTATCTGTGATGAGATCCGAGAGATTCATCCAAGACCTCAATAAGAAACATTTGTTCTACCACAAGAAGACCCATTTGTCCTTTTATTGTTAGAAGAAACTAGACAACTATATCCAGCTCATACATATTGTTTAATAGACTTAGATCATAGATGGCAAGAAAAATAGACCTGAGGTAAAGGATAATAGGGAAAGAACAAGGGTCCCCAGATAGAAGATGATCCTAGAGACTACTAGACTCTTCAGTTTTTCTCAGCTAGTACGTGTGTGTGCTTAGTACCTCTCTTTCTTATCAGAATGTCACCCTTGAGGCTTCGAGCTTAGACTGATCTCCACCCAAGAGTACGGACATCAGCAATCTTCTCTCTTTCACTCTTTTTTTTGTATCTCTTTTTTTTGCTTTTTCACCTTTTTTTTGTATTTTCCTCACTTGATTTTCTCTTTTTTTTTTTGGATTTTTGACTTTTCAAGAAATGAATGTGTTTTGGACTTTTGTTATACAATGGTTTGATCTCTCAATTCTTACTTTTGACTCTCTTATTTTGATCACTCATTTTTTATTCACTCGTATCTTAGATTGCTTCCTTCAAAGTTTTGATCTTCCTGACATTTTTGGCCAAGAAAGATAAGGGGTTGAGTGCCACCTAAAGTTTTTGTAATCTGGTTGGACGTCTCTACTATTGGGGAAGAATTGGGAAGGTCTACTGGCAAGCTTCCTTTGAACACTATAGGTTTGCATACTGGCTTTGTTTAGACCTAACATCTTGACTCATTAAGACTGGGATCAGTGTAAAGCTAAGAGATAGGCAATGATTAGAATCACTGGGAATGAAGGGGGATAATGGTGATTGTGAAAAATAGGGAATCTCTAGGTCCTGAAAGGATGACGTATAACTAGACAACATTAGACTCCTTACTAAAAAGAAAATAGTACAAGAGCAAGTCATAAACTGTAATGCAAGATGAACAAAATGATGCAAAAATGCAAGAAACAAATTGTTTTTTTTTTTTACATTTTTGTTTTTTTATGATTTTTCTGTATTTTTATGTTTTATGATTTTTTTTTCTGTTTTAGACATAATATTTCTTGAGGTGAAAGGCATTGATTGTTTCACCAAATTCCTCTCCCTCCATTGTGCACAAGAGATAGGCACCATTTTTGACGTCTTCCTTAACCATGTAAGGACCTTTCCAGTCTTCCAAGAAAGCTCTCTTTCATCTTCTTTTCTTATTTTTCATGCTTCCTCTTCTTAGGACAAGTTCTCCTATTTGGTAAGATTTGTCATTTGAATCTATTGCTACCAGCTCGGTGGTTTCACTCAGAATCATGAGACAAAGTAAGTCTCAAAAAGCGTGTTGATGAGAAGGAGTCCAATACATAACTCCATCACAATTTAATAGCTCTGCTAATAGGTTAAATTGTTCTTGCATGTAAATTTTCACATCGAGTCTCTCTTGGATTCTTTACAAGAATTGGAATAATTCAAGAGGGGTTTGTGGCTCCTTTTTCTCATCGGGAGGAACAAAGCTTATACTTGTCCTCCCATTGGGTTCTGGTCTCAGATCCATGGCATACCCAATATAACTTTTTGGTAGTTAAAAAATGTCAGGGTCATCGATACCAACTATCACTCTCATCTTCCACTCTCTATGGAAGATACCTTCGCTCTCCTTGCCCTTGTTGGGAAGTCTTTCAACCATTTCTATTTGTACCTGAGGTGCTTCCCATTCACTGAGTTCATTTCGACTGAACCGAGGTGGAGGTGGTTAGTTTTTTCTTGTGGTTGTGATACCACGAACATGCTAGGCAACATTCCTATAACATTGGTTGATTCATTATTGATAGAATGCGCTTCTTCCATGGGTATCATTGGTTGATGTGAATCCTCCATTGGTCTGAGAGGTTCATATGATTCTGTTTCTTCTGGTGTCTTGGGGACACGTGATTCACTTAGTGGTGATAACGGTGTGTAACCTTCCATCATGTCTTCCTCTGCATCTGAGAAAGTATGTGGGTTTACATTTCTCATATCTTATGTGGTGGTCTAAAAGACTGGTCCTTCCATTCTATGAGGCTTCTCCCCTATGCAAGGAAAGAGTTTATAGGCCTCTTGGATATTGATCATGAGTATTTTGAGGGGGAATTGGAGTGGTCCATCCCACTCGATCAACTCCATGATTTCAATTGTTTTCTCTTTTGGAACTATTTCCCTTTGCTTTGGTGGTGGCCCATTCTCTAAAGTTTTGATTTCTATGGTGTTTATGGTCTTTTCTAGAGTTTCCCTCTATTTGACGCATATTGACTGAGGTGTAGGATTTGGGATGGTTAACTTGTTGGTAGGGAGTTCATAGTCTATGGGGATGCCTATGTATTTATTTGATGTATTTCATTTTTACATGCTGAAAGGTTCTGGATCTCCCTATGCGACATATACTTTCCCTAAGTGTAAAAATCAAACTTCTTGAAATAATGTGGATGAAACAGCCTTCATCCAGTGTATCCATGGCCTTCCAAGAATCAAGTTGTATCCCATGTCCTTATCTATGACATAGAAAGTGGTTGGAATGGTTTTAGGTCCCAAAGTCACTGGGGGTGATTTTCCCTATGGTGGCTGCCTTTAGATTATCATATCCACTTAGAGCATCTCATGAAGCAGTGATGTTGGTGTGTCCATAGCCCATCCTCTCTAAAAGGGAGAAGGGAACTATATTCACTATAGCTCCATCATCAATTAATGTTCGTTTGATGCATGTGTCATAGATCCACACTTGAAGATATAGTGTGGGGTCTCCTTTCTTTGTTAACTCTGCCTCAGAGGGCATCTGTTGTAAGTCAAAGAATAACCCTGGATCATGAAGTTCTAAGTTTGGTGGACTAAGGTCGTAGTCCACATGATTGATTTGTTTGCTAGGCAGTGGGGTAATTTGGTCAAGGTGTTTTAGGCCTATTGCTTGTAGTAATGCGGAGCAATGCGAGGGGGAGTTCCTAAGTAAATCAATGAACGAGATGTGCGCATACATTTTCTTTAGATCTTCTATGAGCTCATAAGGTCCAATGGAAGCTGGTATTGGTTCTACTATTGAGATGGTACCCTCATATGGTTCTATTTGCTCATTTTCTTCCTCATGATCCTCCTTTTGTTCTTCATTATGCATAATCTCAACCAATCCCATCATCCTAGTTTCTCCTTTTTGTCCTAGTTGTGGTGGGATTTCGGGGTTACTACTCTGAGTTGTCTTGTTTTGATTTGGTGCTTCTACGTCTTGGTGCATAGGGAACGGGTCCTGATAAATTCTCATGTTTGCATTTTGTGGTGCTATTGGAGCTTGATTTTCTCTTGTATCTTTGTTATTTGGTGTGACCTCCTGTGGGTTTAAGAACATTTCTATGAATAGCCGTTGTTGGTCTTCTGGAAGTCTAGCTATGAATCTGTTGTATTCCCTACAAGACTTTGTGCTATGCTCCCTTGTTCTATGAAAAGAACAAAATTGGTTGAATTCATACGGGGGTCTCTCATATCTTCCGTCATTTCCATTCCCGCTTCCATTCCGGTTCCAACCTTGATAGTTGTCTCAAGGGTAGTACCCGTTGTTTCTCGGTCGATCTATGGCATTTACATTGGGAGGATAGTAATCTCTCCCATTGTAGTCATCTCTTAATTTTTGACTGGGGGTTGATCCGTCACCCCGTCTGTGGTTGTACTCCTATTGTTTTTTAGGATTTTAACAATAGAGGCATTGTTTCCTATGTCTTCCTTTGTTAGCTTTCCATTTGACCCATAGACTTTTCTACCACTATCAATGGCGGCTTGGTTAATTCTTAAAGCACTTTCCAATGCCTCTACATAGGACTTATATGGTAGTTTTTGGACATCTTCTCTCATGTCTTTGTTAAGGGCATGCAGGAAGAGGTCACATAGTTCTCAATGATCCATGTTCGAAGCACTAGTTGAAGAATAGAGGACTGGCCTCCATCGAGTGATGAATTATGCTATAGATTTGTTTGGCTCTTGTTTCATTGAGGAATTCTCTAATCCCTTTTTTAATGAGTTTGTTCATGTCGAATGCCATGAAAAACTCTCCGATGAGTTGTCTAAATGAATGGATTGATGCTTCTGGGAGACGATAATACCAATCTAGAGTGATGCCTTCAAGCATGTTTGGGAAGATCTTTGCTACAACCCCATCCCAAGGGAGGAGTTCTCTGATGGCTATAGTGTAAGCTTTGATGTTTGAATTTAGATCTCCTTCTCCTTTGAACTTCGAGAGATTTGGCAATGGTCAAGGTAATTGCACATTCCTTATGTTTTGGTCTAGAGGCTCTTTCAAATATTCAAGATACATTCCTAGAAAGGCACTTTGGGATTGTGGGGTTGTTAGTAATAACCCTGTGGGTGGATTTTGATAACATGTTGTTGGATTCGTTGGATTGTTTTGAATAGGAGGGTTCCCATTCAGACAGATGTCATTACTAGCATGTCACGAATAATAGTTGAGTTAGGGGGGATTTTGAGATGCCCCTAGTCCTGTTTGTGAGACTTGAGTCTTCTTTTTGGAGCAGCTTGCTTTGCCTCCAGGATTCTGATTCTTTGCACTAGAGTTACGATTAAATCTGCAGGAGTTGCAACTCCAGGGGTTTCTTCATTTCTAAGATGTTCTCTATGAATATTTTCATAGTGATGGGCTTCCTCACGCGCATCATTTTCTTTTTGTTCTTCTTGTAAGGCAATCTTCAATGCCTCTTGAGCATCTTTGGTTTCTTGTATATGTTTTTCCAACCTTCTGACCTCTTCATCGAGGTGGGTATTCGATATACTTGTGGAAGGTTGATCTAGTCTATGTATTTCTGACCTCACCCTTCTTGCTTTATGCAGCACATTCAATATGGCCGGATTGTTCTCCCAAGTCAGGTTATTGAAAGATAGAGAGCGCCTAGATTCTCTTGGATCTTGCTCGTAGTCAGAATCCTCGTAATCATAACAATCGGTGAGTGGTGCATCAGGATGTGGCGACACATACATATCAAATGAGGGAGTTTATGGTTCTCTTGAGGGAATTTTCCCTTGGTTTAAGTCAGGTTCCATCATATTTGGGGGTGCCATAGACACCATAGAATAAATGGAACGGATGATGGCGTAGACGATAGAAGATGAAGCAGCAGAAGAGGCTATGAAGAATGGTGTGAAAATGTTGTGAAGTCTTTGTTAACTATTTTGAGGTGTTTGGAATGGGAATGCAAACAACATAACCAAGAGGCTCTTCCCTTCACGTCGGGTTCACCCAAATATGTGGTGAAGCTGACGGCGTATGGTAATAAATGAATATTGAAATTGGAACACAAAACTACTTGTCCTGGAAGGATTTGTAATTTCACGTTGGGTTCATCAAAATATGTATGCTCAAAATTGTGACTCCAGTTGCCTGGGGCTATCAGCTTGGATTTCGATACGCACACAGACCCTTTCCCTCCTTGCCACGGGGTGATCCGCCACATCACTCTTGCTCACGTGGAATTAGCCAGTCAAGAGGAGGCGAGACACAGCGAGGGTCTGGCTCATTGGAGAGCTGGACTTCGTGGAGAGGGGTTGGCAAGTATTGCGGCCTTTGTTGTTGTGTGCTTCATTGTATGTTTTGTTCGATTGTTGTTGTAGTTTAGATAACCCTATGACCTGAAGGGTCACTAGTTTCTCTCCTTCTATTTGGATTTCTAAGATTCCACTTCTGTGTGGGTAAACAATTGTTCTCGTTGATGTCCTCTTCTCTTTGTAAGTGTTGAACAATTTCTTATTATATCTGGTGTTGTCTAGTTTCTTCTAACAACAAAAGGACAAATGGGTCTTCTTGTGGTAGAACAAATGTTTCTTGTTGAGGTCTTGGATGAATCTCTCAGATCTCGCCATAGATAGCCCTTACCTACTCTCCTCTCACTCCTAAGCGCGTTCGTGGTTTAGGATAAAGGAAATTGTGTAATTGCTAACCTTAACCAAATCTATGGTTTTGATCTAGGGTTTGACTTGTGCTTTGACCTTGTTTTTACCTTGTGATGAAATCAAGGGCTTGTTTGAAATCATTTGAACCATGATGACCTCGTGACAAAATCGAGGGTTGCAATTTTGTCTATTCTATTGTTTCTATATGCATGCAAACTAGATGATATGCCAAACATTCTTTTTGGTATTTTTTTAGAGTATTTTGGAAATATAAGTGCTTCTAATCTATGAAAAGGAAATATGTGGGCAATCCTATATGACTTTTCTGATGCAAAGTTAACCTGTATTTTTTGTGTTTTTGATGTTTTTAATGCAATCTAATCTAAGAAAAAGGGAAAATGCTTCTTCTAACAATCTAGATCTAGAAATATGAAAGTGATTAGTCTAACATGTAAGATATAATTATCAAGGAAAAGGCAATGTTTTACTGTTCCCAAGAGCAAATTTGATTCTCTAATTACTATGAATTGAAAGAAAACAATGAAGGAACCTGAGAGAAATGAAGATTTGTTGACTCTACTACCCTTAGCAATCCTTGTAATAGGCAACCTCAAATCCTTTTGTGGCAGCAGGTGATCCTCTTGACAACAAAATGACCCAAAGAAGCAAAAAGAAGCTTTGATGAAGCTTGTATGAGCTCAATAAGAGCTTGGATTGAGCACAATGGCATAGAATGAAGCAGTGTGATGCTACTTGGTTGAACAAATAAAGCAAAAGGCACCTTCATCCTATAAGAGCATTTGAATGCTAAGTTGGAGAGCAAAATTTGGCAAGAGCTATGTGCACAATGAATTTGCCTCCCTTTGTGCTTGAGGGAGGGGGGTATTTATAGGTTTAGAAGAAGGAATTGATTGGGGAGTTAACTCATTTTATTGATGAGTTAACAAGAATACATTGGGGAGTTCACAAGGTTGATTACCCAATGAACTCAGCTGATTAGAGAGTGATGAAGCAAAGATAGCTTATCACTGGGGAGTTCACAAGGTTGATTACCCAATGAACTCAGCTGATTAGAGAGTGATGAAGCAAAGATAGCTTATCACTAGAGAGAAAATGGAGGTGAGGGAATGCGTGAGACTGATTGAAGAGTTAATTTGAGATTAAATAGAGCTAATTATACATGTGTGTGTGCATGAAATAGTTAACTCTATATCATGGATCAAAAACCATGCAAACAAAAAGAAAAATGGGCGAAAATAGAGCAAAAACGAGAGAGAAACTCAAGTTTTTCCGTGGCTTCAAAAATGGCAGGCTCGCCCCTTTTGCCAGTAGGGTCACCTCTAGGCGACCATGGGTCGCCCAGGGGAGATCCAGGCTGGACAGGGTTAGATGCAGAAAAATAGGCTGGGAGATGGTAGAAGAGGGGAAAAGGAAAGATTTTGCATCAAGAAACATGTCAGTCATGTGGAAGAATCCAAATCTCCACTTGCATCAGCAGGATCTCCCGAGGGAGATCTGGAAATAATAGGGGGAGATTTGGATTGGTTCGATGAAACTGAAAACTAAAAGCGGGAGATGGATAAGGAGACCTCTATAAGGCTTTTAGGAGGTGCAATAGAGGAAAAACAAAGGGGAGAGGTGAAAACTCACCTACAAGACACTCACAAGGCTTATGATCAAGGTCAAAAGCCAAAAAATGCAAGTTGACAAGTGTCGCAACAAGTGTCGAAAAGCGTCGCAAACGGGGAGAGAAATCGACAAGGAAGAAACAACACAAGACAAGAAAAGAGGACATGTCATCAAGCGACCTGCTGCTTAAAGGACATTATTTCATGCTTACATGTACGTGACAAGGATTTGAATCATCATAGGGGTCCTCGTGGAGGCAGTGCGTGATTTTTGTGCTTACAGTCCCAACAGAGGTTTCCCCTTGATCCAGAGACATCCATATGCCCTTCCAACACCTGCATATCCCGTAACCCCCTGGATACTCGCATATTTGGTTCTACCTCAAATCTTCGTAGATCTGATTCCCTCCATTTCCCCTGCATATCTTGTCCTACCCCAAACTCCAGCATCCGTGACCCTCTCAGGATCCTGTAAACTTTAAAAAGGCATAAAATTCAAAAAGTGAACATTTCCAGCTACCTTCAGATGAACAAGAAACCTTAATGGAATGTCATTAATGCTGGGTAGATGAACTCCAAGCACTCTAGCATTGATGTGGGCCCTCTAATGATGATTTTCTTGCACTCCAAATTGAGGGTTTTTCTGAGATGACTCATGTGAAAGTGAGGTAAGCAACATGGTCGCCCATTTTCAGGTCTCTAAATGGTCAAAATCTTTTCTCCACACCTCCTTCTGGAAAAGGTAGAGTATATAATGCATTTTGCATTCATTTGAAAAGGAAGGGGAAAAAGTTCTTGTGTAGAGCATAGGTCAAAATAATAGAAAATTTGTAACAAATTGGCATGTTTCACTTGGTTAGGGCTTTGAAGACATTTGTATTGTAATTCTAGTTAGATTCTTATTCAAAGGCAATGAATGGACATTGTAATATGCAAAGAATGAATTAAGCATGCAGATTTGGCTTCTTTTTAAGTGTCTCCTCGGGTGTGTGCTGAATTTTTGGTATATTTCTTGTATACCCTATTCACATGTTGTTGTTTTGAGTATTTTACATTACTGGTTAGTCTATGTGGATTGTAAAACACTTTTACAATGTTGTTGTAATGATATCCTCTGTTTGAATGCATGCAATTTGGTATGTACCCATGGATCATTGAAGAATGCTTCTAATTTAGCCATGCAATCCTATTGATGTTGTTGTGTTGTGTAGAGCCCAACTTACATAATAGGTTATCAACATTATCTTTGTTGTTGCCTTGATTAGGTGGCAAATTTGGTTACTTTGGTGTGCCATTTGCATGTTTGTCTTGACTATGAGGCCCTAGCTGAAGTAGGCACTGATCTATTTTCTGCTTAACACCACTTTTCCTTCACACCATAAAACACAACAAAACACAAATATATTACCTATTTTGATTTGTTTGTTTTACCCATATCCATGTTCTTGAGGAATGCTAATGTATTAGGGGTTTTAATAACATTATTTAAAGTTCCCACATGGTTGTTTCTTTGTTTTATAAAGGTGTAGTATCCTGAATCCATCAAACCAACATATAAGTGGCTTAGTGACAAATTTTGGAGTTCTTATGCATTGGGTATGGTTTAATCTGGGGTTTCATATATTGTTGTTGTAAAATCTATCTCTCGTACACCTTAGGGAATACCCCCCTTGGTCTAACAGAGCCAAAAGATGAAGGAGGTCTTACCCACCTTAACCATGTTGGTCTTAGTTGCCTCATCCTAAAGATAAGTCAGTGATCTCTTTCTTGAGTTAGACACCCCTGGCATTCAAGAACTAGTCATCTTTAGGGATTGGAGGAGCATCAACTTTGTGCACCAACAAAAATGGCACCGTTGCTATGGAATTGATTAATTTATTGGTTGTTGTCTAAATCTTATACTGGTAAAGAAATTTTTTCTCTTCCCAAGTGAAGAGTGGTGACTTTGTTTGGATAAAACTCTGTAAAGTACAAAGGAAAGAAATTAGAGATGGAAAGATGGAAGAATTTGAGGAACCTACAACAACCAGATAATATGACAACACCTTTAGGGAGGCAGTGTATTGCATGGAAAGCTACAAACAAAGGTGTGTATACCAAACAAACCTATCAAAGAGATAATGCCGGTACTTCTATTAGAAATGATACATACATAGATCAGTATCCATCTTCAGATGATTTTGGTGATAGAACTGTTAAATCAGATAGAAGAAATCATAAATATGAGTATGGTATGCCTAAGGATTCATTAAACATGGTTGGAGATAATAGAAGAACATCCCTAGATGCATAATTTATGAAGATTTGGACAATCCAAATCTTGCGAGTAGAAGAATTACAAGAGTGGGATCATGATCTCACTCTCCTACTTCTGCACATGAAACTAAAATTGAACAAAAGGCTCCATTCTATGATGTTGATACTGCTACACAATTATAGAATGAGCATAGGGAAAGGGAGATTGATGAAAGCCTAGACCTGTTGGATCATCTCAAACAGAGACAAAGAGTGCTGCAAGAACAAATTGAATTACAACAAGCTCAGTTGGCACAAAATGCACAATAGAAAAATAGGCCATGACCTCCTCCTCAACCCTAAAATGTTCCTAACAGACTTACAAGAAATCATCAACAAAATGTGAGAGCTCCTAATAGGAGAGATGCTCAAAGATTTGCACCACCAAGAAATCCCTTGGGATTAGATAGGTATATGCAACTAGACTTTTATGGTATCCTAGATTACCCCAATCCAATTCTAAATGAAATCTGGGGTAAAGTGCCTAAGTTCCAAGGGAACAATGTTGTCATCGGGGAAGAACACCTCAAGAGATTTATTAATGTAACTGATGAATACAAGATAGAGGATGAGGATGTCATGATGAAACTTTTTGTGTAATCACCAAAAGAAAGCACTAAGGAATGGTACAAAATCTTACCGAATAGCAGCATTGATTCTTGGGATGAGCTTACTATTGATGGTGGTTTTAGCACATAACAATGGAGGTATGATTGCTAGTATCACATCTCTCTTGAAAAAGGTATCCTATCCAAGATAGGACTGCCCCAAGGATAATACAACTAGGTCTTCGCTTGCTTGGAATAACTTCAGCGGAATGTCTAGCTGTGCCAAAAAGGGGTCTTACATGAAATGTAGGGTTTATGGAATATGACAGCAGTATGTATACAGAAACCCTATGATACTTTCAGCAGATTTGAGATTTGTTTGATGCTATGAAACCTAAATCTAACAACTTGATGTAAATAAAATGCAAAAGGAAAAGGAGAGGGAGAAGGGATAAGAGATCCTAAGTGACAGTCACAACGGGGTAAAATGTTGTAGATAGACAAATACTTTCAATAAACCATTCCATGTTTCACCAGGATAGAAAACCCACAATGTTGCAAGAAATGATGCAATCTTCAAAGGATTCTTATGATTTTCAAATTGCATTCACTCATTAAACACCTGGACAATGGAGCAACTTAACTAGTGGAGTGCAACCGAACTATGTTCAATGATAAGGTCCAGGCTAACTATACACAACAACTTACCATCAACAAGCACTAATAATATGGACCAAAGCATTCATCAGATATCTTAACATTTACCCATCATTGCAAAAGCACAACTAATTAAATTCATATTGATATGAACCATAAAAACTAAAGAGGATAACACAAGAACACAAATTCCCAGCAACCTACAAAACTTGCTTTGTATTAATCACAATTTGGTAGAGTCTCAACAATTCAATATCTAATCTTACTTACAAATGGGAGAAAAGGATAGCCCTTTTATAGACAAGGCACCATATCGAGTTTTTCAATAGACGGTGGAGATTAACTCAACACCAATGGTCCAGATTACATGGCATTTAATAAGGTACAGTAGTTAGTTACATTTTTGGATTTGCATTTATCCTTTAGGAAAAAGACAAAATACAACTTGCAAATACATTGAATCTAGACAAAATGGATAGCCATTTGGTTGTACATGATGAAAAGTCAATTTTCAAGGCCTAATAAAGCCAAAATAGAGTCACATGATGCTTAAAAACTTGAGCTGATGTGGATTCACGAGATTCCAAGTGTTGAATGGACCAAGAGGAGTATGTGGCACTTTATTAGAGAATATATATCTAACTGGATGCTTGTCGGACTGATTCTTGATGACTGGACTTCTGGGACAGCTGTATGCATGTCTTGGTGATCCAGTCCAAAGTCATTTGAGTGGTATTTTTGAGAAAATATCAAAAGTATAATTTTTTGGTATTTTCTACATCATAATAAATTGCATTTTTGGAGGCCTTTGGAGCAGAATGGGGGCTTGAAACTTTCAAGCAGCTTAAACTAGATAATTAGTTTATCTTTCCAACGAGTCCAAGAAGTTTAAATTCTGATAAAATGGCTAGAAGTTATGACCCCCAGACTGGATCACTTAGACATTGGACTAGATCTGCAGGAACAACAGTGATTTGGCATGATCTTCTATTTATTTCAGCTCTTGAGACTCATTTTTATCATCTTGGACATTATACTAACTTCCTTTTGCATGTGCAACAGCAATTTGGTTGATAGAATGTTGATTCTGCATCTCTGGATCAACAGGGTACCTCTGTATATTCATCCTTCCAAGACGGCTCCAGTTGGCTCCTTTGTACTCTTAGACCTACAATAAACAAGACCAAGCATCAATTTCATCATAAACAAGTCATTTTCCATCAATTTGGATCAAAACATGTCCATTTAAAGTCATGGATCAGTCAAAAACAACTCATTGTCAATGTTGCTTCCTTATAGACAACTTCATAAATCTAGTGATTTTTTGTATTTTTCATCATTTTTGAGTACCCATTTGGCCAACATGATGATTAGGGAAGTTTTTGTGGTCATTAGAATCCATTTACAGACTTTTATTTCATATTTTTCTAGCCTTTTCTGCAAAAAGTGAGATTTTTGGGGGTCACAGACTTTTCATGTGTAGTGGCATTAATTGTCGCAAAACATGCCAAAAATCCACACAAACTTGATAAAATGTTCATCATGATGTGACAACTAGTTATGCAATTCAAATCCATCGAGAAAATCCAAAATGCTCTTTGAAAAACTCAATTTCTAAGCCAAAATGCCAAAAAACGCGGGTTTTGGGTGTCACGGACTAAAAGTCGATGCAATGCAATTCTAGTGCAGGTCATAGAGGTTCATTTTTAGCGCAAAATGCTTTTGCGCTACTTTTGGGTGCCACTGACTTGTGCGAGTTTGAGCTCGGACTGACTAATAGCATAAGGTCGTTTGGGGTGGATTGTAGCGCAAGTCGGTAAGGTCGATTTTCAGCACAAAACATAATAGGCTCAGTCGGTGAGGATTTTCAATGCAACTGACTAGCGCAGATTTCTCTATCTACCGACCAAGTGCAGTGAAGGCAAATATTAGCACAAGTCAGTTGAAGCCCGTTTTAGCACTTTTCTTCGAAATTGTCTCAGCAGGGATTTTTGGTCTGATTGACTTAGCGGTAGCTTGGAGGGAGGTCGGTCAGAGGCAAATTTGGCACAAAAATCAGTAGAAGGCATTTTTAGTGCAAAAGTCGGTAGAAGGCATTTTTAGCACAAAGGTCGGTAGGAGGCATTTTTAGCGCAAGATTTGGAATGTCTAGGGTGAAAGTATATTTAAAAATATATTTAAGTATAAGTTTCTTATACTTTAAATATTTTTAAATATACTTTCAGGATGTTTGAGATGGGTTCTAGATCCATAGGATTTCATATGCAAATTCTAGAAATTGAGGTTCCACCAGATTTTAGACTTAGCCATTTTCAAGATTTTCAAGGTTTCAGACTTAGCCAAATCAAGGCTCTAGGATCATGCGACAAGATGAAAGCTTATGGACCCCTGAGTGAAATCTAATGGAATTTGACACAATTTTGCAACTGTAAGATCTGGAAACTAAGAATTTCAACATAACACATCCTGCAGAAGCAATCTCAAGGGCAATATCCAGTGACATGGGATATTGGAGCAAAATGTAGTAACACCCAATTTCAGTGCAAAAGGCAACAAATGGCTATCTTTCAAGCACAAGACCACTCAAGACACTTCCAAATTAATCATGCATGACATCAAATCACTTCAAACATGCCAAGAACTGAAATTTGAAGCAAATCCTGCATTCTAAGCACAATTTCACCTTCTCATCATCATAAGGCAGAAAGGTTGAGACTTCAAGCCAAAGCAAAAGAGGGGGTCTCCATTTGGCAAAATGGGGCATGTGTGCAAGGCACAACACTTACGAGGGTGTTCAGGCTGTAGTACAAAG
Source organism: Cunninghamia lanceolata (assembly GCA_027924645.1). Lineage (NCBI taxonomy): Eukaryota > Viridiplantae > Streptophyta > Pinopsida > Cupressales > Cupressaceae > Cunninghamia > Cunninghamia lanceolata. The sequence continues at coordinate 172,889 of BSBN01001561.1, forward strand.
ACATAATAGACCCCAAGCTTGCCATTCATGAATTGACAACAATCAAGAGAGGATTAAATGAGAATGTAGTTGAATTTAACAAGAAGTTTGTGATGACAATGAGAAAGGTTCCTCCCAATCTTAGACCAAATGAATCAATGTGCTTGATTCTCTACTTTGGAGCCTTTGATGCAAAGCTGGGGTATTGTATTCGTGATAAGAATCCTCAAACCTTGAGAGAAGCCTACACCCTAGAAATTAACATAGAAAGCAACATGAGAGCATCCAAAAAACATGTCAAAAGAGATTATGTGAAAATCCTAAAACTAGAGCAATAGCTTCAAACAAACATGTCACTACTGAAGATAAGTTAGACAAGTTAATGGGAGCAGTGGAAGATTTATCCTATAGAGTTGCAAGGAATAAAAAAGGTTTGCCTACTAACAATGTTGCTACTCACTTCAATGAGGGGCATAGACTTCATAACCAGCCATATAATTATGATTGGTAAAAGAAACCAAGAAATCTAGATAAGCAGGTTACTCCAAGACAAGGAAACCTAAGAGCACGGGATGAAAACACTCCTGACCCTCTAAGAAAAGACCATTCGAATGTGCAAGATGATACTTTGTGGTGTGAGGTGTGTTTCTTGCCTCATGACCCTGCAAATTATGTTTTTTTAGCTGACATATCCAAGGAAACTAACTTCCCAAATGATGAAGGAGCTACTAAATACTATGAAGAAGGTGACATAAATCAATTTGATGATTATGAGGAGGATGATTTCTTCCAATATGATTTTGTTGAGCACCAAGGACAACATAATGTTTCACCTTATGATTTTCAACATTTAAAAGAGATCATACGACAAAAGTATAACAAATCTAGACCTTCTAAGGAGGACATTAAAGATTTCATGGAGGCTGCAGTCATGCAGGTCCAAAGTGGATATCATCTCCAGAATAGGCAGGTAAATTCTCGTAGTAATGATCAGAATGTGGCATCACCAAAGGTGCCTAATCTAGTTGCTGACAAAGGAAAGCAAAAAGTAAGTGATGATGTTGGGAAGAGACATGCAACAAATAAGAACACAAAGAAATCAACTCCTAAGAAAAAATCACCAGTGCAGCAAAAGTACATCCCAAAAGGCATAAATGTAAAGGCATCAACAACTAATCATCAAAAACAAAAGGGGGCAGATCCTGACAACAAGCATGATTCAACAGTGAAGAATTCTCATGAAGAGCAGTCCACACCTAATGTAGATCAAGTATTCTCTTCTATTCCTGACAATCATGTTGTTATTGTTCCTTCGTCCACCCCATTACCTAGTTATGTTCCCATCGATATGGATCAGTGTTTAAGTCAAATGAAAATTGTAGTCCCAACATCTGAATTGCTTCTAGAATTCTAGAACATAAGGATAGGCTGCTGCAATACATCACTGCCCCAACTGTATTAGAGGACTGAATAATTCCCATACCTGACCATGAAGAGAAAGATGATGAAGAGATTGTAGAAGAGATACCTGAGGTTTACCTTGGGATTATGTTTGTGCATGATTCAAATAGGATTGATCCTTTTTACACCTCGTTGATAAATGGATGTTTGGTGCATAATTGCATGTTAGGTTCTAGTGCATCAAGCAATGTAATGCCTCGAGAGATCATGGAATTTTTGGGATTGTGTAATGCTACTTTTCCCCAGAGTTATTTAATTATTTGCAGTAGATTTATTATGGTTAATATTTAGAGTTAGGATAATATAGACTATTAAATAATGTGTAAACAACAAAAGTAAATTACAACATTGATAATTTAATAAGATCTCTAATGTAAATCATTAACAAGATAAATTGGATAACATAATCACATAAATATTCCCAATATCTTTATTAATAATAAATTCAATACTTATCTAAATCATTGAGCACTTGGATCAACCACTCTCACCCTAGGAATATTTTAGTGGTCTTGGCCCTAGCTATGGCATACTTTAGGAAAAAATAGTTCCTTTCGAAACATAGCATTCTATTATGCTCTCATACAAGTGTTGGTTCTAGAAGAACAATGCTCAACATAGTGTTGGTTCTAAAAGAACAATGCTCAACACTAGTGCTGATTCTAAAAGAATAATGCTCAACACAATACTCTTACATAAGTGCTAGTTCTTAAAAGAACAATGCTCAACACAAGTACTCTTACACAAGTGTTGGTTCTTAAAAGAACAATGCTCAACACAAGTACTCTTACACAAGTGTTGGTTCTTAAAAGAACAATGCTCAACACAAGTGCAAACCAAGCCCTGGCTAGGACTGTCCTGAGTTATACGTTGTACCCCAGGTTAGGACACACTCTATGTACCCCCTTCTCCTAATACCCATATCCCACCAAACCACTTCCTTCTTCTTTGAGTGTTCTCCATGCCCTTTCCAAGTCTCACACAAATGCCTTATATAACCTTGTAAGGGGTGGTTTCCAAACCATCACACCCTTTCACAAAGGTTGTCATTAATAGTTAGTTAGTAAGCATAATAATTCCTCCCTTTTAAAAGGTTTTTTTTTTAATAAATATTCTTTATTTATCTCCACTTTAACCAAAGGATCATAATATCCTTTATTTTCCATCTCCATTTTAATTATAAATCGTTAAATAAGCTTTACCCTCTTATATTTTAAAAGGGTTATTCATGAATAGTTTTATTTTTCCATATAGGGGAAAAAGTCACATAACAGATTGAAGGTGTCCAAGACCTATGGTAAATGTTTTGCAATGGAATCAAGGAAGTGAATGTTATTGGAGTTGTGAAAGGTGTGGGAGTATAGTTGGTTACTTATCCTAATAAATGTTTTGTAATGGATATCATCATAGTCGAATGTCCTGTCAAGAAAATGGGTAGCCTTAATTGGTAGTAGTCTACAAATAGATTTGTCTTATGTTGCAATACATGTTGATGGAAAAGAGGTTAAGTACATAGAGAGAAGAAGATGGGTTTTATTGTGAAGGATCTAGAACAACCTAGAAATGAAGTGCAACACGGAGATGAAGAACATGACAACTTTTGTGGGAACTTTGATGACAATATCAATTTTTGCACTGATCTGACCTTGTCTCTGGTGCCTTCTTGTTATGAGGATAATGATGTATGGAGGATGCATTTTGATGGTGCTTGTTCACAGGAAGGAAATGGAGTAGGTGTAGTTCTACCGTCTCCAAATGGTACACAACACAAGTTTGGTTTTAGACTGAATTTTGAATGCACAAGCAATGCAGCAGAGTGTGAGGCTTTGTTGCTGGGGTTAAAAACTGTTGTCAGGTATGGAATTAAGTGCCTAAGTATTTTTGGTGATTCGGAGCTAATTGTTTCTCAATTTAGAAGTTCTTACACAACAAAGGAGAAGAGGATGAAAATGTATAGGAATGCAGTTTGGGACAACATTAAGTTGTTTGACGCTTTTGGCATTAAATGGTTGGATAGGACTGAAAATACCATGGCAGATGCTCTTGCTGTCGTGGCATCAAAGTTTGATGTATCTTTATCCTCCCCTCACTACACATATAGTGTTGAAATCCTCACTAGGCCCAGCATTCCCGATAATATTTATAGCTAGCAAGTTTTTAGTGATGATAAGCATATTTATGACTTCTTGAGATGTATAGGTGAATTTGATAATCAGAAGATTGATAGGAATTCAATGGTTGAGGTAGAAGAAGGAAAATAAACTATCTTTGGGAATGAAGTTATCCAACTCAAAACTAATACCATCCCAAGATGTCTTGTGGCCATAGAGAGAATGTTTGACAACAATGATTGCTACAAGACAAGAAGTAAGCCAATCAATGAAAATAATGTAGAGGGAGTGAATTTAGGTACTAATTCAGCTCCAAAGATGATTTACATTGGTAAGAAGTTGAAGCCAATAGAAAGATAATTGTTGATCATCTTGTTAAGAAAATTTAAGAAATGTTTTGCATGGTCATATGATAAGTTGAAAGCATATAGGGAAGACTTGTTTGAACATACTATCCCTTTGGAACCTGATGCAGAACCATTTAGGCAGAAACAAAGGCCTATTAATCCCATATTGGCTTCCCAAATGGAAAAGGAACTAATGAAGTTGAAGGAAGGCAGAATAATTAAAGCAGTAAGGTATTCAGATTGGGTCTCCAACTTAGTCCCAATTAGAAAGAAGAATGGAGACATAAGGATCTGTGTGGATTTCAAAAATTTGAATATTAAATCCCTTAAGGTAATTATCCTTTGCCTAGCATGGACCATTTGTTGCAAAGAGTTGTTGGATTTGAATTGATGTCTATGATGGATGGCTTCTCGGGCTACAATCAGGTAATGGTCAAGGACTCTAAGCAATATAAGACTGCTTTCACTACTCCTTGGGGCACATTTGTATATGTGAGAATGTTGTTTGGACTCAAAAATATCGAAGCCACCTTTTAAAGAGTTATGGATGTTGCATTTGCTGGGATGATCAATGAGATCATGGTGGTCTATCAAGATGACTTGACTGCCTACTCCAAAAATAGAGATAATCATTGCAAGCATTTGGGGCTGATCTTCTAGAGATGCTTGGAGTATAAGATTTCATTAAATCCTAAAAAGTGTGTGTTTGGTGTTGAAGAAGGTAAGCCTCTGGGACATGTTATATCTAAAGATGGACTAAGGATTGATCCAAAAAGGGTCAAAACAATTGACCTTGTCCCTTAACCCAAAACTATCAAGGCGGTGCAATCCTTCTTTGGACAAATAAACTTTGTAAGGAGATTCATTCCTAACTTTGCAAAGAAGACCAAATCAATCTCCAAGGTTCTCAAGAAAGGACAATCCTTTGGCTGGGATAAGGAATCAATAGATTACTTAATGGATATCAAAAATGCACTCAAGACAACACTTGTGCTATCTAGTCCTAATTACTCTAGGCCTTTTTCAATTGTTCTCTTTTGCTTCTTACTACACCATTGTTGTTGTTTTTAAAAAATGCTGATGGATTTGAACAACCCACAACATTCTTTAGTAAATCATTGCAAAATGTTGAGCTAAACTATTCTATCATGGAGAAACATGCTTACGCTCTTGTCAAGGCTATCAAAAATTTCAAACCTTATCTCATAGGAGCTAAAATCACAACCTATGTGCCTCATACAGTTGTAAGAGATGTCTTCATTCAGCAAGAGGCCTCAGGGAAAAGATGTATATGGATTAATAAGATCTAGAAATATGACATGGAGGTACAAATTATAAAGCTAGTCAGAGGTAAAGGCCTTGCTAAGTTAATGGCAGACACAAAATTCGAAGCAACATAAGTAAATCAGGTAAACTCTAATTCTGATTTAACTCTTTGTCAATTGAAGGATGATCCTTGGTATAAGGATATAATTTTCTATTTGGAGAATTTGAATTGCCCTCCAAATATGAGTCATAGTCAAAAAAGGATGATGAAGTTGGCAGCCCAGAAATATGTTGTAGTTCAAGGCCAACTTATGTGGAGAAATCTTGATGGCATGCTGTTGAAATGTCTAGATTTCTGAGCAGTCCATCAAGGTCATGGATGAGTGTCATCAAGGATTGTGTGGTGGGCATTTCATGTCCAAGACTATTGCCCACAAAATAATGAGAGCCAACTATTGGTGGCCTACATTGTTCAAGGACATGGACCAATTTGTCAGGAAATGTGATCCTTGTCAAAGATTTGCTGGCAAGATGAAATATTCAGGTGCACTACCTCTTACTTTTGTGATAGCTATAGCTCCATTTCAGCAGTGGGGTCTATATTTTATAGGAGAAATTGTAGAGAGGCCCAATAATGGATATAGATGGATCCTTGTTGCCACAAATTACTTTACCATGTGGGTGGAGGCAATGCTTACCAAAAATGCAACATCAAAACTAGTAATTGAATTCCTGACAAATAACATTATTACTAGGTTTGGTGTGCTTGCAAGAATTGTTACAGATAATGCATTGCGTTTTAAATCTCATGATCTTCTTGATGCTTGTTCTAAATATGGGATAGCTATAACCCATTCTTCTCCCTATCACCCACAAGGAAATATCCAAGCTAAGTCTAGTTACAAGAGCATGTAATAAACATAATAAAATAACACTTGAATTAAATAAGAAAAGGTGGGACGATAAACTCAAGTATGTTGTTTGGGTTGATAGGGTCACTTAAAAAAGGTAATTGCAAGAAGCCCCTTTGAAATGGTTTATGGAGTAGAAGCTAAGCTTCCCATCACCCTTAAACTACATGTCTACAAACTACTACAAGGGATTGGAGGAAATGAAGATTTGATGTCATTTCCTTGAGAGTATATGAGCTGACTGAACTTGATGAAGCTAGGAGCATTGCACATGACATAAATATGCTACAACAACAAAAGGTCAAGCATTTGTTTGACAAGAGGGCAATCCAAAGGAATTTTCAAATAGGGGACTTGGTTCTCATGTGGAATTCCAGGTCTGAAGACAAGGGAAAGCATGGGAAATTTGAAGCTATATGGGTGGGTCCCTATGTGATCACTGATAAGTGCAACCCTACTACATTTTACCTCAAGAGTTTGGAGGGAGAATTTATGGAGCTTCCATTCCATGGACACCATCTCAAACAATACTTCTCTTGAGGATATGTGTATGTAGCCCTTTGCAAATATGCATATATCCTTCATGTTATGTGTTTTGGTGTTTTTGCCTTGTGGTCATTGTCCCCTTCCCTATTTTTGGTTGGACCCTTGCTCTTTCCTCTTGGTCTGTACCCTAGAGATAGCTAGATTCTCATTGTGTCAGTGCTTGACACACATCCCCAATTAGAGCCAATGTTGTGACTCCAATTTTCAAGCCCCATAATTGAAAAATCTTGTCAAATTCATCAAACTTCCCTAGGGAGTCCCCATGTATTTGCCTTGTTTTGCATGCCCTGAAAGGTGTGAAAACCCTAAACAAATCTTGAGAAATTTCTAACTTTCTTTAGTCTTTTTTGATTCTGGTAGAAATTTGGACCCCATCAGGATTTGTGAGACTTTTTCTTCTATCAGGATGTATCCTGACCTCCCTTATTCCCCCTCTCCCCTTGGCATGCTTTTCCTTGCAAAAACTTTGCCTCCATCTAGACTAGTGGGCCTTTTCTGCCCATCCAGATATATCTGGTTACCCTATGCTTCCTCGCATCCCTTTTTCTCCTGCTTCCTCCTGTAAAGTTTCCCCAGGTCCCTTGGGCAGGACTTTGACCCGAATCAAGATGTATCTGAGTGCCTCTCTTCTCCCTGCATCCTGATCACCAACGCCTTCCCACATATCTAGTGCCGCTTCCCAGTCTCACTTTTCAACAAATGTGAAGGTTTGATGTAGATGCAGATAATCTACATCCAGCCTCTGGTCCCGCCCCTATTTCCTTACTTTCCCTTTCGCATTCCATTCTATGGAACTTCGATCCAGATATGGATATATCTGGATCCCCCTATTTCCTCACTCATTTTGTAACCCCTTCAACCTTCACATATCCTTATCCCATCCAACTCTTGCTTTCCTCCTTTTGCATGTCCTAGCAGAGGTTTCCCCCTTGATCTAGATACATTCAGATGCCCTTCCAGCACCCGCATATCCCGTAACCCCCTGGATACCCGCATATCTGGTTCTACCTAGGATCTTCACCGATCTGATTCCCTCCATTTTCCCAGCATATCTTGTCCTACCCCAAACTCCCACATTCATGACCCCCTTGGGATCCTACAAACTTCAAAAGGGCATAAAATTCAAAAATTGAACATTTCTAGCTACCTCTAGATGAACAGGAAACCTCTGTGGAATGCCATTAATGTTGGGTAGATGAACTCCAAGAACTCCAGGACTAATGTGGGCCCTTTGATGATGAATTTCTTGCACTTGGGCATGGTCTTGCACTCCAAATCGAGGGTTTTTCTGAGATGACTCATGTGAAAGTGAGGTAAGCAGCATGGTTGCCCATTTTTAGGTCTCTAAATGGTCAAAATCCTTTCTCCACACCTCCTTCTAGAAAAGGTAGAGTACATAATACACTTTGCATTCATTTGAAAAGGAAGGGGAAAGAGTTTTTGTGTAGAGCATAGGTCAAAAATATAGAAAATTTATAACTAATTAACATGTTTCACCTGGTTAGGGCTTTGAAGACATTTGTATTATAATTCTAGTTAGGTTCTTATTCAAAGGCAATGAATGGACATTGTAATATTCAAAAAGTGAATTAAGCATGTAGATTTGGCTTCTTTTCAAGTGTCTCCTCGGGTGTGTGCTGAGTTTTTGGTATATTTATTATATACCCTATTCACATTTTATTGTTTTGAGCATTTTACATCACTAGTTGGTCTATGTGGATTGTAAAACACTTTTACAATGTTGTTGTAATGGTATCCTCTATTTGAATGCATGAAATTTAGTATGTACCCATGGATCATTGAAGAATGCTTTTAATTTAGCCATGCAATCCTATTGTTGTTACTATGTTGTGTAGAGGCCAACTTACATAATAGGTTATTAACATTATGTTTGTTGTTGCCTTGATTAGGTGGCAAATTTGGTTACTTTGGTGTCCCCTTTGCATGTTTATCTTGACTCTATAGCCCCAGCTGGAGTAGGCACCAATCTATTTTATGCTCAACAAACCTTTTCCTTCACACCATCAAACATAAAAAAACACAAATATATTACCTATTTCAAGTTATTTGTTTTACCCACATCCATGTTCTTGAGGAATGCTAATGTATTAGGGGTTGTAATAGCATTATTTGAAGTTCCCACATGATTGTGTCTCTATTTATAATGATGTAGTACCCTGAATCCATCAAACCATCATATAGGTGGCTTAGTGAAAATTTTTGGAGTTCTTATGCATTGGGTATGGTTTGATCTAGGGTTTCTTATACTGTTGTTGTTAAATCTATATCTCATACACCTTAGGGAATTACCCCTTGGTCTAATAGAGCCAAAAGATGAAGGTCTTACCCACCTTAATCATGTTGGCCTTAGTTGCCTCATCCTGAAGATAAGTCAGTGATCTATTTATAGAGTTAGACACCCTTAGCATTCAAGAATTGGTCAGATTTAGGGATTGGAGGAGCATCAACTTTGTGCACCAATAGGAATGAGGCTTAGGGATCCATGATACCACCTCCTTTAAGGTATGTTGGTATTGAAAAGTTTGGGAGCTTGCTAAAGCAAAGATCAAGATTTAGGAGGATCGAATGCTCCAATACTAGAGAAGAGGAAAACCTAAAGGATTGGGAAGGGACACAAGAACTAGGACTTTGGAATATGGCTTACATAATCTAGTGTTAAATGAATTCCTTGAGGCCCAAATCCAAAAAATTATAAAGTCGACAAGAGTCAGGGTTTCACGATACTTCACAATTTTGGCATTGCAACATGGCAGATCGAGAAACTTGAGGAAAAGGTACCAAGGTAAGCAAAGTCTTGAAAAGCCTAAAAATGGAAAAAACACTCAAATTTAACACCTAAGACTTAGTATTTTGAATAAATGATCCTCTTCAAGGGATTTAAGGATGGAATCTTCCCTTCTTGACCTAAGATGAATAACCCTTGAAAATATAAAGAATTGGAGCCATTCTTATAAACCACAAGGAAATAAGGGAAACCAAGACCAAGAAAGGTAGCCAAAAGAGAGGGGGATCCCAATTTCACCAATAAAAAATGGGGTGTGTGTGCAAGGCACAAGAGTTTCATGACTTAGTTAGTCAAGTGATGGTGAGAGAAACCTAGGCACAACAAAAGGAACTCTTAAATACTTGCATGTCGACAAGATTTATAGATACGACACTATAATGATCTCTTCAAAATGACTACCCTTGTCATCTAAAGCATAGTATTGAGAACGTGAGGCTACTTAATTTTCCTTTATTAGTTATGTATAAATGTCAAACTACCATAGTAAGATTGTGGGAAATTCTAAGAGGGGTTGTTACTGCAAAGACCTTAGTTTTGGATTTAGGAAAAGACCTTATTTTTGGATTTAGGAAAAGACCTTAACTCCCTCTAGCCACGTTGGACTGATATAAAACCTTGTTTGCTGATTTTGAACCAATTGTTGCATTCTTTAAACCTTATAACAATAGACAAGATGTTTGGATGGTGAAATTCATGGATGGAGTTGTTAGGCTACAATCTTAGACTAAATCCAACCCTTTTATAACACAATAGTCAAATGTTGTCTTTATTTTGTTTTATTCCGTATTTATGTAGTACCCTATAACCATCACAAAGGGGCTAGCTCTTACCATGGTTAACTTCTAATATGAAACCTATTTTTGAGTAAGACCTTCGATGCAAATTGTTGTTACAAAAAAGTTCTATTTTTTAATTATTTGACTAACTATTTAAAGAGCTTGTAGCAAGGGTATGCATCTAAGATGTTAGAAATTTAATATGGTCATTACTACTAAAGATGGTGTAGATTGTGGCTTAGGAAACCCTTCTACTCCTAATGTGATATTTATCCATGCTTGATCATATACTCCACTTTCATGAAGTTCTTTATCTATGATAATGACTTAATATGGGCAATATTTAATTGTATGGCCATTTGAAGAAGCTAAATTAACAAATTTACTAGGGTTGCACTTGGCAACACTAAATTTAGTTTTAGATAGGGCAACAAGATAAGGAGATGAATGTTGCATTTCTAAATGAAGACCTTAATTGATTTGCATACCTAATGTCATCGAATAAAACCTAGGAGCTCTGATATGAGTAAGATCTAATAAGAGGTATATGGGGATAGGTACAAGGTCTCATGAATCCATGTTGAGAGCATTAATGACTTTTAGGACATGAGTAGGCTTCCATTTATGCAAATAGTACTTTGATAAGATAAAATATTCATATTGCAAGAGTAGGTGATGATTGTTTGTACCTCAAAATTCTGACTAGCACAATGAATGCTTGCAAATAATGATTTATGGATTTAGGAGATGATTAATGAGTTGCAAAAGGGGCAATTTTGTGTATTGCTAGGGTGTAGAACAAGCAACTTTACAATTGGAGTGTTGTGGCATTAAACTATTAGCACCAACATGTTCAATTGGGTGGGTTTATGCTAGAGGATGCCTCTTTTTTCTACCAATGGATCCCAAACCTTATGGGCTAAAATGATTGGATGAGGTCTCTTAAGAGACTTAAGAACTTGTAAAAGTGACAATCTTCGACTAGATGGTATGGAAATACCATGGCACCTAGAGACTTCTTATTTTTTACTACAGTTGGGTAGGGAGGTATTCTAAAACAATCTCTCTTAGTTCCATCTAGCTCAAATCAGTTTTCTCATGCTAACACTGAATCTAAAGTTGTAAAAAGGGGCAATTTGTGTAGTTCTCAAGAGTGTCAAACAAGTAACTCTGCAAACTCGGTGTCATGGCATTAAATCAATAGTTCCAATAAATCTAGTCGAGTGGTTTTATGCTAGAGGAGGCCTCATTCTACCACCAAGGGTTCCCAAACCTTCTAGGCTAAAATAGTCAGATGATATCTCTTAAGAGAAATAAGAGCATAAAAGTGACAAAATTTAATGAGATGGTATGGAAAGATCATGGCACCTAAAGACGTCTTTTTTGTTCTTGTAGTTGGGTAGCAAGGTTATCTAATAAACTTTTCTTGATTTCATCTAGCTCAAAGTGGATTTCTTATGCTAGTGTCAAATCTAAAGTTACAAAAAGGGGCAATTTTTTATAGTGCTAGGACGTTGAATAAACAACTTTACAAATGGAGTGTCATGGCATTAAACTAATAGCACCAACACATTAATTTGGGTGGGTATATGCTATAGGATGTCTCATTCTCATCGAGGGCTCCAAAACCTTCTAAACTACAACAGTCAGATGAGATCTATTAAGAGACCTAAGAGCATAGAAGTGACAAACTTTGACGAGGCTATGTAGAAAGACCATGGTACCTAGAGACATCTTGTTTGTTCTTATAGTTGGATAGTGAGGTCCTCTAAAAAATATCTTTCAATTTTGTCCATCTCAAAGTAGTTTTCTTGTGCTAGTGTCAAATCTAAAGTTGCAAAAATGGACAATTTGATGTAGTGCTAGGGTGTAGAATGGACAAATTTAAAAATGAAGTGTCGTGGAATTAAATCAATAACACAAACACATCTAGTTGGGTGGGTTTATACTATAGGAGGCCTCATTCCACCATTGAGGGCTCCAAAACCTTATGGGCTACAATGATGAAACAAGTTCTCTTAAGAGACCTAAGAGCACAAAAGTGACAAACTTTGTTGAGACGGTATGGAAAGACTATGACACATAGAGACATATTGTTTGCTCCTACAATTGGACAATTAGGTCCTCTAAAAAAACCTCTCTTAATTTTGTCCAACTCAAAGTGGTTTGCTTGTTCTAGCACCGAATCTAAAGTTGCAAAAAGAGGCAATTTCATGCAATGTCAAGGTATAGAATGAATAATTTTACAAATGGAGCACCATAGGTTAAACCAATAGCACTAACATGTTCATTTAGGTGGTTATATGCTAGATTAGGCCTCATTCTACCAGCAAGGGCTCCCAAACCTTCCAAGATACAATAGTCAGATGAGGTCTCTTAAGAGACCTAAGAGCATAAAAGTGATAAACTTCAATAAGATGATATGTAAAGACCATGACACCTAGAGAGTTTTTGTTTCAATAAGGTGCTACAATTGGGCAGCAAGGTCCTCTACAAAAACCTCTCTTAGTTTTGCCCAACTCATAGTGGTTTGCTCGTGCTAGTGTCAAATCTAAAGTTGCAAAAAGAGGCAATTTTGTGTAGTGCTAGGGTGTAGAATGAGCAACTTTACAAATAGAGTGTCGTGGCATTAACCAATAACACCAACATGTCTAGTTGCTTGAGTATATGTCAGAGAAGGCATCATTCCACCACCAAGGTCTCTCAAACCTTTTTGGCTACAATGGTTGGACAAAGTCTCTTAAGAGACCTAAGAGCATAAAAGTGACAAACTTTGATGAGATGGTCTAATATGGAAAGACAGTGGTACCTAGAGATGTCTTGTTTGATTATATAGTTGGGAAGTGAGGTCCTCTAAAAAAATCCTCTTGGTTTCATCTAGCTCAAAGTGGTTTGTTCATGTTAGTGTGGAATCTAAGTTGCAAAAAGTGGTAATTTCATGCAATACTATGGTGTAGAATGAACAACTTTACAAATGAAGTATTGTGGCATTAAATCAATAGTGCCGACATGTATGGTTGGGTGGATATATTCTAGAGGAGAATTCATTCTTCCATTGAGGGATCTTGAACCTTCTAGGCTATAATGGTCAAACAAGGTATCTTAAGAGACCCAAGAGCCCAAAAGTGCCAAAATTTGATGAAATAGTATGGAAAGACTGTGACACTTAGAGATATCTCATTTGTTCCTACAATTGGGTAGTGAGATCCTATAAAAAACCTCTCTTGATTTCGTCCATCTTAAAATGGTTTGTATGTGCTAGTGTTGAATCTAAAGTTGTAAAAATGGGTAATTTCATGCAATGCTAAGGTGTAGAACAAGCAAATTTACAAACATAGTGTCATGGAATTAAGCCAATAGAACCAACATGTACAATTGGGTGGGTATATGCTAGAGGAGGCATCATTCCACCATCAAGAGCTCCCAAACCTTCGGGGCTATAGTTGTCAGACAAGGTCTCTTAAGAGACCTAAGAGTGTAAAAATGACAAACTTCTACAAGATAGTATGGAAAGATTATAACACCTAAAGATGTCTTGTTTATTCCTATAATTAGGTAGTGAGGTCCTCTAAAAAAACCTCTCTCAATTTTGTCTAGATCAAAGTGGTTTTCTTGTCTCGAATCAAATCTATAGTTGTAAAAAGGGACAATTTGGTGCAGTGCTAGGATGTAGAACAAGAAACTTTACAAGTGGAGTGTCATGTCTTTAAACCATTAGCACCAACATGTCTATTTGGGTGTGTTTATGCTAGAGGAGGCCTCGTTCCATCACTAAGGGCTCTGGAATCTTTCAAGATACAATATTCGAATGAGATATCTTAAGAGACCTAAGAACAAAAAAGTGAAAAACTTCAATGAGACGATATGGAAAGATCGTGGCACCTAGATATGTCTCATTTATTCCTAGATATGTCTCAGTGAGATCCTCTAAAAAAATCTCTCAATTTTGTGTAGGTCAAAGTAGTTTGTTCATGTTAGCATTGAATCTAAAGTTGTAAAAAAGGGCAAGTGTGTGTCATGCTAGAGTGTAGAATGACCAACTTTGCAAATAAAATGTCATGGCATTAAACCAATAACATCAACATGTCTAATTAGGTTGGTTTATGGTAGAGGAGGCATCATTCCACCACTAAGGGTTCTTAAACCTTTCAAGCTATAATAGTTGGATGAAGTCACTTAAGAGACGTAAGACTGTAAAGTGACAAACTTTGATGAGATGATATGGAAAGACTGTGGCACCTAGAGATGTATAATTTATTCCTAGATTTGGGTAGCAAGGTCCTATAAAAAATCTCTCTCAATTTCATCTATCTCAAAGTGGTTTGCTTGTGCTAGCACTAAATCTAAAGTTATGAAATGACAATTTCAAGTAGTGCTAGGGTGTAGAATGAACAATTAGGTAAATGGAGCAATGTGGATTTAAACTAATAGCACCAACATGTCTACTTGGGTGAGTTTATTCTAGAGGAGGCCTCATTCCACCACCAAGGGCTCTTAAACCTTTTGAGCTATAATGGTTGAATGAGGTCTCTTAAGAGACCTAAGAGTGTAAAAGTAAAACTTTGATGAGACATTATGGAAAGACCGTGGCACCCAGAGATGTCTTGTTTGTTCTTGAAGTTGGGTAATGAGGTCCTCTCAGTTCATCCAGCTCAAAGTAGTTTTTCCATGCTAGCATTAAATCTAAAGTTGCAAAAAGTGGTAATTTCATGTAGTGTTAGGGTGTAAAATAAGCAACTTTGTAAATGAAGTGTTGTGGCATTAAACTAATAGTGCCAACACATTTCCAGGTTGGGTGGGTTTATTATATAGGAGGCCTCATTCTACCATTGAGATCTCTCAAACCTCCTAGGATACAATGGTCATACGAGTTCTCTTAAGAGACCCAAGAGCCTAAAAGTAACAAACTTTGATGAGATAGTATGGAAATATCATGGCACCTAGGGATGTCTTATTTGTTCCTACAATGGGGTAATGAGGTCATCTAAAAAATCTCTATCAGTTCTATCCATCTCAAAGTGGTTTGCTCATGCTAGCGCCAAACCTAATATTGTAAAAAGGGGCAATTTGGTGTAGTGCTAGGGTGTAGAACAAGAAACTTTACAAATAGAGTGTCATGGAATTAAACCCATAGCACCAACACATCCATTTGGGTAGGTTTATCCTAGAGGAGGCCTTATTTTTCCACTGAGGGCTCCCAAACCTTCTGAGTTACAATGGTTGGATGAGGTCTCTTAAGAGACCTAAGAGCATAAAAGTGACAAACTTGGACGAGACAATATAGAAAGGCCCTGACATCTAGAGATGTATCATTTGTTTCTACAATTGGGTGATGAGGTCCTCTAAAAAAACCTCTCTCAGTTTTATCCAACTCAAAGTGGTGTGTTTGTGCTAGCACCAAATCTAAGTAGCAAAAAGTGGCAATTTCATGCAATGCTAGGGTGTGGAACAAACAAATTTACAAACAAAGCACTATGACATTAAACTAATAGTGTCGACACATAATTAATACTTGTGACTCCTAGAGGTAAGATACATAATACTCTCAAATCCTACCATATACTCTTTAAAAAAATACTTTTATCATTAATTCTGATGATTCATATTACATGACCATATGATAACAATACTTGTGAGTAGGGTGCAATATTTTTGTATATAGCTCATAATGTCAAAAATGATTATACATGCAACATAATCTTAAATGCTCTAAAATCACGATGCATGTATCATCTTATGATTTAAAATGATTATACATACAACTTAAGTGTCAAAGTAGGAATACATGCACACAAGAAATAAATTATATTGTATATCAAGGTGTATATAAAAATATGTGATAATGGTATACAATACAAAAATTTGGCATATATGCCAACTCAAAACATTTTTTATAAAATGTGGCATTTGCCATCTGAATAATCTATATAGAATCTACATGTCAAATAGCTACATCAAATCCTAAAGGTTCACTTGATCCTCTGCCTGTGGTGAATCCTTAACTTGTGGTGAATTTATTGATTGCAATGAATCATTTGTGTGTGTTGGAGGGGTTGCCTATTGTGGGTTGGCAGGCTATCCAGTGGTCTCTCAACTTGTGGTGGATCCTCAAAAAGTGGTCTCTTGGTGCTACGATGCCTACTAGTTGATGGATGCAAATTTGACTGCAACAAGAAGTCAAACCACAAATTTGATTAATTATTTCAACAGTAAATAAATAATTTAGACAACCAAATAGAAACTTTTCTACTACAAAACAAACATATACAACCAATGAGGCCTTTGGCATTGACTAAGGAGTTGGCACATATTAACCACTAAGAGTTCCTGTATGATTTAAACAACAAGAATGTAAGATTGTATGTACATAATCATAATAACTTTAATTAACATCTAAATCACTATAATGAACTCTAAACTCTAAACTATCAATTAAAGCAAAATTCAATTCAATTACTTTGATTCATTGTCGATTTTTAAAGAGTCAATCAATGAATGGTGGTCTTATTAGATGATTAGGTGTCCTACTAAAGCATGCTGAGTATGGTGGCACATCACTCACATTTGGAATAGACTATAAAAGTAAAATAGCATTGATATAAATTAACATATAAGTACTAACAAAAAGGAAATGCATATAATAAAAAAAGGGTTAAATGTGTAGAAAACTTCATAAGTTATCAAGTCTAAGCCAAATTGAATGGTAGAAAGTGTACCTTGATGGAATTTGTAAGATCCTCCTTTGTCATCAACTATTATCCTATTTAAATATATTAGTACTAGTCTTTGTTAATATTAAATTCAAACAAAATATCATGAAATAACTTTAAATTTACCTCAAAGAAAGACTGGCCTTGCTAAAACTCATATGCTCTAGTCCTTGATGCCTCAGCTTGTGTAGATGAAACATGAGGGACATCATATTTTGATGTGTCCAAGGGCGGCTTAACTGTCTCTCTAAGAGTACCTAAGCACAACTCATTTCACATACCGCAACAATGAGGCATACAGGTATGTGTTAACGAGGAGGGTCCACTAATATCAAATGATCCACTACAAGAATTCATGCAGTTGTGCCAACTGAGAAGTGTGCATAATCAAATGCTTTGTCAAAGAGCATATGGTAGAGAGGCTTTGATGTGCCACATCTGTGACAATGTTTGGGTGCTAAATAGGAGGTGGAGAAGAGATAGCAGGAGGGGGAACAAATGGACCTTGCATATATCATACTGCCACAAGTCTACCTTAAGGTGTTCCTCTACCCACTCCTTGAAAATCTCTGAAATCAAAATAGTTCACATGATGACCTAATACAAACTCTACATATAGCTTATGGGTGAAATATAAAGGTACATCAAGATTATTGTTGGGTGCTTTATCAAAAACCATCCACCAATGACCCCAAAAATTATCAATGATATCTTGATGTGTGCACCACTTGGTTGAAAATGTCAGGTTTAGTATGTTAATATGTATTCTAGTTTTAGGGTGGACAAAATGATCCACCAACATGGCTTTGGTAATATCTAATTCTTTCACTTGATCATACGATAGGCCAATAAAATATTCAACCCTCTTGGCTTCTCACCATTACTAAAATTAGAGGGTATGAACATGGTTGACAATTCCTTCTCACGTGGAAGTCATTAAGGACAATCAAAGGTAGTGATGATAAGCTTCTAAAGTCTTCTTTATTTCATTAATATTGTTTTTAATTTCTTGTCCAATTGTTTGTGGAGGGTTTGGTGGGGGGGTTAGTTGGGAGGTTGCTTATCCATATTATCTATTTCAAATTTAAAACACATACATTTAAGATTTAGAACAACATTTTATTAAAACATATACAATTTAAATTAAACATTTAGAACACAATAAAAATTAAACTCTAAACTACATTCAATTGAATTGAAAACCCTATACTATATGAATATTCAACATACACTCAATCAAATTGAAAAACATGAAATTCATATTGCAGTAAAAACATGAAATACATTTAATCAAATTAAAAACCTTGAACTAATTTAAACAATTTTAATTTAATTTTAGATTCAATTTAATTCATAGAAAATAAGAAAATTACCTCTATGAAATGTTGATTAATTGCTAGGAATATGACATCACTTGCCAAGGCCAGGGAGCAAGGATGATTGCATAAAATTAATATCTGTAATCTCTAATATTCATTTTTTCCACTAAGTTGAATATAACCTTGTTGGTCACGGGTTGCTGGGCACATGTTTGGAACACATGCAAAATGGATATATGTCTTGATTTGGCACTACCAAAGCTAAATTGAACTTCTATTAGAGCCAAGAAAAAGTCAAAGACCCGTTTCATAATTTTTGCTAACTATAGACATGTTTTCTTGCCCATTGTTATTATTTGGCCATCATTATCTCACATTCACCCATATGAGTCTATGTTTTGTCTATATATATTTATACAAACTCATATATATGAATCATATATAAATTCAAACACATACACACATATGAGTTTACATATATTTTATGAGTCTATCTATAAATACATATAGCTTATATATAAATGTTTATATATATGTATATGTACATACATACATACATACATATATATGTATATACATAAATAGATATATTTGTGTGTATGTAGAGAGATTTTATATGTGTATGTATATATACATACATACATATCTACATAAACATACACATATATATCTACATAATACATGTATGTATGTAGATATATATGTGTGTATGTACATACATATATTTATGTAAGTGTGTAGATATATGTGTGTGTACACACACACACACACACACACACACATATATATACATATATATGTGTGTGTGTGTGTATATGTATATGTATGTATATATATATGTGTGTGTGTGTGTGTGTGTGTACATATACATACATACACATATATGTATGTAGTATATATTTACTACACACACACATATATATATCTACTACATACTTGTGTGTGTGCATACATATATATGTATGTACAGACATATATGTATATGTGCATACACATATATGTATGTAGACATATATATTATGTACATATCTACACGACATATCTACATAATATGTATATATGTGTATATATACATAATATATATCTACAATGTGTAGACATACATTATGTATATATACATATAATGTAGATATGTACATAATATATATGTCTACATACATATATGTGTATGCATATCTACTACATACATATGTATGAGTGTACACACACACACATGTGTGTGTGTACGTATGTAGTATATATTTCTACTTCATACATATATATGTGTATGTATATATGTATGTACATAGACATACATGTATATATATCTATATATGTATACGCGTGTGTATGCATATAGATATATGTGTATATGTGTGTATATATGTTTACATCTACATACATATATTTATGTAGATGTATATGTGTATGTTATACATACACATATGCATGTCTTCATATATATATATATATGTATACACGTACACGTGTGTGTACATATACAGATATATGTATATGTGTGTATATATGTCTATATCTACATACACATATTTATGTAGATATACATATATATCTACATAAATATGTGTATGTAGATATAGACATATATACACACATATACATATATCTGTATACGTACACACACGTGTATGTATATAGATATATATACGTGTATGTATATACATACATATACATGTCTCTATATATATATATACACTACATATGTACATATATGTATATATCTACATAAATATGTGTATGTAGATATAGACATATATACACACATATACATATATCTGTATACGTACACACACGTGTATGTATATAGATATATATACGTGTATGTATATACATACATATACATGTCTCTATATATATATATACTATATATGTACATATATGTATGTATGTAGACAAATATGTGATTAGTTCTTTACTATAGGATGGTGTACGTGCACTCCAAGTTCTCTGTCATGCACTTTAAACTCCCTCAAATAAATCTCCACCTTACACATCTAGCAAACACAATCAAATTGAATTATGATAAGATTGCAAAGAGATCCAATGCTATCACTAAATTTCTTTATCAAATTAGATCGTGGTCAAATTCTATAAATTACAAACAATGGATATTCTTATCCTCCTTCCTCTTTCTTCCACTTCTATGTGCCTATGTAGGTACACTAGCCCCCTCACTATTCCAATTGCTTTCTTGAAATGTTGCGACCACATGAGCAAGGGCCAGGTGGAGCTGACGAAATAATTTGCCTAGATTTCATTCTCCGTCAAGTTATAGATCATAGCTTGCTCTGACACTTGGTCAATGACCCCCACTTTGTAGCCTTTTAGAGGCAACAAGTTGCATTGCTTGGTGCTACTGATCACTTGCACCTTGAGGCTTAACTCCTCCTTTGTTCTCTAACAGAAATCCTTAAATCTCTTTATCACCATTTTCCTTCTATCTATAATGGTGCCTCTGTACACCATGTCAAAGCTTCACTTCTCGATAAGGTTTCATTCTGAGAAATTCCATGTGAATAGGGGCTATAGCTAGGCACCTTTACTTTAGGGGTGTGTGGTGCATGTATGGTTTTGTTTCACAAACAAAAATTGTTTACAGTAAACATTGGTTATAATAAGGGTTTCTATGCGATACAAAAACTTATTGCATTTATAGTCCCACTTGTTCCTCTTAGTTGTGCTTTATATTTAAATTTAATGTACAATGTTTTTTTTCATATAAACAAAATATTATAGATGTTGTAGTGCTATAGATAGATGTGCCCTTGTGTAACAATTACATCTCAGTTTAGTTTTTTTTTCTTGCTTTTTAATTGAATTTATCAAGCCTCTAACCTAAAATGAAAGGCATCTAGTTCAAGTTTGATACAAAGAAAACCTATTCAAAGAATGCTGGACTTCTTAATCTAATCCTCTTCCATATAGAAAAATATTGGCAAGAAGAAAACCTAAAATTTTATTACATTAGGTATCTTTTTGCACATTATTTGCAAGTAATATGCTCTCTAATACATATGCATTTTTCAAGCTCCTTCTAATATTTGTCCAAACGATAATACTCATGTCCCAAATTCTGCTCTCAACCCATCCTCTTAATTCTCGCATCAAAAGTTTGTGGCCTGCTGTGTTTTGGCTGTTGGTTGTAATGTTTTAGTTATGTTGTAAAGTTTTAGGGATTTCCCCTCTTTACAACCTCTCTTTGGAGGGTGCTCATTCGTTGTAATCTACTTTGATCAATATAAAAATAAAAATATATTTACGTCCATTCTTGTATAAAAAGTAGAAAAATGAGTGAGAATCATTACTTTATTAGTAAATTGTCTTGTGTAAGCACACATTATGGAGTGTTTATTATGATTGCTTAACATATAATTTGTTGGATAACCATGAGTACTAAATTTTTTAAATGTTCAAATATATTAAAAAACCAAGCCCTACTTCCACCGGCCTAAGTTTACTTCTTCCTCCTGCACCTCCTGGCCTTTTTAAAATAAAATCGTATGAATGTGAAAACAAAAGAAGTGTTGCACTGTATGTTTATATACATAAAAGAGTGGGGGAAGGTAGTAGAACTTATATTGAACAGGGAAAGAGGGAACACAACGAGGCAATCTTTGTGAGCTCAATTATTCCAGGTATAAACCCTAGAAGACCTTTTTTTCTAAGATGTAATGGATGTATTACAGATTGAATTACTGAAAATTTAAGAAATAGAAATTCTATAACTATAACTGCATTCGAAGCTGAATTTCAATTATTCCAGGTATGAACCCTAGAAGACCTATTTTCAAAGATATAATGGATGTATCACAAATTGAATTACTGAAATTTTAAGAAATATAAATTCTATACCTATAACTGCATTCGAAGCTGAATTTCAGTCCGTAGAAATTCTTGGAGGTCACCTGGTTGGCAAGGTCGTAAAAATCGTTTGAACTTTGCACATCGAAGGAATTTTTTTTCTAAGAAATGGACATGGAAATTTAAATTGTAATTGGATTGGCAATTTTTAACCTTGGACGTTCATTTTGGTTGCAAGAAACTGTGTTTGCGTTTAAAAATGAAAATAAAAATGATCCTGTTAATAACTCCCCTTTTATTTAGTCAAAACCCAAAATAGAGCCTCTGTAAACCTAAACAGCAAATAATGTTTCCCTTGCAAGTTAAAACAGAAAATTTGGTTCCAGCATGCTTGTAGTTGTAGATGCTTCTCCTTTTGCATTGCTGAGAGTAAAAATTTCCGTTTGAACCATAAAATGCCCATTCTACATAGTCTTCAGGAAACTCCAGTTTAGGAAAGATGACCTCTTTGCATACCCACATCTTATGGTGACTATATTTTTTAATACAGCAGTCCGTAATTAAGGTCGAGGGCATAAACAGCCCCCTCTAAAGGTCGATTCCTGTCTCTTTGATTGAACCGTGCATCGGGAGAGAGTCTTTCTGATCCTTGACCTAACAATTGTTGAGCTCAAGAATGTGATTGGTTGGCTTTGTCATCAACGCAGATTTTTGCTTGCAAAAGTCAAAATTGAGTACCTAGTTTAGTGCCTGAGGACCTTCGGCCTCCTCTCCCTTTGGTGGAGAGCCTAAAGGCCTTCATCCTATTAGGCCTTCATCCTATTGGATGAGTTCTCTTCTATCCGCCTCCTTGAGTGCCTAAAGGGAAACCTTGTCCTAAAAGTCAATAGCATAAATGCCTTCATTGTCTCTGTTGACCCATATCCTCTGAATCTTGGAATTCATTTTCCTTTAGAAAGTCGTTTGTGGTTTCCTGTGAATTTTCCTCATTCTAGTTCTAAAATTTCTTATAGAGGAGCTGGAAATGTTTCCAGCAAATTAACAAATGTTTCTGGCAGTTTTCAGCTTTTTTTAGGAGTTTGTGGAAGTTTTCTCTACTAGAACTTAGTGTTCCATAAAACTCTAAGTTACTGAATTGGAATTGGAATTGGAATCAGGTATGTGGGTGCAGGATGCTGGTACGGCATTTTTTTTTGGCTTGGGTACATCTCTACAAGAAATATATAAAAATCACAAATATATACATATTTGCAGCCTAAAACAGTAATTAAGTTCATAATACCACATATCATGCATATGCTGAACCAAACTACCATAAATATTAGTAATTACAAATTTGAAATACAATAATACTAATTCAATATCAATTTGTCGAACTCAAATGTCACCATAGATACATTGTTCAATATTAAAATAATGCAATTAGTAATCAGTGTTATGGGTTATCATGAAGACCAACATCATCATCATCATTGTCATTAGATGATGCAGGTAGATTAGAAGAACCATATGCAACCTGACTGCCACTTGCAGTAAAAGTATGTTGGCTATCTGACTCCTCAAAAAGTGAAGATTGTGTGGCAGCAGAAAAATCCTTCCATGTTTTGTATTCTCCTTCGCGTTCGAGCAGACTCAACAGAGGTGTATTCACAGCAGTGTTTCTGTGCTGCCTAAAACTCAGTGAACTAACGAAAAGAATGAAACGTGGCTCCTAAAACTCACGAAAAGCATGAATTGTGACAGTTTAGGTTTTTTTGGAGTTCAAAAAGTAAAAAAAGCCCCTTAAAAATCAATGCCTGCCTGCCTGCCTGCCTTTGGAATCACTGCAGAAATGAACTGGAATCACCACATCATCATTGGAATCTCCCAGGTTGGCTATCTGCTGGTTCCAGACAATTCTGGTGCGAAAAAATAGAAACCTTTTCGAACCCACAGGCATATCGTCCCAAGTTCTGATTCGGGATGTTTTGTACCCAGAATCGGTCTAGTTTTCTGCTGGTTTGGTAACCTAGATAAAACTCATTAAATTTTTAATATTACTCCTACATATTTTTTTATATTTTATATTTTATATTTTTAATAGAGTTCTCAGAAGTTTCTGCCATTTTAGATATGATTTCCTTCCTGTTCCTTGTTTCCTGCCTTTTCCTTAAGAAGGCTATGCAATGCTCTTGCTGTTTCCTTAAGTATCCCTACTTTGGGATACTCATATATTCAAAATTTCCTAATAGCCAAGCCCCTGAGCTATTGTTCAGTGGTAAAGAAGGGGCGAATTTATGACAGCTGGTCACAGGACTGAGTTTTCTTTGCCATTGACAGTTGACTCCTCAGTGGGCCTCACCTTCCTGTTAGTTTCTCCGTAGCTGTTGCTTGGCAGCTGTTCTTCAGCAGGGCGCACTCACCAAATACAGTGCAACAATCAGTTTTTAGTTTTTGTTTTAGCTTTTCTTATCTTTAGCTGGGCTCAGATCTCTTCTGTATTTTTTGTAAAAGCTTGCTGTTTGCATTTCTTATATTTAGATTGGATTCTAAATTCTGAGAGAAGCTGCTGTTCTTATTTTAGAACAAGGTGCTTTTCTGCTTTAGTTTTTTTTTCTCCTAGCCTAGGCACTCCACTGAGATGGGGATTTTCATTGTAAATCCTAGAGTTCTTTTCTTCTATAAAAGAGACTTGGGGCACTCCACTGAAATAAGAGAGATAGAGAGAGCAGACAGAGAGTGCATATTTTGAGTGTTGAACTAGTGCAGTGTAATTCTTTCAGTTTCAACTTCCAATAAAAAGATAGACGCAGTTATGGAAGTTCAGATTTGTGAGTATTTTCTGTTCATATTTTCAGCAGTATGTGTGTTGGTTGCTTTGGTTGGAGTTTTTGGTTTAAGCTACTTTGCAGTTAGGGTTAATTTCTGAGTGCAGAATCTGCTTACCTTGGTCAGAAAATTTAACCCTCATCCTGGTTTCATAGCTTCCCCACCAAAAAAAGCATATATCTAACAAAAAAACAAAAGTTCCCAAGTAGCCATTTGTGATTCTTGTTGCAACATAGGCTAAATGTAATGTCACTGTGTAGCTTTGAAATTATTTATTATCAGAACTCTCTTTTATTTGTTCTTGATTTTGATTTTAGTCCATGTTTTGTAGGAGCTACTATGGGAACTCTAAATTTTTTGTAGTTTTGCATCTGTATATATAATGAAATGCAACATCAGCTTGCCTATTCTTGTTCTTTCCTTTGTATCAATTTTCTTCATCTAGTTGGGTTTTCTGTTAGATGGTACGTAATAGATTTTATCTTATTTGTTTTGTAGGTCAAGCTACAGTACAATCTAGCAGTCAACTATGGCCAAGCATCATCCTGATCTCATTATGTGCAGAAAACAGCCAGGAATTGCTATAGGCCGACTTTGTGAGAAAGATGATGGTAAATGTGTAATTTGTGATTCTTATGTGCGACCTTGTACCCTTGTTCGAGTTTGTGATGAATGCAACTATGGATCCTACCAGGGAAGGTGTGTGATTTGTGGTGGATTAGGCATTTCTGATGCTTATTACTGCAAGGAATGTACCCAACAGGAGAAAGATAGGGATGGATGCCCAAAAATTGTTAATCTTGGAAGTGCAAAAACAGATCTATTTTATGAACGGAAGAAGTATGGTTTCAAGAAGAGATAGTTGCAGGGTTTTCTTCAATATTTATTCATTGATCATTGCAGTATGTGCTTTATTTTTATTATCTACGCTGTGCAGGGTTTTCTTCAATATTTATTCATTGATCATTGCAGTACGTGCTTTATTTTTATTATCTACGCTGTACACTGGAATACTTGTATTTTTTCTTTAAAAAGAGTTGTACTTGGAGCTACACTACAAGCAAGCAGATAATACACATTCACTACTGAAAGGAACTTGTCGGCAGTATGGTATAATCATCCAAAACTTCTTTAATTTTGATAATAGTGTCTTAAAGTTGAGGTACTATGTGTTGAAACTTGAAATGCTTTTTCTCATATTTGTAGATGGGATTTGTGTGTGTTGTTTGAAATTACACGTTTTTATGGATTTTGTGTTTTGGTCACTCTCTGTTCTTATACTGTCCGCAGATGCTGCGACATAATATGTATCAAGAAAATTGTCTTTAATCTTTGATCACGATAATGCACAAGTTTAAACTTGATTCATCTTTCTCTTGAGTAACCTTTTTAGGATGCATAAGAAAGGTTGGAAATTGGCATATGTTTATGTTTAATATCTTTTAGTGACTTATTGAGAGGTGTCAGAAAGTGTGAAAAACATACATTGTGTTTAATATAAAATTTGTGATTCGACACATTTGAACAAGAAAGCTACAGGGATATGCAATAATTGGGTGACAAAGCCTGTAAACTTCTGCCTGGTGAGAGCAAGATTGAATTGATGTACAACTAATACCAAACTCGGTTCTGACATTTCCTCTAGTAAGATCATACAGATTTCAGGGTTTAAGTTTCATAGTAAGCATCTCATCAATCTTCTATGTGGGATTTCTTTTGATGGAACTGTGTTGATTTCGAGGTAAAACTACTTTTGTTTTTAATTACATATGGAGTAAACTGACAGTCATAGGCAAGCAGAACCTTAATTTGACCGTCAACGCTGCCTGTCAAGCAAATTCTTGATGACAGTTATCAATTCAGGGTTGCCCTTCAAATGTTAGACATATATATCCTATAGAATCTTTGACAGTCTGTCCAAAATCTCCCCTTTCATGTGATACAGTCTTCCTAAAATTTTGATTATATTTTATGGCAAAAATGCCTAAATACGGCCATACGGCCATCAAATTTAGGCCATGTAGGCAAGCCTAAGTGGACAGAAGCAGCGTTTTCAAACAAGAAGTTTCTTCTCACGAAGGGTACAATAGTCAACCTCTGGGTTTTATGTCAATGATTTTAATATCCTTGTTTTTATGCATAGCTGCTACCTAGTTGCCACATGTTCCAATTTACTGCATTTATGCATATAGGTTTTTGTTTAATTTATTATAGAGCCATTGATAAGTTGGCTTTAGGTTCATTTTGACCTGTCCAATCCTCTTTATCCACGTTGGGTTCAATTGTAGTCCACCTACTTCTTTTTTTGTTGTGTATACACATGTACTCTTAAGCTAATGCAATCGGAGAATATTTTTCATCACTCCCCTTTATGCTTGTTTCAGATGGTTCTGAAGCCAGTTCCATTATTTGTGATCGGATGGGCACTTTTATATGGCCAGCTAATCTCTTGGATGTGGATCATGTTATACCTGATTGCAGCATTTCTTATTCATTCAATTCTTTCGCATTCTCTTTGGCATATTATGCTGCATTTTACTTGCACATTGTACGGGTTTGGACTATACATTTGTAGGACAATGGTCTTCTTTTGCTTGTCTTCAAAATTGAGTGGCCCATATTTTGAGTAGTGCCAAAAATAAGTGACCAGTGGCTTTTCCTTCACTGTTCAACCTTCCGATTTGCATTCAAACATTCAATGCAGCCTGGGCTGATTCAACCAATCTTTACAACTTAACATACAAGCATATACACATTCATTCACATAAAATCAGAAGTAAAACAAGTATGGTGCATTCATACAAACATATTAGACCCACACAATCAGCAGAGCATGAGCATACACCAAACATGAGAGCACTTCAAGCCCCAGGACCTGTTGATGATTGTTTTTAGACAAGTCAACAATAGAGTAAAACACTAGAGTATCCCACTCTCTCTTGAATAAAGCTCTTCAAGGGCTGAACTATGTGATCCAGTGAAGTAACTCCAAGGTTCCTTTTCTTATGATTTTGTAGGAGATAACTCAGTGATTACATGTGATCTTGCTGATAATCACAAAGTGACTTACGCAGACTTCTTCCTCCTTCAGTGTGGATGATGTATATACAAGACTTCAATGATAAAGAAAAGTAAAAAAGATAAAGGTTTAGAAAACTAATCTAAGGTCAATGAAGCAATGATGATGTATTGAACAGACAAACTCCTAAATAAAACCTAACTCCACTTCGCCAAGGATGCCTACAACTACATGGAGTTGGTGCTATCTCCTAAGGTTACGCGAATGGTTTTCAAATCATGAAGACTTATGCAAGCACCCATTGAACGGCGCAGCTCAAACAAGCATTCACAATCGAACTTATGCAAATGAGGCTCAGACTAGATTTACACAACACTTCACCAGCGATGAATGTT
This sequence comes from Cunninghamia lanceolata, assembly GCA_027924645.1. Classification (NCBI taxonomy): domain Eukaryota; kingdom Viridiplantae; phylum Streptophyta; class Pinopsida; order Cupressales; family Cupressaceae; genus Cunninghamia; species Cunninghamia lanceolata. The sequence continues at coordinate 201,144 of BSBN01001561.1, forward strand.
AAAAGCATGAGCTAGAGTTGATCAATATCCAATACAACATACATTACATCAAAGAACTTCTAATCTACTTCTAATCTACTTGAAACATCTCTCCATTTTATCAAAGTACAAGAAACCATGTTATTTCACGAGACAACACTTAAACAACAAGCGAACTCCAATGTCTTTGCATTAATCTTGAGAAATATTTACAACAATTTCAAGTTCTCTCAGAGAATTTCGAGAGTCTCCTATTCTACTCCTAAAATCTAATCTCTAATCTCTTACTTTTTTACAAATGAGGCAACAAGGCCTTTATAGAGAGGTCCAGGATTACAATGAATGGCTTAGATCAATTTGATAGCCAAGGGCCTAGATCGCGCCACCTCAGTGGTAGTTACAACAACTTGCTATTTTTAGCAAAAAAGAGAGAGGCAATGAAGGCACGTTTTCCAATGTGAAAAGGTAAGGCGAAATCATTTAAAACATCCCCCACATAGGAATCCCTTTGACTTCTTTTATTAAATGACACATTAAATGCATTTAAAATGATGTGTACTCGCCACATAGACGCCACTTCAGCATACTTTGAAAATTGTATCATTAATGTGGTGATGTATTCAATATGATTGCTTGAACTTGTATGTTTAGGAATGCAACTTGTAGATCTTGCCTTGTCCATTTTTCTTGTAGACTGGATGTATGATACTTGTTGCTTCACTTGACTAACTTCATGATTCTTTCTTCTTCTTGCAGGCAGGTTGATGTGAATCTTCTTTGATGATGCTCTTGATGTAGAGTGAGTAATAGAGTAGATGATGATGATGTATACTTCCTTCATGTAAGAGTAGATGATGAAGCTTGCTTCATGAATCGGAGTAGAAGTCTCTCTTGGACTTGAAGTTTGAAAGTTGAATGGAACTTGAAGTTGAATGAATGAATGTCCTTCAATCATGAGGCAACTTGAAGATGAAGTAATCCTTCACGATGACCTTTGGAGTAGCCCCTTTGAAATGTAAATAATAACACCTTGATGTAGCTGACCTCTCAAAGAAACTTTGAATCTTGATGAACCTTTGAAGATTTGAACATAATGTAGGAATGCCTTGTCTTTGAACATGATGCAAATGATGAAGTATACTTGAACTGGATGTGACCCAACATGATGTCGCTGATGAATATTGAACTTGAAGGGTACTCAGGTACTTGCTCTTGATGATTCCTTGACTTCATCAACACTCCTCTCAATGATGCAACTTGATGATCTTCAAAGGCGGCTAGCATGGTGCTCCTTACTCCTCGCTTGAAGGTGATTCCTTGGATAACTCCTTAGCATTATTGATGATCCTACAAGACAAGGTAAACGATATATCAATCACTTCATAAGATAGGAATAACTTTAAACATTCAAGTAAGTCTTTTCAAGTCTAGGCGCCTATATAATGTTAGAAAGGTGCAAAGTGCGCCTACTACAATTTAATCCCACATTCATAATTTTAAATGATTTCTAACAACTGCAATAGTTTAAAGTGATTTCGCCTACTTCTAGGTATGAACTTGAGTGATTCTCTTCAAGGCGCTATTTCAAGTCTTCATGGAGGTAAAAAGGCGCCTAGATAAAATAGCCTTACTTTTATCATTTCAAACTCAATTTGACAATTATGACTCTCTACTTTAACAAAGTGAGGTCCTTCATACTTGATCTTCGTCTTCACAAGGCTAGGCGTTGATTTGAAGTTACACCCACACTATGATCTTAAGGCGCTAGAAATGATTTGGGAAGGCAAGATGGGGCGCCTAAGGTCACTTAGCTCATTTCTTAGTCTTCAAATGATTTCTTTTCATGTTCGGACTTCACCAAACCTTCATTCTCTCCTCCAGGCGCTTCTTAAGGTACATTTAACTCCTTGAAAGCTTATAGTGACTTTTTCATCTCCTTATATTCTTAGGCGCTATTGATGATATCTCTAGGAAATGGCGCCTAACACAAGAGATATGCCTTTAGTGCCTAGAAGACTTACTTCAAGTTAGGCGCCATTTGATGATTTCCCCACATCATGCACTCCTAGGCGCCATTTTATGATTTCTCCAACTCTCCAGATGTAGGGCGCCCAAAGGTAATGATAATAACAAGAAAGTGCGCCTAAACTTATCTACTTCAACTCAAGGTGCAAGTTGATGATCATTTGAGTGTGAAATTGGCACCCAACTTGAAATGTAGGTTTTGTGGACTTAGATCAATCCTTGAGTCTTAAGGAAGGAAATATCTCTTTAGGCGCCATCCACAATTGACTTGGACCTCTCCTCCCATCAAGGCGCACATCTAAGTCAACCTAAGGCACACTTTTTGAGTGTCTACAAGTGAGAAAACGCGCCTAAGGTCTTTCGGAGCAAATTCACGCCTAGAAATAGTAGTCCCAGAGCATAAGGTATATTGAAAAATATATTTAAGTATAAGTTTATACATTAAGTATTTTTCAATATACCTTTCAGGATGTTTGAGATAGGTCTCAGATCCACCAGATTTAACATGCAGATTCTAGAATTTGGAGGATCCACCAGATTTCAGACTTAGTCAATTTTCAGTGTTTCAGGATTTCAGGCTACCAGACTTAGTCATTTTCGGGATCTTCTCAAACATACATTAGGATTTCATACTCTTTCTTCCTAAGGTGCAACTTGGAGTTAGTTTGAACATCTCTTGCTCTTTCATGCTAAGGCGCCAAAATGAGGTAGTCCAATGCATGAAGGGCACCTAGCACTTGTTTGCTCATTTGGAGTTGTTTACACCCTTGGGAGGCTGGATCATCCTTAGGCGCAACTTGGAGTTTGTTCATCCACACTATTGCCAAGGCGCCTAAATGGCAAAAGCAACACTAAATGGCGCCTAAACTCATTCACTTTAACCTAAGGCGCAATTCTTATGATCATCTGAACATGCAATGGGCGCCTAGACCTAAATGCCTCTTCCTTGTCAAATTTGCAGTGTTTCGAGCTTCCCAACATCAATTTCAATCAAGGCGCAATTTCACGCCCAGAATTGACAGTGTTTAGAGATTGAATTTCTTATACTTTAAATATTTTTCAATATACCTTTCAGGATGTTTGAGATAGGTCTCAGATCCACTGGATTTAACATGCAGATTCTAGATTTTTGAGGATCCACCAGATTTCAGACTTAGCCAATTTTCAGGATCTTCAGAATCAGGATACCAGACTTAGTCATTTTCAGGGTCTCAAACATCAAGATCAGGTCATTAAGGGACTACAGGTCTCAAACACTACTGACTTCATCATGAAATAGCTCTAAGACATCATCAAAACTTCATGCAAAGCATTAGAATTCAAAAAAAAGGGGGGGTCCCCATTTGCAATGGGGCGATGTGTGATTTGGTCACAACAGGACCCTCTTTGGGATGTGGTGTAATAAAGGCATAAAGATGCTTCTATTAATTAACTAGCAAAGATATCCACAAGTGAGCTGAGCTCATATTTATATAAAATGGCAATCCAGATTGTACCATCTGCAATCAATTGGACTGTAGAATTTGAGAGAAGGGGGGCAAAGGGTGTGGGGGAGATAGATGTTAAGAGGAGCAGGAGATCAACTTGATGACGAGCCGCAGACACTCAAGAATGGAGAATGCGAGCTGGCAGATAGAAGCATGACCTTTGGTTATTATGACTCTCATTACTGGTTCAACGAGAATCTTGCTCTCCAACCGTAGCATGCCCATGAAATCCAAACCACTACTTGAATAGGACAAATGAAATTTTGTTGGAGTGAGCTTGTGGAATATGGAATTAATTAATGATTGGCTGCTGTTACGGTAACAGATTCCTTGGCGTGAATCAAAATGAATCTGCCTCAAGCAATAAGCACCAGGCATTTGTCCTAGAAGAATGTTGGACGAGTTGAAGAGAGTGTGGAGCATGTGAGTGGGAACTAGAATTGAGCAGATTGTTGCAATTCCTGTTGCTACATGTTAAGACTTGTGATTGTGCAAGATGGAGGGTGAAGGAAAGGAATGGGAGGATAATACTTTTAAAGGAACTTGAAGTATACAAATATCAATTTGAAAATTGTTTCAACTTGAACAACATTTCAAACAATTGGTAGAAGATTATTAAAGATTGCATTCACAAGTCACTTTACACACTATTGTAAATTTTTTTTGAAGCCTATCCAATGCTTCATCACAAACTACTAACCCTTCTAGTGGGTACAAATGTTCACTACTGCAGGAGCATCCGGTTCCACGAGCAATCTTGCATCATCAAAAATAGAATAAAGGCTGGTTCAGAGGATTTTGGTTTTGTGTACGAGTTTTCATAGAAAATGGATTGGATGGATGAGTCTAGGATATCAAAAAATGTTCCAGCTGACTTAAAAAAAACAAAAAAACATAATTGCATCGTTGACAACAATTTGTCACATCAGCAGTAGCCTGTTTTGACTTGGCAACACTAGAACTGCAGCAACATTGTCACATAAGCAGTAGCCTATGTAATCTTCAACATAGTAACTTCGACAACAATTGTGACTTCGACAACTTCTGGGATGACTTCAATAGCAAGGTGGAAATAATTGTTGGCAGTGATGACTCATGAGGGTGTTGACTCCAATGGACATTTGGTGTTGTCTTTTGTCTAGCTCAACTCATTTTATGTGTCTAGCATGTCATTATGGGTCGTGTGATTTTTTTTGGTTGCATGTCTTCTTGTTGGCATTTGTCCGACACTTGGCATGCATAAAAGCATGACGATTAGGCCATAACGTTGGCGGTCTTATTCCTTTTCCTGGACATTTGTTTTATTGAAAGGGCCATGCATACTATTTCTCGTTTTGGGTGGCACTAGGGCTTCAACCTGTTATCATTTGGCGACTTTCCTTCTCCTTGGTTGGGACTATTCACTTTCTATGGTGTGTTGACTATTTATATTCGTACAAGCAGACATTTCACTCATGATGCTATCCTTTGGCAGCCGTTGGAGTTCTTGGCTGATTGTAATAACAATTGGGCTGTTACGTTGGGTAGAATGAAGAATATTCGAGCAAGAAAGAAAGACAAATGGTTGGTAGTTTTGTGGCTACTCACAAAATAAAACCCATCGATTTTCTTGTAGGCAACAAATGTAGAAGCAACAAACAAGAGAGAGAGGCGTAGCAAGAGGGGGCAGAGAGAGTAGGCTCCAAAAGAAACCCTCAAAACATTCACTTAGAAAAGAGGATAGATTGGGAAAAGAGGGAAGATCTAGATTGAGGAAGGATTTATTCATGTTGGGTGTAGAACATCCCATTTGCCGATTTCTATGTGTGTAATAAGTTTAAGCTCTTTTTAGCTTGTAGCTTGTGAAAGCAGATTTAGATAATTTTAATGAAAGTAACATTATATTTGCTTTTGGTTGGCATATGTTTTGTCGTTGGTGTGTAGGGCTAGTAGGTTTAGGCTGACTTTTATTAGACCCTCTTGCCTAGATTGTACCAAATGGTATTAGAGCAAGGTTTTCCTTGCGGAGTTGTGTCTTTTGAAGCTCTAGTGGATTTGTTGTAGGTGGAAGGAAGTCTTGCAATTGCAGAGAGTAGTGAGAGGAAATGGTGTTAGAGAGGGTGTGTTTTGTATGTGAGTGTGTTTTAATATCCTCCAACAAAAGACGACTGAGTAGAAGGTGTAAGAATGTCCTCCACACTGAGTGGATAGTGGGTAAAGGAGGTTTTGAGAGTCTACATCTTCCAATGAAAGTGTTGTTAGAGGGCACATGCAATTTGTTTGAAGGGAATGGCCAAACTTGTAAAGGAGGATGGGATATGGCTCAACCAAGAGCTAGAAGAAGCGAAGGAAGATATTTCTTCTAATGTACCTAAATTTAGTGAAGGAGCATGCTAGGATTGTGCATATTTCAAAAGGGTGTTTCCACCCATAGTTCGCAAACTTGGGTTCGACTCGAACTTGGTCAAACCAAGAATTTTCAAATCATCATAAATTGCATATCCAGGCTAGTTACAAATTACAAGATTTTACAATTTCCTCTTCCCCATTCTAGTGAAAAATTAGGGAGTGTCTAGTCCTCAAACTCTGTTATGGCTCCTTGCTCAACCTAGATCGCTGCTCCTACGACTCCACCTCGGTACTAGTTCGTAGTGAGCCCTTCTCTACCTCATGTTGGACATCTACACCCTCCTACTTTTGTTGCATCTACACCCTCCATAACGTGCATCTCAAAATCAACGACATTGTTCTCTATGAACATGGGGGTCTCTTGATCCCGTGCAATCTAGTCATTGTAAAGATCAACATCATCCAAGTCTAAAATCCCTTGTGTGGATGTGTTCACCTTTCTTGTGCAAAGACGAAGGTTCTATTGCACAAAAACTAGGTCATTGAGGTGTTGTTGAGTCAACCTATTGCCCTTCTTTGTGTGAATGGACTAAAATAAACTCTGATTGTGCTCACATCTAGAAGCGCTACAAGGTTGAAATGAAATTCAAAGGGTTATCTTTTGAAGATTTGGGGTATTTCCATCCCAATCTTCCCACCAAGAACCTGCAAATAAGATATTCAAAAGTTTGTAAGTAAGCAATATCAATAATTGTAATTTGTAACTTGAAAGATATAAGTAAAGACTCCAATTTTTGTTACCTTGTGTTTGGGTGGTTCTCCCTTGGATAGCTAGTGTTGAAGAAAAGAGCCTTCCCCTAGCTTGCTTGTAATTCTACAACTCAAATAATTAGGCTCCTCACCCCAACCTCAGGGGTCATCCTTTTAATGCATGTTGAGAGGCCCTCCATTATGCCCCCATTAGGATTTGTGAAGCTATTAGAGAAGAAAAAATTTGGGTTGAGGTAGTGCCCTGTTGCATGAATGGGTTGGTGGAGTTTATTGTTCTATGAGAGACCCTCCATAACCTCCCCATTAGGATTTGTGAAGCTATTGGGGAAGAAAAACTTGGGGTTGAGGTAGTACCTCGCTGCATGAATGGGTAGGTGGAGTTGATTATTCCACCTTTGATCAATGATCTCCCAAATGGGATCAAATTTGTCTGTATCCCCTTGTAATAGTTTTGGATGGCTTCTTTGGTCCTATCCTATGTTATTGGGTTCCTTAGGAACACCCCCCGTATCGGTATGGGTCCGGTCCGGGTACTCGTCTTGGGCTGGTTCGGCTTTGGGTTCTCCCAGGGTACTGCTTGGGCACCCCGGGTTCCCTGTGGGTCCTTCTCAGAACACATAAATGAGCAACATCCTTGGTGGATTACCCTTAATAAAACATAAAGATAACACATAATGTCAAGAGAACACCACTCGTAGAGTGATTATGAAGACCTACCTTATCCCCTATCAATCAAGAGGTGGGAAACAAAATGGCTTATCCTCTTGCCAAAATCTTACTCTACATCAATGCTCTGAAAACTGAAAACATTAAACACAACATTGCATTGAGAAAACCAAAATTGAACATAACACTGCAATGGAACACCAAATTGGAAAACCAACAACATGCTGAAACAGAAAAAGTGTCTACTTCTACCAAAAATGCTACTCAAGCATTGTACCCATTTTGCGAGTGAGAAGCTAACTAGAGATGGGACTGAACCTCCATCCTCATGGTGGGTCCTCCAACCTCCTCATAGAGCCCCCCTAAATTTTAAAAACTAGAAACACCATGAGAATTTCCAAAAGATTTGATAGTACAATCATGATGCAAATTTGATACATCAATAATAATAAATGTGTCCATGTGTAAAGCAATAGAGAAAAATGATGGGGTGTGAGATTCCAATGAAAACATGTGAGAGATTCCGAAATGAAAAGTTAACCTTACAGATGCATTTGAAATGTACCAGAACCTCCAAAATGAGTGGTAAAATCACTAAGCTTAGACAAAAATTTAAAAAATTTTGGTGAAAAGTAGTGTTCCCCAAGATGCATCCTCCCGGTTTGTCAAGTGTTTCCATAAAAGGGGATGCTCCAGGGATGGGGACAGAATGTTCCCTCCTTCCAAATTTTTTTTAAAAAGTGGGGACATCCTAGGGATGCTCCCTCTACAAGGGGAACATCCCCCCTTTAGGGAGTGCCAAGCTGTCTCGGGGATGTCAAGACGTCCCTTGTAGCCAAACAAAAAAAATATTGACTTTATTGAAAAACTAAATAATCCTGATGCCTTTTGTAGGCCCTAGAAGTCTTCTTAGCATCCGAAAACATTAGCTTTATGTCTATATTCTATATACCTGTAAGATCCCTAATCAGATCTGCCCTAAATTTCTGATTTTTATCTTTCAAACCCTAGGTCTGAAATCTAATTTTTCTGTTTCTGAATTATAAATGGATTTGGACAGTGAATAAATGTATGCCAATTGTTCAAATAAACATGCCAATTATGTACTCTTATGAAGGTAACATCAACCATGAATTCTTCCACAAAATATGACCATTCAAAGGCAAACAAATGATATAAAGTTTTGATTTCTGAATATAGATGACTGCTGCTACAAATCAGATTATTCTGAATTGAAATTACATCAAATTCCAAGGCTCAAACATGCCCAAACATAGCCCAGATTTCTGCTGTTACAAATCAGACCTTAACATTGACAAATAAGGCTCATACATACCAAAAATGATGGAAAATGATGTCTTGTTTGCAAATCCTAGATGGGCGAATCCTCCAAGCTAGGCGGCACTCCCTTGAAGATGAAGAATGGCATGCAAGTAGAAGGCGACGGCTAGGGTTTGATCCACAATGCATCTAAAATATGAAATCGCACTCTTTGGGAAGTGGCGCTCACCCTAGGGTAAAACCCTAGCAACAATCCTCCACAAATCCTCAAAAATAGGCTCTCAAATCTGATCTGAAAATCAGAATATATCTTCAACAAAGCCCTCAAAAGTTGGTGCTCAAAATCTGATCTAAAAATCTGAATATAGCTTTCACTCTTCAAAATTGTATTTGACCACAAATCACACAATTTTGGCCCTAGGTCGTCTTCTCCAAATTTGCATAAATAGATATGCCTTTCAAGCTGATTTTCTTCTCCAAATCACCAATGAAGTGCAAATGTGAACTCCCTATGAATCCACCTCCAAGATGGAATTGGGTTTTCGTCCGATCCACCAATATGCCTAAGGGTTTTTGTCCTTGGAATATGCTGAACATAAGTTGCAGCCACAAGAGAAAATCTCCAATGAAATGATATGAAAAATGAATGATGAAAATGATTTGCTCTTTGCCTTCTTTTGTAGCCACCAAATAACCTCCACCTTGGCCAACCTCCCTTTTGGCAATTTACTTTATTTTTATCCTCCTTTTGGGCCGACCACCTTTTGGCAAATCACTTTATTTTATTTATCAAGTCGCTAACTTAAATAATAAAGTCATTTCACATTACAAATAGGCCCAGCCTAATTAATTAAATATAAATAATCCAAAGGTGACTTAGGAATACTTGGTATTTAACTAATTAGATTATTCCCTTGCACTTCCGACTTAGCCTACGGGAATAAAATAGGCTAGTTGACTCCGTTGGGTGATCACTCGGAAAAAGGGGACATTATTTCATGCATTCAACTTCAGACTCTCTTTGCATTTGCCATTTTGTCAGCTATTAGTCATAAACAGCAGGGGCTTTTAGCACATTTTTAGCATGTTGTGCAGTTTGTTGCAGGTTCACACTGCTAATATCAGCACATTCTTGAATTTTTCATTTGCCTCCATTTTCAAGCATCTACAGTAGAGGTTTTTGGTGGTTTTGCTTGCAACATAAAAGCCAAAGGTTACATCCTATAGGTATGCAACAAGAAATTCAAATCCTTGTGTTTCAGTTTTTAATATTTAATATTTTATGGTTTTTCTTTTTTTGTTGCCGTCTTGACTCTTTGATAGTGGATACCATATGAATCAAATCTGGGTGTCAATCTCACTTAACCCGATTTTCATCATCCCATAACAAAGGAACTCTTGAGTGTTATTACATGCTCTTACTCATATAGAGCAACTAGTCAAATACTGATAAGTTTTTTTATATAGTCGAGTCCTCATTGCCGAGACATTTATTTTTTTGAATTTAAAAGTCTGTTGTGTGTGTTTTTACCTTTTTATATTTATATTGTTATTTTATGTGCATCCATTTCTAGAGTCAAGATGGATATATTCAATGTTAATGCTGATTTTGATTTGGAGAATGAAATTGATGAGGAATTAGTTAAGGGCAGCCAAACGCAAACCCCAAACACAACCACAAACAATTTAGCTGTGCTTACACGTGTATTGAAATCTGATTGCCCTTCAGAGGTGTTGACACAATATGCCAAAGGGCCATTTAACCAAAAGCATCCTTTGCAGCTGTTTGCAACAATACTTGACACAAATAGAGTACGTAATTCAGGTGGAAGTTGGAAATGGAAATGCAACATTTGCCCATATGGCTGGAATGGCAGCATTACAAGGGTTAATGCACGCTTTTTGCATCTCCTTGCTAAAGGGGTTGGACCTTGTCAAAAACTCACATGTGAAATGAGAGTTGAGATGATCAAATTATTTCAAGGGGACATCACTGCACCAATAGTTTTTGATACACTAAAAGGTTCAACTTCAGATAGACCACTTTCATTTCTATCATTTGAGGTGAGTGCAGTGCAATCAAGGGGGAAACGGAAAGCTAAAGGTTCATCATTACTGGACCCAGTCGTAGATATGTTCAATGTGCAAGGAAGGGAGGTTGCAAATGAGGATGTTGCCAATTTCTATTTTGGTAATGGCATTCCTTGTCATGTTGCTCAATCTCCTTTGTACAAGGAAATGCTTGAAAAGGTGAGTAACGTTGGTCTTCGTTATGTGGGTCCTAGCGAGACTAGATTGAGAACCACTCTTTTGGAAAAAAGTTATTCCAAGATTAACTTGTTGATAGAGGAGAAAAGACTAAATGGGTAACACATGGTTGCAGCATAATCATGGATGCGTGGATGGATATTAGACACCGTCCACTCATCAACATTATAGTTTTAGACATCGATGGACCTTACTTCTTGTGGGCAATTGATTGCTTAGAAAAACACAAAGATGCTGAGTTTCAATTTCAAATCTTGAGAGAGGCCCTTGAGGAGTTCGGTCCTCAAAATATAGTGCAAGTGATTATTGAAGCAACAAATGTTTGTTGGATAGACGGTATGTTAATTCAATCTACATAGAGGCACATCTATTGGACCCTTTGGTGTGTGCATGTTATAAATAATGCACTCAAAGACATCAAATAGATAAGATGGGTGAAATAGGTGGTAGTGGATGCAAGGGAGGTGCAAATGTTCATTTGCGACCACCACACCTCATTGGTATTGTTTCAAACCTTTGCAAAGAAAGAATTCCTCAAACCAGTTGAGACTCTATTTGCTTCCTATTTCATTTTACTAGAGAGGATGCTTGAGTTCCAAGAGCCATTTCAACTTATGGTTGACACAAGATCGGAATAAGTGGAAGAAGTCAAAGATTGAGTAGGGGAAGAGGGTGAAGGAGATTGTGATTAGTGATACTTTTTGGTCGAAACATCACATCTTTTGTAAAACTTGTTTTCACTGTCATTAGATTTGGGGATTCTAATAGTCCTAGTCTTGGAGAGATCTATAAGAGCATCGATAGCACGCTTGGCCAAATGAAGGCCGCCATTAGTAAGAGAGACCCACCATAGAGTTGTATAATGAGCATATTCAACATTCAAAAAAGGTGAGAGGAGTTGAACACCCCTCTACACATGGCCGCATATGCTTTGGTATGTGGAAAGGCTTGGTAGAATTTTTCCTATTAATGATTACAAGGTGAGGAATGGCCTCATGAAGGCCGTCAAAAAAATGTATAGTCCAAAGGAAGCTTCATTGATCAAAGTTGAGTGGATTAAGTTCTTAGAACCAGATGGCTACAAGACTTATGCAAGGATTGAGAGGCGCACTTTGGTACAGGCCAAGCAAGATAGTTGGTGGACAATCTATGGACCTCCAAGCCCATTGCGCACACTTGCGATTCACCTTCTCTCATAGGTTTCTAGTTCTTTTGTTGTTGAGAGGAATTGTTCCACATATAGCTTTATCCACTCTCTATAGAGGAATAAACTTACCTCAGTGAAAGTTGAAAAGCTTGTTGCAGTGCATGGTGCCTTGTGTCTAATTGATTGCAAGACGCCTAAGCATAGGCAGAGCCCAACGCAATGGTGGGATGTAGAGCTCAAAGAGCTACGACAACTTGATGATGACCATGATGTGCAGATGGGATTGGACGAAATAGTTCCACTTCCTTCCAACAGTTCTAGTGATGAGGAGTTTCCTAGATATGCAGCTGTAGATGATGACGACTCTAATTTTTGATATTGTTTTTCGAACAAAAACAGCTACGGATATCATTTTTGGTAATTTAATTTTGTTATTTTGATGCTCGTCACTTGTAAAATAAGCCTGTAGTTGGTACTTTGAACTTTTAGCTTATTACTTATTTGAATATTTCAATTTGAAACGGATTCCAGTTTTCATCTAGTATGATGGTTCAAGAATGATCATTGATATTCAAATTATTACATTTTGTCATTTTGATGTATGATTTGACAATTTGAATTGGGCCTTGTCATTGTTTAGTTTAAGTTATCAATTTGAATTATCAATCATCAATCTACCTTTTATTTGTTGTAATGTGTTCTCAATTCTCAGATTTTGTTACTCGTATTTCTTTTTTTGTATATATATATATATGTTTTAATTAATATATATAGCCGTCTCCTCGCCATTCTCCCACTATCCCCAAAATTTTGGAAAATTATTGCTGTCTCAGAAAACCCATCTTGGAAACTCAAAGAAACACTGGTGAAAAGGATGACTAAGCTTTTAAAGTGTGAATTTTGAACATAATTGTTTCTCATTGGATTTTAAATTGTGATCTATCAAACTAATTGCAAATGCTTTAACAATTGTCTTGTAACCAACTTGGCTACATGATGGCCTTTATCTTATGTGCAAACAATTTCTAAAATTCCAAATGTTGCCATGGAATATGTTAAAAAATAATTTTAAATGCAAGTAATGAGATTCAAATTGAAGAGCAAAAAATAAGTAATGAAGATTTATATGAGATGTGAAGTTCTTCTCAGTGATAGGTGCTGCCCGTAATTTGAATCCACCAAAAAACAAATCTTCAAATGATGCCTTTATAAAACTGATATCCAGCAAACAACAAACAACACTATGTTGGTCCAGCCATCCAGGGAGCAACACAACCAAAGTTGAGAAGCAGCAGCAACAAGCATTCACAAAGAAGAAATAAAATTTTATGCAAGCACTGTCCCTCACGTCATCCTTTTGGGCCCTATGGATCTGTATACACACCACGTCATCCTTCTTTGTGGCACCTCAGCTCTTCTTCATCGAGCTGCACAACTGCTTCTTTTTTCCCTTTCTTTTAGAAATTAAATTTCGCTCTGCCTCAGCAACCAGCAACCTTAAAGCATGAATTTGTAAATACTTTGGAACATGAATGGGAAAGAGGTTTGCAAAGGCAAAGTTTATAATTCACCCTTCTTCCATCTTCAGTGTCTCTGATATCACTTGCAGGATCAAAGAGCACACAAAAATCACAAAAATAAACACAGGCTAGATTATTTTATTAAAACATGTTAAGATAGGTTTTGCAAAGGATTACAATGGCTTCTGTAAAGCCTCTCATTCCAACCTCCCGTGCAACTACCCATTGGACAACCACCTATCAATTACCAACCTATCAACTTACATAAACCCACTAACATTGGATGACTAACATTATATTTAATAACCTTATATTATATATTATAAAGCCTCTCATTCCAACCTTCCATGCAACTACCCATTCGACAACCACCTATCACTACCAACCTATTTTAACTTTTTACATAAACCCACTAACATCATACTTAATAACCTTATACTATATGTATCATATAACACACATAAATGAAACAACTTTTGGATCAACAAGATCACGAAAGCCAACAATCACATTTAAAAATTTTTCCCTTGTCACATAAATCACTTTTAATGGATTTTTTCCCTTATAAAATAAATCACTTTTGTGGATTTTATAAATATTTAAGAAGGAAAAGAAATAAAGGAAGGATAATGGAGGAGTTTGAATGAAAGAGGGTGCAAATGATGACTTGATGCAAGAAACAAAATAATACAACCACAGTTTGAAATCCCTAATTTGTGGAGAATATTTTTGTGACCGAATCTGATCTATAATTAGCCTAGTTATACAGGCATCTAATTCACAAATACATAAACCGTGTTGTTTCTGATTGATTTTGATGAGTTAGTGTAGACTTAATTTCTTGCCCTATGCACAAACATTCATAGAGTTGTCTATATTGCAGAATACAAAGTGGAAATGAAGAATTGAACCTGACGACATGGAAAGAAGATCATCAGAGGACACACATTCAAAATTCAACTCAAGAATTTAACTTGGAGAAACCTGATATGGGTAAGCACTCTAGTAAATGGGGCTTTGCCGCCTCCTATTATCGCCAAAATTTCAAGGTTACAAGCTCTCGAGTTTGTAGTCTCATACGTCAGCCTATCTTGCTTGTTTGACATCTGATTCTCTATGGTCTTTGCAAATTCATGTTCTACAGTTGCTGCAACTCAGAAAATTAACTCCAGATGATGTTTCAACTTCTTCCAAGATTCTTTCTTAACCAAAAATTTCTTGCAAACAGTTGTAGAAGCCTGCAAAATTCAAGCGCCTTGAAAGATGGAATCTCAAACGCTTCAACTTCGAACCAGATGGTTGGGTACAATTTTCTGCCTTATTCAAGATAGGTTCGGACATGACTGCACCTGTTCTCAGGGTCCTGGTGGCGGGTTCATGCCACCTTGAGTGTCTCTCTTTTCTGCTGTTATAGGGACGGGTTCAGTCATGACCAATCCCTTAATTAATGCATTAGTGAGAGGTTTGGTCCACCTTGATTCTGTTTATGGCTGTTGTTTTAGAACAGATGAGGCAAAACGTTCTCTTGGGGGTCCAAGCATCTCTTCAAGACTTGTTCAGCCTTCTCCAACTTATTCTAGTCACCTGTAGGCTTTGCCTTGATCTTTTCCCTGTATTGAAGTGAAGGTATATGTATAGTTTAGGTGTCTTAAGGGTCATACAAACCAGTTAATGTAACTAATGGACATAGACACATGAA
Source organism: Cunninghamia lanceolata (assembly GCA_027924645.1). Taxonomy (NCBI): domain Eukaryota; kingdom Viridiplantae; phylum Streptophyta; class Pinopsida; order Cupressales; family Cupressaceae; genus Cunninghamia; species Cunninghamia lanceolata. The sequence goes on from BSBN01001561.1 coordinate 216,315, forward strand.
TGGTGATGTGTTAAATTATCAATCAATCCATTTTAGATCAGTGTCTTTTGTAGGTAAATACACAATCACCAAGCCTAAGAAAAAATGATTTTCTTAATATTGCGCGGACAAAGAATGGAAAGGAGCAAATGTATGCTAGCAGCTTGTGTCATGCTTGCACTTGTGATTGGCGCACCTATTGAGGAAATGATTTTTGGGGTGAGGATGGGGAGGTTTCTGTGCCATACTTTGTGATGCATGGATGTAGGTAGCTGAGATTGTAGTAGACTTTTGGGCAACTTTCCTCCATCATTCTGTTTTTTCTGTATACTTGCATTTTATTGTATCGTTCATATATAAGTTGTAACAGAAAGAAAGAGATTGTTTTTTAATAATATCAATGTAAAGTTTCAGGTTGTGCATTCTGCCTGCATATTCAAAGTGTGGAAGTGATAAAGAATTATAGGGTTAAAGCCATTTTCCTTTGCCCTTCCCCCTCACAAAATTTTGTGATGGGTATTTTAATGTTTGTTTGCTCAGGTATCCGTTTTGTGTGAATTTGAGAGAGCTGGTGCTTTTGGTTTGTGCCCCACTCCTAGCAAATTCCTGTCCTCATTTAGCTTGACTGGGGATTTTCAAGCTTCAGATAAATTCCTCTGTGCAGGTGAAGGAAAAGATGGGGCAGGAAGGAGGAGATGAAAATTTTTGTAAGCTTTGACCCATGCAGTAAAACCATTCTCAGAAGGGCTTCACCCAGGTTACTAGAGGAAGGCGGCCATAAAAGCAATGAAGAGGTTTAGCTCCCCAGTTAGGATTAAGGTAATAGTGAGACCCTTATAAAATCCAGTGTGAAGAGCATTGTTGGAAGATTGCATCCAGAGGATCACTCCCTTGGCTGGCTCCTCAGGCCATTTCACTAGCACCCCTGTTTTAGGCAAAACCCCCATATAGAACCTGAAGTTGCTAGCAGCCCACCTGCAATCACACACACAGAATCTTACCCAGACTTGACTGGACAAGACGGGTTGAATTAGATGGTCAGACTGACACCAACATTGATGATGTTATCAACAATGTGATGCAATATCTTGAGCAAACTTTGAGAAGGTGGAATATATCTAATATATATACCTGATCCTCTTTTGCAATTACCTTGCTGTAATTGGCAACTCTTACAAAACCAATGAGAAACTTGTTCAACATGACAGGAATGAAAGTATCAACAATGGCAAGTTTTTTCTGGTTGAGGACATCAGAACATGTATAAGGAACCTACATAAATGCTTAGATGAAATTACAAAGAGCCTGAATTCTACCATTCCTGCAGTCAGAGGAGTTGTGGTTAATCCCACACTGCTGCCATGGTTGGGACATACTGGGATTGACTTCTCTATCGCTGTGGATGCTGATGAGAACCCCACTGAAGAAAAGGCCAGTAAGAAGTGAACAACCTCTAAAATTTTGTTATTAGAAACTATAATGTTGTTTAGAACTTAACTTTAATTTTAGGTTTGATATGAAGTCGCTCTCTATATAAGATAACAATATGTTAAAACTCCTTAGTTCTATCCAGCTTTGGCACTTGAAAGCTTCAGATATAATTGCAGGAAGAAGATTGATTAAGACAGAGAGTGAGGACCTCGGCATTAATCTTGTATGAAGCATTTAACAGAATGATAGGCTTCTAGGTCATAATGAACTCTTAATCGCCAGCCTTAGGTGTAAATTTGTATGCTTGATAATTGTACTTGGGTCTGGTCGTGCAATACTTCTTGATAGACTGTAAGCAGTTGAGAGACCATAAAGTGCCAGCATACTTTATAGAACTCACTTAAAGAGGACTATAACACATTTTTGTTGGAAGTTGGCTAACTTTACAAGGGACAACCTTTAAGCATTGTTTAAGTGTTTTCTCATGCACAAAAGTCTTGGAATGTGAAAACCGTTAACCATGATGTGGCAGTTTGTTATGTCCTTAATGTGCTCATTCTAGGTAACATTGTGGTCGTTTGGGATGGTATGGAATGGGCCTAAGCCATGTGGAAACGCACACTCTACAGCAATATCAACTATGAGAAAATCTATGACCACTGAGAATGTATCACCCCTTATTTTTGTAAATAGAGTAACACCTTCAATCTCTTATTTTGGGACAATTAGAGGTTTTTTCAGACTTTGGCATGAAGTGACACTTGGATACATGGGTTCAACACGTATGGGCTTCTTAAAGAAATTTGTCTTTTCATTCATCATGATCAAAGTCACACTCATGAGACACCATTTTTGGAGAGAACATATGACACAATTTATGGTTCATAAATTCAATCTAGTAATGTTGAGATTTCTTATTACACAATAATCTTGACTTCATTGCCCAATGGAAAAGGCACTTGTAGGGCATTCTACATCACCAATTGATCTTCATGTATTGTCAAGTGTCCTACCGGTCTTATCATCACATTAAGATCATAATGAATTGTTAAATGTCCTAGTGATCTTATTGTTAAATGTGTCATATTGTCGTAGTGTCCTAGGTGGTCATAGACCCCTGAAACAAATGAACTTGAACAAACCAAAATGAACCCAAACATTAGTAAAGAAATTTAGCTGCCTCATTTGTCTAAGAGATTTTTTCAATGAATAAGAAAATGCATTTTACTAAATTGATATATAATGACAAACAAATAGTCACACCCCCTTTTGGATATGGGAAATTCTCCTACGAAGTCCTTGGAGATGCTCAAGAAATGGGTGAAGGTTGATATATACTGAACTTCCTTAATAAGCATGCTTGTACTATTTTACACACATCTTCTAATGAAGTTGGGAACATCAGTTTGCATATTGAACCAATGAGCATACCTTTGAAGGTTTGAAATTGTTTTTGTTACCCCAAATTGACTAGCAATCTTAGAAGAATAAACTTAGGTTATTAGCTTGCTTTAGGCACATGCAATTTCCCTAACTTATAGAGCATCCCATCTTGGGGATGGTAGTCGTTTTAAGGCTCATACTTGTTGCTTTTGAATGCTTAACAACTAAAATGCATCTTCAAAATATGCATCATGCTCATAAGATTCTACACAAGTCTCTTGCATAAAATCAAAGTGTCCACGACATATTTGCAAGTTTGCTAATCACAACCTTCTTATTATATTGAGAGGCATTCTACAATGTCAACATGGAGTCTCATGTCATGACCATGTACATAAAAACCCTTAAGTTGACAACCATTTACACATCAAGTGATTAATGTTAACATAGATTTTAAGAAGTAACATGTTGGTATATAATATTTACTACACTTTTTGAAGTAAAAACAAAACAATTATGGAAATAATGAATGGTGGCTTTTTCAAAAGTAAATTAAAAGTTACAAACAAAAAGTAAAATAGCTCTTCAAATGAAAATAAAGTAAACAATGTAACAAAATAAAATAATTTTTAAATAAAAATAAAAATTTATGTGTCCATGTAGTAAATAAAATAATTTTGAAGTAAAATAAAATAACTCTATTAAGTAAATATAATAGCTCCAAACTAATATCTTTTGGCATATTTTAGATAGATGTATTTATGATATTTATGCTAGTATTTAATCACCAAATGAAAAGATTGTAGGAAACCCATTCACTTTCATTTTCTTGGCAACTTCGATTTGCAAATATTGAAGACGTTGATGATCCATATGTACACTATAGTTTCCTTTAACACCGAATAGTGCTTCCATTTCTTGACCGCATGAACAAAAATATTCAATAACCCTAAATTAAAGCATGAAACAATTCAAAATGATGGCAAACATGCTTACTTCGTTGGATTAGGATAACCGCCATGGCATAGTCACTTGCATTGTTTACTACTTAGAAAGATTGTTGCAAATTAGGTATAAAAGCTTGTGCTTCGCTAATCCTTTTACTAATCTCAAGTAAATTTTGTTGATTTTGATTCTAAGAAAATGACTTACTACTTGCTATAACAACATTCAAAGGTATTGTTGTTCAACGTAGGAAGAAAGGGCTTCCCAAATTTGTCGCTGCTCTACGCACTAGGGCAAAGGCGATTCGATTTGCTGCCCTTGTTCAGGGGTTGTTTAGCTGCTCTTTTCTTTCAGCATGTTGCTATTGTCGTATTGTTAGAGTGTTGTTGATGGCTTGTTTGGGGTCTATTTTTTGTCTTTTGCCCTGCCTTTTGGGCTGGTTTGTATAGGGATCTAGACCCTTGTTTCCAGCGGACTTTATCAAAAACATGCAAAGGTATTGTAATGGATGAGAAAGATGATATGGATTTTGTCAAATATTGGATTGTGCTTATAATTTTTTTTTGTCTCAATCACACTAGAAGGTTTGGTCCACTTATTGACCACCACACCTTTTGTTGTATCAATATGAAACTCTCTGTCACCACCACATTTCCTAAGTATACACATGATTGTTATGCAAACTCACATTTATTCCCATTTAATTGCATCTTGTTCTCTTTCAAAACTTGCAAACTCTCTTTCACATGGGATAGATGTTCATTTAAAGTCTTTTTAAGAGTCAAAATGTCATCCATAAGTACACAATGACACGAGTATAAATGGCTCAAGTACACCATTCACGAGTCTCATGAAACTAGTAGGTGCATTACATAACTTAAAAGAGACTACTAAACATTCATATAAGCTATCTTGTTTTGAAATAGTTTCTATAGGGAAATACACTTGAACTATCAATATTAAGGAAATACAAACAATTTCATAGATTAACTATAGTATGAAATAATTCCAACCATTAGTCCTACAAGGAAATGTGTCACAATGGTATCCATGATCTATATAAATCCCAGCTGCATTCTGGTATAATCCACGCATGAAAGAATGAAAAAACAACCACACAAAAGAGAGAAACACCAATATACATTGGGAAAGCCTTACAAAAAAACCTAGCCTCCAAAGCACCGAAGCTATTGTATTTCTAGCATCAAAACATTTACAATACAATATTAGGTTTCGATCTTTAACATGGAGATCATCACTTTCAATGGAGAAAACCATGCAAAATGGGACTTTCTTCTACATTAGTGAGCAACTATTGTTGCTATTCTAATGAGAGCCAGCTAAGAACAAATAAGAGCCACATGTCCCACTCCATACTCCTAAAAATCTCCTCAACAAGCAACTCAAGCCTCCAATAGTTTACAAGAAGCTCCACTCACAATGAGCAAGTACAAGATGATCAAGTGATGAATAACACCATCTCAAGCCTCCTATTTATATGGGCAAGAGAGCAACAATAAGAGGAAAACTTACTAGGATCTTTGCAAACCACTTTGCCACCAACAATTAATGCCCCAAACAAGAATAATCAATGCATATAGTTGGGCACCAAAGTTTGCCACTAAAACATATGATAATATGTGATTGCATGTTCTCTAAGGCAACCCCTTTGCTCTCTCAAAACCTCATGCCCAAGATTGGCTTGCACGCATGACCTCAAGTATTAAATGCTTTTTTACCATATTGAATGCATTTTATAATGATACCAAATCATTGAATGCATTTCTCCAATGAGCCCAATTGACCATGTGCTCACTAATCCATGACCCCCAATTTGCCACCCACATTAAACACATTTGCAATATCACACACAACCTCCTTTAGAAAAATATTGTCCAATCCCAATGTGTGGCATTCCACATAGAAATGGACTACAATATCATAAAATATCAAAATTTTCTATATGCAAAGTGTACAACACTTTATCCCAACATTTTCCACACATTCTCCTAAATTCTCACTTGGTGGTACTTGGATTTCAAATCAAGTTTGGTAAAATAATTAATATGTAGTTGAAAAAAAAGATCATTAATCTAAGGAAACATATACTTATTCCAAATGGTTATCTTATTCAATGCACGCAAGTCAACACAAAACCACCTTATAAAAAAACTAAAACATTAGGAGTATGGTGTGGCAAAGTAATAGGATGGATTACACCTTGTTCCATCAAAGATTGTAAATGATTATTTACTTCATTGGCTTCCAATAGTAATTGCCAATAAAATCTAATGGTAGGGAGACAATTATCCTGTAGCAAAAATGTATCTCATGCTCAATGACTCTTTGAGGAGTATTAAGTCTTTAATTTTTAACATGTAAGAATATTAATAGAAATGTAAAACAAATAATACTATTAAACAGAGAATTTATTGTGAGAAAAACCGTAAGGTGAAACATCTTACAAAGCAACGTTATTAAGAAAACTCACATGAACATATCCATTTCTCCTTCGAAATAGCCTCACATAAATTTGTGTGCAACATGAATTCTTATAAATTCAAATTTTTATTTCCCATATTCAAAATTCCAAATGAGATTCCCTAAAATATAGGGGGAAGAAGTTGGTTACACCCTTCTAAAAGTTGTCAAACCTTTCCATTAAAGACAATAATATTATTTAATAAATTGATTAATATTGAAGATAAATTTTTTATATATTAATTAATTAAATATCCTTTGAAATATAAAAATATTCATATTATAAAGTTCAAACCTTATATTAGAGCCATATAAATGTTTATTTTAGGCCTAGTTAAAAGGTATGAACCCCAAGTATTAAATGTTTTTTTACAATATTGAATGCATTTTATAATGATACCAAATCATTGAATGCATTTCTCCAATGAGCCCAATTGACCATGTGCTCACTAATCCATGACCCCCAATTTGCTACCCACATTAATCACATTTGCAATATCACATACAACCTCTTTTAGAAAAATATTGTCCAATCCCAATGTGTGGCATTCCACATAGAAATGGACTACAATATCATAAAACATCAAAATTTTCTATATGCAAAGTGTACAACACTTAATCGCAACATTTTCCACATATTCTCCTAAATTCTCACTTGGTGGTACTTGAATTTCAAATCATGTTTGGTAAAATAATTAATATGTAGTTGAAACCATTCCACATAGAAATGAACTACAATATCATAAAATATCAAAATTTTCTATATGCAAAGTGTACAACACTTAATTGCAACATTTTCCACACATTCTCCTAAATTCTCACTTGGTGGTACTTGGATTTCAAATCAAGTTTGGTAAAATAATTAATATGTAGTTGAAACAAAAGATCATTAATCTAAGGAAACAAATACTTATTCCAAATGGTTATCTTATTCAATGCACGCAAGTCAACACAAAACCACCACATAAAAAACTAAAACATTAGGAGTATGGTGTGGCAAAGTAATAGGATGGATTACACTTTGTTCTATCAAAGATTGTAAATGATTATTTACTTCATTGGCTTCAAGTAGTAATTACCAATAAAATCTAATGGTAGGGAGACAATTATCCTATAGCAAAAATGTATCTCATGCTCAATGACTCTTTGAGGAGTATTACGTCTTTAATTTTTTACGTGTAAATTATATAATAATTGAATATTAATAGAAATGTAAAACAAACAATACTATTAAACAAAGAATTTATTGTGAGAAAAACCATAAGGTGAAAAATCTTACAAAGCATCGTTATTAAGAAAACTCACATGAACATATCCATTTCTCCTTCGAAATAGCCTCACATAAATTTGTGTGCAACATGAATTCTTATAAATTCAAATTGTTATTTCCCATATTCAAAATTCCAAATGAGATTCCCTAAAATATAGGGAGAAGAAGTTGGTTACACCCTTCTGAAAATTTGTCAAACCTTTTCATTAAAGACAATACTATTATTTAATAAATTGATTAATATTGAAGATAAATTTTTTATATATTAATTAATTAAATATCCTTTGTAATATAAAAATATTCATATTATAAAGTTCAAATCTTATATTAGAGCCATTTAAATGTTTATTTTAGGCCTAGTTAAAAGGTATGAACCCCAAATAAACATTATGCTCTAACAAGGAGGTAACCCTTTAGGTTTTTCAAATACTTTAGTGAGGTCTTGCAACATATTTTTTATTTTCTTTTGCATCATGAGAGAAGTACTGCATTGAATAACCTCTCTATCTTTCTTTTCTCTCAAAAGAAACAAAACAAACTTCCTACTAGCATGTATTAATCCTTTTTCTTCATAGGAGTGGATGATGTAGTGCTTGCCCTCTTTTACCAATGGATAATAGTTAGCTCTCCTTGAGAAGATTAAAGGCTACCAAATACTACATTACAAACATCAAGAGGTAAAACATCTTAATTGACTTTCCAATGAAATGCTTGTTAAAAGCAAACTTTAACTTGCAGTGCTTTGTTTTTGATAAAGATAAGTGACAAACCAAGGGTGTTGATCCTTTTTACAAAATGCTAATGAAAAAGGTAAGCAACAAACAAGAGCTGAACCCTAAACAAACAAGGCCCCCAGGGTAAAACAAACAGGCCAAACCAGGCCAGGCACAACACAAAAGCAGTACAGAAACTGCAAACCAACAACAGACAAGCTACAAACTAAACAACATAAGAGCCCGAGGGCAACAACCTAACTCCCTTAACCCTCTGTCGCAAGACAGTGACAGAATTGGGGAGGCCTTTCTTTTTCCTCTGCACAATAGCCCAATCAACCTTAGAAACTAAAACGTTAGAACACAACGAGAGGGGATGGTCCTCAGCCACAACTGCAACCAAAGAGAGATCACAAGTAGGGCAAGAAGCCGACGTCACTGAAGAAGATATAGTAAAAGAAGTGTCTTGACACACATCATACAAGACCAAAAGAGGGACCGAGGGCCCAACAGAAGCAGCTAGAGAAGTAGACCTAGAACCAGGCACAACCAACTGAGTAACTGGAAAATTTGAAGAAGAATCCTGACCATGAATAGGAACTGAGGAAGGAGCAGACAAAGGGGCCGCACAAATATCAGCAGCCAAATCCACCGCTACACCCCTAGGAGCCTTAAGGGGCAGCTAGGCATCCTGAGAAGAGTCGTCTCCTTGGGAGGATACATCATCTAGAGAATCACAAACAGTCAGGTGATTCATGAGTGCATTCTTCCACCAAGTTGGCAAACTCTTATGTCGAGAGTGAGGACAACCTGATGCCAAGTGACCAATAGAAAAACATCTTCTGCACCTAAAAGGAAGGCCCTCATAGTCAAGTTGTTGCATCTATGGCCTTTCCCCAACCATTAGCACAACATCTCCATGAAGGGGCTTGGAGATGTCAATATCAACCAATATTCAAGCAACCGTGGTGTGCCCCATATCTGAGGTAGTAGAATACCGGCCAATAGCATTGCCTATGGCCTCATAGCAAGAATCCTCCCAAAATTGAATAGGGAGATTCGGGAGACGAACCTAAATTGGTGTAATGTTAATTGGCTCGGTAAGAGGATTGTGTAATGTCTACATTTTTGGATTCTCTTGCAGATCAGTCAGAGCTGACTTTTTGGGTTGGTGATAGCATAATCAAAGGAGTATTTCAATGTCACCAGGGTGTTCGGGTGATCCAGTGGAGCTGGTTGACACTTTCTGAAGAGATTTTGGACCACTTGTCCATACTTACTATTTATAGTAAGTGCTTGCATGTCGACAATCTTTCTAGGTTTTTCTGGATTTGTTCTCTTTAGTCCTCAGGGAACACTGCTATTTTTAGTAAGTGTCAGTTTGGCACTGTTTTGGTGACTTGGCAGTCAGCTGTTAGCTCTCCTAGTCGTTGCATTGAACTCAGGGTTATCAGATGGTTTATGGATTCAGTTGGCACCCTCCGAGTTGGCTCAGTTTGCTTATGGATGTTACTATTTTTAGTAAGTTGGGGATTGGCACCGGAACAGGATTTTGAGAGTGGGGTTGGATTCGTCTTGTCAAGACCTTTCCAACGAGCTATAGATCATTGGTTTCCGACATCATCTTGGCCTTCGTTTTAAAGTCCGTAAATTAAACATTATTATTTAATATTGGACCTTGGTGCCTAGGCTCGACAACTTAATGTTGTTTTAAAAGGGGATTTTAAGGGTGATGTTGAGAAAAGAATTAAAGAGATTATAATATTTTAAAATGTATTTTCCCTCTCATGTTTTATCCCATGTGCAAGAGGATTTTAGAAACTCCCAGATGAAAAAGTATAAAAGGAGGAAAAGGCTCTTCATTTGACATGCTTGGTTTATTGATTTTCTCTCTTGTTGAGATATCCCTGTGAGGGTTTTTGGAGCTTGGCTCCCCGGGTCTGGTAATGTCTTGTTGAGACAAAAACCTCTGCAATATAGGATTGGATCTTTGGCCTCGTGGACGAAAATCCACTTGGTCAATTTGTGGAGGCTTCATCCAGAGGAGTTTCTTGCAAATTTTATCAGCCACAAGCATGCCATACATTTCCAGCCGAGGTCGTACCATAGATTGGAGTGTTGGTGCATATTTTGTGAAGTTTTGAAAGCTCTTTCCTACCTTGTTGAGGTCAATTTGGAGCTGCAATTGCATTCAGACCAATACAAAGCTGTTAGTGGAGGATTTGAGGTTATTTTCTGCTGTCATATTCATACTAGAAGGTTGTACCATGTTGGTACATTTCGTGGGAATCCAGGAGCAACAACAACTCACTTTGGGCTTTGTTTATTGATCATATATGGACGTTTAGGGTCTGATATTGAGTTGCTATGAATTGAAATACCATACATCTTCATTGCTAGGAGCTGTGAGCATTTTTCTACGACTTGTATTGCTGGACCTCCGTCAGCATCCGTATGAAGTTGTAAATCTCCATCTGGGTATGTCACTGTAATTCATATTTTGGTATAATATAATTTGGGTCCTTATCAGTTTGTTGATATCTATCTAGTTTTTCTGGGTTTTTGTTATATGCTCTTTATTCTATGTATTCCATGTAAAAACAAACATGCAAGCAAAACCCATGAACCTTGAACATCAATCAAGCAGAAAACAAAAATAATATACAGAGTGGAAAATATATACAACAGGGATGTTTGTTACAGATTGAAAGACCAAACCCAATGTTTGATTGAGAGTGAATGCTCACACCACAACCAAACCCTATCATCCAACACTAAATCTTGCTCCTTAGTGGAAGCAAAAACTGCTATGAAAAACCCTAGCACAGGGATAAAGCTCAATCATACCCTCAACCAAGGGTTTCGATAAATCCCTGACCCATGAATGAAGATCAGGAAGAGAAGGCCAAAGCCCGTTAAACCTATAGATCACACCATGGCTCAGGTAGTACTCTTCATTTTTTGAAACCTCAGGGCCACACACCACCAAAGGGGTAGAGTGGGCAGCTGGTAGTGGTTTTACTCTTGACTGTGGAGAACGAACACCAGAGTCGTTCGCAGCATCAAGGAAAGATTTCTTAGGGTGGCCAAAAGATTGCCCAACCCCACCAGAAGCATTCTTTGGAGGACCTGAGGTCCTTACCGCATTATCATCTTGGGCAGGAGCACCAGCATCCAACCCGGCTCCCACACCCAAGACGTCAACATCTAGAAAACCCCCAGAGCCGAACAAACACTCACAGACAGAAATGCCCACATCAGCAACAAAGCGATCCGCATACTGCATCAAATCCTCTGGCGGCACCAGAATAGGAGCCCACCCATCGCCATTCAAACTTGCGCCTTCCTGCTCAGAGCTGTTGGAACCCATTATTCAACTTGTAGTGCTTTGTTACCCCTATCTCAACTCTTAGTTTCACCCTCCCCAAAAAGTAAGGACTAGGGTGACCATACACTTCCAAATCCAAATTGTCTACTAACTCTTAGAAATGGCATCTGACTAAGAGCAAGAATAAAACAATATCAACTTTATATTTTTAAATATAAATTTCGATATGAAACAACTTTGTCAATTCATTTTTCCCAAGAGCCTTGTTCAAATATACATTTTTTTGTAGACAAAGGTACAAACTAGCTTCTCATCTATCACGGAATACCTTTTTGTTTCTTGTCCTTAAAAATATGTCAAGCCATCTTATTCTCTCGAGAGATGAGGGCATTTTCAATAGATGTAGATGTAGATGTCGGAGGAGAGGATGGTGCTCAATAAGGAATACAGAGGCAATGGATGGAGTTTTACACATGTGAAGTTGAGAGTTGAGGATGTGTTGGCCTAGAGAGGTATCTAGATTGATTGTGGTGTATATCAACAAAATTTTGGTAAGGGGTTTGTGTAATGCATGCAATTCTCACTTTAGACCTCACACATTATAGTGCATCATAGGAGGTGGGAGACAACCACACTTCCCCATAGGTCTAACTAGTTGGATGATGAAAGTGAGGAGGCTTAGGATCATGCAATTATCCTAGCTAAGGATTTAGATCTCAATTGTTTTGATGCAAATCCAAGTGAGTGCTATACTATGATACATTATCATGAAATTGCTATAGAAATAATCAAAATGAGATTTGCACAGTCCATGAAAATGAGTAAGAGGGTTTTTGAAAAAACTACATGAATTCATTTTTATCAACATTTCAAATCACACTTCATGATCCATCATAAAGATAAATAAATCGTGATGAAATCTTTAAAGAAATAATTTAAATAATTGAGAATCAAGATAAACAAATGATGATGAAATCTTCAAACAAATAAATTAAATAATCAAGAGAAGTGTGTCAATGACTAATGTGTATCTAATGACTCACAATATACTTGATACCTATGTTCCATAGTGTTTCTAGATTGGAGAAGGCATGAAATGTGTTTTAGGGGACAACAATTAAAAATGGAAAATTTAAAAATTAGAAAATTAGAAAATTTCAATTATTCATATGATAAGGCATTCACCATAGTCATTATATAACCATATTATATAAAACAAGAGAGTTGCATTACTTCTCAAGTTCCCCTCTTGGAGTATAAAATCTTGTCACTAGAAGGTCAAATGATATTACATATTGTTGATTGCCAAATTGAGAAACACACATATTGGCATTAAGAAGCAACCATGTAATCAACGATCAAGGGCAAGGCATTGAAGATACACTAAATGAAATATGTGGTGCTAGTGGTAGTGAAGAGGTTTGCAGTCAAGGCACAACAAGTGATAATCATGACTTTCTAGCAAATGATTGTTGCTTTGAATGCCTTCATAGTTGTCGATAAGAGAGTCAATAGTTAGATATATTAGCCACTGCTAGTATTTTGTGGGTTGATTTGGTTGCATACAAAACTCACAAAATAAAAAATTGGCCCAAATGTGTCATCTTGTTGTACCCATACGTTTTTTTTTTGGTATCGAGTCAAATCCTTGTTTTTGCAAGCTATTGCCAAATCCTTATCTCCCTTGGTCATGAATGTCATATTTATTATTTCTAGTCAATGTCTTTGTGGGGCCAAAAGAAAGAAGCTTTCCAACTTATTAAGTTGTGCAAAGATTGAAGTGTTAGTGTAGGTTTTTATTTCCTAGTTGGGTTATTTACTTTTCCCTATATTCCTAGGTTTTTCCCACACTTCTATTAATCTCGCTTAGGTTAATAAAGCATGTCTTATTAGGTGAGTGGTTGCAAGGTGTCACCTTCCTATATGTAAGCATCCATTAGCTATCTTGGGAAGATACTTTGCTATCTTTAGTCTGATAGATGGTTTCTCTTGATTGGTCGGTGTTGCCACCTCCTCCCTCTTCCTAGTCTATATAAGCATGCTACTTGGCTTGTATTTGGTATCTTTTGCATTTGCATCCTCTTAATGCTGTTTTGCTTCTAGCATTTGCATTACTCTCTTGGAGACTAACTCTGTGTTGTTATTTTGATTTCGTACCATTTACATTTATAGTTTAAATATCTATTATTTTGCACTGGTCTTCTAGGTTAATAATCTTTTCAGATTCTAACATGGTATCAGAGCTTTGCTATGTGCAAGAGTAGATTTTAGTTTCTTTATTTGAGAGATTTAGGGGGAGGCTAATTAAGCTTATTGCTATTTTTTGAAAAGCCCAGTATGCTCTTCTCTTGCATCTTCGGATGATCTTGAGAATCAGAAAAGTTTAACATAAACTTTTGTAATCTTTGGGGTTGCACATGTGTTTTATAAAATTTGAGTGATTGTAGCATTTTTACTTATACTGGCAGCATTTCTGGCTATTCCAACGCATCCAGGAGGCTTGAGAAAGTCAAATTTGGCTTTCGTTTCACCGAAATTGGAGATCGTCATACACAGTTGCGGAACCGGGGTTTCGAGCTCAAATCTGACAACTAACTTGCATATTTGGTGTTTTCAATCAATATTGCAGGTTCCAACATGCCATTTCTTGTCTTAGGTAGCTGATTCAGCCTTTGCATGTCATTTTTTGGTTGCTGGGGTCGTTTTCTGTAGCTAGAGGCATTCTGTTTACATTGGATCAACATCTTTTGTACATCAGCAAGAAAAACGCCTTCTGGGTTTTGTTCGCAGCACAGAAAAACCATCTGGGTATCTTTTCATTTGTGCATGTACTCTGTATATTTTGCAAAAACGCGCTCAGAAAGCAACAGTATGACCCCTCTCTGTTGGCAGTTGCAGTTTTGAAGGCAGTTTTCAAATGCTCCGTTCTTGCTCATATGGACTCCTTTTCCCACAATTTTTTTGTTATTTTAGCTATTTTTTCGTGCTCTATGGACTAGTGCTGACATTTTTTTGATTTTGATACCAATATTTTTCAGAAATTACAGATTCACAGTCATGACATTAAACAGTTCTCGTTTTGGGAACTTCAGAGGATCATAAATTTCACATACGACCTTGTATCGAGGCGATTCTTTTTTTGAAAGTGCATGATTTTTCGAGTAGATCGTAGTGGTACTATTTATTTATCTGGATATTGTGCCAAAGTTGTATTTTCAACACATGCTCTTCATGAGGGTTTTGTAATGCATTGAAATCAAGTCCACTTAGTATTTCTTGCTAGTGGTAGTTGTAAATGCACTAATATAAAGTGTCAAATCATATTTTATTGGGGGGTTCTTTGATTGAGTGAAAAGGGGGGGGTTGTCTTGGTTGGGTTCTCTTCTTTTTGGCACTTCTTCTCTGCATTTCTTCATCATGGATCAAACAAATCTACCCATCGTAACTCCATACAATTACTTTGAGTGGAAATCACGCATGACAATTCACTTAAAGAAAGCTGGACTAAATATGATAACTATGGGACTTGAAACTAAACTTGCTAAAGATGAAAATAAGTCTAAGTGGTTTAACAAATGTGATGAAGCCTATGTAACATTGTGTTTGTCTGTTTCTATTGATTTGCTCTTTCACATTGAGTCTTTGAATACACCAAATGAAATCTAGACAAAGCTAGAAAAACTATTTGGCACACAAGATTCAATGAGGGGTCATATGTTGGAAAATGAACTAATTAGTTTAAGTCCAGAAATTTCAACACAATCCAGGGTTTCTTCACTAAATTGAAATTACTAAGGCTGCAGTTAAAACAACGTAGAATTGAAAAGAAAGATGAACAACTGATTCTTAGTATTCTCTCTAAGCTAAGTTCATAATACTCTGTGTTTGTTTCTACCTTCTATGCTACTAAGGGTGCACTTGGTACTCAATTCACCATGCCATCTTTAGATGATTTTGCTGTCAATCTCACTCGGGAACAGGACAAGCTAATCTAGATGGGCACTCTTAAGTCCTCTAAGTCACATGCCTTGGCTGCCAACCAAGACACAAAAGAACAGAAAGGACAAAGTGGTAACAACAATAGTAAGGATAAGAAATAGAAGAATAGCAAGGAGAAGAAAGATCAGATACCGGTTGCTTCAAAAGCAACTACTGAGACCCAATCTTCCAAGGGAGACAAGCCTAAGAAAGAGAGGGTCCAATGTGCCTATTGTAAAAGACCCGGTCATGATGAACATAAATGTATGAAGAAACAAATTGATCACTTGACACACATTCTTGAGAAGAATAATATCAGTGTTCCTGAGTCTATCAAACATAGTTCTAATGAAGGGTCTAATAAGGCAAAAGAAAACAACAAGGGGAAAGGAAAGGGTAAGGCCCTTGTTGCAGTTGCTTCTTCACCATCCACTTGGGTTCTTGATTTGGGTGCTTCGCACCACATGGCTTCATCTAAGGAAGAACTTACATCTTTGGAGTCGTGTACTATGCCTTCTATTTTGATGGGTGATGACACTCCTATTGAAGTGTGTGGGAGAGAGTCTGTTGATGTGGGGGATGGCACATTCCATGATGTTCTTTGTGTGCCCTCATTATCAACTAATCTCTTATCGGTATACCAGATCACTCACACAGGTTCAGGCGAGCGGGTTGAGTTTACTCCTGATTCAGTGGAGATTCGTGAGTTGCACAGTGGTTCTACAGTTGCAGTTGGGAGAGTAGATCATTAGTCACGGCTCTATCTATTTTCTCACTTTGTTCCTGATCCTCCTTCGACTATTTTGCTCACTCATTCTAATGATGTGAGCAGATTATGGCATGAGCGGTTTGGCCATCTTAACTTCCGCTACTTGCAACAGCTCAACCAGCAGAGCATCGTCACAGGGTTGCCTTCAGTTCAATTTTCAGGTGGTGTTTGCTAAGGTTGCATTCTTAGTAAGCATCCTAAGGAAAAGTTTGACAAAGGTAAGGCATGGAGAGCTTCACAGATACTGGAGTTAGTTCATAGTGATTTGGCTGGTCCATTTCAACATCCTTCTTTCAGTAGGGCTAGATATGTCTTCACATTCATTGATGACTTTTCTCGATATACTTGGGTGTATTTTCTCAAACAGAAGTCAGAGGTGTTTGATCATTTATAGGACTTCAAAACTTTTGTAGAAAAGCAATCTGGGAAAGCCATCAAAGTTTTGCGCACTGACAATGGTGGTGAGTATGTCAACCATTGGTTTGAGAGGTTTTGCACTTTAGAGGGGATTAATTTGCAGCATTCAGTTCCATACAATCCTCAGCAGAATGGTGTTGCAGAACGAAAGAATAGGTCCTTGAAGGAAATGGCAAATTGCATGATTCACTCCAGATCTCTTGCACCACAGTATTGGGCAGAGGCCATTAACTGTGCTTGTTATATCCAGAACCGTGTTCCTCACCGAGCCTTGAAGGGAGTCACTCCTTTTGAAGCTTGGAGCGGTCAGAAACCATTAGTTAAGCACTTTTAAGTTTTTGGTTCTCCTGCATGGGCCCACATTCCTGCAGAGAAACGCAAGGCCTTAGATCCGTAGAGCAGACCTTGCATATTTGTAGGTTATCCTGATGGTGTGAAGGGTTATCGTTTGCTCCACCCTACTACACATGAGTTGTTCATTGAGGAGTGTTCAGTTTGAGGAGGGCTCTTCGAGCTCACTTTCTATCACTTCTCCAACTCCTACTTTGACATTGGAGTCACTTGGGATACATGACAGATCTTTTGATGAGTCAGATTCACCTGAGCAGTCTTCTACCTCCACTTCCGATGCAGGGAGCGATTCAGAGGACTCACCTCCTTCCTCTCTTAGTCATCATTCAGAGGTTGATGATTCTCCTCCAGATTCTCCATCTTCTGGTCCACTTTGGGCTAGACAGACCCTGCAGTCTGCAGGTGATTGGGTTGGGGATCCATCAGACACTAGGCGGACTCATTCACAGTTCCAGGATGCTCCACATGTCTTCATTGCTACTGCCTCAGATCCACAGTCCTTTCATGAGGCTTCTGGTATTCCTGAGTGGGATACATCTATGCAGGAGGAGTATAGTTCCTTGATGAGGAATCACACTTGGGATCTTGTCCCTCTTCCTAAGGGAAGAAAACTTGTTCGATGTAAGTGGATCTATGGGACAAAATTTGCAGCAGATGGGTCGGTTGACAAGCATAAGGCTCGCTTGGTCACCAAAGGATTCTCCCAGGTTCCTGGCATTGACTACTCTGAGACTTTTGCGCCAGTTGCCCGAATGAATTCCATCTGACTTGTTCTTGCCATTGCTGTAGCTAATCATTGGGAAGTACACCAGATGGATGTGAAGAGTGCTTTTCTTCACGGTGACCTTTAGGAGGAAATCTACATGGAGCAGCCACAGGGGTTTCTTCAGGATTCTTCACTTGTGTGTCGTCTTCGAAAGTCTCTCTATGGCCTCAAAC
This sequence comes from Cunninghamia lanceolata, assembly GCA_027924645.1. Classification (NCBI taxonomy): domain Eukaryota; kingdom Viridiplantae; phylum Streptophyta; class Pinopsida; order Cupressales; family Cupressaceae; genus Cunninghamia; species Cunninghamia lanceolata. Next base: position 234,299 of record BSBN01001561.1, read on the forward strand.
AGGCTCCTCGGGCCTGGTATGCCAAGATGGACTCCTTCCTTCTATCAGTTGGGTTCACTTGGTGCCATTTTGATCCCAATGTCTACATTCTGCAGCAGGATGATTCACTCCTATTTTTGGTTCTGTATGTTGATGACTTGCTGATCACAGGGAGTTTTTCATCCACCATTGGGGCTATCAAAACTGCTCTTCATGACAGGTTTTTTATGACTGACTCGGGCTTGTTATATTACTTTCTCAGGATTGAGATCTTTCAGTCTTCTTCCGAGATCACCATCACACAGTCCAAGTATGCTCTAGATTCGCTCTCGAGGTTTCATATGGCTAACTGTAAGCCTGCTTCGACTCCCTTCCTTTTTGGAGTCAAACTTGAGGCTCAGTGTTCTTCTCCACTTGTTGATGGCACTTTGTACCGACAACTTGTTGGGAATCTCATTTATCTGACTCATACGAGACCTGACATTTCATATGCTGTAGGCATGGTCTCTCGATTCATGCAGGAGCCTCATGAGCTGCACTGGAAAGTAGCCAAGCGGATCCTTCACTACATTCAGGGTACTCACAGTTTTGGGATTCACTATGCAGTGGGCATTGAGCTTGACTTGGTGGGCTACACAGATTCAGATTGGGCGGGTGATTCTCAAGATCGCAAGTCTACTTCAGGTTACAACTTCTCACTTGGTTCAGGTCTTGTTTGTTGGTCAAGCAAGAAGCAGTTTGCTATTGCTCTATCTTCTATTGAGGCTACGTATCGGGGGGCTGTGAATGCCGCCACTAAGGCCATTTGGCTTCAGAATCTTCTCCCTGAGTTTGGTATCCAGATCAGACGGCCATCAGTCATATTTTGTGACAACCAGAGTGCCATTCAGATCTCACGGAATCCGGTCCATCATCAGCAGACCAAACACATAGAGGTCCACATGCACTACATCCGGGAGCTCATCCATGGCCACGTCATCGACCTTCGCTATTGTCCGACTTCTGAGCAGGTTACTGATATCTTCACCAAACCCTTCACTGAGAGCAAGTTCCTTCATTTGCGAGCTTTGCTAGGGGTGTGGGATGCTTCATCTTCTGGGGGGCTTCTTCCTCTCACTCGGAGTCTTGACTCTCTCTACTTTTGGGGGGGTCTCTTCTCTCTCTTTTGGGGGGAATTTTATGTACATGGGTACCTCATCAGGCTTGATTTGCCGGGACCCATTTCTACATCCACCTAAGCTTCGCTTATGGGGGGTGTTAGTGTAGGTTTTTATTTCCTAGTTGGGTTATTTACTTTTCCCTATATTCCTAGGTTTTTCCTACATTTCTATTAATCTCGCTTAGGTTAATAAAGCATGTCTTATTAGGTGAGTGGTTGCGAAGTGTCATCTTCCTATATGTGAGCATCCATTAGCTATCTTGGGAAGATACTTTGCTATCTTTAATCCGATAGATGGTTGCTCCTGATTGGTCGGTGTTGCCACCTCCTCCCTCTTCCTAGTCTATATAAGCATGCTACCAGGCTTGTATTTGGTATCTTTTGCTTCTAGCATTTGCATTACTCTCTTGGAGACTAACTCTGTGTTGCTATTTTGATTTCGTATCATTTGCATTCATAGTTTAAATATCTATTCTTTTGCACTAGTTTTCTGGGTTAATAATCTTTTCAGATTCTAACATGAAGTTTGGGTGAGGGAGTAAAGAAAAAATGGTCTAAGGCATGAATATTAGTACATTTAGAGCATTGGAGTGCACCAATACAAAGAGTATTCACATGATCAAAAGGATAAATGAAGATTTTGGACATCAAATGTAAAGGAGCGTGCTTGAGCAAAGGAAGAACACCTTTAGAGTGTTAAGTTATAAAATTTGGATGTCTAATAATGTGGTGCGTGCCTATAGAAAGAGTAGTCCAAGTCAAGTGAAAAAATATAACAAAAATTGGTGCATAAGTGTAAAGACATGCATTGATATGAAGAGCATACCAAAAAGTGATTGCTTAGTGTATTGGAGCATGTCGATACAAAGCACATACCAAAAAGTTCAAAAAGTGTTGAAAAAGGCTATTAGAGGGCATAAGTGATTTTTGGACAAAAAGTGCAAAAAATGAGTAAGTGAAGAGTGAAAAATGGTAGTATAGGTCAAAATGTGCAATAGAAAATTGGAAAGTGACATATAACCCCCAAAGTCTCAATTTTGATTTGAAATTCAAGACAAATAGAAAAAGAGGCAAAATGCCATTAAAATAGGGAGATCATTGTTGTTGGCAGAAAATATGCTATTTTTCTCAATAATGATTTGGGTTCTTGAGATACAAAAAGGGTTTTTTAGATAATTCATATGGAACATCCTTGTAAGTTTTTAACATGACCCAATTGATAGATTTTCTAAAAATAGTAAAAACTAAATTTCAAGCTTTTAGATTGAGGTATCTAGGTACAAGAATAGTCTTATAGCGCTAGAATAATCAAAGGAGCCATTGATGTTTCAAACTACTATTTTTAGTTGCTACTATTTTTTGGAGGATCTTATTCTTAAATGACCTCCTAGAAGGTTTATCTTAGGACATGATATATTTACTTAAGGTCTATTTCAAGATTTATCGTTTAGATTTTGTATTTTGAGTTTGCTTTGTGTACATGTGAATCATTTTAAGCATAGGAATTATGGTATGCATTTTATTTATTTATCATATGCAAAATATTGTAAACATTTATTCACCTAGATTTTTGAGCCAATGATAATTTTTATGCCTATTTGCCATTGAGATTATTATTCAATTTTTTTTGTGTGATCTTGTGTATGAAGTGATTATGTAAATCAAATTGTTTTATTAAAAATTGCAAGCTTTGTAATTAAGGTTTCATTGAAGTAGGTGATTGTGGCTTCATATGCAAATTCCTTTGTTCAATTTAAATTGTGTGTGTTGTTTCCAATCCAAGTTTTGTGTTGTACTTATGCTTTCTAGTCTATGCTTATGCTTTTAGTTAGAAAGCCTGAACATTTGTTAGCTATTGTGGGTGTTAATTTTCAAGAAAGGCTATACAAATCTTTTATCTTAAGTAGAAGTGCAGATAAGCCTTGTAGGTTTGTTTGAAAACTAAAAAGATAGGCTATTTCTTTAGTTTGATTATAACGTGTGTTCAAAATCCAAGGTTTTAACTAATATATATTGTAAAATGCTAGAGGCAGTTCTTGAAATTCTAAGATTTAATTTAGTTTTTAATTATAAGGGAGTTTCTCTTTATAATTAAAAAAAAATTCTATTTTACACATTCTTTTTTATGTTTTCTTGAAAGAGACAAAGCAAAACTCTAACACAACCCCACAAAATAAGAGAACTAGTACTGGGTAGTCTTTTAAACTTGTTGGAGAAGGTTTCCTCTACACAATCACATATCTTCCTAAATACCCCACTTGTGAAACATGCAATGAATGAATAGCATATTTCATACATCAACTGTATCTTGTTTAAAGACCCCATTTGTAAAACATGCAAATTGTAGATGATTTTCATTTATCAACACTGCATATCTTAATTAAGTGCCACTTTGGTTTTACATGCAATGCAATTATCCATGAATGATCTAACGAAAGAAAACATGCAATTATTCATATCTTGTTGATATAACGAAAGAAAACAACTTAGTCATTTAGAAAATTTATACAAAAACCAATATGTATGCCATTTGGGACAGCTGACCGTTCCAGACAGAACCTTAGGAAACAGCTGAGGACATCCCCAACTATCTTAGGAATGGCCAGGGTTTCAGCATCATTTCTGAGACGTACTTGGTCCGGCATGAGAGATTAGGAACAACCTAGGAACATTTCCAAGGCGTCCCATGTCTTTAAAACATTATGGGGACGAGGAAATTTCTGAGTTGTCCCCGCATCTCCTATAGTTATGGGGACAAAAATAACCTGGGGATGCGTCCCTGTGTATCTTTGCTGATGTCTCATAATATCATATGTTTGTATGCCCATACGGTAGTGGAGTGATGGTGCTTGATGGAGACCACACATCACGAGCTTATGGATAGGCATAGATAAATATAAATATAAATCAAGATTTGCATGAAAGTTTGGCCAGGTGAAATATTTTATACGCACGGACTAGTGAACAGCAAAAATTCCGAAACAAAACAGTGAACAAGAGATGTGACACAAGTAAAAATGGTGACAACTACCAAAATCTCGGATCAATTACAGGAACGTTATCTTTTCCAGGCATGAATTCACATACACCACATTAATTCCCATACCAACCTCTAGCAGAGGCCATTACTTTATGCCTTATTTTAAAGCCAAATTAACTAATCCCAAGACCGGGATCACATCTTCCAATGGAGAAATTATGGGCTGTAGTTCCAACTTACAACTTGTTTCTTTCATGTTTTATAAGTCATGGGATCTGTTATATACAACTCATCGGAGCTTACAAAATGGAAAAAAATGTTAAAACAAACTAGAAAGCTATCATGTCTTCTGAGAGTAACAAGACTGGAGAGATGCTTCCATGATTATGAATTGTTATGGACTGCTAGGAGCTCCAGTTACTTTATTGGTAATTTCTAGTTAACAATATGTTATTCATATTTTGTTCTGAAAGATTTTTTCTGAGTTCTTTGAATGCCCAGTTATAATTTCAGATGTCTGCTTAAGAAAAACTGTTTTAAATCATTGACTTAATTTTTCTTAGTTCTTTCAATGCCCATTTCAGATTGTAACTAATGATTTTGTGAGAAGGGAAAACCTGCATTTCCGAATGGTATAGGAACTGGGAGATCGAGAAGCTTGAGAGGTTGTCTTACGAGGTTCGTTTGCAAAATTATCTATGACATTAGATGGTAAAGCTTCAAGAACTTCTATGCTGTTTATCCATAAAAAGCTTCGACAATATTTAAACTTTTCTGGGTTCCTTTATAGTGGGGTTGATATGCTTTTTAGCAATAGTACATTATCCATTTGGAAGTCTATAATGAGGCATGAATTGTTACAAAAACCTAGTAAGTGCTATTCTTCGTTCTAATTTGTTAAAACGGCTGAGAAATAAGGAGTTTCATAACATCATAGTTACCAGGAGATGCAGGGATACTGGTATGGGTACGGGGACAGGAGGCCAATCAAATTAGGGTACGTGACTAAATGAATAAGGATTTGGCTATTATATATGTAAATAAATCACCGGATATTTTGGACAGGTATGTTGTCTATGTTCCCATAATGGAGTTTCCTGGCAACTATGCATAATATAGAAGATAAACTCTGAAAAACTCCGTGGTTCTTTTCTGCCCTCTCCTACTAGGAGTGTTTACACCCAAGGATCCATTGTCCAAAGTTTCGTTAATGAACGAGATATTTAGCCTGCAGTTTTTATTAATTTTCCAAATAACCTTGGTTTTGGAGTTAGTAAAGCAAGAAGCAAAAGTTCTTGAAAGTGAAATAGGAATGAACTTGCATATTCAGATGTGCATTTGCAGTCATGCAGAGGTGAAAGTATCCAACATAGTTGCGACCAATTGTAGGACTATTCAAGTACGTCTCTTCCTTGCCACAAGACGTTCCTTGGTTATTAGATGTTATGAAATATTCTACAATAAGTTCCTGGCTTTCTCCTATAATAGCCTGGCCTGGTCTGCCAGACTTGGATGTGAGTTGAAATGAACTAGCATTCTTGGATGTGAAATGATACCATCCTTTTAAGAGGTACGTGGAAATGAACTAGAATATTTGGATGCACATTTCCAGTAATGCAGAGATAAAAGCGTGCAACATAATTACCACCAATATTAGGACCATTCAAGTATGTCTCTTCCTTCTCCTTGTTTGCAGCCCAGGTCATGGAAGTAGGTGCTTATCGTTAGTTTATTTCTGCTGCCAGAGGTTTATTGGTCATTAGATGTTCGGAAATGTTCTAGAGTGAGTTCCTCGATTTCTACTATAGTTGTCCAGCCTGGACCCCTCAGCCTTGGATTTTTCTCTATGAACATTCTCAAATCCTGTATGCCCATTCCTTGATGATAGATGAAGACACCGTTGGTTCTTCCCGTTCAAGCATTGATATCAATGATATCCTTTCTTTGTCTCTTGCTTTGATCTTCACTAGTTCAATGCTTTATTGAGAGGTCCTCCTCTCACAGGGCTATTTGTATTTGTAGCTAATTTTTATGGTTCAGGTTTGACTGCTTTAGGTTTGCATCTTATTATGTTTATTTTTCTTTAGTACTTGATGCTTACATCAATTTTCTCAACCTTGAGATTTTTTATCATGTTGTTTCTCTAATATAACAAAATGTACTTTTCAGGTCCCAAGGTTATTTATGGACATTATCATAATGTCTTTTATTTCCTTTGGTTAAAAGGAATCATAGCCACACGAGGGACGTAATGTGATATTATTGCCATGATAATGTCATATAACTTTCATATGTTAATGTGAGTTCCATTGACCTACTTATGTCATTCCTGGATTTTAATATATAATATAATAATTTCATTCACTACTCCTTTCTTCCTCTGATTAGAACAAGCAGACTCATAAGGACGAAATAAAATCGTATGAACATGTCAATGTTGTATAAGCATCATATATGACGTGAGCAACACAATTTAACACACACTAAGACTTTTGGTATTTTCTTCTCGATTTTATTTCATGAAAGAATCTCAAAAAGTAAAATGCATCGTTGAGCCATTTATTCTTTACTCTCATTAAAGATGATTATGCAAGTTAAGTTGGATTCTGCTATAGCTTAGGCCATTTTTAAGGATTCTTATAGTCGTTAGTTAAATTTCTTATTGACTTGGCCTCAGGTCTCAACCTGCAATTTTTATTTTGCTTATAGACACATTTCTTCTTTTTTGTGGGGTATCTTTCTGCCTTATATGAAATGCTATTTTGGTCCTAATTTATTTGGTCCTTGACATTGTTTATTGATAGGTATCGAATGCTTCTGGATTTAACTGTGTCATACTTTTTCCATCAACCTTTTAGATGACACTCCATGATACATCATCAGGATATATATATATATATATATAGAGAGAGAGAGAGAGAGAGAGAGAGAGAGAGAGATCTCTTCTCTTGCTCTCTATATCCTGATGATGTATCATGGAGTGTGATCAGAAACGTTGATGGAAAAAGTATGACAGTTAAATCCAGAAGCATTCGATATCTAACATTATAGACTCTGGAAATTTAATGTCTTCACTTGTTTATCAATTTACAAAGCTCTCAAATTTTGTGCTTATCACATCTAATTTTAAATGCCATGTATCCATACAGAAGTTCTAATGATTTCCACATGCAGCCTTTCCAACACTCACTTATCCTTCTTGACTTTTTGATAAAGATATGCATCTACTGAGTCCGAAATATGCTACACAGAACTACAGGAGCCAAAACAGAAAAGTTACTTCTCAGACTTTGCCTCACATTATCATTTGATACTCTCTTGAAATTGGAAAAAGTATATACAGAAACCATATTAGAGGACATTGCACTCTAATGGTTAGGTTGGTGATTGGTATTTGACACATCTGAAACTTCTGATTGGTACTCCACATATTGTCAAGAAAGAATGCTTGAATTGGAACACGGTACACTTTGATGTGATGGAAAAATGGGCTACACTTTATCTTTTTACATGGACAATCATGGTACAATGTGACAACTTTTTATGCCACGTGAAGGTTGAAAAACATACAAAATACGGATACAAAATTTCTCTTCTGCATATAGACTGTTCACCGAATACATGCAAACACTTAGTATATTCTTATAGGCTGCTTTCAGTACTCAACCTTTATCCAGGGATATATTGACAAATAATCTCCTTCAATTTTTGAAATGTGACAGGTTTTGCAATGAAGGAATCCATGCCATTTGCATAACATTCAGCAATACCTTCAGCCAAAGCATTTGCTGTCATCTGCATCAAAACGGGAGACTTGCTCAGAACATTAAAAAACTTGAATGGGGAATGCCCATTCAAAAAGGTAACTATTACATACTCTGAAAAATAAATGATTTCATCTCAAAAATGTATCATTACTAGCCAAGAAGAGATGTCAATGAATAGGCAATAAGTTGACATGGGAAAGGCTCTTTTTATATTAGAAAAAGCTACACTAGGACTTAAGACATTATATTTTATAATTAGACTTAGAAAACAGAAAAAATGATATTAGGATTAAAAATAATTAGATTGAGGTTAACATGTAAAATTTATTTCACACATGCAAAAGAAAATCGGAGGACAAGAGAAAGGTGACTGTAAATATCCTTTAAAGGATTTAAGCCTTAGAATTGAACGTGATTTTTAAGAGTGTTTTTTGGGAATAGTTTCATGTAAATAGTCCATAAAAGATTAGTCCTTGTACAAGAGTAAAATTGATAGCACTTCCTGATTCCTTCTAGACTTGAGCTGATGCACTTATCTTCCCAAGAGAGTACTTTCTTATCGTCTGCATGGTTTGAAGTGCTATTTTAGTAAGGTTTTGTTTTGAATGTATGCTATCTCAATGTTCTTTTCTTTCTGCCTGAGTAATTTAGATCTCCTTTTGTGAAATTCATATTTCCATAAAATTCTACTTAGTTGGGATGTATGGGTATCCATTTCAAAGCCACACAACCTCTGGATGATACTAGTTTTGCTATGAAAATAGCTGAAACAATCAGATATTCCACAAAAATGTGCCAAAAACATTCAAACATGTTTTTGGTGTGAGTTTGAAATTGAGAAACTACAAAGAAAAAGTTTTTGGCAATTCCAAATGTATTTTCTGTGTGATTTTGAAGAAAAGGAGTTAGATGAATTAAAGTTATTAGTGATTTAACTATCTTACTGTCAAGAGCAACTTCACTTTTTCTAATAATGAGGTATATGATCTGATGTAAAAATATCAAATATGGGAGAGCTTGTTTCGGTCCCAAGCATAGGAAACAAAGCAATGCGATATAATCTAGTAATCTGGTACTAATGTTTTTTATGGTGCACCAAAAAGCAAGAAGATTTTGAGAATTTGATTCTATGTTTAGAATCTGCTTTAGCGAAGAAGTTTAATAAAATAATTAAAAGGACATTAAGAAAGTACAAATCAACATGGGTTTGGTGTGCCTGTAAGAGATTAATGATGCATGAGGTCTTTTCTGTAGAAATTAGTAGGTGTGAACCCTTAGAAACAAAGAGACTTAGCTTTAACAAGACAAGAACGACGTGAAAAATGAGACCAAAACATCTGATGGTGTCTGTATGCAATAACATTTTAATAAACAAATGAATTGGATTATTGAACTAAGTTACCGGTTCTAGCTTGGGTTCGCTAGTTCCGCCAAAAAAAAAAATTTGGGGGTTGGGTTCGTCCATACAAAACATATAAAAATCATAAATATATATATTTTAGCCATGTATAAAAATGTAATGTCTTTGAATTATATATATGTTAAAGATTAGGGAAATAAAGTTGGGCATCTGGCCATTAGATGGTAATATTAAATAATATTAAAGATTAAGAAAATTAGGGGAATATAGATTTAGGCGATAGTAAATATTAGGGAAATGATTGGATTAAAGATTAGGGGAAATATAGAGAGGAGGGAAATGACTTGATAAATCCTTATCAATCACACGACATTGCTACAAAAATGATTTCAGCAATTTTCAAAGTTTTCATGCCTCTCAACCCCCACATTTAAATTGCGATTGGCTCAAGGAATAAAAATAGTTTCTTTTTAATATTTTATCAATGGGCAATAAGGATTTCAGGGAGACATATCTCACAAATGAACCCTAAAATTCTTTTTGTAGGTCAACATTTTGGTGCTTGTCCCTTGATGTTAACAGAGAAACTCCAGATATAAATAGAGAAACACAATTTGGGCTCCCATTTTTCTCTTTCATAGTCAAAGTCAAAGTCTAAAAATGATTTAAAAAATGTGTTTTTCGAAGCGGGTTTGCCTTGGGTAATGATGAATTCTTTTGGGTTAGTGATGGGTTCGCTTGGGATGAACCCATAGTCTTATTCACACACCCTAGTAGAATCCCTGCCTGAATCGGCCTAGAATTTGAACCAGATATGAATTGGACCCACATCTAGGCAATCCAAGGGATGAACCGGTAATTTAGTTATTAAACAATGGGTTGAATGTGTATATATACACATCAACACACATATCCAAAGGAGGCTGACCTAAATAAGGCACTTAGCCTAAAATTCATTATAAGGTTGATCAAAGCATAACTGCACAAGTCTTAAAGAACCTTGCATGTGCCTCATTAGCATCTTGCATTAATGTGCATGATTTAGTAGCACTTTGTGCTAGTGTGCAAGCTTGCAAGCTCCAACAACAGCATGCATGCCTTTTGCATCATCAAACGCCACTATGCGTGAACCAACACACCTTTGTGTACCATCTATTGGTCACTGCATAGTCAATAGTCCTACATGCATGGCATCTACGTGATGTTTCTTTGTTAGAATGGGGGACTGAAACATCAATCAGTAGGGAACACAACCACCAACAAGTTGGAAGGTCAAGTAGTTTGGGATAGAAATAGTTTCATCTTCTCAACCTATTTTGTAACTATATTGCATATATAGACATTCAATTCTTCATGTTAAAGGTTGGATAACTAAATAGTCTAGGCAAACTAAGTTTATGCCTTTACCCCTTTCCGGTGGCAAGAATTCACATTCTTGGCCTTACCATCTATAACATCCAATTGTACCCTATTCATTTCAGTCTGAATAGAAGTAGCACATTATTGTTAAAGTCTTTCTCAATTGTGTGTTGGATTACTTCGATTCTTGTTTTCTATGCATAATCTATAAACCCAAAAATTGGTTTGTCCACCAGACCTCTTGGGATCTAGATCATATGTATTAGAGCAATGTTTTGCACATGCCTATACAAATGCAAGCACAACAACATAAGGAATATTGCCCACTTGATTCAACTTCCCAGCATCTGGGCAAATATCATAACAAAAGTAAAGTGGATGGTGCATCGAAGGAAACATCAGAGGTGTCTCCAAACATTCGGAAGCACTCTCAAGACAATGCTAAGAGCTCTTCAAATAGTTGCATGAACTCATGTGCCAACTTGGACCGATATTGTAGCGTTCCACAAACATGCATGTTCCCACACAACAACTAAGCCCTTTTAGAGTGCAAGTCAACCTAGAAATTGGATATTCAAAGGCAAGATAGATGCCACAGTAGTGGATAATTGGGTTCAACAATTGGAGGCATATTTCTCTATCAACAATTTTACTGATGTAGAGAATATTTCTTTTGTGGCATTGAAGATGTCCATTTCAATGTCCCATTGTTGGCAAATACTAAGCACGTAGTGTGAAAGGGACCACAATCCAATTTAGATTTGGAGTGGAATCTTACCCCCTTAAACACTATGAGGATAAATACATGAAGTTCCAAAAATTGCACCAGTGTAAGGAGAAAAGTAGAGAAGTACACCACTGAATTCCATGACTACTCTGTGCCCTTGCATGAGGACACTCTTGAGCAACATAAAATGCTCAAATACATAAGTGGCTTATCACCAAAGTTATCATCAACAATGGAAGCCAAGGAACATCATCTCACACAATGTAGTCAAGCACTTGGGTCTTTCCACTAAAGCACAACCAAGACTATACTTTTTGGGATGATTTTTGGAAGGTTAGGACAATCAGGTAAAACACCAATGAACTTTCAAGTATGTAGTTAAACCCATGCAAGACAGTCACTTGTGACATCATGTTGATGTAAGTCTATGACATACCATGTGGGAGGCCGTATGTGTATGACAAAGATGGTGTCTATCAAGTGAAGCCACAATGGTGGACAATTCACATCAACAACCACTATTTCAACCTTCACGAGTCTTCATCAAAGACCAAGATTTCCTTGATCTTTTCCAAACAATGCCACAAAATCATTTCACACATAGAAGTTCGTGCTTCTCATGGTTCATCCAGAGACACGTATGGAAGAAAGTATGCACACATTGGTTGCACGAACATTGTTGCAATAGCAATAACTAGACAAGGTACTACAATAGTACAAAGATATCTTTGAGTGCAAAGACCTTCCCACACACTATGTGGTACATCATAATTGTCTACTTGGATGACATCCTCATCTTTGGTAAGACATGGGAGGAACATGTCTTGTGCATCCTGGACACTTGGCACCAACATATGTTGCAGGCTAACTTCAGCAAATGTACCTTCAACAACAAATGTCTAGTATCTGGGCTACATCATCGATTGTGTATGCATCCATGAGATCTAGAGAAAATCAAGGTGATTGGCAATTGATTAACTTCGCACAACATCATTGAATTGTGCAACTTTCTTGGACTTGCAAATTTCTATTGCTAGTTTGGTCTCAGATTCTTGCACATCTCTTGGCCACTCAATCAGATCATGCATGTCAAAGCAACATTTGTTTGGAGCCTTGACACTAATGCAACATTGCACCTTTGAGGAGCTCAAGCATCACCTCTAGGCAACACTTGTTTTGGCAATGCTTGACATTGCACACCCCTTTGATATTCAAATTGATGCATCTGACCATGCACTCAACCTAGTACTCGCATAGCATGAGCATTTGGTCACCTATCACTTAGAGACATTCAATGACACGGTTTAGTGTTAGTCCACCTATGAGAAAAAATTATACATCGTTGTTCAACCTATCAAGTAGTGGCATCACTACATTTTGGGTAAGGAGACAGTCATTCATTTTGATCATAAGCCACTTTAGTTTCTACACACACAGAGCAAGCTAGAGAATGCACACCACATGGAGTGGATGACATACTTGTAGTAGTTCCATTTGGTGATCAAGCATAATGGGAAAGACAATAAGGCAATAGATTGCCTCAATCGCTTGCTAATTCATCCGCTCATCACAATGTTGGATTCGCATGACCACAACTTTGAGTTGGATAGCGGGAATCTATTCAGTAGATCTAGACTTCGTGCAAACCTACAACATGCTTGTCCAAGGTAAATAGATTGGTGAATTCCATTTGTCTGACAAACATCTCTTCAAGCTTGGGCATACTTGTGTTCTAGAAGGTGCACCTCACCAAAGACTCATTTGGGAGGTACGCCACCAAAACAACTAGACACTTTGGCACTACCAAAACACTAGTGGCACTATAAAAACATTTCTTTTGGCCTCACATGCATGCAGACATTAAACGCCATATCCTACATTCCTTGTTGCATTGCCAAGTCCACAAACACGAAGCTTGGGCATTACACACCTTTGGTGGTACTACAAAAGCCCTAGGAATCTATCAATATATATTTCATGAATGGACTACTTATGATGAAGCATCAGAATGACATTTGTGTTTGTTGTGGTAAATACATTTTTAAAAATGGCCTTCATGATTGCCTGCAAGAAAAATATTACAATGCAAGAAACCACGTCTTTTCTTTAGTCATGTCTGGGCTACCTACATTCATTGTGTTTGACTGTGACCCAAGGTTTGTTAGTGCATTTTAGCAATCCTTGTGGAAAAGATTCAATACACATCTGGATTGGTCCACAACCTTTCATTTTTAGTTAGCCAACCAAATAGAGGTGGTCAACCACACATTATTGCATCATTTGTGGATCTAAAACAATGTGCAGCCATGCACTTGGGATGACAACCTTCTCTACATTTACATGCCTAGAATAGAGATATGCATAGTTCTACGTGGCACAGTCCTTTCCAAACATATCTTGGGTTTCAACTAGCGGCACCCTTGGATATATCCTATTGTGCACCACCTCATACAGAGTTGCACACATAGGAACGGGACCCAGATAAAGAACAAATTCTTTTGTAGCACATTTAGGGTGTTCACCAACAAGTTTAGCAAATTCTCTTGCGCTAGCAATAGAAATCCAAGAGTGCCATGACATGCATTGTACACCTCACTCATTCAAGGTCGGCAAAAAAGTCTAGTTGCATCTTCAAAAGGATCACTCCAAGGGTCCACACCAAAAGATGAAGCATCTACCCTATAGTCCATACACCATTCTATGTGCAACAAGTGAGAACGCCTTTGTTCTTAATCTCTCACAATACTTGGGCTTGCATCTTGTATTTAATGTGGAGCTCTTTAAGCCATACTTTCCTTCTCTTCTTGAGCCAATGTCAATGCAATACTCTTCAAACTTGGATCTTCGGCACCTGTGCACAGTTGTGTGAGATGAGATCATATAGACCACCACAACACACACTCGCCAAGGTTCACATCATTTGTTAAGAGTGGCTAAAGCAAGGAAGTATGTAGATCAAGCTTCAACACCTCCATGTTTAGTTCCGTAGCTCACTAAAAACATGATGGGGGGCCATCACTTCTCAAGAAAGGGTGAATGATCAGTGTACAACCACACAATTCTTAGAGAGCCTTGTGCATGCCTCATCAACATTTTGTATTTACACACGACTTAGTAACACTTTGTGCTAGCACGCAAGCTCCAAAATCATCACGTGCACCCTATTGCAAGTCATTGTGTCATTTCATCACCATGCATGACTCAACACACTTTTGTGTGCCACTTGGCAATCATTGCACAGTCAATAGTCCTACACACATGGTATCCCCATGAATTTTCTTTATTAGAACATGGGATTGGAACATCAACCATTAGGGAACACAACCACCGAGCAGTTGGAAGGTCAAGCAATTTGGGACAAAGCATTTCATCTTCTCAGCCTATGTTGTAACTGTATTGTATATATAGACATTTGACCATGTCAAAGGTTACATAATTAAATAGTCTAGGAAAACTAGTTCTGATAGCAAGAATTCTCATTTCTAGCCTTGTTATTTGTAACATCCAATTGTACCTCATTCATTTATGTTTGAATAGAAGTAGCATGTTATTGCTAAAATTCTTCCATTCTCTCAATTATGTTGGATTATTTTGATTTTTTGTTTTCTTGTGCATAATCTATAAAGTTATAAACCCATCTTTCACTAACCGCCTAGGATTTGAATCAAAGGTCCTTAGACAAGATTACAAACTCCAACATCCCCCCTTAAGCTTGACTAGGGAGTTGGATCACTAGGATTGTTGTGAAATGCTCCCCCTTTGAAGGAGACTCTTGAAGGTTGATCAAAGACTGGAGATGTAAAGACCCTTTGATGTATCAAAGGATATTCTAGGCTGCTTGAAGATGACAATCTACTATATACCTTTGAAATTCTTTGCTAATGTATTCAGCTCCTTGATACAAATGAAGACACTTGATCTACTTGAGGAAGGATTAATCCTTGTGCTTGATGCAAAAGATCCATAGGTCTCTCAAAAAATCATCAATGATAGCAACGCAGTATTTGGACACATCTAAAGATGGCTTCTTCATAGGTCCACAAATGTTTGTATGAATGAGCTCCAAAGGCCATGATGCACAATAAGTAGCCTTTTTCAAAAATCTCTCTCTCGATGTTTCCCAAATACACTACTAGGAGGGTGTATAGAGGGGAAATCGATAGATCAATCTTTTATTTACCATGTGGCGCATTGTCCCATAGTTGATGTGACCCAGTCATCAATGCTAAAGAGTGCTGATACCATCTCCCTTAGCAACAAAGCAATGGACCACGAAGGAGAAGAAGCACAAAGAGCAAGATGGGAAGCAACATAACCTTTGTGGAAAGAGAAGAACTTATTCCCTACTATTTTCCTAGAATGTCCTTCAAGATCTTGAATTCAAGAATGACAATCTATGTGCTTATGGCCAAATCTTCCATAATAAATTATAATCACACTTGAAAAATTGAGATGTATCTTGTTTCCCCTCTTGTTGAGAAGTACCTTGACCTTGATGTTTTCCTCTTCCATTTGTGTTTCCTCTATAGGTGATCCGGTCCTTGGACTTCAAACCTTTGATGATCTTATTTGCAATATTGGGCAAAGGGCATGTGGGAGTATGCATATAAGTCGCCTTTGACCAACTTGGCCTGTTGGTGAAAAACTTGCCCTCTTGAAGAGAGGTCACAAGTTGGAATCTTGCAGGGGGTAAGGTATGTATGCCTCATATTGAAGCACAATTAGGTACCTCCTTCAACACCAGTGGGAGTATGAGGTGGTTCCATATGCTATACGCCGCCTATCAATCAGGTCGTGAGGTATCGTGGACTGTAAAAGGATTCCATTCCATTCCAAAATTTGACTAGAAAATTTCAGATTGAGGTCGGCCTCAAGTCCAAAAATTCAAAGAACATAATCCAAATAGATTTTCTTGATCTTTTTGAAAATGTTAAGGAACTAAATAAATTCCAAGAAATTGCGGCCTATAGAGTGAATATATGAAAAACCCTAAATGGGCAATAACTTGATCAAAATAAATCACAAAAAGCTGAAATTTGAATTGTAGATCCTTTATGTTGATCACCAAATTCTTGGAAAAATTCACCTAAAAAAATTTGCAGTGTTTTGCAAGATATGCACTAATCTTGAAAATTGGAGTTTCCTTGGAAAACACTATTCAAATGCCTTGAGAGAGTCTTGTTTGCTTTGATACCATGCAAAATTTAGCAGGTATGAACCCTTAGGAACGAAAAGAATAAACTTTGACAAGACTAGAACAATGTGAAATAGGAGACAAAAACATGTGATGGTGCCCGTGGGTAATAACACTTTGAAAAAAAATGAAGTGGCTTACTAAACAATGGGTTTTAATGTATATATATACACATCAATGCACATCTAAAGGAGGCCAACCTGGAACATATCCAAAGGAGGCTGACCTAAATATGCCACTTAGCCCAAAAATTCATTATAAGGTCCTTAGACAAGATTACAAACTCCAACATTTTCTATATGGAAACACAAAGTTTTCTAGTTCACTTCCTAACACTTAAGATAACAAGGATTTGTGAGATTATATTTTATCATAGATTTATGGTATGTACAACCCCCCATTGGAACTTGTCTCCCATGGGAAAAAGGCATCTCCATCTTATTCAATGTACTAGAATGTGAATACATGATCCAGGTAGCAGATTGAGATGGAATCCTCTTGATATGGACACATTCCATTAAAACAAGAAGCTCCATTTAGGACGGGCACCTTCTCTTGAGAAGATCACCTTGTTGAGATTGGTTCTTTACGATTGCTCAAAATCTGAATTTATAATGTGTTGGAAAGCTTAGGATTTTTTAAAGTCATTCTATTCCACTTCTATATGTTAATTTTTTCGGAAAAAACCCCACAAATGCAAAATACAAAAATGTATTAAAGGTCCTAAAATTGTTGAGAAATTGAAAGATATTTTAATAAGTTCCACTTCTTGGAGGACAATTGTCACATGGCTTTTTGAATTCTCAAGATGAGTTACTTCTCTACAATGATTCTTTGGATTCTATGCACGAATTGCTTCATCTACTTTTCCCCCACGAAGCCACACATATAGTGGCATGTATCAAAGAGCACATATAAGGAAGTTTGTAGTCATCCTCTCTAACTAGAAATTAGAGATAGAAAGATAAAACTTTTGTAGCTTAACGTATCTTCTTAGTTCCTTTATTCCAATGTTGTCCAGTTTATATTTTAATTGCCATTTAGTCATGGTTCATTTAGTTACAATTCTAGAACTATCTCCATGCTACAACTACTATTATTAATTGCTTTTGTTTATAATATATCTAAGTTCCAACCATTTAGTAAGTTGTCAACTAGATTTCCTATCAAATCTAGATCAGTACATCATAGCAAGTTTTCTATTGGCTAGAAATGGCATTAGAGCATGACTTACATAAATTTAATAGGTATCTTGTGGCCACTACATGTCGTAAAAAAATGCCAAAAGGAACAAATTCGTGACATAGATATGCATTAACACCCTTAAACAAACGGAATCGATATTTGATGGAAACCAACATCCAAGTGATGTGAATTAGTGATTGTGGAACAACCTTAGTCTCATCATGGAGAAGACTATATAAATGCACAACAATCTTTCCCAATTTAGAAACCTTGTCATCGAAGGATTACATTGAGCAAAGGAAATATGCAACCAAGCTATGTGGAACCTTCAACGAGTACTCACTCAAAAAGATGTAACTTGCAATGAAACTCAACATGATCTTTCCATACTACAAGAAGTTGAAGAGATGAAAGAGAAGAAATTTCATGCCATGGTGTATAGACTTAAATAGAGGAAAACATGGTTTATTTTTCAATTTTATGACAATTTAAGAAGAAACTAGGGATGCCCCTAGATGTCCCTTGGAGAAGTTCTTATATTCATTAAAAACCAAAAGCAAAAGCAATGGGATTCATTGCTTTCCAAGGTGGAACCCTAATCCATGCGGTAATATGGGGCATAATCCTCTTAAGACATGCACCTCTCCTTAAGATGGACTCCCCCCCTTAAAATGAGCAAAAAGTCACCTTGTTGGGTTTGCAGTTTCTAAATCAATGCTTGAAATCTAAAATGGTAATGTGTTAGTAAGCTTGGGATTTTCTCTAACTTATTCTTTTTAGCTTAGGGAATTCAACTATTCTAAAAAACACTTCCAAGGCCTCAAAAATGCAAAACAAAAAAGGTACAAGAATTCCCAAAAAACTTGGCAACCAAAATATAGTATATTTATAATGAGTTCCATTGTACAACAAATCCTTTTCACTTCTTGAGGGAACAACAAACCATTCCTCTTGTTCAAGGGGTAAGAGAAAAGCACTTAGGTAAACTGCAAGGAGGGAGAAGGAATTATATGCTTGGAAAGCAAGGGATATGGTCCCCTCCCCCAAAAGGTTTTCTGAAAGTCAATTTTGATGGGGCTTCCAAAGGAAACCCAAGAGGTGCAGGAGGAGGTATAATAATGCGAGAACAAATTTGATGGGGCTTCCAAAGGAAATCCAGGAGGTGTAGGAGTTGGTATAATAATGCAAGACAACAAAGGCAATTTCTTATATGGAGGTTCCTTTTCTTTGGCAATAAGATGAATGGGGTTGAGTGGGAGGCGCTATTGATTGGATTGGGAGCTGTTGTTTCTCTTAATTATAAGCGAGTGATAATGGAAGGGAATTTCTTGATAGTGATTAATGACCTTATTAAAGGTCACAACCCTAACTAGAGATTCAACATGGTGGAACAAGTGCAAGGCTTAAAAATACATTTTACGGATCTTAGATTTTTGCACTGTAAGAGAAGAGTGAATGCAATTGTGACTTATTTAGCAACTGTGTGTGGATCAAGCTTCCCTAATGACAATATTTAGTCATATTGTTTCTTCATGGCCTGATTTGGGGACTTGTATTCGTAACCACCCTCCTTGATTTCTCATTTTCTTCAATTCTTTGGGTTGAGCTCTCATTGGCTTTTCCCCATTTGAATTGTTATTTTGCTGACAGAGTGTGGTTATTAACATTAATTACTAAGGATTTTGATAATCCTACACATGATGTTCGAGAGCATTTGTTTTAATTGGTTTGGGCTCTCCATATTTGATTGGGACATAACTCAGCTCTCACATGTGTTATTCAACTACGGATTATGTGGCAGAGTATGATGGTTCTGGAGTTCGGTTCTCTCCTTTTCTTATAGGATTGTTTTCAATTGTTTTATGTAATGTGGCTTTGGTGCTTTGTTATTTTTGGATGGCTTTGCGGCAGGGTGTTTAGGGCTTCTCCTTGTAGGAATGGCAAGCAAAAGAAGTGCAGAGAAGGGGAAAGGCATCAAGAACTTTGGTAGTGTGACTTTGCATAGTCTTCATCCTATATTTTGTTGTCAAATGATGAGGCTTTAGGGTTTATATGTTGTGTTTTGGGTGATGTGGGTTTTGAGAATGGTAACAAACCAAAATCAGCCCTATGGGAGAAGTTTATAGCAAATTTGGCACATTATGTTCCAGATATGGAGCTTCGTTTGTGTCTCTTAAAGATGTTTTTGTTGTCACAATTTCAGGGAATGTTGTCAGAAATGATGGTGGAAGCACCTAGAGGAGCAAAGGCGAAAAGTGTTCTTGGTCCAAGGCCAGAGGAGTCTATAAATTCGGGGTTTGCTATTTGGTATTGGTAGGAAGATGGGGTAGCTCTTTGGCGGGAAGTTGGCATGCTTCGAGCTTTCTATTATGATATTGGTAAGGTGTTGGCTTCTCTGCATGTAATACACTATAATAGGGTTGTGGAAGTTGACAATGATTTCTCCATGCCCATCTTTTGTGGCTCCTCTCTGCACAGAGCAAGGCGTCATATGGATATGGCTCTAGAGTTAAGATTCCTGCCTCTTTCAGGTGTTGCTCAAGTTAACCCTCTTGTTGGTGGGCTTCTTGGTTTGCATGTATGGGTTGAGGATTTTGTTGTGGAACATAAGGATGCTGCTGTGGGACGTGACAAATTGATATGGTTTGAGGGTGGTGGTATCTCTTTTGGTGGTTGTCCTATAGTGGCTCATTTTGGCCTGCGAGCCTATAGTATACTGTCTTCGCTTTGATAGTTTATATGTCCTTTTTATTTTGTTTGTTCATTGTATGTTTTAGTATATAGCTATATTGGTAGTCACTGCAAGTAATGTATGTAAGCTGATTTTCTTCAAGGGTGGGGCCCTATAGAAACCCTGGCCGATATTATCTAAAAAACAACAAATCATTCCCTACGAGTAGAAATTAGAGAGATAGGAGAGATAATTGCTGTAGCTTAACATCTCTTCTTATAGATTGCTACCTTTTGTATTTTTCAGAGAGTAATAGCTTACATCACTTCTCAAATCATTGTACATACATACCTCTCAAATCAATAATTAGTTTGTTTTCTTTGATATTGGCCTCTTTGAGTTTATCCTTATTGTCATTTAGTTATGGTTTATCTAGTTAGAATTCTAGAATTATCTCTATGATATAATTAGTGTAATTAATTGCTTTCATTTAAGTTCCTACAATTTAGGGTGTTGTCCACTGGATTTCCAATCAGATCTGAATCAGTACACATAGCTCAGTTACTAAGCAGATAATGACGAGGGAGCTCAGTACAAACTTGATGATAGAATCTTGTTGATACTTGATTGTGTATCACAATTGTTTTTTGCATGCCAATTTCATGGCATATCAACCTTTATTGCCTTCTAAATTGTCAACAGTACAATCTCTATATGAATATAATTTTGAAGTTCTTGGGCCTTTAGTGTAATTTCTTTTATATCAGTAATGTTTATTTCAATTTTTTAAAGTTTTCCCTTATGAATCTTTTAGTATCATCAATTTTTGATATTTATAAAAATATGCACACACACACACACACACACACACACATGCATATGTATATGTATGTGTCCTGGTATCTTTGCATTTTATGAAACATTGTTTAAACTCCAAAATATCAAATAGTTTTTCTACCTACTTATAACCTAGATTTAAGCTCTGTTTTCATTTCATCAATAGTAAGCAGCTATTCCACAGCAAAAGGAAAGTTGCAACCATGTTAAAAGAAAAATAATTGAGCTGACACTAAGCATGAACTCTCAATAAAAACATGGCAACAAATTTACTTTGGGAAGTAGATGTGCTTGGACTGATAAAGATAAAGGTGTAACATTCGCCATAAAAGTCAACTCAAGGAAAATTGAAATGGTTTAGTTTCACTTACTGCTATTATTGGGACTCTCTTCCTGGGAAAAGGTGATTCTTGGCCATTCATATGAATATTCATCAAACAATCAGCTTTACCAACTCCCGCTACTTCTGAAGCATCCCAATTGCCACTCAGCTCACATTTGCGGATCAATCGAGTGGCTTCAAGACCATCCATTTCAGGCATACATACATCCTGTGGGATTCAGTATCAAACATAGATTCAGACATTTGTTGATATATCAAAGCTTGCAAGAAAGAAAATTTAAGTGGTTAATGACAATACTTTTTTTTAATGCAAAATGAAGATAAAACTGGTAGTCTAAGAATAAAATTTCTGGTTTTCTTATTACCATATAAGAACGTTCTATGTATGGGAAGGTTTTAAACTTTTACATCAATACATTCAGACGGAGAAAACGTAGAAGTTCAATAATCACCTAAAGATTTCTAGCATTAACAAATGATAAAATATTTTACACAAATTTGGCATCACCAGATTTAGACATCAAATTAAAGAAGAATATATTTAGGTAAATATGTAAGTTCAAAAGAGATGAGAAAACCGCTAGTTTAAAGATTCTGCATTTACAAGATATTTCAGTTGGAAGCACACAATGTTATGGCCCAAAATATTCACAAGTGTTATTTCATACAACAGCCACCTGCATCTTCAAGATAAACAAAGGTGCCCTTGTCCCAAAGTTCTGAAAGACTATCAATTTGAACCAAGAAAAGGATAAATCCAAGAAGACAATAAGACCCAGAGTGTGGACCAATATAAACACATCGGATCACAAAGAAAAATATAGGAGATGACCTACAAAGATGGATAACAACTTGCCATAGAAGTCAATGGGAGGCCACATAAAATGCTTGAGAACCAAAGCATCCAAACCAAACTTGAAGATGACAACGTTGATGTTGAAATCTATGCATTTAGAAGTCCTCCTAGCCAACTTGCTAGATGAATTGTAATAGCCTATATATATACTACTTGTCACATTTACATGGCATTACAATTTTGAAAACTCTCTCCAATGTAAAATTATAGCAACACCACAGCAACTAGATACAGATTTATTATATTCAGCATACATTTTACATCTCTTTTTCATCTATAATGTTTTTAGCTCAGTTTTTGATCTCTAAGAAACCTACCTTCTGTAAATTTCTCTTGTTAAACCAGTTGAAGGTACTTTTAGACATTATTCTTGCTTCAATTTTTCTATTTTATGCTGTAGGTAAGACTGAAATCATATCTATTTCAGATCTGTAAGGAAGAATATAATCTAATTTGTTTCACATTATGATCAGTTCAGTCTTATGAATATCTAGTTCAGATTACGAGTACAGATTTCATGGTTCTAAATAGTGAATAAGTCCTGGCGTAGCATGCATTGATCTCTGGGAGGATGTATGAAGTTTGTGCATGTAATGTCCTTAAATGACAATTTTAGTGCTCCTCAAAAATCCAATTATTGGGGAATGATGTCTCCCTTGGTAATGGATTCTTCTTGGTATGGTTGGTTCTCTAGTTTATTGTTTCCTTTGGTATAAATCACTATTATTTGTAGAGAAATCAATATGGTTGACAAAAGGAGCCCTTGACTGAGAAATCGTTTAGGAAATCGTCTGTAGCCTTTTGAACAATATGATGATCCCACAAGGAATTATTAGCCTTGGTGTCAATGTAGTGGCCCTGCCAAGAATTCAACTGATATTAGTGGGCCCATATGGTGTTCCTACAGTTGATTATAAGAAGGGCCTTAGAAGGCTATCTTAACCTTAGCAAGATGCTTGCAATACATGTCAAACAGTGCCTAGCTATAATAGGCTTGGTAATGACAATAAATTGATCTTCACTCTGAGAATTTAGAAGGATTGGAGTAGGCTACACCATCATGCTGATGACATATATGTATATTTGTATTTTTTACATTTCACCATGAGTCATGAGGAGACCAATCTGTAAGAAAAACACTTTAATATCTTGGTTTAAATTTAACAGAAAAAAAAAAATCATATTCACCCAAATATTGTACTTTGACAGAAATATATCACTCCACGATTGATCATGGTGTTACTCTTAGGCATTTGATTGAAAAAATCTGGGACAAGCAGGGGGGAGAAGCTTTTTGTTGCTTTGTTGACTTTAAAAAGGCCTTCGACACGGTGCCTAGAAGTAAGCTTTGGGGCAGAATGGAGGAGTTGGGTATACCGAAGGAGTATAGAGCAGTAGTGCATAGACTATATGAATAGGTGCAGGCCAAGATACAAACTAAAGATGGTATGTCGGAGTGTTTTGGGAGCGACATCGGTGTCAAGCAGGGGTGTCCTTTGTCCCCAACTTTGTTCGGGCTTTACATAGACAAATTAGAGGAATGGCTTGACAAGCGAGGAGGAGAAGGGGTGCACTTGGCCACTTATGTGGTCAAGCTGTCGTTATATGCAGATGATCTTATGCTAATGGCCAAAACAGCTCATAGCCTGCAGGAGCACCTGAGGGCTCTTGAGTCTTTCTGTCAGGAGGTGGGAATGCAAGTGAACATCAGCAAAACAAAAATCATGATCTTCACCTTGAGAGGGACTAAGAAACAAATAAACTTTGAGTTCGAGGGCAGCCCCCTTCAGGTGGTAAAGGAATACAAGTACCTGGGTCTTGATTTTTGTAGCAATCTCAGTTGGGAGACCTGCAGGACAAAAAGAATACAAGGAGGATGGAAAGCATTGTACATGCTTCAAAATAGATGCAGATCTGCAGAGCTCTGGGACTGGAAATCAAAGCAGAAACTCTTTGGGCTGTTGGTTGTACCGGTGATATTGTATGGCTGCGAAGTTTGGGGCAGCAGCACATCGACTTCGAAATGGAGGCAAATAGAAAGACTACAAAAACATCTAATCACAAGCAGCTTTAAAATAAAAAGCTCAGTCCCATATGAGATTATCCTGGTGGAAGTGGGTGCTTATCCTCTTGAGGTGATGGCGATAACCAGGCTTTTAGGGTATCTGAAGAGAATTGAGAGCATGGGGGGACACCACTGGCCCAAAATTGCAGCGGAGGAAAAGATTACCAGAAGGAAGAACACGTGGATGCAACAAAATGCCAAATGGCTGCACAAGTGGGGCATCAACATTCAAGAATGCCCAAGAACAAATGTGGAAATCAAAAAGTTTGTGAGAGGGAAAGTCAAAGCTACCATGTGGTCTCAACAACTCAGGCGAAAAAGAGAATATTATGTCATTCATTTTAACCCCACATGCGATCACGATCAAAAGTGTTATATCATGGCGGATATCAAGTGGAAATATAAAATGTTATTGGCCCAGCTCAGAACTAGCTCACACCATCTTAGGTGTGAAACGGGAAGATGGAAGACACCCAAAGAAGAGTGGACGGATAGGATTTGCCGTCTTTGTACGTCAGGGTTAGTGGAAACGGAATGGCATTACATCATGGAGTGCAAAGCTTATGAGGACATTCGTTTCAAATTCAAGGATATCTTGAATGTTATTTCTTTAACGGCATTGTTTGTTGAAACAAAGATTGTGAGAGTGGCTGATTTTTTTGACATAATCCATAGAAGAAGATTGACTATCATCAAGGAGATTGAGAGCAGCAGTCAGGTTTAGTTGGCAGGCCTGTTTGCGTGGTTTGCTGCTTTTGTGGGTCCCATAGATTGTGTCAGTCTCATGGACGTCATTAAAAACTTTCATTTCATGAAAAGACATACTGAAGAAAGTAGAAATCTGAAATAAAATAGTTTATATACATTGTATCAAAACACTTTCAACTTCAGACATCACAATTACCAAACAACACATTACCAGGCAAATAATATTCTCGGTGTTATTTATTTTCAAGGCATAAAATCAATAAGAACACAAAATCTGCTTATTCTATTTATAACATTGAATTACTACTTACTGCATACAAATACATGATCCAATCTGACACTAAGCATTCTTTGATTAAAAACCACTCTTTTCAGGGTATGGTTCTTCAATTGAAATCTCACTTCAGGGCATTCTATCAAGACAAAACATTGAAGAGTAAGGACATGGCTGCTCAGACTTTCAACAAAGGAAACCAAAATGTAAAATTATTGATTTGAAAGCACTTAAAAGCAAATAAGATCCAGCTGAAGAATGACAATAGACATGCAAGCAAATAAGAAAGCAGCTGGCAGGATATGATATCTTTTCATAATCTCTCCTTTAAAGTCTGTCATTTTAAAGGAAGAAGCAAGTGCAGCTAATAGGTTGCTGGCCATGATGTGAAATATTTGCTTATCCTTGACAAAAACATAATCACATCAAAAGAGGGCTTACCATCAAAACGAGGTCATAATTATTTGTTTGCACTGCTTTTACTGCTTCTACTCCATTTGAAACAACATCAAGGCTATGACCTAGCCGGTTCATCATGGACTGTGTAACCATTACATTAACCTTACTATCTTCGACAAGAAGAATCTTGGGTCTAGATTGCATCTGTATTGCATCTGAAATATTTTCTGGTGGCTTTTGGTTGGGCTTTTCCATCTTTCCCTGATTCTCATGTGCTAAATATGAAAGCTTCAAATCCTGAGAGTGTCTCATAGCAGTGTCTTTCTCAGTTGTCATTGGTGAGTGCGCGATTTGAAGATGCTGATAATCATCATTTGATGGGCAACCACTGGCTGCTTTGTTGACATTTTCCTTTCGAGTTAAATAGTTGCTACCAAGCTCTGAGTGTTGCTTGCCAACATCATGGTCTAAACTTACATTTTGATTTGAATTTGGACTAGATTCCCCAGTGGGAAACATGTAGCCTGTGTGTATGCCATTCATCTTAGCGGTGTGATTTGAGTCTATTTTACCTGCTGATAAAACTTTGGACCTGGGAGCTGCATCACCTGATGAGAATAAAGAACCCAATGTACGTGGTTTAAACTGAAAATAAGCTATTTTATCTTCTTCAGCTGTAGTGTTGCTTCTTGTTTCACATTCAGAAAGAGGCATGTCATATAGCAGATCATTATCCATCTCATCAAAGGAGGCCCTTTTTTTCGGCACTCTACAAGGTACCACAAAAGAAAATGTTGAACCACAATGTTCCTTACTTGTTACAGTCAGACGTCCCCCCATCAATTCCACCTGTGGATGCAACATTTTTAGCCACTAGGATATATTTAATCTTTAATTCTTGTAACATGTAAGATTCAATTCTAGTATGTACATGACAAAAATATCAGTAACAAGTGCAGGATATAAGTCTTATCTTTGTTTTTCCTTCTGCAGAGAAGATTTACAAGCAATGTTTGTAAAGACCAATAGTCAATCACAGAAAGGAAAAAATTGTAATGAATTCAATGACATTAAAATTATTGTTTTTACCACTTTCATTAGTGACAACTAGATTGTCCATTCACTCCTTTAACAATTAAATATAGGCCTTTCGAAAGAACAAGTTACAAAATAAATGATTGAGAAGTAAAAAATGCGGGCTGTTGTTTGAAATTGCCCAAAAGCAAATGACATGTAAAGCAAGCATAATAGCATGTTGTAATCTATGATTGCCAGATCTTTACTATTAATTTTTTTGGTCATTGTCCCATTTACTGGTGGGGAGAGCTTTATAATTTGACATTTCCATACTGAAGCTGTTGATGTTTAATAAGTTATTAACTTATTACCAAATTTCACCGGAGCAGAATAATTCCTTGGGCCCATAAGTGCTTGCATGGCTGTACATGCATATCTTTGTTCTAATTGTTAAGAAAATCTTTCACTGCCCGGTCGATTCATTAGCATTTTTAGGTTTTAGGATTAAGTGGAAACTGCACAGTTGGTAAAACTTTAAAAGCATCAGATAACTTTCTCATTTAAGGCAATATCTGCAAACTCTTAGAAGTGCAGCATATGTATTTTATTTCCTTTTAAAGAAGCAAAAATAAAATGAGATTTTTTTTTCCTAGATACCATGCGATTCAGAAATAAACCCATAAATAGATGAAAGATGGTTTGACAAAGCAATATCGAAGCAGGTGGCCCGTATCCCGAGTTGGCAAGATGTCAAGGAATGTTACATATAGTCATACTGCCCTAGAGATGGTGATGAAGTTGCAGAAGTATGCCTTTAGAAGGTCCAAAGCATATTGATGAAAACCTATGATACACGGGAATGCATCTTGACTCCCCAGCCCTGCGTCCCTGTCCCCATTGCTGTCCCAGGGAAATGGGGATGCCCTGGCCGTCCTGTGTGCTCTAGGGAAATCAGTGACATGTCCCCTTTTTAAATCTTCAAAAAGAATGTCAGCTTTTTTTCAAAATAAGAGTCATTTACAGTCAGTTTTTTGAAACTATGGAAAGAAAATTTACAGTTGTTGAATGACCGCATACAACTATGGAATGAAAATGTACCCCCATTGCATGGCAACATACAGTTATTACCCTTTTCATCAATGGACAATTCTATGACTGCATACAGCTGTAGGAGAGCAGACAAAATTAAAATGAGAGTATATAGGTGTGGAATAAGCAAAAGCATGATTGAATACAATTGTGAAGTGAAATCATGCATATGTCAAATGCGAGCACACAGATGCAAGAAATGTATGTTGTCATTACACTTTCCTTTATGACTTTATATCCTTCGGACCTTTTGTCATAATGGGAACATTGAACAATGAAATCAGAAATTTCTATTTTTTATTGCTTCTATACTTGAATCAATGAACATGTTACAGTGAATATTGAATTTCATACATGATATGAATGTCTAAACTTGAATTTCAATTTATCACTATGTTTTCTACAATACCAAGTCCTTACTTTTCCTATCCTAGTACTCACTCTTGCAGCCTTTAGCCTTTATCATTTTTTCACTTTTGTGACTGCTTAGGGTGTGGGTTGGGCCCATAGACCGATAGGGTTGGGGTTACTAGCACGAAGATCCAAAAAAAAATCTAATTTAAAAAAAAAAAAAACTTTTTGCCTCAGTTGCTGCGTTTGGCGAGTACTCGCCGAGTCTGCCATCTATGATATCTTAGTACATATGCAAAAACATGTCAGCAAGTATACCTAATCTGGAGCTCATTTTGAGATTAAGCTGACTATCAAATATGCTAGTGACACACCCTTTATCATACACAGCTTTTGGCAATTAAAAAATATATTTACAATTTAAACAACACGAGTTAGAATTTATTGTGACAAAATATATGTGAACAGCTGCAAGATAAAATTATAAAATGATACCATTAACTTACCAGTTGTTTGCAAATTGCAAGACCAAGTCCAGTTCCACCATATTTTCGAGCATGTGCTGTACTTACTTGCATGTACTTTTTAAACAAGGCTGGCAATGCTTTTTCTGCATAACATATAAAATATTCGTTAAGAAAACTGGTCAAATCAAGATACTTTGGAGAGCTAAAATGGATGGACTGAGAAATAAGTAAGGTATGATGAATCAGAGTTTATGCTAGAGATTTAGAGAATGGAGGCTTTAAAACAAGAACATAAATACTTTCATGGATAGCTGAAAAACTATAGTGTGAAAGCATTTTTGGTCAATTACCTGGAATTCCAATCCCAGAGTCATACACATCACAATGCAGCCACACAATTTTCACCTGGTCATCAGGATCAAAATCTAGGTATTCATCTCCATCTATTGATGACAATGGTCTTGTTTCTGATTTTACCATTTGGTTGAGTGCTTCTCTACACCGCTTAGAATCTATTCCACAAGTCGCATCATTGGATGACCTGTCTCCGTCCAAACCACCATTTTGAGACAAGGGGGTGTCATTTTTCAGTATGTTCATATCTGTTTTAGAATACGAGGAGAAATCTCCACAACCCTTTCTATCTTTCTGGTTGTCTGCAAAGGATGGTTGCGATGTCACCCGTAATGTTATACCTACTTTTCCTTCATGTGTAAACTTGATAGCATTGCTGCAAAATATGGAAATGGCAAGAAAGTTTCGTTATAGTTTCTGCAACTAAAATCTTTTAACAAAATAATAAACAAATCCCTGTGTGTTTTTAGTTTTCTGTTAAAACTATCAGAAAAATTCAATTGTTGAAAAGGTTGCTGACAAAAATTTTATTATAAGCAAATCTTTTCGTTGTTACTAAAACTGTTCTATTCCTATTTCAGAACTAAGAAAAAATGGATTCAGATCTTTTATTATAACAAACATTAATGATATGGCATCATATGATGTTGAGGTACAATCAATATATGATATGCTATGCTTCAGTTGGATAGCAAATGGAATTACAATGTCCCAAATTTGATGCAGTCCCTAACACATAGCAATACCTCGTGGAATAAAGCTTT
Organism: Cunninghamia lanceolata; assembly: GCA_027924645.1. NCBI lineage: Eukaryota > Viridiplantae > Streptophyta > Pinopsida > Cupressales > Cupressaceae > Cunninghamia > Cunninghamia lanceolata. Next base: position 264,204 of record BSBN01001561.1, read on the forward strand.
AGATGGGGTGAGGCAACCTTCATTAGAGTGTAAAACCTCCTCAAATGTTAAATATACCATTCCCTCAGTCTCCTTACTCCACTTCAAAGTTTTATCATTCATAATGCAATTCACCATTTCATGTCCTGCTGAAATATGCTTTTACGCACAATAGCAAATATCTGGAAAAAATCATGAGGTTTCGTAGCTTGAACTGGTCAGTGATCCCACAGATTGTTTTGCAGACTTGGGCATGAATCCCAAGACACAAGTAAATCACAAAAAAATGCAGTTTAATCCCAATTTTTTCTGCAAAAGATGGGCTTTAATCCCCATTTGGCATGAAAATTTTAAAAAAACATTTTCTTTTCTCTGTTTTTATGGGATTTTCAGCATTTTTTAATTTCCCAATTTTTCCCTGATGAATTGAAAAAAAAAAGCTTTATTTTTTGCTTTGTCAAGACAATCCCAAGAAATATTTTGCTACTTTACCCTTCCTCCAGTAAAGTTGTTGCTGTGAAGATTAACGATTTATGTTCTTGCTAATCCAGATTCCAAATCTTACAACTATGTCAAAGGAACAACACTAGCACAGATCCATCTTAAAAATGGATCTGAAATGTGCTGAGAGGTATGCAAAAGACTAAAGTACTAGTACTTATATTCTTACACTTTTCTTGTGGTAGGATTGCTACCTTGAGTTTTTTGGACACCTTTTGGCATATCTAAAATTCCACGTTGATACTTGAATATGCCATCTTCTTGGAATTTTTTTCTAATTGTTTTGAATTACAAACGTATAAAAATGTTGGCCTTCAATGTCTTCCTCACGTCCAACCACCCACACACACAAAAAGTCCAAGCTAGTGTGATGTAACAGAGAATCCAGTATTATAGCCCAGTTACAATAAACAGAACCATGGGTGGCATGTAAAACAGACTCCCTAATAATACATTAACCATCAGAAAAGATGAAACAAAGCCCATATTGACTTCTATCTGAACATCATAACCAACAGGCATACAACATTGTACTTGCAGAGAAAAACCATTCTTATTCTTAGAGAAACCTGGAAGCCTTCTTTGGAACATCTAACAGAAAACTCATTAACTTCTACTGAAATTGATGAAGTATTAAACTACTGCTGAACAGTGTTTTGTGCCTATGCAACCTAGGACCTCAGATGTATGATATGGCCAGAATCAACAACCAAGAGGAACCCTGCCAACACCCAAAGAACCCAATCAACCAGTTCAAGAACCTATCCATAGGGAAAGTTATGCAATCAGCCAAATGCTTTAGAAGTTGTGCCTTGCATCTTCAAAGCTCCTCAATATTGTAAATATGTATTGCACATATGTTTACATTTAGCATACCTAGCATATGATAGTAGAGGTGTGAAATAATGAATTCCTTGCATGGTACACAATGAATCTGTTAGAAGGTGTTGTACACCTTGCTTATAGAAATATTTTAAATTTCATAATGTTGTGGTCCATGTCTATGTGGGACTCCACGCATTGGGATTGGGCAATATTTTCCTAGGGAAGTTGTATGTGACATTGCAAATGTATTTAATGTGGGGGGCGGTCATGGTTCAGTGAGCACATGGTCAATTGGGCTCATTGGGAGAATGCATTTAATATTTTTGAGGTCTTGTAAAATGCATTTAATATTGTAAAAGAATTTAATGCTTGGGCTCACATGTTGACAAGAAGCTTCTAGGAGTCACATGTTGACAAGAAGTTTCTAGTAATCACGTGTTGGCAAGAAGCTTCTAGTAGGCCTTCCTCTCATTGCTATAAGTAGAAGACATGGGTAGGAGGTTATCCATCACTTATACTTGCTCATTGTGAGTGGAGCTTGGTGTAAGCACATCGGTGCTTGAGTTGCTTGTTGAGGAGATCTTGAGGAGCATGGAGTAGGATGTGTGATTCTCATTTGTTCTTTGATTGGTCTCATGCGGATAGCAACAATGGTCACATCTTGCATGGTTTCCTCATTGGTTGAGAGTGTTGATTTCCATGTTAAGGCTCAGAGCCTAATATTGTATTGTAACTATTTTGATGCTGGAAATACATTGGCTTCGATGCTTTGGAGGTTGAGTTTTCCTCTAAAGGGTTCCCCCCCCCCCTCTCTCTCTCTCTCTCTCGTTCTTTCTTTCATTCTTGTTATGCATGGTTTATGCCGGAATGCTGCTAGAATTTACAGATCAGTGATACCACTGTGACAACTTTTTTCGCAGGGTTAATGTGGAATATCTCATACTATGGTTAATGTAGGAAATTGTCTATATTTCCTTAAGAATAAACACCTCAAATGATAGCAGCTATACATTTGTATACTTGAAATGATGGTAAGTCAGTAATCATTGCATCTTCGAGCAAATGGTACGATATCATCTGACCTTGCCAAACACATGTTTCTTGAATATATGTCAACAACCTAAGGATATTCCACTCTAATTCAGCTACTTGATGCCATACACATGCCAACCTATATTCTTGGAGTCTAGAGAAGGTAGAAAATAGTTGTTCACAATCTTGTATGGTATTTTGCAAATGATATGAGAATCAACATCTCAATTTGTTCATTTATAATGCTTATTAGAGAGATCAATAAAGGATGATGATCAGGTACAAACAATAGATCCTTCTTAGCTACGATAGTGTTAGTAGGCTCAATCCTTTTCAATACATCCAGCTCTACTTAATTTTGTCAAATGAGGCAAGGATGATAAACTGTTATGTCTTCCATCACTTTGTTGTTGGTATTTGTTAAAATAGTCGGCTTACAATTTCTTGCAATATAATAATTTTGTTAGGATCAATAAGATCTTAATCAAGATTGCTTTAATCTTTGTTAACATTATTGCATTGATTAATTTCCTTAGGAGACTATTTTTTGTTTGATTCTTCATTTGTATTTTTTTTTTTTTAATTAGTAAATTTAGGGATTAACTGGACCTACCCGGCGAGGCCACGAATGGGGGGCCCCATCCCCGTACACTAAAACACTGCATCCACCAGGGACCAACTCATGCAACACAACGTCCACTACAAGACTCAAACTGGGTACTTAGTGCCAAACAACCAATAGAAATAACATTACACCATGCACCCATGTGCATTCTTCATTCGTATTGTTGCTCTTTGCTTGTTATCTAACTTTTTATGTTAATATCATTCAACATTCTGTTGAAATTACCATTAGTTTTGCTGCTATTGTAATTAAATATATTTGTTTTGGTTTTTAATAATTGTTCTCCATCTTCAAGACTAATTATGTGATTTTTGTTAAAATACATCGACTCTTTTATTGTTTGGGCATTTATGACTTGAAACCTTGTAAATGTTATCTTTGCCATTTTGACATACATATTAACATGTAATCAACTTAATTTGCCATTTAAAGGAGAACAATAATGTTGGAAAGAGTATCATTCATAGCTAGAAACCTTATTACGGTCTTGCATAGATACCAAGAGATAGGGATTGGTATTGGTACAAGAGAAGGGATGGGTACTGGTACCACCATTTTTCAAAAAATATTGGGAGATTGTTACTTGGAGATGGCAGAAAATTTTAAAATTATATATATAATTCAAATTTAGAAAAAAAAAGGTATACAATGGCTATGCAATTTTAAAGAATGTAATATGCTTAAAAATTAAAAATCTATCATTTTAAAGTAGAAATAGATGTCAATGAAATTATAAATAAATTATATTGATATTTTATAATCATCATTATGACATAAGCTATTAAAATTTGAATCGTAGTCACTTGAAAATCATAGATGAGGACTAGAGCATGAATGCCATTATTTTAAAAACATGGTACAAGGGTACTCACAGATGTCTATATTTTCAAACATTTGTTAAAACTTCAGTGCTCATAGCCATTTTAAGCCTTATTATTGTTTCTCTTCATACTAGTATTTCTTTGGGCTTTGATAAGAAAATATTTTGCTACAAAAGAACTCATAAATTTTTATGAAAAAAATTAGAAATATCAAGTCTATTAGTGTGTTTCTTTAGTTATTTTAGTTCTTGTCAACCAAACATCAACACTCGAAGAGATATACACAAGAATCTTCTTTAGGAAGTTTCCTAATTTTCAAGGGACACTTCTAGGAGAGAGACACGAAGCAACTTCATCTAAAATCTTCTAACGTCTAGGGACATTCCCTATGTGTCTTCAAAATGGGGACACATTTCCAATACAAGAGATGAGCCCCAAGGTCAGCTCACGAGTCTCCAAGTAACTATGCAGTCTTGAAAACACATGCAAAAATGTGAAACTCTAATACGGTGTTGAAAACAAATGCATAAATGCTAAACTCTAGGATTGTGATAAGAAAATATTTCCATTCAACAATTTAGTCATGACTCATTCTAGTCATTTTTGAAAGCTATTTTGTCTAAGCTTGTAGTATATTTCATGACACTCGGAACAAAATTCAGCAAATCCAAAAGTATATACAACCTACAGTTCAAAAATGAAATGTCATATCCATACCACATTCTCTTCATCAATTCCTACAACGTAAACACTAATTGCTCAATTTGAATAGCAAGAGAATGAAAGGATGGGCTAGAAACACTAAGACTTGGCTTTTAATTAATGGAATTAAGAAGTTCATAGTCCAATGAAGAGTGTTTTCTTTTTTGTTTTTGATTTTTGATAATTTAGATGTGGGTTCTATAGGGGCCCATGCCTACAAAGATAACACTAATAAAAGGCTGAAAGCCAATGAAACAATACAAACTTGGATAATAAACCATCTTCTGCTCAACTAAAACCTAAGCTAAGATACCAACTAATCTATCGGCTTCTTGGGGCATGAACTTAGTATCATTTGAGAGGAAATTTTCTTATTGGACCTAGATTTACAATTGGAAACCAAAGTCCAATCTACCCTTTTAAAGTATCCACCTCTTGCAGCGCAAGTGACATATGATCCTATCATGACTCCATGATCAGCAAAGTGGGAACCTCATCCCCCAAAATTTTATTCGACTGAGATAGGGGATCCAAGGATACTTGCACTATATTCATTGAAGGCATGCATTCTGCTTCCAAAATACTCACCCAAGAGGCTAAAGGAATAACCTTAGCCATCGAAAGATCCTCTGAAAACATCTTTTCAGGAGGCATCACAGAGAGAATTAATGAAGATTCCAAAAAGGACTCATGAGCCTTGGTAGCAATCCTAGAATGTGCAAGGGGTTGTTGAGACAACTCACTTGAAGACCCAAAACAATTAAATGATGGGGTTTTGTGTGTTTCCATCATGAAGCTTGGCCTAAAGATTTGTGTTTTAGGCTTAAACAGTTAGATGCCACATAGTCGGTTTCAAAGCACCCGTGATGTATCAAAATGCAAGGCTCTCATAATCTAGTTGTTTCCATATATGTTCCTCCACTTTAAGCACAACATCAACTAGGAGATCTTTTGAAATATTGAACTCAACTTGAAGACAGACAAAAATGGTATGGGAGAAAGCAAATCCATAGCAATTCACATATGTCTCCCAAAGGAGTCCCCAATGGCCTCCAAGCAAGATCCAATCCAAAAGTGGAGAGGGAGTTTCTGTAGCCTAAACCATATTGGCACCACCTTGGAAGGTTCTATCAAGAGGTTGAAATTTGGATACCATGGCTTCATGAGGAGAGAATTCTTCCCCCAAACCAAATCCTATCCTTAAGGATAAAATCTTTGTCCTTAGTTGATTCAAACAATGCAATGAAGAAACCTAGTGCATAAAGAGGAATTTCTACATTCCTCTCCATGAGAGGCCTCTAGTTACTAGTCATCCATTTATGTGTTTCAAGGACATTGGACCAAAAGAAGTTGAATCTACAAATCACACCATCTTCATTGAAGTAAGCCTCCCCTTCTAAAACTTCTTCTCCAAAAATTAGAAGAGGGTTCGTCTCTAAACACTTCAAGGGTTTAATCTTCTAAGACCTCGATAAATCTTGTAGGCCTTCAACTCTCAAGGATGCAACATCCATAGATGTTGACGTTGCATGCCCTAAGCCCTCTACAACTGAGTTCAAAGACTTCTTAGAGGAGGAAAGAAACTTAGCAGAAGAGATTTTACAATGGTCTAATCTAAATGCCCTTCCACTATAATCCTTGGCACCTATTGTAACACAACCATCAACATCAACTATTGATAGGCGACACTTTTGTGACCCATGAAACAAGAACAAACTCAAAGGAATGAGGACAAGAAACAATAGATGAGACCTTGCCACTAAGTGAAATCCTCTTGACAACAAATCCAAGAGTGGCAAAAGAAACAAAATGACTTCTACTAGGAGGGAAAATAGTTTTTGAAAATCTACTCCTTGTCACAAAGGACTAGAGCACTAATAGATACATTATAGCCCCAAGCTACCACACCACAAAACTAACTCTACTTAGGGTTACCGGTGCCATAAAATTGTCATCAACAATTGAACATTTCTTGAAACTTGCAGACAAGAACCCAATGTAAAGAAATTACTTGCACAAAAGAATAATATAATAGAAAATATGTTGCAAATACTTGATAATAATAAGCCACTTCGAGGGAGCAACCTCCAATAGTCTTCAATAAGAATAGAATACACAATATGATGATAATAAATTAACCACTACCTCCTATATATATCATAATTATGTCATGGATGCCACCCAGGCCAACCTAACTACCCATATAAGACTATATAAATGATTATATAACTTAATTTAGAGTTATGCTAGCCATAAATTGGCACACTATAGGTTAAGAGCATAGCATGCCCCTCCCTTGAAAACCAACATTGTTCCCAATGTTGATGAACTCCAAATGTTTTTGAAGGATGATGCAGACGAGAATTGGGTACCTTCAAAAAGTAGCCAATTTAGGCAGCCCAACGGCAAAAGAAATTATCAATGAAACCAATCATAATTGTATGATAGTGAAAAGTCACCTTAACAACAGATTTCTTCATTGAAATTTTAGAATGATAGTCCAGAACAAGTGCAGGGATACAACCTATTCCCTTTCCCATAGACTTGAAGTCATCTTCTTACAAATAAGTCGCTTGGTTATAGCTCTTGCTAAAGGCATACAACTTAGACAAAGAATGAATACCCCAAAACAAACTTCTTTTTCTTTATATATAGAATGCTACATGTATAAAAGAATCTTCAAGACTCCACGATTTTGTTTTCCTTTTCAAATGGAACTGCTCAGGGATATCACGTCGACCTTCTTTAGTTTCAACATTGGTTGAAATATTAAGGAACCATCTAGCTCCCATATGCCATGATGGTCAGCCCGTTAAAAGAATAGTGAATGCAAAATATAATGCCTAAGTAGTAACTATGCAATTAGCAACTATGTAACTACTAGCCACCACCTAAAATTGGAATATAATGGCGCTAGATGAGATTTCAACTCAATAGTGATGGTCTTAATGTGCCATCGGCCAGGGGAAGCTGCAAATTTTATTATTCACATTCAAAGTTGAGCACCTAGCTAAAGAAGATAATTCTGTGGGTCCCATAGAATTAACTAGTAGACAAAATAGAGCCTAAGCAACATGAGCCTTTGGTGGGTCCCAATGTATCAAAAGGCTTTTCTATTAAATATCTTCTCCTTGATCACCACATAGCTACATAGATTTCAAAGAAAATAGAAGAAAAAAAGAGCTGGAAATTACTAATTATGTGGGTCCCAGCCAAGAATAGGAAACCAATAACATTCCAATCTGCTAAACAAGGATTCTGCCATCACAACCTTATAATAAGAAATAACTACCAAAATAGCATGCCATCACGATAGGTGGGTCTTGGTCCAGAGTATATGCCGACAAGGTATGTGGGCCCCACCAATGATCCGACATGACAAAGAAGCCAGAAGCAAAAGCCCAAAAAGACAAGCCAATTTGAAAACCACACCAAAAATCAGAACAAAACCAAAATTGGAATGACCATGTTTTTGAGCAATGCAGGATTGCCTATGGACCCAAATGCTCCTGCATCAAAGGAACACTTCATCTTCCCATGTTGCATCTTCACTGGCGAGATTCTTCCACTTGATCGGAGACTCTATAATCATCCTCATTTGCAACCTTTTAGTGTGTGTTTGGAGGATTCCCTTAAGTTTCAAAATGATTATGCCCTCCTCATCAAGCTCTTGTAACTCTATATGTGTTGAAATTTTGCATTGATCAACTTGCTACTTGATTCTATTATGTGTCTTTGCCTTGTTCTCCTCGAGACAAGAGAGTGCCTCTTGTTGGTGTTGCATGTATTTTTCCACTACTCTAACCTTTTGGTGTACCTTCAAAGAAGAGGTGATGGATGGTGGATGGTTCTCGACTAATAGTTGAATGGCTTGATCCTAATCTCCTTTGGGTGATAGACCTTTTGGCATCTCTTCAAATAGTGATAGTGCATGGCAAAGTATTAATGGATTGGGCATTTCTTGTTGATGTTATTGTTGTTGTTCTTCTCCTACTTCCTCTTCTTCTCCTTCTCCTTCTCCTCCTCCATCTTCTTCACTAGCACCTATTTGCTTTAATCTAGTGATTTAGTTGAAGTAACTATCCATAAGAGTATTTCCATAATGTGTTGTGAGTTCTTGAAAAACAAACCATGTGACAATGCATCACTTCTTTTTCTTTTGTTCACAGAAGCAACGATACCAAATGAATTGATCTGGTTTCAAATATAATGATGTGATTGCAACTTTCTGTTGACATGAAATATGATGAAGATCAAATGATTGCTCCATTTGGCAGAGGCAATTGGTCAGATCCTTACCATCAAACTTTCACATATCTATCTTTGGTATGAAGTGCCTAGCCATAGAATTATTTGGGTGACAATTCATCTTTAGATTTGAGTCAAACCCAAAAGCATCATGTCCCTTAGAAGACACATTTTCTTTCCAAATCTTGTGATGTGAATCCACTCGCTTAGAGTCCATGTAACTCATAAGAGAATCAAATCTTTTCACTAATGCATTGATATTATCTTTCTTTTAGCCAGCCCTTTCATCTCCTCCTTCAATGCCAAAGTATCCTCCTTAACCTTGGTGGTTTCTTCCTTTTTAATAGCTTCAACTTTTATGGAATCCATCTCAATTATTGGATCATCCTTGTTTGGATATTTTCTAGGTATGACAAGATTCCTTCCCTTGCCTTTTGTTGAAGCCCCAACCATAATATTGCAAAAATAGTTTTCACAATAACTTACACAAACAAATCAAAGTAATCTGAAATTTTGACTATAACTTACCTCTACCTAGAATTGACATTTTTGAAAAACTCTCCTAGAAATTCGTCGATTTTCAACCTTGGGAGCGAATTTGGTGAAAACCCTAATTTCGCAATAACTTCTTCAAAACTGCTTCAACCCTCCAAATTTTTGAAAAATATTGCCAAATTGAAAGAGATGTGTTTCACAATTTGACCTAAATTAAAAAAAAATGCCGTGTTTCTTGCCTTTCAAATGCCAAGATCATGCTCTAGTACCACTTGTAATGAAATTACTTGCACAAGAGAATAATGTAATAGGAAATATGCTATAGATACTTGATAGTAATAAGCCACTTTGAGGGGGCAACCTCCTAAACCACTTCAAGGGGGCTACCTTCAATAGTTTTCAGTAAGAATAGAATAGATAATATGATGATAATAAACTAACCACTACCTCCTATATATCACATAATTATGCCACTCAGGCTGACCTAACTATCTATATAAGACTATATAAATGATTACATTGTTAGAAAAATAAGTAGTGCAGAATTGAAATAACAATGAATTAGCAATAAAAGCACAAAATACACAACACAGATTTACGTGGAAAACCTAGTAATGTACCAGGAAAAAACCACGGGCAAAGATCTCTCAATTTTATTCTTAGAAGAAAATTTGCAGTTACAAAATGTTTTCTCATGCCTTGGCATTTCAACAACCTTAAGTAATCACGAAAAAGCACATGCAAAAATTGATCAAATCTAAAGATAGATCTCCATGCATAAAAGCGCGAGTGGCACTTCCGCATGCAATTTTGCATGGTGCACACGTGGAACATAGCCAAAAAAAATTTCCAGCGAGGCCTAACGACCTCGCCAGAAAACACCTTCGACATGGAGGGGGCTACGCCCAACGCCCTACAACCCCCTGTCCAACAAACTTCGGTTTCCTTGGCCTTTGGCCCCGTCGGGCAAGGACCTAAGGTCACTAGATGAGATCTCATTGTCAACTGCTCGTCACAGCTGGAATAAGTAAAACTGACTTCACATTTCAACATATATAACTTAACTAAGGGTTATGCTAGCCACAAATTGACTACACATATCCCCATGCACACTATAGATTAGGGCATAACACCCAACCTCTTGAAGCAAGGAAGCATTTTTAGGGTTCAGAGGGCTGCAACTATGGGAAGGAGCAGCAACCATCAACAGAAAAACTTATGTCTAGGACTTTTATTAACTATTACTTCTTATGAGCAAACCTAGATTTATTCTTTCCAATATTAGTGTTAATAACTATGTTTCTTTGAGTTTCTGTAATGTCCCCTTTTGTAAATGCCCTAGTTTTTGCCCTAATTTCACAGTTCCAAGCAAAACAAGAAATGAAATAGAGTTAGCAATATCATTTACCAATTTAAATTGTTGAACAAGATAGTTTTTGGTTGAGAGCCTGCAATCATGTTAGATAATCATTGAAAGCATAATCCATAAAATAAATCTTTCATACTAGGTTTCGGAACATTATCTTAATCACATGGGATTCCTTTTAAGGTTCCATCCAAACAGCCCATTGTCATTATGGAGCACCACTTGGGAGATCATACAAGGTGCCTTGAGCTGTTCCATCCAGCCCAGGAGCACGGAATGACACCCGCCATTCAGTCTCCCAGACCCACTCGGGGTGTCCTTACCGAAATGGACTCCCTAGCTACTTGCATTCCTTATATGTACTATCTCCACTCCAAAATTGACTGACCACTTGGAGGAGAACCTTAAGGAAGTCATTATATTGATTCTATTGTGCATAGACAAAATTATAGCAAGAACAATAATATACAGGAATGTATATAACAGTAGCAATGTGTTATCTATGTAACATACTACTCTCTATCAAAGGGAAGATAAATATCAATTCAGTTAATTAGAATGCCATGCATTATACTTCATACCAAAATGGTTGATCAATGTGTTAACTGTTATCCAATTTCTTAACAGTGAGACTGCAGATCTTACTCCTGCCTTTTCTCTTTTCAATCTGCTCTTCACATTCAATATCTCTTATTTAGATTGCCTGCCTTGGATTCACATCTCCATCTTCCTTATATAGTTTCTTAATGGAAGTGATTCACATAAAGACACACCCTTTCATAATGGAATAATACCTCCTTTCAAATGTTATGTCTTTTCTCCACAGCATGCTGTCCTTTCAAAACTAATCGCAGCCCTTTAATAAATAGTTTTGTCTTCTAGCTTACCATATATCAATCGCAGCCTTTAGTGAAGCATCCGCACCCCTCCATATTACTTTCTATTCTCCATTAACTAATCTCTGCATTTGCCAAAAGGAATCGTACCAATTATTGGATCGCTCCTTAATAAGACTTTTGTCTTATATGCTAGTCACTCCCTTGTGCCACTTCACTCTAATCTGAAACTTTGTCTTACATATGCGTGAAAATGGACGCTCTTTTGATGCAGTGCCTCATCTGGCAAGTTGGTACCAAGAATCAAATCCATGTAGTGTGAAACACATTGGCGATGACTCTTCTTGTATTTTGCTGCTGATCACATCTACGAATTCTTCAAGTTGCACGGCTCTTCCATCTGCATGGGGTTGAGTAATAGTGCATAGTAGTCTTGCGGTCCCTAACCTCCTTGTAAACGAGTTTGTGCTCATGGAGTCGGCCCAGAGGGAGAGGGGACATGACAGTTTCCAAGATGAGGACACATGGGTACATGTTTTAGGGACAGCAAAAAATTTGCCTGGATTTTGGAGGGGGCTAGTGGCCAACAAGGGACACTATATAAAGAAATTGCCTTTTCAATTGTATAATTGAACTATCAAACATCATTAAATGTTTTAAAGAGCTGAAATTAAAATAGCTATAACATCTATTATATTGAATAAGGAATATTCAATGTTCACCGTTAAAAATTGAATTAACAAGTTGAAGTGAAACACTAAAATACAAATGTGAAATCGTAAACAGTAAATACAAATACTTGACTGTTATATTATCAAATGATCATGAAAATGATTCTTTGAAAAATTCTCTCCCTTTATTTGCAATTTTACAAATGTTTTCTCTTTTTTAAACACGAGTTGAGGTTGAAAATGTTAGGATGTCTCGGAGGGCTAAAATTGTAAAAGTCCTCAAGATGCCAAAAAACTGAAATATCTAAGGGACAAGAAAAAATGTAGAAAAGAGGGTGCAAGGGGACATCCTCAAAGGGAAGGAGATGCATCTCCATGGAACACTAGTTAAAATTTATAAATATTAAGTCTTACATCTGTGAAATTCAAAGAGAAGAAATTGGATTGACATTGAAATTTTTAATAAGACTGCAAGATGGTATTAATCCTATTTTAACAAATTAAAATAGATTTTGCAATAGTATGAGCTTAAAAAGTAAAATGAATATTGCTAAAATGAGAACTATGACTCACAACCTCCATAGTCAAACTAGTCACTGGACTAACTTAAAAACACATAGAGAAGAGCAAATTCATAAAGTTTGTGATACCAATGAAGTGAGGATGAAAACCATCCTCTTTGAACTTGCCCTTCCCTTAAGTTTCAAAGCTTAACTACACTTCTGGACCTCAGCCTACAAGAATCAAATTAACTATGGTACCTTCATTTCCCCTATTCAAACACAAAAATGATATTGTAGAAAGTATCTACTCTCATTTCTATTTCTTCATTACGCTATGAATGAGAACTATGACTCACAACCTCCATAGTCAAACTGGTCACTGGACTAACTTAAAAACACATAGAGAAGAGCAAATTCATAAAGTTTGTGATACCAATGAAGTGAGGATGAAAACCATCCTCTTTGAACTTGCCCTTCTCTTAAGTTTCAAAGCTTAACTATGCTTCTGGACCTCAGCCTACAAGAATCAAATTAACTATGGTACCTTCATTTCCCCTATTCAAACACAAAAATGATATTGTAGAAAGTATCTAGTCTCATTTCTATTTCTTCATTATGCTATGAATGACTACTTCCTTATTTCTATTTTTGATTTTGTAGGGCATTTCATTATAAACACTTGTCAAGAATGAAAAGAATGAGGGGAAAGAGACCAACTGCAGCATCAATGACAACTTCACACTCCTGAAGAGTTAAAGGGCATTGTAGACACGAAGGATGTCAATAACAACTACATTGATATTTAGCACAACAATGCTAAAGACAAAATAGAATGTATATTTGACTGTTATGCTTTGACAGGTCCTATAGATAAATTTGGTCTAAGGGGCATTAAAAGTAATTGTCACTATTTAAATAATTATTTTGTTAAGGATCGAATTTTGTTGTTTGAAGTGCCTCAATGTTATAATTTGATCCTCATAGCTATCATAGCATGCATTTAAGTAAAAACAATTGATGAACTTCAGTTTTTCCCATAATGACTCTATTATTTGGTAATGTGTCATCATTTGAATGGGAATTTTGGTAAGAACAAAAAAAAATATTACAATCTCAATGTAATTAGTATAAATATTTTTTCCATTTTAAGATCCTATAAATCTTTTTTGATTTTGTCCTCTTAAATTTTCATTTAGTCATTGATTGGTAGTATTATTCTCTTTCTTTGACAAAGTCAGCAAATGAATACTGTGCTTTACATGCTGGTTTGAGGACATTAATTTCTGTGAGCTGCATGACAAGTAGAAGTTGTCCACCTCATTTAAAATGTGTGATATGCATACTTGCTACTTATGCATACAAGGTTAATTTCTTTTAGTAATGGTGATATTGCTCAAAACTGACATTTTTGCAAAAATGTAGTGATGTTTTTGGAAACTTATTCCACAATTACAGCACTCTTTTTTACTGTTTGGTGCCATATATTGACATAGTGATGCCTCCAACATAAATATTCGACAATTCTCTTTCATTAATATAAGCAACAAGTGTACAATCCTTGTCAAATATGCATGACTCATATTTAGTTAGCCATATCATGTTTTACACAAGTAGAAAAAACAACAAAGTACTCAATGCATGGATTTAAGACATGCTATTCCTAGAAGGCAGGCTCAATTAACGAGTATAATCTAACATAACTACAACAAACAAAACTTCCTTTTTAAGACTAGAATTTCAAAATGGTCAAGTTGAATGAAAACTCTTTAAATTTAAGTTTAATTGAATTTCAAAAGTTCATACCTAATCAAGTTGGTCAAAATTTGGCGTATCCTTAGAACATCACCAATAACCTGTTCACAAAGATCAACGTATTAAAATTACAGTGTTTGCAGGACAACAAAAATGTTGATTCTTTTTAGGTAAAGACACTCTATACCAGTAGACATAACTACACTAAAAAGATCACACAACTTGAAATACCAACTTCCAAAGTTTAGGAGGCAAAATTGCCTCTGTTTTACACAAATATGAATACGAAAAGAACAAAAAATGAGCTCTCGTATATGAATAATACAGCAATTAGGTTTAATTAAAAACAAAATGGGAAGCACTGAGCAATCCTTAGAAGTAAAAGGGTTCAGGGAGGTGGATTGACAAAACTCCACTTGTCAAACGGTGCTTGGGTGGAGGAAATAAACCAAGCCACTCTAGGAGCAACATTCAGGCAGTTTTTTGGAGGAGGTTGCAGCAACCTGCATACAGCAATGAGGGGTAGAGCTTAGGTGGCAGATGCAAAAATAGTAAAGAAATCCCAATGACAGTGGCAGTCTTAGTTTGTGAAGGCACCTAGATGGAACACCAATGGAAACACTGCTCAATAATGGTGCTGTGCAACCTAGGAGGATTGTTGATACCCTTCAAAGAGCCAAAGGCTCCCCTTAGGGTTAAGCCTGACAGACAAGAAAGAAAGAAAGAATACATATACATATAAAAACCCAAATACATATAAAGAATGCATTGGAAAAAAACCTGAATACATGTAAATGAAAGAGCCAAAGAGCTCTAAAATAAATGGCACAATACTTGCGAAAGATTTGGCAAAAGGAATAACAAGCTAAGCAGGCCTAATTTTGGCGGAATCTATATGGTTCAGGTTAAGTGCATTAAGCCAAATCGAGTGCCTAGATGGGTGACGTCCCATGAAGTCTCGGTGCTTCAAGATGCAATGAGCAACATGGATAATTCAACCTCATAAGAGCTTGGGACCACTACTCATGAAAGACAGGTGATGAAGAGTAACTTGATATTAGCATGGATTACATAATGATACACTACAAATAGCCCGAGTAAACACAAACAAAAAAGCAAGGGAGATCCAAAATAAGTGGTTCATTAGGCACAATACTTGTTGAAGTGTTTACAAATGGGTTAGCAAGCTAAGCAAGTCTAATTGTGGCAGAAACTCCATAGTTAAGCATGCTTGAACCAAAATATTAATAAGATCGGTGACCTCCTAGGATGTCATAGTGTTCACCTCTATGAACATGACCTAGATGTAATGAGCTCCAAGTGGACAATTCAATCTCATGAGAGATGGCTTTTTGTCAATCACTACTCCTATAAGATGGGTGTCATGTCCCCTTTTCCAGAATGATCACTAAATAACTTAAGTGTTTAGCCTATTCACCATTCCCGTAGGCTAAACCACATGGTGAGGGAATGAAAGTGATTTTGGTTAAGTCTTATTCACTATATCTTTCATGTTAGCCAAAGTCATAGAGGTTTCATCATGTAGAATTGCAATTCCCTTCATAATTTTACATATTCAGGGGGGGTAGGACCTATAATTAAAGGGGGCAAAAAGGATAAGTGTTGTGTATAAGGGAGAAATGAAATCTTTACTTACATTTCTCTAATCTATTTCTAAAATAGGACCTATTAACAATTATCATGGAGTGTGCAAGAAATAGGTCCAAGCTAATCGGCCATCATGCAAGATAAGTCCAAGCTAAGAAGGATCGGCCACTTCAATAAAGGATTCAAATTCCAAATGCAAAGTCGGAAGAGGAATCGATGAGGAAAGAAGACATCATAAAATGAGGCATTCACACCCATGGAGAAATAGGCCTCAACTATGGAAATGATATTCCAAGAAGGGATCGGCCATCATGAGGACCCAACAAACATAAAGAAAAGAGATTCAAAATCAAATAGCATGTGTTGGAGGGAAACTCGGCCAAACCAAGGAAAGATACATTTACCTATTTCAAATTCAAATGCAAATGGTTGGATGAATGGGGTTGCATTCGCCCATGAGAAAGAAGACCTCAAAATACATTCGCTTATGCTAGAAGGGGTAAACGATGGGATCTTGTGCCTAGCATGGGATCATGTGATGGATTCGGCCAATCTTAATGCATTCGCCTATGAAGGAGAGCCAACCGTTAAAAGAAGGCACTACATTCGCCCATGCAAAGATAGCTGAAGTTATTCATCCATGAAGGAGCATCCACCAAGAAAGAACATTCACCTATGCAAAAAGATATCAAATGCCATCCGCCAATACTCATGAGGAATTCGGCCATGTTTGAAGGTTGCATTCATCCAAGATCAAAAAGGGGATCTCCAAGACACATTCGGCCATGTGAAAGGGTTCAATTCGCCTATGCAAAATGCCATGCAAGGAATACAAAGAGGAAGCCATTCGCACATATCATGCTACATTCTCCAACACAAAGAAGGGATTCGGCCAAAGCATTGTAATGAGGGTTCCAAATTACATTCACCAAAGCATTCGCCCAAGACAAAAGAGGACTCAAATACATTCGCTTATGTCATGCAT
Source organism: Cunninghamia lanceolata (assembly GCA_027924645.1). Taxonomy (NCBI): domain Eukaryota; kingdom Viridiplantae; phylum Streptophyta; class Pinopsida; order Cupressales; family Cupressaceae; genus Cunninghamia; species Cunninghamia lanceolata. Next base: position 281,153 of record BSBN01001561.1, read on the forward strand.
AGGGGATCGGCCAAGCATAGAAGGTATCACCAAAAACAAGAAGGGTTGTTACATCCATCCATGACACCATTCGCCCATAATGAGGGTTTGCATAAGTCAATAACATCATTCGGTTAGAGCTGATACAATCTCCAAGGAAAATGGTGTGAGAAGCATAGAGAACCATAGCATTGATAGAAGAAAAGCATTTAAACAATGCTCAAATGCCAACACTTTCGCCTAGAGGGATTCGCCCAAGATCCAATGCAAGAAAAACCCAATGCAAGTCATCGGCCATGAGGAGAAGGAATAAATAGAGAAATCCATGACAATTGAACGTGTGTCTGAATTTTTGTATGTTTTCATATTCTTTTCAAGTTTGAAGGTTCCGATCTTCTTACTTCCTTGCAAGGTGATGTGCCCTTGCACATAGGGTGATGACCCCCTATGCTTTGGAGGTGATATTGCTTCTAATATCATCATTGCTATTGAATTTGCAGGTATTAAGTGTTATTGCAGGTTGGAGTAAAGGTTGCTAAACATTGTACATCATTGAAGAGTTGTTGAATAGTCTTGCACTGAAGATCCCATCTTGTTTCAGTCACAAGGGTTTCACTACAATCATTGCAGCCATCAGAGCATCATCACTAGGGAGAAGTATCACTTGCATCTCCAATATCAGTGGCAACTCTCAAGGATCCATTGTTCCAAGTCTTGGCGCTATCATTGAAGAAAATTTGACATCCTCTTGTTTGCTGTCTATATCAGACTTTTGCAACAGTCCCACAGACATATCTTAGTGCCCTTTGGAGGAGTTTCCAGGACTGTCAAGAGCTGAAGACAATTAGCAATCACTTGGCAATAATCCTTCATCACTGGGTTATTATTTCAGACTATCTGTAATAAGATAAGAGGACTGATTTCATTTCTGTAGGTGACTATCACAGTGGACAGTGAGCATTTGATTTGTACTCGCACCATTTGAATCAAATAAATAATATATTGGAAGTGGAGTTTCATTGCAAATTTGTGTATTTGTTCAATTACAATTGAGGGAACTAAACGGTTGCAAGAAATCTTATCTGAGTTGGAATATAAATTTCAGTTTAACCACTAAAGAACATCACAATGGGTCATGAAGAGTAACTCAATATTAATGCACAATTGATTTTGAAACATTATAGTATATAATGTATTGTAGAAAGACCAAATACATACAAATGAAAGAGCCATAGCAGTCCAAAATAAATGTCTTGTAATGGCACAATACTTGAAGGGCACATCTCTATAATAATGTTATTCCTTCTGATTTGTATAAAGTATAGATATTCTAAATTCTACAAAAATCTATCTAGCCCATCTCTTTGTGAAGGACATTGGGTGGTGGAAATGTCACAGAACTTTCCATGAGAATAAAGCAATTGGTTATCCTGGATATTTCACTTATGGCTTTTACATTGTCTTGTCATTTTGGGAAAGTAACCCGTAACAAGGAACTAAAGCTGAAACTGGCTAAGTGTAGGCCATGAACAAGGCCTGATAATCCACAGTAGAGTGAGCATTAGCCATCGTATAGTCAATAAACTTGATTATTATTAGTTAGTATTTGAAACAACTAATAAAGGCATATTCCTCCATTACTGTTTTGATAAATGGAAACAAAATTAACAATAGTGCAAGAATCAACAGTTTACTTCATCTTTGAAACCTGGTTATCAAGTTGAAACAAAAAAAATGTCTGTTAACTGTTGTATTCAATTCTAAAAACTTTTACAGAAGACCAAATATTTCTATAAAGTGATGAAATTTGAAGCATTGAAATGTTGTGCCTGCTTGTTTGACAAGAGATTTCTCTTTCTTTTCTTTACTTAATGATCCTGTGCATAAGGCAATGCAATGCTTTATTTCCTTCAGAATCTTAAAAAAATACCATCTCTTTCATAGCCTCAAATCAATAAGCTCACCTCTGATGGCACCTCTTCTGTTACAAGACCTTCCAAGGTTAGCTCCTTTTGCAAAGATGCTGCAGCAGTCTGTAATACATGTCTTACAACTTCTCTTGGCCTGAAATTTGTAGCTTCCAACTTCATAGCTCCTTGAAAGATCAAATCAAATGAAAAATCTTTCAAAATGGGACTAATAAATAGAAGGCTCTAAACATGATCAAGCAAAAGAAGTTTTTAGGATTATTCTCTATGCATTTTGGAAATATGCACTAATGATAAAAGCATTGAACATGCTTAGTTTGGAAGAACATTGCTCATTAACTACTTGGCAACGTAGAAAACTAATTATGCATTGATTTTACCATTTTACTCTCTTTATCTTTTTTTCCTGTTTCTGTATGTTTTCTTTTGATTCTTAATGTTATAAAATATATTTTCATGTCTTTTCTACTTCTCCATCAAATTTGAGTATGCCATTAATTAAAATCAAATTAACAAGCTTACATCTTCTGCACTTTTATGTCAGTGCATCTGTAGACGATAGATTTATTGATATGTATTTATGTACTCCGATTTCATAACTCTAAAGCATGGGTTAAGAAAGGAATTATTGTACATGATGCAATGTAGTTCCAGACCCCTGTTACAATATTTAGATTAGTGTTGGTTATGGTAAGGTTGCATGTGGACAGTCACAATCAAGCACTGTATCTACTATGTTCCTGTATCTACTATGTTCCTCCTCTCTATGTGATTGACAGGTTAATACATTTGGGTTCACACATTTTTTTGAGTTCTTGCTATGTGACTCAGGACCGAATATCTTTGAGAGTTGAGATCTGTATGTGGCAATGATTGATGACAATGTCCCCATTCTTCTGATATTGCATTATGTGAATTTAAATATTTTTTAATATGATAGTTCATATATTCTGTAAATAGCTGCCTATGCTTATGCAATGAATAAGTATTTCCCATTCAAGTCTTCTATGTAACATTGTAGAGCTATAGTTTTGACAAAGTTGCTGGTTCATCTCTGTTTCACCTATGTGAAGCCATAATCTGTCATCCTCATAGGCCAACCATAGTAATTGTCAATATCTTGCAGTTATAGTCGATCTGGAAAAATCAAAGCAAAAAATAAGGAGTGGGAAAATAGAATGGAGAAAGAGGGTTGTCAGATAATTCAAAATTGTGGAAAACACTGCAACAGCTTCTCAGAGTCAGATAGGAATTAAGAGGTTGTGGGGCACACAATGGTGACAAGACAATTCTAGCAGAAGAGTTTTTGCAGGGAACATTTTATACCATTTTACTAGAAGAAGGGAGCATAACAAACAAGGAGAAAGGCATTGATACACCTAAAAAATAGAAGCAACATTTACTAGTGATTGTATCATTTATAAAAAGAAACATTCATTTGAATTTGTATTAGAAGTGCCATTAAAGTTTGGCATAGGAGGAGAAGATTTATTTATAGATGAGCAAGCTATAAGAAAAAATGAAGTTTAGTCATGATGCAATATTAATAGATGCAGACAGACAGGAAAGTGCACAAAAATAAGCAAGCAATAAGGAAGAAGTTAAACATGGGAGAACCATATAACAATGCAAGCAAATTTTGAAGCAAAAGCTGTAAAAAAAAAATCTTGAGGAACTAACCTCAACTCTAATGCCATTGCTCAAAAAATTTTAAAGACAAAATCTGGAAGGCATTTCCCTGATTTCCAAAGAAATATCTTGAAGTATGGATCAAAGATTGCAATCTGAGATTATTAAACCAAAAGACCATACACCAAAGATCTGATAGCAGCCGCCATCGACCATCATCCATAGAAGTCAAATCAATGACTGCTGCTCACCAACCAGCTGCTCATGTTGGATCAGTGACGGAGTAGGCCATCAAGTCTGCCAACCACCTACCCATGGTAACTCAACAGCACATTTAGTTTTCATCTATGGCCGTGGTTGCCACAGCCCACATAACCACTTACAACATGAGGGAGACTGCTTCCTGAGCGGACAAATATCCCATCCACACACAATCGGTATCTGTAATGCAAATAATAGACCTTCCTTTACAGATCGCAAATACTTACAAGTAGAATTTAGACCGGGTGAAGTGAAGAGATTTGATTAAATGTTCTTCTCCAAATATTGCTTGGGTTTTGAGGATTTTGACATACTTTTGTCAACTGAATTTTTTCTTTGGGAAAGTGAAGGATATTTTCTGAAGAATTTGATTCAGGTTATGAAGACTCCATTGGAAGATGAAGAGTGGCCATTAGATCCTAGTGCAGAAACCTAAAGATGAAAGGATATTTTGAGTCATCTGAAGCAGAAAGACTGGAGTCAAAGGAAGAGTAACTGTCCCCAAATTTGATCTTTTTGATTTGGAACTCAATTCCACTGTTTCCAAGCTAGTTCTTGGCCTCTCAAGACCAACCTTGGGCTGTAATGCCTGCCAGTTGACCCCTTGTGCCCACCCCAGTCATTAAAATCCAACCCTGATGGCTGTCACAAGCAATCTATTAACATTATCAGGCCATAAACCTAAAAACCAGTGTTGTATATCAATAACTAATTTCAGATAAAAAAAGCAATATCTGTGGCTTAGTTACAAATCTGACATCAGAGTGGCATGTGAAATCACAGGCCACCACAGATTGTTTGGCTAACATCTGAAACAGGTTATGGCATTGGTCAGCAGCCTAGATGTGTTTTTCAAAGAAATTTCTGTTTCCAACCGTTGAGATTACAAATTCAAGACTGCAAACTGTGAATCCGATAATGCAGGAAGGAAACTCCAAGCTGGGCCTCGATCAACAAAATAGTTGTGCTAGATTCCAAATTCTAAAACTTGGAGATGAAGTACAAGCCTAAATGTTTGAAAAACACTCATCCAAGAGTAAGCGCCAAAGCAAATTGAGACACATTTGAGGAAGCAAAAATGGAAACTGTTTGGCGTCTCTATTTTGGTGGGATGGCTGACTTCATTGCCAGCCATAAAAGTAGTTCAAATTCACAAGGCCCACAAAACGGTAGGCCATGTAGGGGCCAATTCCAATCTTCAATTTTCAAGACACCCACCAAAAGGTAGGCCATGTAGATTCCAATTCCAATCTTCAATTTTTAAGACACCCATCAAAAAGTAGGCCATGTTGAGTCCAATTCAAATCTTTGACTTTCAAGACACCTTGTTCTAGCACTATATAGTTTTTTTGACTTCAGTTTTCCAGTCTAGTCTGACACTACATCTGGAAACCATACTGATTTTTAATGTTGTCAATGAAGCATTGAGTTCTTTAGATGGGTGGGTAGGAGATAAATGTAAATGGTAGTTTTAGTGATTCATAACTATTTAGATTGATTTAAGAACTAAAAAACATGATTTAAATAAAGGAATGATTATACAAGATAAAATTTACTTATAACCTTGCTGTAATGCTTGCATTTTTTATGTGGTTATTGTAAGGTCAAAAGCATTTATCTGGCATACCTACTATTTTCCCCTTCCATATGTAGTTGATTAGTTGATAAATTTGGAGTTTTCCACTGCATGATTTCTATTGAATTCTCTCGATGTGAATTAGTCCTGAAAAAGTTGGAGACCATGCACCACATTGATGACTGATAAAAGCAATCCTATTCTTTTGATATTGTGCAATGAATCTAGTTGATGCACCTTTGGGGACCTAGGGCGTGCCTTGGAGACGGGTATGTAGATGCCTACCAATGCAATAAACATTGTTATATGTATAGTGTCTTCCCACAACTCCCATGAAATCTCCAAACTTGAATGGTAGCCTCCTACTAGAAAACCAAAATAAAAATGAAAAACAGGACAAAATGGCCCCCACTGCCACAGTCTGGCCCAGCTTGATTAATTCCCATACCCTAATTTCATTTATTTAGTTTAAAATTTTAATTTTTAAAGCATTCCACAATTTTTCAAACTTGTCTATGCATTGTGTACTATATTTTCTGAAATTTACATATATTTAAGTACTTTTTAAATTTCTGGTGTCTCCCAGTATCCTCATCCAACTTTTCAAAAATGGCATCCCCATCCCACTACCCATCCCCTATACCTGTACCCAACCTTGTTTGTTTTAGTTGATTACACCCATAACTTGGTTTGTTTTAATTACTTGTGGTAATTGATATGCTCTGGATATGGTGTCACTAGAATTTTATTTATAGTAATTGAGCATATCCAGAGCTTGGTTTGTTTTAGTTGATTACACCCATAAATCTAGTGACTTGCTCAGTTTACTCAAGATTGGCCATGAGGACAAAAACCAAGGAGTAAAATATTTAAACTACATATGAGGTAAAATGAAAAAGTAACCTTGAGAACATGGGGAATTCTCGTGCACCAAATTAGCACTAGCTATATCAACACATACAAGTTGCAACTCGTTTCTAGATAAAATATGAGTAGACTACTGTTAGGACTAGGTGTTGAAAACCTTGAAAGTCCTTGTAAAAACATTTAATATTTTGTGTTGTAATTTGTGGCCCCTCGTGGAATGGGGTGCTACCCTTGGAAGAGTCTTGAGATTCCTTGTATGATGCATGTCACCACTTGGATTGTATGATATGACGTGTGAGAGAGCATCTGTGTCATTGAATGATGTGTATAAGAATCTATGACATTGTAGTTTGTACATGTACGACAATCTATGACACATGAAGGTTACATTGTACGAGTATTAGTAGAGGTATTTACACAGGAGACTAGGTGGAGCATCCTTGACTGCTATTTATAGCATAGTTTTAAAAACCGAAAAAAAATCACCTGACTCACATGTACTCGTTGGTCAAATGGAGTCCACAAGTAAGTTGCATGAAAGCTCATCACTGAGTTTTTTGGCAAGTACTTGCCAAAAACTTGGCAAAAACTCGGCCAACGATTGAATAAAATAGCCCACTTAAACAAAATTATTTTTATCATTATTCGGATCATTTTTTTGAGCATTTGAGTGTGCACTAGAAGGTTCATGTGGTCTCAAAGGCCTTGATTTGGGCTTGGTGGGGGCTCCACCCCTCGACCCTACCATATATAATGACAAGGTATGCATTAGGGGCATTGTCCCCAAACTCACAAAGGATAGAACCCCTCAACGGGGCCATACACCTAGACCCCTACAAGAGGTGCTGCCCCTTGACCTCATTGGGGGCTGCCGTCCCTAAACTCCTACTTTGGTTTTAAAAATAAAAAATAAAAATTGTTTTCGGCCCATGTTTTCCAAAGTTGAAATTTGTAAAACATTAATATGGATATGTATGTCATGTCCCTATACTAGTAATTTATAATTGAATCGATTATGTATTATTCATTCAAATAAAAAATATGAATGATATTATAAATTGAATATATTTAAATAATATTTATTTAAAACAATTAACAAGATATATTATTATTATATTTATAAATAACACATAAATAATAATAATAATATATTATAAATATATTTAATAATATAAATACAAATATTCTTATATTTATCTTATATTCTAATATAAATATAAATAATATAATATAAATCATATATCATTTATTATAATATAAATGATATAATATAAATACAAATAATATAAATAAACATCTTTTAACCTATCCTCTTATGATAACGGAGTTACGTATGGTTAGAACTAGTTTTACCACAGCTCATAAAAGGGAATTAATATAAAGTAATAAAAATTATAAGAGGGTAGGGTACATATGTAATTTACTAAAGTAATAAAAATTATAAGAGGGTACATATGTATTTTACGTGAAGCATAATAGGAGACGTGTCTCTTCGAACATATCCCTTGAAAGAGAAATAAATAAAGGTTATAAGATAGAAAGTAAAAACAGGAGGGGAAAAAAAAAATTTAAGAGAACATTTCTGAGTTAAATACAACTTTGATATTGAAAATAAATAAATATAATAAAGAGTAATCGTATTTGATTTATATAATAGCATAGCACACATTGAGAGATTGGAGGTAAACTTGTTAGGAAGAAGTACCATTAATACGTCAAAAGTAAATGAGAAGGTGGAATGGACCATGTTACATCATACTTAGGCAATGGATAAGACCGGCGGTGGAATGGACCATGTCACATCATACTTAGGCAATGGATAAGACCTGTGGTGGAATGGACCATGCTACATCATACAAGAGCAATAAGTAAGACCTGCGGTGGAATGGGCATGTGTTACATCATACAAGGGCAATTAGTAAGACCTAAGGTGGAATGGGCATGTGTTACATCATACAGAGGCACTACCCGTAGATGATGATTCATGCAACCTAACAAGAGATAGTACCCCATCTCCACTAGGGTTTGAAAATAAATAAAATTAACATATAATAGACAACCCTAAATATGAATCCACTTAAGGATTGAATAATTGAATTATTGATTTATGTTGATATGTGGTTACTGTTGTGTGGTTACACAACACGCCCCATTTTGACTTGGCAAAACAGGGACCCAACTTTTTGGTTTGGCTTGTGTTGTCTGCTTTCTGGCGGTTTGGTAAAGGTAAGTCCGATGCATCATCATGAAAGGTCAGGATGAGGTAGATCATCATCATGAGGTCAGTTTGTCAAAGTTCATATTTCATTTTTGTGACCTCATATTTAGAAAGAGCTTGAAATTCCATGCAGGTTTGCCTTTTACATCACCTGAAAATTCGTCCATATGTAGAAGTTATGGGCAGTCAAAGTTTTGGTCAAACCTGATAATCGCAAGATGATCATCATATTTTTGTATCCTCAGTCATATTGTCAAGATCATCCTGATCGTGGTCTATCACCCGGTAAAATCATGCAGTCGAAATGTCCGGACGTCAATTTTAGGTGATAGTGCCCTTTTCCCGTCAAATAACCTTATGCGCATCGTGAGCATCATGTTTTGAATGTAACCTGATATTTCATAATGTCCTCTTGTCGAGAAATATCACCTTATGCTAATATCCTGGTGACGTCATCCTAACCTGAAAAACGAAGACATAACTATCAGGATGACATCATCATCACATTTCTCCTTCGGCAGGATATTTCCTAAATATGATCAGGTTCACAAATTGACGATGACGTCATGTTTTACATTTTAGCAAAGCCCCGGATATGACAGTGACGTCATCAGGACATTCGAGGGGGGGAGCATCATATTTCGCAATATCGGGTATATAGAAAATTCTAAGTGCTCGTCGGCATAGCTTGTGCTATCGGCCGTGTTTTATTTGGTTTGCCCGATGGGTATTGTCACCCCGATGAAAGGTTCATCGGCATAAAAGTGTTTATCGGCCGGGCTCTGTATTCTTTTGCCGATGTTTATTGTCATCCCGATGTGGGGTGTCCATCGGTATATGTTTTACTATCGGCCGAGTCTTGAAGTTTCATGCCGATAGTGTTTGTCACCCCGATGGGTGGACATCGGTGTTATTCTTGGCGTCGGTATAGTTTTCACCATCGGCCAAATTTAGAATTGTCATTCCGACAGTGTGTGGTCCCGCCGATACATACATGCATCATTATACAGTAGCGGACCCGAAGTGTTATCAAATGCGTTTATTTGGTTGTATTTTTGGCTTTGTATATGTGTCGCGCCAAATATACATTGCGGATTATACAAGGGCGGGCCCGAAATATTATCAATTGTTGCAAATTCATTGTATCTTTTGGCCCTTGTATATTTCTTTTATACACGCCGAGTCATACATTGCATATACAAGGCCGGATTTGAAATAAGTTGAAAAATGATTTATTCCTTGTATATTTTGTGATGTACATGCAGATTTGAAACCTGATATACAAGGAAATGGGCGGGAAAATGAAGTGATGGATTTTTGAATCCATTTGAAGACCCGATTGTCTAATTTTCGGTCAACGATGGTTGACCCGAGTATTTTTGGCCCAGTTTTTGCATTTTGTGCATGGTTTTCACGAATTTGAAACCCGATTGCCTGTGTTTAAACAGTTGGCCTATTTTTAATGAAGGTTTTAGCTGCATGCTGTGTTCCAATTGATGAAATTAATATCTGTCTATTTATTGCAGGAAATCTTGATGCTGTTAGAGCTGTGGCTGAACATTGCAATATTGCACAAGGAGGCAACGTGAGCCAGAAGTGAGGAGGATATTGTCAAAGATGCTGTTTGCCAGCTAGAGACCGAATCAAGTTGAAGATGCCGGAATATTCTGTGCCAGCTGTACATTTGCCGACTGGCAAAGCACGTGCTTTTCATCTGGACCGTTGATGTTAATTGGTGAATCTGAATCATTGATCTTTTGTAAAGGATTCCTCACCTTATTCTATAAAAGGTGGTGGAATGCCTTGTTGTAAACATTCGAAACTTAATTGAAATTTGTTTGCTGAAGTATTCAGGGCTCATTTCAAAGCTATTGCATATGTACATGTCTTTTGCATACTTAATGAAAGAGAAGAGTATTTTGATTACAAATCTTCGTAAATCTTGAGTAATCTGTGTCTGAATTCTGGATATATGCTTTGATTTGCTGCGTCCCTTAGAGTGCTCATCATGTTGCATGTATTATTTTCATTCATTATCCTCTGAAGTTTGCATCAACTGTGTCTAGCTGTGGAATATCCTGGTGAAAATATGGTTTGATTTCTTCTCCTCATGACAGTATCAAGTATGTATGTGGATCAATAGCTAAAGGTTCAACTTTAAATTGTAGTATTCTTTTCAGATTCTTTTAAATTTCAGAACATTTCACTACCACAATTGCAAATAATTGATAATCTTAAGCAAACAACACAAAATATGCAGACATCTCGTAAGTAATCGCAAATATTTAGCATATTTGAATGCAAAGCATGCACAATTGAAAAATATCATGCAAAAATTGAGGTATTTCTACATCTTTTCATCTAATAACTGCATAATCTGACTTCTCTGTAAAGAATTTCTGTAGGAATGTCATGATGATGGAACATTTTCACGTAAGGCCCCAAAATGGAAACAGCAACTCACATCAACCTCTGAGTAACGTCAGACGATTAAGACCTAATCACCGGAGACTTGGGATCATGAATTCTCTGAATTCACAGTATCTTTCAAGATGAATAAAGGTTAATGTGTACTTTTATTCTGTGTTTGTTTATGACTAACATCATGATCAACAGTTACCAACCTTGATTTGATTATTTTAATATGATTTATTGATCTTATCTATTAGTAATGTTTCCTTTAAGAAGTAATTCTCATGTGCAAGGTGGAAAATAAGGATATTCTTATAAGGGACATTACAGTGGTATCAGAGCGTCATCCTGCCATCATGTGAATAATAGTTAAATAAAAAATTAAAAATTAAAAATAATAATATAAAATAAAATAAAAATAAATCATGCAACATTAAAAAAATAAAAATTTATTACAAATATGTAATAAATAATGAGTAAATAAGGTAAAAATAAATAAAAATAAAACAACTTTAGGTAAATATACTTGACAAAGTTATTTTCTATATCATAATATATAACCCCATATAGTAAATTCAATTAATATTATATGTTAATCAATGATGTATTGTCTATATAAATTAACGATGATCTATATAAAATATAAAATTTGTGATCTCATAATCCTATTAAACATAACTATAATTGCTTGAGGACAAGCAATTTTGAGTGGGGAGGGTTGTCATGTCCCTATACTAGTAATTTATAATTGAATCGATTATGTATTATTCATTCAAATCAAAGATATGAATGATATTATAAATTGAATATATTTAAATAATATTTATTTAAAACAATTAACAAGATATATTATTATTATATTTATAAATAACACATAAATAATAATAATAATAATATATTATAAATATATTTAATAATATAAATACAAATATTCTTATATTTATCTTATTTTATAATATAAATATAAATAATATAATATAAATCATAAATCATTTATTATGATATAAATGATATAATATAAATAATATAAAATTAATAATATATCATTTATTATAATATAAATGATATAATATAAATAAACATCTTTTAACCTATCCTCTTATGATAACGGAGTTATGTATGGTTAGAACTAGTTTTACCACAGCTCATAAAAGGAAATTAATATAAAGTAATAAAAATTATAAGAGGGTACGTATGTAATTTACTAAAGTATAAAAATTATAAGAAGGTACGTATGTATTTTACGCGAAGCATAATAAGAGACGTGTCTCTTCAAACATATCCTTGAAAGGGAAATAAATAAAGGTTATAAGATAGAAAGTAAAACCAACAAGAAAAAAAGATATTTTTTAAGAGAACATTTCTGAGTTAAATACAACTTTGATATTGAAAATAAATAAATATAATAAAGAGTAATCATATTTGATTTATATAAGAGCATAGCACACATTGAGAGATTGGAGGTAAAGTTGTTAGGAAGAAGTACCATTAATACCTCAAAGGTAGATAAGACCGGCGGTGGAATGGACCATGTTACATCATACTTAGGCAATGGATAAGACATGCGGTGGAATGGACCATGCTACATCATACAAGGGCAATAAGTAAGACCTGCGGTGGAATGGGCATGTGTTACATCATACAAGGGCACTTAGTAAGACCTAAGGTGGAATGGGCATGTGTTACATCATACAAAGGCACTACCCGTAGAGGATGATTCATGCAACCTAACAAGAGATAGTACCCCATCTCCACTAGGGTCTGAAAATAAATAAAATTAACATATAATAGACAACCCTAAATATGAATCCACTTAAGGATTGAATAATTGAATTATTGATTTATGTTGATATGTGGTTACCAACCCTGATTTGATTATTTTAATATGATTTATTGATCTTATCTATTACTAATGTTTCCTTTAAGAAGTAATTCTCATGTGCAAGGTGGAAAATAAGGATCTTCTTATAAGGGACATTACAATGTAATTTATAATCATATGACATTGTGATGTGAATTGAACTCCTGTTTTGATCTATAAATAAAGGAAAAACTATTTATGACCTTTGTAAATTCAGTTATATTTTTTAAGATTATTTTACAAATTTAAGTGTTTTTTAGTGTTAACAAATTTTGCCAAACTTTTTCCGAAGTTTTAGAAACATTATTTATAACATACGTAAGAGCATCTTATAAGAGGTTTGAATGGACCAAATTGGAGCACTCAAGTTTGGTGGGTTGACTCTTTGACTTGGGAGTTACATTCTATTATGGCAGGAGTTATTCTTGGAGAAGGGTGCATGGGTCCAACTTGGACTAGTTGGACCAAGACTTGGCTCATGGTTTTGAGAAACCATGTGTGGTTTCTTGAATCTCCTTGGCTTATATAAAAAAAAATCTGTTGAAAAAATCTTGTAAATTTTTATGCAAAAAATAGAAAATTACAAGTCTATTAGTGTATTTCTTTAGTTCTTTTAGCTCTTGTCAACCGCCTATCAGGACTTTAGAAAACTCCAGTGTAATTTATATGATACAGATATACCTAAGAAACCTCTATAGAAAGATTCCCAATTTTCATGAGATGCCTCTAGGAGACATAGAGAAGCAAAGAAACTTCATTTGAAGTCTCCTAATGTCTGGAGACATCCCTATATGGGTCTCCGAGATGGGGACATGTTTCCATATAGGAGACAAGTACCGAGGGTCAAGGTATGAGTTTCAGAGTAACTATGGTGCAAGACCAAAAGTCATAATAAGGTGAGCCAATTATGTAGACAAAGACTTTTTTTGGCATTTCAATTACACTGGTGGATATTTATTTGTCAGACTACAGTTAGAAAACACCAAAAATTCCAGCAAAAAATTAAACATTAACAAATGAAGCTTACAAGAAGAATTATGCAAGAGGTATTATTTGCTGCAAGGACATTTCAGATAAGCACCTAAGGACAGATTTTATAAAATAATCTAGATAAATGTCAAGTTCCCAACCTGATTCAACTTTGGACAGGTCAAGAATGTCATTTATAAGTTGAAGAACCAAATCCCCGGAGGATATCATGACATCCAGCAACTGCCTTTGTTCTGGATCTAATCTGGTAGTTGCAAGTATTTCAGCCATGCCAACAACACCAGTTAATGGTGAACGTATCTCATGAGACATGGTTGCTAACATTTGTTTTGCCCTCATGGTTTGCTCTGCAGACAAAAACAATACAGACCATTCAATTTTAAACAACAAATGGCCAACATCTTTGTTTTAAAGACAAAGATACCATAGACCATATAGTTCAAACAACAAATAAAAAGATTACTGGTCCTCATAACTAATCTAGATCTTTTAAATTTGAAAAAAATTGCCTTTAATCCCTCCAAGGCTCAATCTTTCCATCTTTATGCCTGGATGTTATGCTAAATGGATTAGGCTAAATTAGGTGAATCCTTCATTTATTAGGATTAAAAGGATAGACATTAAATAGGAAAATTTTGAACTCCCTAAATCATGGATGGCTATTACCTGAAAAATGCTCTCATTGAATTAACTATACAGAACTGAACAATCAATAGAGTTCTCATATAACGGCCATAATGACTTCATAAGAGTGAAACCTGCCCCTCAACTCTATTACAAAATATTTACCAGTTATATGTATAGTTTTGTTGAGTTCGGTCTCCATAGCATTTCGCACTGCTATTTCCTCTCGAAGCTTTGCCAACTTCTCTCTCTTTGCAACCTGCAAAAATGCCCATACAAAGAACATTATTCAGTGACTTGGAGAACTTTCATTCGCCTAACATGGCAGATGATCCTCTCTAGTGGTTCCAACTACCATGGAGTTTTGAAAGATAATTCTGAAATTTTAAGGCAGATAAGTCTTAGAATTATTTCCTTCATTAATCAAAGTAAATCCTTCAAGATCATTTCCACTTGACGCCAAGTCATGCTGTAAAAACATAAAACAAATTTGTTGTACCTATAAGAAAACCCAGAGGAAAAGAAACACAGGTTTTGAAGCCTCTGCAGCTATCTTTATTTTTCTTATCTACAGTGTAAACTTTTCTTGGAACTTCTTTCTCAAGGCCTTTGTTGTTGGTTGAGTATCTATATTTTCTTTACCTAGATCCCAGTATCTATATCTACATCTATATTGTTGTTGTATAAGGATTTTCTGATCTCTACCAATAGAGGATTGTCTAAACACTGATGTGATTACATTCAAATGTAAGATTTATATCATGTATTTCAATTCTAACATCAATAATCAGTGTAACCGTTGCAACAAAAATTCCCGAGCCAGCAAGTACTTGGTAACATGACTTAGATCACACCGTAAACAAGCTGAGTTGGCAGACTATCTCTATCATGTATTTCCATTTTAACACTAATAAATTAATAATCATTCTACCTGTTGCAACAATGAAACTCCCTTAAGTCAGCATGTAGTTGGTAACATGACTTAGATCACATTGTAAACAAGCTGAGTTGACAGACTTAACCAAGACTTGGCAGCTCAAAGTCAGACTCACAGAGTTTCCCAGGTACATGGCAAGTTGCGGGAAACTTGCTCAGTTAATGGAGTAGACTTGACGACACAACAAGACACTCTGTCTTGTAATCTGCATTTCAAAGGTAATAAGGGCTAGATGGCTGTTAGGCATAAAACCATCTCATTATTTTCAGCTATCTGAAGGAATCTACATTTTCTTCCTAATTCACCATCAGAAAACGTAAGGAAGTACAAGCAGTAACAGACTTGCCAATTGGGAAAGAGTGTAGAGGGTGAAATCAAGCAGTAGATTTTCTAATTGTCACCATCCTCCCTCATTCTAACAAATGCTTATAGATAGCTGTTATTTGAAAGCTTCCCAATCGAAGGTAACCTCAGAACAGTGAACCAATGGGCTCAAGACCTTGCATACAAATTTTGAAGGAAATTGGAAGTATTTTTTATTTTTTCTTCTTGCAATATTTTTGGCGTTTTCCATTGAACCTAATTCTGTAATTGTTAGTCTGCTAAGTTACCAGACATTTGTGGTAGCCTTGTTGTTTCCATATCTGATGTGGACCATGTATGGATACAAGAAGGATATGTATCAGTTACTCCACAAATTTTGTTCAATATCTGTATAAGATGGATGCGATTGTGTTGTGTTCAGGTAGACACAGTTGTATTCAGGATACGAGGCACCAGTTACCTGGATAGGCACAATTATATCCAGATGTGGGAGTTTCCCATATCAATAATTGTTTTTATTTTAAATAAATTTTTATACATGGCAGTTTAGGAAATTATTCTTATTTGCAAGTTATTTATATCAAAACTAAATTATTTTCTGCAAAAACAATGTCTAAAGTTGTATGTTAATATTTTTGCTTCTACCCACACATGTATCTATACGACATATCAACAGCATATCATATTCTGAGGCCTAAGAAAAACAAAGTATCCTGGAAACTTGGCAATTTTATTAAATGCAAAAACAACGACATATACAACATACTTTTTTTTACTTCAATAAGAACAATGTCTCCTCCAAAAGCAATATAAAAAGTTCTAGAAAACTCTTCTTCTAACCATTTGATTAACCTTTTCTTTTACCTTATTTAACTTTTTTTTTTTGGAAAAAAGGTTCGAGGGCTTTGTAAATTTTACAATAAAACCAGGGCAAATCATATAAAAAAACAAGTTGACAAGCTATCCATTAGGGAAAGCGTAGCGTATAACCTTGGAGAGCAATATCGGCTTAGATTATAAAAGGGAAAATAGTCCTGAGCATCTATCTTGAAATATGTATTACCAAGAGATCAATAACATCAAAAATAACGGCATCTAGAGTACTATAGTAAGAATGTAAATGATGCCAATACATAAGGATGATCTGTTTATGTAAGCTATAAAAATTGGGTAATTCTACGATCTTCCCTTCAGCAGAATCAGGTCCATTATCTGGGGCCTGCAACAGGTCCTTTTTGCTTTGGATCCCCTTCCTTCCTTCCTTCCATTGGTTCTTCTGCCATTTAAGGCAGGGGAATCTTCTAAAGATTTTGAAGCAAAGCTGTTGCTAATTATGGTTACTCATCAACTGTTGGATGCATTCTTCTTCTGTTTTGATATAATTGTGCAATGGGACAATGCATCCAACAGAAGAATCCGGTTCCCATGGTTCCCTATTTTTCTAGCCAGATGCAAGATAGTTCCCTCCAGGTTACTGTTTCCTCACTCATTTTTAAGTTACCTTTTTTAAATTTAATACAAGGCAGGCCATATTTTCTGAAATCTCATAGTAATTTCAAGATGTATGTCATTACCAATGTCCCGACCTCTTTTGGTGACTTTTGAGAGGAGAATTTTGAACTCTGAGATTGTATCATGTGCAATCTGTCAATAGTTTAAGATGTGGTTAAATAAAAAGTATCAGGATAGTAGTAACTTTCTTATCTGCACTTAATTCAAAACTTCCATGTTTCAAC
This sequence comes from Cunninghamia lanceolata, assembly GCA_027924645.1. Classification (NCBI taxonomy): domain Eukaryota; kingdom Viridiplantae; phylum Streptophyta; class Pinopsida; order Cupressales; family Cupressaceae; genus Cunninghamia; species Cunninghamia lanceolata. The sequence continues at coordinate 298,495 of BSBN01001561.1, forward strand.
TGATTCAGCCAAGACATGGTTTCTAAACAAAGTGTAAAAGCCATTAGTGGGATGAACATGAAACCATAATAACAGCACAAAATATAACAAGATCAAAAAATTTCAATCCATTAGTTTTGTTCACAAGCCCAAAACATCACTAAAATTTCACACCCAAAGAACAATAAATTACCTGTTCAGTGATATCCATTCCCATATAATTGACTCCAATTGTCTCTCCAGTTTTGCTGAAAACGGGCTCCACATAGATTAAGAAAGTCTTTGTCCCAAACAACTCTGTTTCAAATGTAATTTCCCGCTTTGCTGGTAATCCACGTTGTAAAACTTCTGTCTTAAAATCTTGAGATTCTTTTACGCCGCCACCAGTAAATATCTCAACATCAGTTCTCCCTATAATATCCTGCAAAGCCAAATTGTGCTCTCCAAACAAACCACTTCCATGTCAGATTATTTTCCACCAAGTGAAAAAGAAAACAACTTGGTGCCAAGCACTTCTATACATGAAGCTGAAGTAGAAAATGTGAAATGCAAAGAATAAATGTCAGTCAAGCATTGCAAGCTAACTATTTTGAAACAGCTTTAGAGTCTAGACATTCATCAGTTCATGAGTTGGGACCCTACATATATCAAAAACGTTTGTGTATTTATTTATTTTGTTTTCATATGTGTGACATATAAAGTCCCTAATATATTGGCATGCAAAGGCTAAAAAACCAACATAATTTTTTCTTCTTCAATAGTTTCTATTAAAGGACAGCATCACACCCAAAAAGTGTTCAGCTGAGATTTGGGGAACACCCTCTCTAGGAGTTTACAATTTAAATTTTAATAGGTCATTAAAGAGGAAGTTGAAAATTTTGGATGCACAAGGGTTCTGAGAAATGTAGAAAACAAAGAATTGCTGGAAGAAACTGTGAAAGAAATGAGTTTATCCCAATGATGGATCACAAGGTGTGGCCCAAAACATTGATATTTAACGTTGTCAATGGTTGTGGTTAGTGCGCTCTAATGTAAATGTTAAAGTGAGTTCTTTCATAAACATTCATGAGAATAGGAAGAGACTCGAGGCATGTACAGAGCATCTGAATATGAACTGAAGAGTCATCTTATATTGCAAGTCATTATGAATTTAAAGAAATTTATGACAACAAGTTTAATGGAGGAAAAGGCATTACACCATAGTCCTTAGAGAATTGAAGATTCATTATTGTTGCTCTTTCTTTTCCTATTGCTTATGCTTTTTCTGCACCCAATATTCTATCATGATAGCAAAGCCATGAAGGCTTGCCTCTCACCCTGTCTCAATGTTCAATGTGAAGAATTTGTTGTGTAAATCCTAGATTTGTATCTTTCGAATTTAATTTCTTTCTGGTCAGGGATTCTTAATATTTGCCCACATTTCAGTTATTTTAGAAATACAAGTATACCCGGAAATGTGTTTCCTGCCTTAAGACCCCTGTTTCCTAGTTTCTGCGATGTGGGGATGCATAGGAAATGTCTTATGGCTGTCCCCAATCAAATTTTTATAAGGGGTTCTGTACCCAGTACATCAAAAGCTTTGGGGGCATTTCAGAAACATCCCTCAGGTTCCTGTATTTTTTTTTTAAACCCCCTAGACATCCCAAAGATGCTAGGATTTTCAAAGAGGATGAGGACAGCTAGTACTCTAACTAGTCTAAATGTTAGTAAGATCCATACAAATCCAAACACCCTTATAACATACCGTAGAAATAATTTTCATGAAAAAGTAGAAATTGTAGTAGTCTACATGTCAGTAGAATCCAAGAATCATACAACTATTATGCAATAAAGAAGTTCATTTAGTATTCATATTGGATATTTGTCTATGGGAAACAAGCTCAACATGAGAATAAATCAGACCTATTATGTTTTCAAACCATTACAGCATAGTAAGTTTGGTGCACAGTGACCTTATTGCTTCCTCAACACAAGGATTTCTATTCCAACCTTAAATTCCCCTCAATATTCCAAATGTATCAGTTAAGGCATGATGCCAACAACTATTGTTTGTTATAAGATCATAAAATAGTAGATGGGTCTTTTCGCTTTGCTTTTAGTCTATGGTTGAACTTGAAAATTGAGATTACATTTAACTTTTCATATTGACATTTGTATTTTTTTTGTTTTAGATTTCATTCGAATATTTAATGTTTATTTGTTTTATATTTCACTTCATAAGTTTCTATTTTCAAATGGCCTATTGTTGAATGCCCGTATTCTTAGGCTCTTAGCTCAATAGAATATAAGTTTTGTGATTATAAAATAGCTATATAAGTTTCAAACATTCATATTTCTTAAAGAAAATTATATACATGCGTGTGCATATTGTATAATATTTGTTGCTCCTGTTTCCTAAATCCAGGAAATAAATTTTAGCTGTACTGGAAACCCAACCTGCCCTCACCATCCTCGAAACTCCATCTAACATAGAGAAATTCAAACTCAGCTTCCTAGTTTTCTAAGGAATCAACTAGCAACTGCCTGGCTGTCACAGTTGTTGTTTTATTAGAAGCTGTATATGGTTTCCTGTGTCTGTTTGGTGTAAAAAAATTTTAAGTCTGTGGCATTATGACAGTCAAAAGTGGGCTGACCTGTAGTTTAGTGCAAATATGATACATTTTTAACTCTGTAATGATGGAAATAAATTGTAACGGCGGGTCTTACCTACTTAACCAAACTGTTAAAGATAATAAAATTTGTTGGGGCTGTCCCTTTCTCAGGGATGCATAGCAATGGATAATATATGGTTGATTGGAAGCTTGAAAATAATGCATACACTTGAAGAATTATAATATTAAGAATGGCACCTTATTGGAAGTGTTGGTAATCAATTGATCGTTTGATTTACCAGGTTTGACCTGCTTTTTAAGTATGTGGTAATAGTTTCAAGTAGCTCTTAACTTTGACCATGAATTTTCTAATCTAAAATGGAATTTTCTTTCTTTTTTCTTTTTATTTCCAATAGAGGACACTGATATTTATTTTTACCTGGATGATGTGTGAGTTGTAAGTTGTCTCTACAATGGCCTTTTTCAGTGGTGAGAGGAATCCAGATTTCCCATTTTAAACAATCTTTATTCCTTTAATAAACATATGGTTGCTCAACTTCAGGTTGCAATTGGGATCTTTCAGTTAGGAGATACAAGCCTGTTTTTTCTTGAATAGTTGATCTTGATGATGGAATTGTCACAGATCATCATTTGGTCTTTTATCTTAGGTAGTTGTTTTATGGTTTATCCTCAAAATATGTTTTTGGGATCGCCAGAATTAAGGTGGGCTGTAGAATTTGGAAAATTATGTATCTATAGTGTACCTTGCTGTACAGATCTCTTAGAATTTTGCATATGCGTTGTAGGTTTTGGACCAGAGAATATGAAGCTAACTTTCTCAACTACCTTTCTGTATTCCTCAGGGTCTGGCAATATGCCAAACATTAAATCAGTACAATCTCTTTTGAGGAAAAAAAACAAACATATTGTTTAGAGTATAATACAATTAGATTGTTTTCTGTACTTATAGTTTGAATTAAATTGTACCTGAGATCAAGATACCATATATTTATTGTCATTACTTTAATGATGGGCATATAATTGTGTGCAGAATTCCAAACTATAAATATAATGCCACCGTCAAAACTTAACAAACAACTATTATGGCACAAGCAGCATATACCATATTTTTATAAAACTGGTGTTTCTGCAGTCCATCATTATACGACAAGTATAGTTTGAAACAAACATTTGAATAGCACCACTCATCAACATGAAAATTATAAGTTACAAGAATAAAAAAAGAAAGATTGAACTGGAAGTATCTTGCATGTTAATTTGTTTTAAAAAACAAACTTTACCTCTTCCTGGAGACTTGGAAAATGATTGTAGATAAAACGATAGCGCAACTCCTTGTCCTAAATAGTAAGAAGCCACAAATAAAAAAGATAAGGAATAAAAAATGGAACCCCCTTTAAATTCAAACTGCTATTCAGTAAAAAAATACAGTAGAAAATGAATTTTGTCTATCTATTAAAAAAAGCAACCCATTGCTCTTTCAATGTTTTGCTTCCATTTTTGATCTCATGGCGTGTAGAGGACCAAAAGTTGTCTTCTAAATTAATAGTCAAGTGTTCCCATAATATGCAAAGTACTCTTGGTACAATTGCTCAAAAAAAAATTCCTCATATCTCATATCAAGGGGTAAAAATTCTCAACTTTGAGAAAAAATGTTTTAAAGATTGTGGTAATTCTAAATGTATTGAAATCAGTAATTCAAAAAATGTAATAGTCACATGGACTTTCATTCCTGGATACTGCATAAAATGCAGTATTTAGATAGCTTTCCTGAAGATCAAAATATATACATAGATAAAATTTTCGATATATACATCACAATATGGACCACTTTGCATGTGTAAACTTCTCTTTTAGGGCTTGATCAAACAAAATAGCTTTTCCCAAGCAAGAATTTTCCAACAATAATCTACAACTATATACCAAATACTTATAAATTTATAAAAAAATTCAAATTCCATTCTAGACATGTACTTTATTAAATTTGTTGTATAAGGCACGAGTCACTTATGCGAACCTTTAATTAACCAGTTCTGTGACTTCTATCCCCTTGGGCACAAGAGATTGTAACTAAAATAGCATTAGTATAATTAACAATAGGACTTAATAACAGAGATAGTCCTAATGATAATTTTCAATGGGCAGTGGATACATATAAAAGAACAAGAGAATTCATTCAACATCACAGATGGGAACTGGAAGAGAAGCACTCTTGAGAAGAGATTCTAAAACAATATAGATTTAGGTTGCTTCTATAGTTCTACTTTTTTATTTGTGATTTGACTTCCCTTGTTACTTCGTCTAATAGTTAAATCATGACTAACAATTTGAAGAATACAGAAGAAGTTTTGATTACACTTAACAAAAAGCAAGCGGGAAATGCTTAAATGATGCCAATAAATTATAAATACGATCAGAATAGGCCGATTTATCTTTGTTTCGTAAATTGAAATAACCAAATAATTATTATTATTCAAATTTAATAATAACATCTTATCACCAATCAATACTAATTGACTTTTAAATAAGAAGCTTGCAAAATTTTTAAAAAACCGAGATCTTAGTGCATATTTACTAAAATATAACTTTCTCATGGCAACAAAGTTCAATGAAATTTGAAATAGATTTTGGTATTATGTGATCAAATCTTATTAAAACAAAAAAAGATGAGGCAATTCTACATCAAAGCTTTGCCATATTATAAGATTTAGTAAATATCATGGCAAACAAACAAAATATTATTGGTGGCAGATACCTGATGGCCAATGACAACTGGTGCATTCTGCAGAATGAAATGCAAAAAATTGTCTGCTCTTCTTAAAATCTGAGATAATTCTTCTACTGGTGAAGTTTGCTTTGCAAGAATTCGTAGGTTTTCTTGCAGTTTCTCCTGAAGTTTGTTTTCTCTTTGAAGGCTTTCATCAAGTAATTTTTCCAATTTTTTGGCTCGCTCCTTCCAATATTCTATAGAATCATGTTCAACATCTATTTGCCATTTATTTTTGCAAATTAAAATGTCTTTGTTAAATCTTGGAGTTGCATCTCCAAATGCATAGTCATCTTGAAGAATTGAAATTGGCCTCTTGTCTCCAACACAATTATCTGCTTCAAACATATGCTCCTCCAAAATTTTGAGTTCTTTAAGTTCAGCTTCTTGTTTTTGCTTGTTTAATATATCAATTTGTTCATTGAGAAGACGGAAGGCATTGGCCTGTTTATGCTCCCACTGCTTCACAAGGTAAGACAATTGTGAAGACCCTTTCTCACTGAAATTAGTCAATTCCATGAGACGTTTGAAATCCACAATAGATGGTTCCTCCACTATTGAAACCTCATCCAACATATCTTGATCTGCAGCCGGTTTGTCTATATTAAACTGCTTGTCTGATTCTTTCCCTAAATTTTCTGGCCACATTGATGATAAAACTTCATCATCCATATCTGAAGAATAGTCCTCTTCTTCCATATTGCAATCCTCGAAGAAATGTTAAAACCACTTCAGCATGAAACTCCTCCTTTCGAGTAGGAAGTACCCTTCATTTCACATATATGTTATAAAGTTCCCGTATGTGAAGAAAAGGCTCCATCCCAGCTATTCAAAATATTTTACGAGTCCTATTTCCTGAACTGTTCCCTGATGGCCAAGCTTTTACTGCTGGTTATGGGCAGATACTCTGCAGCATGCTAATCAACTCCCACTTAATTTAATCCTTAAAACACCATCCTGTGAAAGAAATCAATCAAAATTATAAGCTTATATCCTGTATAGAAGAAAGTTGAAACAACTGGTTAAAATCCTCGAGGAATATGCAACTAAGTTCCTTCAAAGCAGAAAAGTTGACTGAAATATTCATTAACATTCACATAATTTCTTAAGACAATTCTAAATGCATTTCTATTAACATTTTACCAGTATCCTGATCTTATTGAAGTAATCATTATTATGTAAACAATCTGTGCACCATCTCCAAGCCCTTTACCACCCCACCCCAGATAAAGTGATAACTCTATGGCCAAATAATTAATAAACCTTCACCAAGGAACAATACCAAAAACATAAAGGGAAATGTAGTAAAAATTGCATGATTCTTAAAACAAAGCTCAAGTATTGCTTGGGAACAGAAGGGCAAAATGAGCGAAAATGCCCTTCAAAATTTGGCAAATTAGAATGTCATAAGCATGCATCAATGAAATGCTTTAATGAAATTATTCAAGAAGAGCTAGCCTATACTGAAACCAAGATAATTTCCAATTTCTAAATTTGCAACCTAGTTAACATTAGTATTCTTGCAGAATAATAAGTTCTCCTTCCAAAGGTGAAACTGTAAAATACAAGACTGGTAAAAAACATAAGGGTAGATGTGGGCAAACAAATTAAAAATTATAAGTCAGAAGCAATGCAACCATCACAGGTGGAAAACTTTTCTAGTGAATGAATACAGAAATACATCGTACCCTGTTAAACCAAAACAGACATTGTATATAAATTCACAACAGTGAACCTCTCAAGGATATTACTTTTAAAACTGCATAAACTAACCCAAAACTTTCTACATTATAGCTTCAAATATACTTCAAGTAAGCATATACTCTTTTTATAAAACTATAGGTATTTTGAACCAAGCCAAAGGTTTGAAAATGACCAGGCCTCTTCAAAATGAATCTTGTTCATAAACACTATAACTTAAGAGACATAACTTTTTACATTTCATGAACTTGCAGTTGCCATTTATCATAAACCTCTTTGCAGAGGAAACAACCATACTTGTCTAATTGAACTTCTATCTATGAGCTTAACAATGCTCTAACTCGTTTTTCGTCTTAGCGGTTATGGGAGAAAATGACATTTTTTGTCTCTAACATTATGCTGCCACAATTTGAACTCCATAAGGTGCATGTAATGATTCGTTTGGAGAACACAGAGTAAGGTTTATTGTCTCATGATCAAACTTGAGATATTTTCCATTTGCGAATTTCCATCAGCTACTTGATTGTATAGCTTGATTTAGTCTCTCCAAAGCAGTGATGACTGTAGAAGAATCCTACAGAATGCTGCAAAATGCATTTGATACCCTATCATGAGCTTTCTACAACGAAAGGAGAATGGCATCTGATCAGAGGTTGGCACAATTGCTGATTCATTGTTAACATTCTGGTAGTCAAATTTTAGCCTATATCCAAGCTTTTGGTACAGCTAACATGATTCTCTTGTGGCTCTGTTAACAAAAATGTCATCACCCTGCTTACAGATTGGCCTCTGAAGACTCATTTCCAATCATCACTCCTTCTAGCCATATATCATGCACAAGGTCTTATTATGAACGCAGGAGCTTTTAAATTTTGGTTTTGTTTAGTTGCTGTTTTAGTTTGTTTGTTAAGTTGTTGACTTGTGTTTTGGGGCTGTTTGTTCCCCTCTCATAATTGACCGTTTCGACCTCTTAAGAGGCAGTTATACATTGGTTAAAGGAGGACATTGGAACGGTTGGTTAGTGTCGCCAAACTGCTGAAAGAAGTTGCAAACGAACTGCTGGAGAAAGTTACAAACTGCTGCCAAGGACGAGGAGTTACGAAGAATGACTCCTGAAGGGTAAAGTGGGGAGTGGGAGAACGAAGGCAGATGAGAGATCAATGGGAGTTGAGTTAAGGTCGCCATCGAAGGACAAGGAGAAAGAAGGATTCGCAGCAGGGGAGCATAGATTGAGGAAGGGCTGTGTGGTTGAAAGCCCGTAAAGACCAAGTTTTGTAAGGATTGTTAAGTCTTAGCACCATTCTCTGTAATCACAGTCGATCTGGTTGAATATAGAATGAAGATTCTTGTTGAATAGAGTTAATGTCATCGAATTCCCATCATTTAAATGCTGGTTTATTCTCATCAATTTGTATGCCATACCGTCTAGAATTCCTGTCACTGCATTTCATTTTGGTTTCCTGTCAAGACTGTCACCATATTTGGTATTAGAGCATTGATGTGTGAGATGCTGTCATCATTTTGGTATCAGAGCGTAATGTTTGTGGATTGCTGTCATCATATAGCCTATGCAAACCAATTATAAATCAAATCTACACACCTTAACCAGCACTTCAATGTGTACAGCAGGTTAAAGCTGTTTGTCACAAATTTGAAGATACAGTCAAGATAAGCAATGAAAAGTTGCAGTCCGAAGAGTTTGGAAGCACAAAAATTTAGGAATGCCCGGAAGCCTTGTTTATAAAATCGAGCCACTTACAGAATTGAAGCATTCTTAATTCTAACATTTAAGGAAAACCAAAAAAGCATATAATGAGGCCTTTCAAACATCAGGACTGCCTGAAACAGTCATTAAAATTTTGAAAACTGGCGTATTCAATAAAATAGAATCGTAAGAGTTTCTGTATATGCTACCATACAAGCATTCTGGTCTCCTTGAAACCCATGCAAATTTTAAACAATTCAGCAAATTGCGAAGTCCAGGAGTTGTTTATTCCAATCCAGATTTAGAAAGATCATAACCACAAAATCCCCTATGTAAACAAAAGTTAATAAAGCTTAAAAGACTTTGGAATTTTCTCATACTTACGTCATCAGATGAGCTTCTCATCTCCTGCAGAGAGATACTCTAATGAATTCAACTCATAAAGCCACTGTGAAAAAAGCGAAGGCAAAAGAAAGACAAGAATTAATCCATAATCCACCTGTAACTGAAAAGCTACTTATACTAGCCCCCTCCTTTCAAAACAATTTTCAAGGCCTAGATTCTTTAGACTCCATAATCCCCAGCATTCATCTTAGAAGACTGGGATTTTCTCATACTTACTAATACCATACATCAGATGGCTTCTCATCTCTTGCAGAAATACACTCTAATGAATTCCAGTAAAGCAGCAACTGCACAGAAAGAGAACGCCAAAGGAAGGCAAGAATTAACCCATAGTGCACCTGTAACTAGAAGGCTACTAATGATAGTCCACTCCTTTCAAAACAATTTCCAAGGCCTGGATTTTTTTGACCATATAATCCCCTGCTTTCATCTCAAAAAACTGGAATTGTCTCATACTTACCATATGTCAGATAGGCTTCTCATCTCCTGCAGAGAGTCACTCTAATAAATTCCACTCATGCAGCAACTGCGAAAAGAGAGAAGACTAAAGGAAGTCAAGAAGTAACAGTCCATCCTTCAACAAGGCTGCCTATAACAGCCCATCCTTCCAAAAACCTTTTTTTTCAAGTCCTGGATTTTTTTTCTGCTGTATAATCCCCGGCATTCATCAAACAAAACCCAGTTGGAAATTGAGATAGCAACTTTTTAGTAAGGAGACCAAAATCATACCATCATAAATTCTGTGCATAATTGAAGGCAGAATATCGAAAAGGTTTCCGGTGCTCCAGGAAGCCGCAAGCAAAAAGGGTACCAAAAACAAATTAAATGTCTAGTGGCAGCCTGTTTGCCTTTAACATTTAAATCTTTTACAGACCAAACAGCAACCTGCCATGTGAAAAAGAGAAAAGAAAGGCAAAATCATTTAGCCCTATTATAATCAACATGTAAAGTCGCATGTGCCTCTGAGCAGCCCACTAAGCAGCAAAACATCCAACTCCATTTCATTTCCTATCAATTCAATACAATTCAATTTCTATTGAATTTAATGGAAATGAAATGAATTGTAATTCCCAATGCCATTAAAAAAAAAAACCCAACAACATTAACCGCTATTAAAATAATTTTGCATCACAAGCAATCAATAAGGAAACATTTCTTAAAAGTTTAAGATTGTTTAAACAACTGCCTTTACCGTCTGAAACCCGGCGAGATACAAGTTAAATAAAATGGGTTGTTTTCTTCTTCCCGTGGTGGCGCAGACACAAATAGAAAGATAATGCAGTAGTGTAAAAATTAATGGTTTTCCCTACAACGAAGCCTCGTGGAAGCACCATTGCTAAGCACTTGGAGATCCTTTACTTAAATGTCTAAAAATGGGACTTGTTAATTACGGGATCAGTTCATTTTGCATGCATTCCGGTCATTGTCCAGGCTGTAGATAGTGGTCATCGGACAGGTATTATTATTTATAATCACATTGAAAACTATTCCCAAGAACATGAACTTATTTAAAGGAAACAATATACAGACATAGTTTAGTTTTCATGGCCTCGTAAATTTCCCTTTTTTAACCAGAGTAAAGCTAAAATCACAGAAGTCAGCTCTGAAATATAGAATCTGTTCGGTCTTTTTCAGGCTTCACTTCTTCAAGTATGGATTTTTAACCCTACACGTCACAGAAATAACATCGGCAAAGGATTTTTATGATGGAAAATGTTGTATTTTTTTAAATGATCTCTGCAGGAAAAACATAAATTCGTTGGCTTAGGGCATGTCCCCATCGGCTGCTTAGCTTATTTTGGCTAGCCAGCCACTCCTGTTGGTGGAGGTAGTGACCTCATGAATATTTTATAAAAAAAACGTTATTTCTCCTGTTTTTGTACTTTCCTATGGCTGCTCCAAAAAATAGGGAAAGATTCTAGATTATGCTTTTTCCATGGGCCACTCTAACTAGAAAAAAATAACTCAAAAAAATTGGCATTTATTTGCTATTCAATTTAGATTCAGGCATAGGGTGAAATAGTAAACTTTAATGTTGAAAATTGTATAGCTTGAACATTTCTCTTCCTTTTGGATTCATTTTGACTAAGTTGATTCTATTGTAATGATTAATGTATAAAATGATGTATTTTTGTGGAAGTTGGCAAATAACTTGAATATGGCTTCATTTTATCTTCATATATGTTTGGGGATTGGTCTTGACATTTTAATTCCACGAGTGCAAATCTAACTTAGATTAGATCTCCAAGTGTAAAAGATACCCCTTTCTTTCAAATTCAAATTTAAAATGTGGGCCCAAGCTAACTCTCATTAGCTAGTCATTGTGAGTCTACTAAAACATGAAATATTTTAAATTGTACACTAGAGTATTGTATAAAAGGGCAAACCCTAATTCAATTGAATCAATTTAGAATCAATCTAAAAAAGCATCAAGCTCTCTTACTCATTGCATCATAACAAGAGCATGACATTAGTATTGTGTCAACACTCTAAGCATACTACATTATTATTAGGACTAAGTGTTTTTCACTAAGAAGAATGTAATTATCTAATAATTTTAATGTGTTGTAATTTTGAGCCCTCGTGGAGTAGGAAGCTACCCTTGGGAGGAATCTCAATATTCCTCAGATGACACATTATGCCACTTTGTAATTGCCATATAACAAGTGAAAGAGAACAATGAAGATAGGGGTTACATAGTGGACTAGGAAAAGCATGTTTGACTGACTAAAAATAGCTATAATGTAAGAGGGTTGTAAGTGTAATCAATGCTCTCAAATGGAGCACTGGGGAATTACATAGGACCCCCTTGGTCATAGAAGTCAAATATCTTCATGGGAGTTACATTCTATTGTGGGAGGAGTTACTTTTGGAGAGGGGCACATGGGTCTAACTTGGACTAGTTGGACCAAGGCTTAACTCATGGTTATGGGAATCTATTGGTAATTTCCTAGATCTCCTTGGTGTATATATTGGAGGCTTGGGGTGGAAATTGTATGAGTTTTTTTATTGTAGGTACATGTTGTCAAATTGACTCCAAAAGAAAGAGTTGGATCTCCATTGATATCACAAATAGCTACTTGTATTGCAGCTTTTTCCAGTTGATAAATACACTTGAATGTGTCGTTATTGGATTTTTCCCATAAGAGTTTTGTGAAGGTAAACCTTGTGTTGTTACATTATTGAAATTTATGTAGAGTTGTAACTTATTACATTGTTTCTATCATAGGATTAGTGCTAGTTTCCTTTCATATGGTATCAGAGATAAAAATCACTTATTAGATCTGTGGGAGGAGAGAGTTTTACCTTGTAATTAATCTTTGTTTGAGTGGAAGCTTTACATATGTGATATTAGTTTTTAGGTGCAAAAATGGTTAGCACTAATGGAGATAGAGAAGCTTAATGACACAAACTTTGAGCTTTGGAGCTCAAGATGGAAGATCATCTTGTAGACTGTGATCAATGGATTGTTGTGACCAATGTAGTTCCTTCAAGAATCAATGTAGATGATTTTTTTTAAACTTAACAAAAAGACTAGATCCACCATTAGACTATGTCTTTAGAATTGAGTGCACCTAAATGTTTATTAGATACTACTAAGAAGTTGTTCAAGGCAAACTTGGGAACTTGTACCAAATGAAACCCTCAGTGAATGATATATTCCTATGGAAGAAGTTATATTCCATGAGAATGGGAGACAAAGATTTAATAACTAAGCACCTAAATGCATTCAACACCTTTATCAGTCAGTTGGCATCCACATATGTGAAGATGGATGAAGAAAATTAGTGTATAGAATTGGTATGTTCACTACCATATTCATGGGACAACTTGGTGATGAAGATTACTAGCACCAGCTCTAAGTTAACCCTTTAAGGAGTAGATGAATCCTTGATATCTAAAGAGATGAGGTTGAAATCTATGGAATCTACCGATGATGCTCTAGTTGTCGAAGTTCATTCAAAAGAGAAGGGGAAGAACAATAAAGGAGACAAAATTTCTAAGTCTCTTAGTAAATCTAAGGATAAGTGTTAGAACTGCAATAAAATCAATTTCATCATGAAGAATTGCAAGGAGAATAAAGCCAAGAAGGATTTTGATGATGATTCAGATTTAGAGGCCTCAAATGAAGACACTGGAGATGCCTTTGTTATAGATATTCCTACACATACATATGAGGATGCATGGATGATTAAATCTAAATCTTATTTCCACATGACTCTTCATGGGATTGGTTTTCTAAGTATGGGAGTTATGATGGTGGAAAGGTCTGCATGGGAGACAACACATTTTTTAAGATTGTTGGTCATAGCAAAGTCAAGATTGTATTTAAAGATGAAACCTCTTTTTGGCATATTACATATCTTTGGATTGGCAAGCAACTTATTGTATGTAAGTAAAATGAATGATTCATCAAGGAAGAATGCAAGATGGTTGAAGGAGTCATGTTGATGGCTAAGGGATTTCATTTTGGAACTCTATTTCATCTTGATGTGAGTACTCTTATTGAATGTTATAGTTTTGAGATTCTTTATTCAAAGAGCTATAAGCTTATTGCTAAGAAGACTATGTTGTGACATGAATGCATGGGTTACATTAGTAAGAAAGGTCTTAGGACCTTGAAATCTAAGAATATGGAAGAGGGGCTAGTTGATTGTTCCTTAGATTTTATCTTTTGTAAACATTGCATTTATAGAAAGCAAAGTCATGTTAAGTTTTATTTGAGCTATGTAAGCTAGATCTAATGGGATTTTAGATTTAAGTCATAGTGATGTATTTGATCTTGTAAATCTAACTTCATTAAGAAAATCCCCTTATCATATATTATTTATTGATAACTTCTCCAAAAAATGGGAGTTTTTTCTTAGACAAAAGTTAGAGGTCTTTAGTAAATTCATAGAGTTTAAGGCTCTTATGGAGAATTAGACTAAGAATAAGATCAAAATTCTAATAATAGACAATGGAGGAGGCTTTTTCTCTTTAGAGCTTGAATTCTTTGTAATGACAATGGTATTGTGACACATTTAAGACAACTCTATACACCCCTCAATAGAATAGAGTTGTAGAAAGAATAAACAAGATGTTGATGGAGAAGGATCCTACGAGCATGCTTAGTGGAGTCAATTTAGATATAAAATTTGGGTAGAAGCCGCTAGCACAACTTGTTATATGGTTAACAAATCTTCTACTTCAACTCTTATGGACAAAATCCTTAAGGAGGTTTGAATAGGAAAAATACTTCATTACAACATATCAGAGTTTTTAGTTGTGAGCCATATGTGCATGTGCTAAAGGAGAATAGATCCAAGTCAAATTTTAAAGCAAATACGTGTATTTTCATCAATTATAGTGATGGAGTTAAGGGACACAAGCATTGGAATCCTAAGACATGGAAGACAATGTTAAAATGTGATATTTAAAGAGATCAAACCTTCTCCTGAGCCTTTGTTTCCCATAGATGAGGAGAACATAGTCGTGTAACTTGAGCCAAAGATTGGTAAGACTGCACCTAAGATTGAATTAGAGGTTCAAGACGGAATTGACGAGGAAGTTGATTTAGATGAATAGTGGGAAGAACAACCTCATATCTCACTCTTGAGGAAGTCCACTCAACAAAAGAAGCAACCAAAAGGGTATAGCTCACTCTATTTTTTTTGCATTTTTTCTTTGTTTACTAACGATGATGAGCCTATAATTGTGAAGGAGGCAACTGTGTCTAAGGTTAGAAAATACTAGAAGGCCATGAACAAGGAGATGACTACTTTGGAGAAGAACATAACACAGGACTTGGTACAATTGCCTAAGGGTAGGAAACTTTTTGGTTGCAAATGAGTTTTCAAGAAAAAAAATAGTTTTGAGGACAAGGTTGAGATGTGCATGGTAGGGTTGGTAGTTAAAGGTTATTCCTATGTTAAGGAAATTAATTTTGGCAAGGTTTTCTCTCTAGTTGCAAAGCTTACATCTATTCTAGATTTCTTTTATGTTTTCTTGTTGCTTTTGACCTTAAGGTTGAGCAAATAGATGTTAAGACAACTTTCTTGCATGGGGATTTTGAAGAAGAGATCTACATGACACAACTAGAGAAATTCATGGTAAAAGGTAAATAAGACACGGTTTATAGTTGAAGAAGTCTCTTTATGGTATGAAGTAATCCCCTAGAATGTGGTATTAAAAATTTGATTCATATATTTTGAAGTTGGGATTTGTGAGAGTTAAATTTGATCACTATGTTATTATAAGTAGAGAGGGGATGTATTTATTGTTATTGTTTTATATGTTAATAAGTAATAATAAGGATATGATTAGGGTTTTGAAATCTTAGCTTTCATTATGGTTTGATATGAAGGATTTAGGGGCTGCTAAGTTTATCTTAGGGATGGAGATCATGAGGGATAAAGTTAATAAATAATGTTAGTTAAGTGAAAGGAAGTATGTTGACTTATTTTTAAGAGATTCAAGATGTAGGATTACAAACCAATGAGCATTCTTATTCCTATGGGAACAAAGCTTTTCATAGAATAGTGTACTTATACACCTAATGAGATTGTGGACATATGTTCCTTATAAAAGTGTAATTGGTAGCCTAATGTATGCCATGGTCTATATTAGAGTAGGCATTACACAAGTAGTAGAAGTTTTAAGTAGGTACATGTATAATTCAAGAAAGAAGTATTGGATAGTAGTTAAGATGGACTTCAAATACATTTGTGGAAATTTAGAGTATTCTATTTTCTACCAGAGAGGACTTGATTGAGAAGGACATTGGATATAAAGGGATTCATTGATGTAGATTGGGTAGGTGATGTGGATAGAAAAAGGTCTACTAGTGGTTGTGTCTTAACCTATTTGGTGGTGCAATAAGTTGGATAAGAAAGAGATAGGTTAGGGTTTCTCTTTCAACCATAGAAGTTAAGTGTATAACAACTACTCGTGTTTCTAAGGATGCATTTGACTTCAGCTATTGTGCTTAGATGTTGGGTTGAGGTAAGATACAATGTGAATTGATTATGACAATTGAAGTGTCGTAAGATTGGCCAAGAACCACACTTTTCACATGCAAACAAAACACATTGATGTTTAGTACTATTTTGTTCATGACATGATGGAGAACAAGACGGTGATGGTCGATAAGGTGGATACTTCAGTGAATGTTGTAGATTCTTTAATGAAATAAATGAGCATAGAGAAGTACAAATGGGTGCAGGATATGGACATTTCTACCCTTAGTAGTTAATTCCTCTTGTTGGAGCCTCTTATGTTATTTTGTAACATATACAACAAGTATGATATTGTTAGGACTAGGTATTGCACACCTTACAAATCCTAGGAATAATGTAATTATTTAATAATTGTAATGTGTTGCAATTTTGGTCCCTCATGGACCTCTAGGAGGAATCTCAAGAGTTCTTGGATGATACACTATGCCACTTCACAATTGTAATATGATTGACGTGTAAGAGAACATTGAAGACAATGGTTACATAGTAGACTAGGAAGAATATCTTTGACTGGCTAAACAAAACTATGTGTCAGAGAGTTGTAAGTGTAATTGGTGCTCCCAAATGGAGTTATTGTGAGTTACATATGACCCTGTTGGTCATAGGAGTAAAAGATTTTCATGGGAGTTACATTATATTCAGAGAGGAGTTACTCTTGGAGAGAGACACATGGGTCCAACTTAGACTCGTTGGACCAAGACTTGGCTCATGGTTTTGGAAATCCATTGGTAGTTTCCTAGATCTCATTGGTCTATATATTAGTGGTTTCCAATGGATATTACACAAGTTTTTATTGCAAGTACATGCTAATGAATTGATTCCAAAAGATAGAGTTGGAATTCCATTGATAATACAAATAATCTACTTGTATTGTAACCTTTTCCAATTGAATAATATATTGAGTGTCTTTTATTTCTAGGGTTTTCTCGTAAGGGTTATTCCAAGGTCAATATTTTGTTGTACTACTGAAATTTCTCTAGAATTGTAACTTATTGCATTGTTTCTCTCATAGGATTAGTGCTAGTTTCCTTATAATGATTAGCTATTATCTTCAATATTTGTTCCACATTATTGACTTAGTAATAGGGATTTTACCAAAAGAGAACACCCTTAGCCTAGCAAGATCCTAAATGATGTCTATCAATACCACCCTTTTCATATGAATGTTGCAAACACTTAGACAAATAGATTTATAACATCCAAATCAATAAAGTTTAGATCCTTGCATAGGGTTTAGTTCTTCACTCATGGAGGACAACTTTGTAATCACAAAAGTGTACTAGAATAGGAAATAGTAACTTTCTTAGTCTTGAGGCATTTGTTTGGCAAGTCCTAATGTTTTGGCATCTTGGCGAATCATTTAGCAACATCTAACACAACAAGATCTTCAACAAACCTAGAGCTAAGTACCTTTTATTTTATTTATTTAAATTCTGCACAATTATTTTAGTATCTATATCAGTCCCAATTCATTTATCTAGGGTATTTACTAATGTGTCCACATTAATTAATCATTTACCCTAGATACTTAGAAAATGATTATTTGTTTTTCTTTTCATTTTGGTGAGCCTGACTTATCTTACACCCCCAAGGTTTTGTCCTTAGGGTTTATTCCTTCTACATTAAGGTTTTAGATATAATATTTCTAATGTTTCATCTTTCATTTTAGATTTGATAAGGGTTTGGGCCTTCATTTTTGGATATCTATTTGATCCTTTCACACCTGCCCTTATGTTGTTTAAGTGTTATCATTAATCATGGATTCTCCTAGATATTTACCTTTAGCATCTCTCCATTCATTGCTTATTAATTTTGATGTGTTCCCATTCTTTGTGGCATCTAATCCTTCCATCCTTGATGCTCTCTATGGACGTGAAGTTTAGACAAAGCAAGAGAGTTAAAATGCATACAAAACAATAGACACCTAAAAATGACTTGCCCCCTCAAGCCACTTTCCCGTATCCTCAAATCACTAATTTACCCTTTACCAATTTATTTGATTAAACCATTTATCCCTAACCATTCATCTTATCCATCCCTTGTAATGAATTAATTCAATTAATTTGTTACTATACCTTAGAACATCATCCTCCAATTGATTAAATAAATATCATAATATTTATTTGATTAATTTCCCCCATCCCTAATCTAGATTGATTAAATAAAACATACTTATTTAATTAATCTCCCCTAACCTATGACCTAAACCTAACATAATTGAATAAATAGCAATTATTTAATTAGCTACCCTAACCTAATTAACCCCTTGACCCAAATTAATTATGTAAATCATTACTTAATTAATTTTAACCTCTAATTAGCCTCCTCACTAATTTCCAACAACCATATTAATTAAGTTAAACACTTAATTAATATGGTCAAACCTTCATTAACTCTTATGCCCACAGAAGGGGTCACATGACCCTTCCACCTCACCTTTCCATTTCCATGTAAGAGCTCTTTTTTATGCAAAGAGCTCACACATGTGTTTTCCAAAAAGACACGTGTCACATGTCCACACACTCACCAATAAACCTTAATTTTTTATTCACACCATCCCCCACAAAAAAATATTTAATTCATTGATAAGTCCACATCATCCTCACACCCTCCCATGGGAATGAATTTTGTATTCATTCCTCATCTTTAAAATTCACAAATAATGGGAGCCATCCATTATTGTTGATCACATCTCCACCCTTGATATCATCTCTTCATCTCCACCATTGATCTCAACTTTGAATCTCCACCATTGGATTCAAATAGCTCAAAAAATGCCTATAAATACAACCCTCACCCAAGCCATTTTCATCTCATTCTTTGGCATCACCATTATGCCAAAATCTCTCTAGCCTTTCATCTCATCTCAAGTCTTCCATATCCTCATAATGCCAAAATATCCTCTTAGTATCTCCCTCATCTCATTTCTTTCCTTATCATGCCCAAATCCATAACCAAAATCTCTATCCAAATCTTAGTCATTATCCATTATCCAATCCATATTGTGTTGCATGTACAAGAGCAATCCACATACACATTTCATCTGCTTGGGTAAAGCAAGGAGCTACTTGGGTGCAATCTCCTCCACCTTATCAAGGAGTGAAGGAGATTGAAGGCTTGTGAAAGGTATAAATCTCATTTATTTGAGTTCTTTTCATGTTATCTAGTCTTTTGATCTTTCTTCATCTTCAAAAACAAGAACCTCAAATCCAAATTAAACATACACCTTCAATTTGAGAAAATGGAGGAACAAACAACAATGCAAATAAAACATAAAACAAGCATTATACCTCCATTGATGGCTGGAATATGCTCCAAGATAAGTTGATATGTCGTGTGATAAATGTTGGTTTCTCTCTTGCTCAAAGTTACCAAATTGGGTAGCATGTACTTGCTTGAGGATGATTGATTCCATTGTCCTTTGGGTTGAGTTCTTTAATTAGACTCTCCACCATGGACATGGAGGGCTAGGATTTGGAGATGGGATGAAGAACTTAGATTGTCATTCATGGATGTGCAAGCTAGCCTCTTAACAAGTGGAGGAAGGAGATGGAATGTGCTTAATGGATGGAAAATATTTCCTTAAAATTTATGGAGGACAAAGAAGTATGTGGGAGAATGTGAAGGAGGTAAGTGGATGAAGGAGATTGAATCTTCAAATAGAGGGATAGGATTTATCCAAGTTGTATGGTTCACACATGTGGGACAATGAGGAGTAAACAAGTGGCAGAGGATACATGTGTGAAGATGGATAGCCCAAATGCTCTTGAGGTTTGAAATGGATGGTGATGATTAAAGAGAGAAGTCTTTTGGATTTTAGTGGAAAGGGGGATTTAAATATTTAATTAAAGGAAAAGGGGTGAATGTGCATTACCCTAATTAATTAAATAAGCACGTATTGTTTAATTAATTAGTTGGAAGAAGGTTAAGGTAATATGATTTAATTAATTGATGAAGGGGGGGTGGTTAGTTTGATTAGTTAAATAAACACAATTTATTTAATTAATCATTAGAGGAAAGATGGCCTAATTAGTTAAATAATTTTATTTAATGAATTAGTGAGGATGTGATCTAGGATTAATGATGGGGATTGATAGAAACATATTGATGTTAGGTTAAAATGTGGAAGATGATTTAAGTATCTACACTCTCATGTCTTTATATGCTATGTATGAGGATGTATTTTCTATGGAGGTGAATATTTCTTTATCATGTATATGTTTTTCCCTCCTTCATTGAGTTGGTTAGTACTTTTTCTTCTCTCTTGGACACCCTCGCTTCACTTGTTTATGGGATTCATCTTGATTATACCTTCCCTATGACTAGTGATAGTGATATACACCATATTGTTTGACATTTGACCATTTCTCCTTCATTATGTGGTGATGAGATTACACAAGATTTTTCTATGCATGATATTGTTGAGCCTTGTCCTACTGTTATTCCTACTTGCACGATGGCCCTATGTTTACACCATTTGATTCTAGGGAAAATTTTAGTGGTGATTTATTGCCAATTAGTAATTTTTTGACTTTAAGGGCATTGAAAATGATGAATATAACCCATTTTGGCAGCATATGCTTTCACCCAATTTTGATTCTATTTCCATGCATGTAGTTTCATATCACCAATGAATTGATTTTTTAATATCTTAGAACAACATAAGATCATTGCACTATTTATTGTAGATTGTTCCCCATCATCGAGATACATTTATAGAGGCAACTTTTAATCTAGGCCTAGTCGTTTGTCATGTGAATTTTTATTTTTCAAATTTAGGCTTCAATCACCCACCTGTTTACATTAATTATAGGCAAACAATGGTGTAATCACTAATGAAATTATAGGCAATTAGGGGCAAAGGGCACCAACGTGATTGTTGGGACCTGAAAAAACTAGCTCCCAAACATGCATAATCCATTCAAAATCCCAGTTTGTGCCTTTGCAATCCAAACCCATCATTTATACCTGATCAAATATATTTTCCATGGGTTTATTTCAAAAAATTATAAGTAAAAGTTCCCCCTTATCATTGTGTTTTCTTCCCTTTGAAAACAATGTTCATTTGAGGCCTTTGTCGATGAATTGGCTAGTTCGTGAAGCGTCAATTTTGCCAACTAGGTTCGTGGGTTCGTGGTTTTGTTGATTTGCTGACAAAGTGAAAAAGAGGCGAAGGAAAAATTTTGAAGTTAAGGAAGAAAAGGGTCACGTCTTTTGGCAGAATATTTTTTGGTTTGCGAACCGTTGGGTTCACTGACAGGAGGTTTCAGCGACAAAGACTTTGAATCGATGGCCAGGATCAACGAGTGGAAATTTTTTTAAGGAAAAATGAAGGTAGGCAAGCCTTTATCGACAAAATGATAAGCTTGCGAACCGTAGGGTTTGCCAGTGTTTTAGTCCTCCACGAGGGTGAAGGAAGAGTTTCTAAAGAAACAAAGGTAAAGAAAGTGCAAGTCCTTTTTGTCGATGAAATATTTAGTTTGCAAACCATACAGGTTCGCCAACTAAAGTATTTACCATTGGAGGATTTTTCCAACAACAAAGGGAGAAATAAAGAAAAAAGAAAGAAAGGAGGGAAGAGACACAAACAAAGAAGGTTCACCGCCGGGGAAAATTCCCAACAAAAAGAGAAAAAGAAAGCAAAGGACAAAGCAAGCATGCCTTTGTCGGAGTGATAGATGGTTCACGAACCGCTAGGTCCGCTGATAAGGTGGTTCATGCCAGAATGAATCATCAATAAAGAAAGAAAGAAGATGAACGAGATGATGAAGGAAGAAAAGAAAGGTAATTCCATGGATCATGAAAAGAAAAAAATCACCGATAAAGGGAATAAAGAAGTGAAAAGAAGCTAAAAGCCTTTGTCAAAAAGGAGAAGTTCGCGAACCGATAGGTTTGTCGATTGGGTAGTTCGTTGACCAACAAATTTTTCAAAATGGTCCAATGAATCAAAAATGAAAAATGAAGATCAACCAGGTAGAATTTTAAATTCTTCAAGTACAACCAAATTCAAAGGGGGCCTGTAAGGTATAATTGAACAACATTTTTAAAGTATTGTAAAAGCTTTAAGGGGTGCAATTTTTTGAAATTGTGCCATGATTACAAGGTAATACATGCAAATTGGTACTCATCAATTAATGTGTTGCAAGCCAAGGTCGTACATGTGGTTGTTTAAACAATAAAAATCTTCAATGCCCCTGCACACATGGAGGACAAAGTGGATGAAGCAAACATTGCAGGTACCACAATAGGATTCAACCTTCCTCTTTAATGCTCCAAGTACCCAAGGCATGTGGGAAATCTTCTTTTGTCAGTTTCAGACATGCCAAGGTATGGGCACTCTTCCAATGATACAAATTTTTTGACAGGGCCATGGGCCAATTTTAATGCAGCATGGTTGTACGTTCTGATTTGGTTTCAGTGCTTGGAGCTGCATGGTGGAAAAAGGCCATATATGCACATTTCAAAGATTTTTATGGGGTTGGTTTTTGTATGATCTATGGAAGATAGATAGGTGTAGAAAGTTGTAGGGTAGCTATTGAAATCCCAGTTTAGCTCATTGAAAAGTGGAGACTCGCGAAGTCAAAAGGAATTGATATTGTATATGATTGTTATACAATGTCTCCAGATCATTAGGTATGTACCCAGGAAGATTTCCCAGTCGTAGTAATTAATTGTAGTTTAAAAAGAAATTTACAATGAATAGAGGAAGGAACTAGGAGCAGCCTGGGTGTGATGAATCCTCTAGCAGTATAGGAAATAGGAGTAGATAGAGTAGAAGGAACTCCAATGTGGTGCCTCCATGGAATACCCAAGACCAAATAGGCACCTCTGGCAGAAATGATATATTTATTGATCTCAAGAGCCAATATCACTATACTTCTGAGGACTTTGAAGATAACATACTCATAACAAACAGAAGGATGAATAGGAATGAGTATGATGTTAGAAGAAATGAAAATGTTATTGGTAGAGGAAGTAGAGATAAATCTCGTGGTCCACATTTGAGAACATTTGGAATACCCACTGATAATGAAGAGACATATCAGAATATTAGGTATCATACTTCTCCCACAAGATCACTTAAAGGTCGACATGATAACATTCCTAATGAGGGAGATTAACAGGAATAGCCTGGTGATGAGAAAAGAGACAGAACCCTTTAGGATGAGCTTGACCTGCTTGATCATCTCAGGAATAGACAAAGAGAGGTGCAGGCCTTACTTGATCAACATCAAGCCCAACTTGCCCAACAGGCCCAGGGAAACCAAAATGCATAGCAGTAGGGCCATAATCAGTAGTACAATCAACAACGACATCAACAACAACAACATCAACATCAACATCAACATCAACAAATGGGACAACAAGGTGTAAATAATGCCCATGCTCAAAATATTAACAATTAGCCACCACAAAATCAAGCAAATAAGCAATATGGCAATGTTCAGAACCCTAGGCCCACACAACGAAGACATGCACAAAGATTTCCTCCACTGAGGTAGCCATTGGGAGATAAGAGGTATAAAATTGATTTCTTTGGCATGCCTGACTTTCCAAATCTAATTCCAAATGAGATTAAGGGAAATATTCCTAGGTTTCAAGGCAACAATGTTGTCACAAGTGAGAAACATCTTAGACATTTTATTAATTTCACTGATGAGTATGAAATTGAGGATGAAGATGTCATGATGAAATTATTCATACGCTCAGTGGAAGAAAGTGCTAAGGAGTGGTATAAGGCTCTCCCTGAAAACAGTATTGATTCTTGGGAGGAGTTCATGAGGGTATTCATATTACAATATGGGGATAGGATTGACCCCAAATTTGCCATCCATGAACTCATAGCTATTAAAAGGCAATAAATGAGACAACAGTTGATTTTAACAGTTGCTTCATCATGAAAATGAGAAAGGTAGCTCCTCATATGAGACCTAATGAATCTATGTGTTTGGTTTTGTATTTTGGTTCATTTGACTCAAGATTGGTTATTGTTTGAGGCACAAGAGTCCACAAACATTAAGGGAGGCATGTGCTATGACTATCAATATTGAAAGCAACATGAGAGCTTCAGGGAAGCACATTAAAAGGTTTGATGTAAAATTATCCTAACTAGACAAAGCAACTTTCAACAAGCCCCTTATAACTGAAGACAAACTGGATAAACTTATGGGGGTCATGAAAGACCTATCTTATAAGGTTGCAAGAAATGAGAAAGGCTTGCCACCTCAGGGTGCTACAACACATTTCAATGAAGGTCAAAGATTGCATAATAGACCTTACAACACATATTGGTCTAAGAGACCACAACAAAATGAAAGACAAGCAGCTCCTAGGCATGTGAGCTTTAAACAACCTGAAAGAGACATGCTTGATCCATTGAGAAAGGATCAAATCAACTTTCAAAATGTATCTTCATGGTGCTAGGCATGCTTTCTTCCCCATGATCCAACTAATTGTGTAGTGGCTCATTCAATGAGTAGAGATGAAGAATTTCCAAATGAAGGTACAATTGAGTACTATGAAGAGGAGATAAATTAGTTTGACAGAAGAGAATATGAGCAGATGGGCTAGGATGTTGCTTATGACAGTTATGAAGAGGATGATCATATTTTCTAGTATGATTATGATGAAAATCCAAAGAGATATCAACTACCGGCTCATGATTTCAGGCACTTGAGGGATCTTATGCAGAAGAAGTACAAGCAGTCCAAACCTTCAAAAGAAGATATGAAAGGTTTGACTGATGCAACCATCATGCAGGTCCAAGGAGGTTATGAGCTGAGGAATAGGTCAGTCCCAATACAAAACTCTCCTATTGTAGAGTCAAGACAATATGGATTAGAAGGCGATAAGGAAAAACATAAGGTGAACATGGAGAGAAAAGATGATAGTGCTCCCAAGAAGAATGTGTCAAAAAAGTAGAAACTTTCTGTACAACCACTAGTAGCAAAGAAGAAATATGTGCATAAAAATCTAGCACAAATAGTGCAATCAGCTGCTATATCCATTCTAAAGGCTCATGATCTAAAAGGTGGTGAGAAGCATGATCAACCTCAGGTACAAAAGGAACCAGAAAAGGGCAAGGAGAAGATGAAGGAAAAAGGTATGGATGTTTCTTCAAATAAGTAATACCTTACATTCCTTGTGCGAATGATATTACTATCTCATGTGATGCTTCGCTACCAAATTATAGCCCTATTGACATTGCTCAGGTCTTTAGCCAAGTTAGAATTTCAGTGCCTATAGGGGAACTTCTTAGAATCCTTGAACATAGAGATAGGGTGGTGTCATTCATTACTGTTGTTGATGCACAAAAACAACCTGTTGTTATTCATAGTAATGATGATGAGGGTAAAGGCCATGATGAAACTATAGAGGTATATCTAGGATCAACTGTTGTTAATAGCAGGATGGGAGCAAACCATTTTTACACAACACTGATCATAAATGATTGGCAATTACATAATTGCATGCTTGAATCCGGTGCTTCTAGCAATGTTATGCCCTCGGAGATAATGAATGAGTTGGGACTGAAAGTGTCCAAGTCTTTTGGCAAATGTTTTACCATGGATTCCAGGGAAGTTAATGTGATAGATTTGGTTAAAGATGTTGAGGTCAAACTCACTGCTTACCTAGACAAATCATTCTTGATGGATATTATTGTTGTAGACTGTCCTGCCAAGTGGGGTATATTGTTATCAAGAAAATGGGCAGCCTCTATTGGTGGAAGTATCTAGATGGATCTTTCATATGCCACTATTCCAGTCCAGGGCATGAAAGTGAAGTTGTATAGGGAGAAAAAGGTAGAAGATGAAAACATTGAGGATAGATATAAAGCACAGGATGATCACACCAACTTCTTTGACACTGATATTGACCACTTCATGGGATATTGCAGTGAGGATGATCATAGCCTTGATATTTTACCTTCCACTCCTGCTACTTCTACTTGTGGTGCTGATGGTTTGTGGACAATGTATTTTGATGGTGCATATTTAAGAGAAGACTCAGGTGTTGGTATTGTTTTGATAGCACCAAATGGAGAGTAATTTGGCATGTCCTTTAGACTTGATTTTCAATGCACTAACAATGTAGCTAAGTATGAATAATTGTTGTTGGGCCTAAATGTTGCTCATAAGCATGGAGTCAAATGCCTAAAGATACATGGTGATTCAGAATTAATTGTGCAGCAAATTAGAAATATATTTTCTGCCAAGGACAACAAGTTGAGAGCATACAGGAATGTAGTTTGAGACACTTCGAAATTGTTTGATGCCATTGGCATTGAATGGATCTAGACAGGTAGAAATGAAAAGGTGGATGCTTTGGTTGTTGCTAGTTCAAAGTTTGACCCAAAACCAAATTATTGTCCTTTTTCCCATTATGCTATTGAAGTTTTCACCAGGCTGACAATCCCTAATAGTATTTATAGATGGTAGGCTTTCAATGTCAGCAATCAAATCTATAACTTCCTGGATTGCATGGATGAATTTGACAATCAATTGATTGATTGCCAGCCTATGATAGAAGTTGAAGATGGCAAGGAAACTCTATTTGGTAGTGAGGTCATGCAACTTAAAATGAATACCATTCCAAAGGGATTGGTGGCACTCGAAAGGATGTTTGATATTGTTAATCACTAGAAAAGCAAAGGAAAACTAGTTGAAGAAGAAAGTGTTGAAGGTGTTAACCTTGGTACTGACGAGGCACCAAGGATGGTTTATATTGGTAAGCAACTCAAAACCCATGAAAAGAAAATGTTGATTGCTCTATTAAGAAATTTTAAAAAATGTTTTGCATGGTTTTATGATGAGCTAAAGGCTTATAGGGAGGATTTATTTCAACATATTAACCCTCTTCAACCTGATGCAAAACCTTTTAAGCAAAAATAGAGGCCTATAAATCCCACCATAGCTCCCAAGATGCAGAAAGAGTTGGCAAAGCTAAAAGAGGGAGGTATCATAAAGCTAATTAGACATTTTGAGTGGGTGTCTAATCTCATCCCAACAAGGAAAAAGAATGGGGAGATTAGATTGTGTGTAGTTTCAAAAACTTGAACACTAAATCCCTTAAGGATAATTATCCTCTTCCAAGTATAGATCATCTTTTGCAAAGGGTTGTTGGTTCAGAGATGATGTCTATGATGGATGGATTCTCAGGCTACAATCAGGTGCTAGTCAAGGAGTCAGAATAGTACAAGACAAGATTCACTACTCCTTGGGGAACCTATGTTTATTTGAGGATGTCATTTGGGTTGAAGAATGCAAAATCAACATTTCAAAGAGCAATGGATGTGGTCTTTGCAAGCCTCATTGATGAGATCATGGTTGTATACCAAGATGATCTTACTACATTCTCCAAAGATAGGAAAGATCATTGCAAGAATTTGCAACTAATTTTTGACAGATGTTTGGAGTACGAGATTTCTTTAAATCCCAAGAAATATCAGTTTGACATAGAAGGAAAGTTGTTGGGACATATTGTGTCAAGGGATGGGGTTAAGATAGACCCTAAAAGAGTTAAGTCTATTGATCTTATCCCTCAGCCTAAAATAGTCAAGGGTATCCAGTCCTTCTTTGGAAAAATGAACATTGTAAGGTGGTTTGTCCCCAACTTTGCTAAGAAGACCAAAGCAATCTCCAAGATGCTCAATAAGGGATAGTCTATTGCATGGGGAAAGGAACCAGTTGAAGCTTTTGTTGACATAGAGGAGGCTCTCAAGAATGTATTAGTGTTGGTAAGCCTAGATTATTCCAAGCCTTTCCAACTCTTCTCTTTTGCTTTATATTATACTATTGTTGTTGTATTGTTGCAAAAGAATGGTGATGGATTTGAGCATCCAATAGGATTCCTTAGCAAGTCATTGCATGCTACTAAATTAAATTATTCAAATATAGAGAAGCATGCATATGCATTGGTCAAGGCCACAAAAAATTTTAGATCTTATAACATATGTGCCATAAATAGTAGTAAAGGACATATTCATGCAGCAAGAATCTTCAGGTAAAAGATGTTGTTGGATCAATAGGATCCAAGAGTATGTGATGCAGAGGTAAGGGTAGTGGTTGAAGAAGTTCACTCAATGAACCTAGATCTCTAAGTTTCCTCCAAGAGGTTTACAAAGGTGTTTGTGATTACAAGCCTACACAAGGCTACTCCAGGAATTGATCTAACCTAGGACCACACTCTGGTGTCCACCACACAGGCTATTCAACACTCACTTTGGGGAGTCACAGCTCAACCCAACTTAGAAGCACAACCCACCTTCAGGAGCTCACCACCTACTACCAATACCTCTACCAACATGAACAATAATATCAATTGACATATACTTGTTTATGACATGCATGGAGCAAGGTCTCTGACCAAGAAAACCTCATTTTGCTACTTCCAAAATAGTGAACAGCAAATCTCTGTAAGACTGTCTTATGACAGTGCCAAAAGGAAAGACTACGTCCTTGTAGTTCTTAAGACTGACTCACACAACATTAACTCCTTAGTCCTTCAAAAGACCATGCAGGCTTAATACACATCCCAAACATCCATGAAGACTTCACAACCTTCCACAAAAGTACAGGACCGTACTCTATCACAACAAATAGGGACAATAGTTTGCTTTTTGTGACAATAAACAGTTTTTCCCTTCTAGAGAACAATCTAGATTGAGGTTAGACAAAGGAAATACATCAAGGGCTCTAGCCCTGGACCAGTTGGACTCTTACACAGGTTTGTCTCCCCATTAAACACATAAATCATCATTCATTTAATCAAACATCTGACTGTTTTTTCCTTCAGGCTGCTGTCCACCATTAGTTTCTCAACTAGTCACTGTGAGGACTAGTTAGATGCATGCCATATGCCTTGCAGAGAAGAGTTTAACCTGCCAACCATAGAAAACACTAAATCTACTCTACCTTCCTCCATCCCACCAAGAAATGGCGATCACCTTCAGAGGACAGAGGAAGAAAGATGCATTTTGTCCAAAACCCTAGCTATGGAGGGTTTAAGACCAGTTTATACAAAATGAATTGAAACTTCCTTCACAAAAGATGTCAAGAACTCTAATTAGATGCAAATGAAAGGTATTTAACAACCCTAACACATTTCCTAAATTTTAGTTTATGAACAGTCCGTACTAGGCCGTACCAGCTGACTGTCTACAGCAAAACGCAGAAAATCACTATTTTTGTCTTCTAAAACTCTTCTCCTTCATTCCTCGTTGGCATGTGTATACAAAGTATTGTTTATAGAAAGTTTTGCAACCTTTCCACTTCCCTACTACCCGTACAACTGCCCATGAAAGGCAATGAAACGATGGAAGTGGCTTTTTCTTCAAAAAACTAAGTTTCTAAATGAAGAAAACCTAGAAAATAGGTCTTAACAAACATCGAGAATGGACTAGTCAATTAAAATGACTAAGTCCTTATTACATAGCATGAAAATGGCTTTCAAAGCCTTAGGAAAAACCAAAATAACAAGATCACAAAATGATATAGTAAAAAAAATGACTAAAACTGAAGCTCCTACACCAGTATGATATGGAATATAGTTTAAAAAATTGGTTAGAGGCCAAGACTTAGCTAATTTAATGGCTAATTCCAATCTTGAAGTAGTAGAAGTGAATGAAACAGATGTAGATGATGCTCCCCATTGTAGATTGATTGATAATGCATGATACAAAGATGTGATATTTTACCTTGAAAACATGAGTTGTCCACCCTGTATGGATGGGAATCAAAAAAGGACCCTCCAGCTAAAATCTCAGAGGTACATCCTATTCCAAAATGAGATAATGTGGATAAGTCACGAAGGTGTATTACTCAAGTGCCTGGATCAAGAGAAAGCTGAAGTAGTAATGAATAAGTGTCATCGTGGTGTTTGCGGGGGACACTTCAAAGCTAAGACCACTACCCATAAGATCCTTAGAGCTGGGTATTGGTGGCCAACTTTGTTCAAGGATGTAGCGCAGGAGATAAGAAAATGTGATGCTTGCCAACGGTTTTCTGGTAATATGAAGTTTGCTGGAGAAAGCTACCCCTTTTGCCCCTCGCAGTCGATGCACCTTTCCAACAATGGGGAATTGATTTCATCAGAGAAATATAAGATAAATCCAGCAATGGATTTAAGTGGATCCTTTTGGCCATTGACTACTTCACCAAGTGGGTAGAGGCGGTCCCCACTCGTAATGCAACTACCAAGGTGGTTATTGATTTCATAGTCAACAATATAATCACCAGGTTTGGAGTGCCAACTAGGATTTTGATAGATAATGCAATGTGTTTTAGGTCTCAAGAAATGTTGAGCATGTGTTCTAAGTTTGGCATAAGCCTTATGCACTCATCCCCTTATCACCCTCAAAGTAATGGATAGGCTGAATCAAGTAATAAAAGCTTGATGAAGATCATAAAAAGAACATTGGATCGGAATAAGAAGAGGTGGGATGATAGTTTGAAGTATGCTATATGGGCTGATAGAATAACTTTCAAAAGATCCATTGGTAGAAGCCCATTTGAGCTAGTGTATGGAGCAAAGGTAAAGATGTCCATCAACATGGAACTTCTAGTCTATCAGTTGTTGCATGATGTAAAAGAAGATCAATATGATGCAATGTACCAGAGGATCATGCAGCTAACTAAGTTGGAAGAGCAAAGAAGAGACGCACATGATAAGAATTTGAATCATAAGTAGAAAATGAAGTTCTTATTTGATAAGAACACTATATTAAGAGATTTTTAGGTTAGTGACTTGATCCTTCTCTAGGATGCAAAATCTGAAGATAAAGGGAAACATGGCAAGTTTGATCTATTGTGGCTTGGGCCATATGAAGTGGCTAAGAAGTTAGAGCTCAAAGTCTACTGTTTGATGA
This sequence comes from Cunninghamia lanceolata, assembly GCA_027924645.1. Taxonomy (NCBI): domain Eukaryota; kingdom Viridiplantae; phylum Streptophyta; class Pinopsida; order Cupressales; family Cupressaceae; genus Cunninghamia; species Cunninghamia lanceolata. The sequence continues at coordinate 329,525 of BSBN01001561.1, forward strand.
CTTTAGAAGCAGAACTCATGGAGCTGGCCATTCACCGTCAGCATCTAAAGCATCATTTTTCATAGGTAATGCTTCCCTTGAATTTTGAATACAGTCAACTTTCTTTTGTGCTCTCATGCCTATGACTGTATGTTTTCTTGTAAATACATCTTGTGTTTTTTCTATCTTGTTTGTTTGTTTTTTGCCTTTTTTGGTCTACCTAGAGATGTTCTAGAATCTCGCTGTGCCAAGTTTATCACATGTCCCCAACCACTGTTCGGACCTAAAAAAACTAGCTCCCAAACATGCATCTTTTTGCCCCAAATCCATTCAATATCCCAGTTTGTGCCTTTGCACTCCAAACCCATCATTTATACCTGATCAGAGATATTTTCCATGGGTTTCTTTCAAAATATTTTAAGTAAAAGTTCCCCCTTATCATTGTGTTTTCTTCCCTTTGAAAAATTTCTTCATTTGAGGCCTTTGTCAGTGAATCAGCTAGTTCGTGAATGATCGATTTCGTCGACTAGGTTCGCGGGTTCATGGTTTTTCTGATTTGCCGACAAAGCAACAAAGAGGTGAAGGAAACAGTTTGAAGTTAAAGAAGAAAAGGGTCAAGTCTTTTGCCAGAAGTTTTTTTGGTTCATGAATCATTGGGTTTTCTGATGGGAGGTTTCACCGACGAAGACTTCGTCGATGGCCCCAATTAGCGAGTGGAAAATTTTCTAAGGCAAAATGAAGGTAGACAAGCCTTTATCAACAAAATGATGAGTTTGCAAACCATAGGGTTCGCCAATGTTTTAGTTCTCCACGAGGGTGAAGGAAGAGTTTCTAAAGAAACAAAGGAAAAGAAAGTGCAAGTCCTTTTTGTCAGCAAAATATTTAGTCTGCAAACCATACAAGTTCCCTGACTGAAGTATTTATCGCCAGAGGATTTTGCCTACAGCAAAGGGAGAAATAAATAAAAAGAAAGAAAGGAGAGAAAATAAACAAACAAATAAGGTTTGTCATGGGGAAAATTCTTGATAAAAAAGGAAAAAAGAAATCAAAGGATAAGGCAAGTAGGCCTTTGTCGGAGTGATAGATGGTTCACGAATCACTAGGTTCATCGAAAAGGTGGTTTGTCACCAGGATGGATCACTAATAAAGAAAGAAAAAAGATGAACAAGATGACGAAGGAAGAAAAGAAAAGTAATTCCATGGTTCTGAAAAGAAAAAAATTGCCGAAAAAGGGAATAAAGAAGGGAAAAGAAGCTAAAAGCCTTTGTCGAAAAAGGAGAAGTTTGTGAACTGATAAGTTCACCAATTGGGCAGTTCACCAACCAACAAATTTTCTAACAAAGAGAGGAGGCGCCCAATGTGGAAAAGGAGATAAAACCATAATTCAAATGGCCCAATGAATCAAAAATGAAAAATGAAGATCAACCATGCAGAATTTCAAATTCAAGTATAACCAAATTCAAAGGGGGCCTCTAAGGGATAATTGAACAACATTTTTAAAGTATTGTAAAAGATTTAAGGGGCATGATTTCCTAAAATTTTGCCATGATTGCAGGGTAATACATGCAGATTGGTACTCATCAATTTATGTGTTGCAGGCCAAGGTCACACATGTGGTTGTTTAAACAGTAAAAATCTTCAATGCGCCTACACACATGGAGGACAAAGTGGATGAAGCAGACATTGTAGGTACCAAAATAAGATTTAGCCTTCCCTCTTTAATGCTCCAGGTACCCAAGGCATGTGGGCAATGTTCTATCAGCTTTAGACATGCCAGGGTATGGGCACTCTTCCAATGATACAGATTTTCTGGCAAGGCCATGGGCCAATTTTAATGCAGCATGGTTGTACATGCTGATTTGGTTTTAGTGCTTGGAGTTACATGGTGGCAAAAGGCTATATATGCACATTTCAGAGATTTTTGTGGGGTTGGTTTTTGTATGATCTTCAGAAGACAAATATGTGCAGAAAGTTGCAGGGAAGCCATTGAAATGCCAATTCAACTCATTGAGGAGTGCATACTCATAAAGTCAAAATGAATTGATATTGTATATGATTCTTGTTATAGAATGTCTCCAGGTCATTAAGTATGTACCCAAAAGATTTCTCAATTGCAGTTGAGTATTTTCCTTTGCCATGTTTGATGGCATGAATGTAATATCAGGTCAGATGAATGTGACAACATTCTAAAAATATTGCAAGTTTTTTAATAATCTCTCCCATGTTATATATGGGTACATGCAGTTGTGTTTTGGATTACTAAGTATGTTTTGTTCCAAGATCTCATATTCTGTGGTGTATGCAAATACATTGCTCATTGTTCTTTTGGCTTCAATCTGTTGTTTTCTTAATGAACTAAGACTTTGTTGCCCATAAAATAGACACTTGTCTCGAGCCATTCAAACTAGCCTCACATCATTTAAACAAATGAAATATTTACCAATGTCTTAAGGAAAAAGCCTTCTTTCCTGTGTATGAATATTCACACAATTTGTATTAGCTATATAGGGGTTTTGTGACAACTAGTTGTTCTTGGTCCAATGAAAGTTTTGGGGCCAGGACAACGATTTGGGTTTGGTTGTTCATTTGTTTTTAGTTGTTCATCTAGTTTTGAAGTCAATACCTGCTAAGGTATACCCCTTGGAATATCCCTCCATAGTCTAAGTTGAGCTCAAAGAGTAGAGGAGTTTGTCCACTCCTTTCAGTTGGCCAAAATCATCTTTATCTTGTTGATGAACCCCCTTTTTCACTTCCTTGACGACATCCCTGGCCTAGGAGTGAGGGATTGGGCTTAGCGGTTTTGGGACCCAATAGTGATCAACAATGAAATTATAGGCAATTAACGATAAAGGGTGATGCATCACCAATGAAATTATAATCAATTAAGGGTAAAGGGTGGTGCGATTGCCAATGAAATTATAATGAATTTAGGGAAAACATGTATTATCACCATGCAATGATAAGTATTTTTGGGAAAATGTTTATTATTGTCATTAAATTATAGGTGGTTTAGAGAAGCCATGTTCCATTGCCTTAGAATTATAGGTAATTTAGGGTTAACGTGTTTAATTGCCCATGTAAACGTTACTATACTTTTGTTGCCTAAGATGAAGAAAAACCTAGTATGACTATGGATTTGTATTTATTCAATAAAATACTCCATTTACTCATTAGGCATTCAATTCATCTATTTCCTACATTGTAAATTTGAGGTTTCTGGCCCTCTAGATTGGCATTTGATCAATCTACTATGAGCTATCAACTGTGAGATTGGAGGTTACTTTCTCAAAAGTTGAGGAATAGATAGAGGCTATAACTCACTAGGAATGGAAGGTTGCAACTCTATTTCAGTCTTCCATTCCTAGTGAGTTATAAAGACATAGTTACCAATTTGCATCACATTTTGTATTGTATATTATATGATTAATCTCTATAATAGTAGTTCTCATGTGGACCTACATATTTGTCATGTGTCGATATTGATTTAAATGTTATCATTACACAGACCTATGAAGTTTTTCCCACTATTCTATATTTATTTTTTACATAGGTTATTGTTATGTCATAAAATGTCCCCCTAGGACTTTTACCTACTAAGTTTATCTCCCGGGTCCCTTAATTTTCATTATGCATGATAGAAATGAATCCCAAGACAAAATGCCTTGAAACCCATGATAAATGGTGCATAGGGGACATTACAAAGCTTAACCTTGACCCAAAATAGGTCCTAAGGCTTGGGCGCTCACACCCTTGTCCTATCCTATTTTTGCAGGGTCACAAATTTTAATGTCAGTAAAGTTACCGTTAAAGGTTTTCCTTGCTGATATCTTGAGTTTGAATTACGAAATTTGTAGCGAGAATGCATATATAATCATGTTTAGGACTTCATTTGTAAACTAGAAGATGATTTTGATTTCAAGGCAAACTTATGATTATAGAGCATTCAAGGCATTCATTGTGTTGCAGAGCAGATTTGTGTTGTTGTTGTTGTGTTTGTTATTGTAGATTTGGTTTCATCTTCTCATGTTGTGAAAGATCTTCATCTATGTGAGAGCTACACCTCTGATGTGATATCTATTTGTGCTTCAATCAATCATTTATCAAATTTTTTTGCCTCTATCCTGCAAGGACACGTACTCTATCTAACAACGGTGTTGGAAGGCTTGAATGCCATTTTGGATTGAGGCAAGCTCCTAAACACCACAACCCCCCAACCCCTCTCTTGTGATTACAGGTGATAGGTGTCAGATTCTATGGAGTGGAGTTGTAGAGGAGTGTTGCGGAACATAAGGATCTTGGATCTGGTAGAAAAAGGCAGAGGAAAGCACTACCAAGGCTTGGGTGCTAGTACCTTTGCCCTCCAAGTTTGCAAAGCTGGAAATCTCTGAAACAGTGATAATCAGTAGCAAAAAAGGTCCAGAAACCCTCAATAAAAATACTACCTTGGGCTTGGGTGTTAGTCCCTTTGCCCCCAAATTTTTAGGATTCTGAACTTCAAAATCTGGTATGTATCTAATCTTCATTTAGTATCTCTGTGTGTGAGCATTTGTCAGAATTCATCTGTTTATTCACAATTTTGCATAATTAGGGTTTTGGGCACAATTGGGCTTAAATTAACACATCAATCATCAATTTCTAAATTTCCTTATCATTCTAAGTGACAATCAACCTATAGTTGAGCCTTCTTGCATAAGTCATGATTCAACTCATTTAACTATCCTTGAATGTGTGCAGTGAAAGGAGGATCTAATCTAAATTAATCAAACCCATCTTCCATCCTTTTTCATACATTACAATTATATCATTGGTTGTGGGCTATTGGTAGAGTAATGTCCCCATTGTATTTACTTCCAAATGAATTTATGTTGATGGTTTTGCCTCAGTGTCCACAATCACCTTTTCATAGACTGAGAAAGGCACATATTTTTTTTAAATCACACCATCAGATCAAACCAAATCGATGGCTCACGAGGCTCCAAGGAGAAAATAAAGATGCTCAAATTAGGAGGCAAGACCATTGGTAAGAAAATCTTACATGTTAGTTAGGAGGCCCACAATCATTTTATTTTAATATGTCCATGGTATAGGCTCACATACTTGAATGCACTACTAGGGTCCACTTGTATAATTTTATTAAGAGCTCGTAGTACTAAAGGCACATGTTTTATTTATCCTAGAGACTATCATATCAAACTACATTAATAGCTCTAGCGAGTCTCAAAAGCAAAAATACATATTATTTGAGTGGGAGGCACCACTATTGGGCAAAAAATTAAAGATTGTTAGTTGTCGGGCCTCACAATAATTTTATATTATTCTAAATAATTAAATTAATAATTCTATGTTGCTTTTAAGGATTTAAAAAGAGATTAGGTCCACGAATGTAAATTAATTGCCTGTGTATTTTAATATTTGCATGGTTAAATTCATGTGAAGAAATATTTTAAAATTTATTGCAAGTGTATAGGTTGTTGCTAGAGGTATAGTCAATGTGTGTTTCTCACATTATTAATATTTTCTCTAAGCATATGTTTTTTATTATATTATTTTTTATTACTATTCTACTAAATTCTAATTGTTTGGGAATGAAGATTGTGTATTCACACACTTGAATGTGCTATTGAGGCCCACTTGAAATGATTCCCATAACCTTTTGAGGATGTGTATAATTTTATTAAGAGCCCACTGTATATAAACAAAGCCACATGTTTTATTAATTCCACACTATAAGATTTGTAAGCACTAAAAGATGCATAAGCCTACATGGCAATTTGATGATGATGTGGAAGTCTAGCTCACAACCCTTGAAGGAGTGAATCATACTTCTCTTAGTAATTTCATGCTTAATGACACATCCACCAACCTCTTTAGCCCCTTAGCCATATTTTTCAACCCTCGAATTGAGTTCCAGGACTTTATGATTTTTAGACACCCCTTCATAGATTCTCAGTAGGAGGGTCACCTGAGAGACCTTAGGGTCACCCGGTTGACTTGTCCTTAAGCTATAGGGTCACTCGTGAAACCAACCCTAGCAAAAGGGGTGACCTTGTTATCTTTGGATGTGCATAATATCTTTTAGTTCTAGCATTTTTCTTTGATTTTAGCTCATCTTTTTCTATGCTAACTAACTCTCCTCTTGCTTTCTTTCCAATGAAAATTCTTGGTCAATCCTAATCTCCTTAAGAAAGTTTCCCAATTAACCTCTTGTTGTCTTCTAGTTTTCTTCTTATCCTCTCAACCATTCTTAGTAAGTTTCCCATTCAATCTTCAATTATCTTGCTCTTCCATTCTTATCTCTTCATCTTTTCCCTCCCATTTCTACCCATAAATACCCCTCTCCTCTTTAGTTTTAGAGGAGGTTGTCAATACACTTGCATTATTGAATTCTTCTTAGAAGCTAAGTTTTTCTTTTATTTTGCTTCTAAGCCCTTGTTCCCGATAGAAGGAAATTAGTTTCTCTTGTATTTCTTCATAGAATTAGTTTCCCCTTAGGAATCAAGCCTATGCAAAGTAACCCCAAAGCATTTTTATGCTCTTCATAGGACCTCATGAGCCTTTTATTTTAGTTTTTCCAAAGCTTCAAACATTCTTTCCCATTGTTGAATTCTCTCAAATCCTTGTTCTTTCCTGTCATTAAGTGGAGTACCTAATTGCTGTAAAGATGGTTACTAATCAAAGTTGGATCACTATGGACACAAACCTGACATTGGCACCTTTTTCTAGATTATAGGTTCTTTATTATTTTATTAGATTAGAAGTAGTAATTAGAAAACACCCTTGCCCTTGATAAGTAAAGCTTGTCTTTTATTTTCTCTTGGTTTATTGCTTTTCTAGATCTAGTTTTAAATTCATTACATTGGTAAATAGTTGCAAGTTACATTATTAGAATAGCTTCATCTCATAAATCAACCATGAAAACACCAAAAACATAGATAAATTGCATTATGGAAAATCTATATAGATTGCATTTATATATTATTTTCATAGTAATTAGCTCATCTAAAAATTAGAAAAGGGAATTAAAAAAAGCTTGCATGCATTTAGTTTTAGTTGCATTAGAAACTCATATAAATACAAAAACAAACATAGAGCAAACCCTTGATTTCATCACAAGGTATAAAGCTTTCAACATTCAAACAAACCCTTGATTTCATTTGAAGAGTCAAGTATAAAGATTTCAAACAAAACCAAAAAAAATATAACATTCCTCTTCCTTCACCCAATACACATACTTAGTGTGCCTAGGTGTAAAAGAATATTGGATAAAATCATCTTAGAGAAAATTATGGAGAATCTCCCTAACCAAGAAAACCCCATCGATGAAAGAATCTCAAGAACAAGAAGAGATCTTGAGGCAAATAGAACAACAAAATGAACAAAGATGCCTAGAGGAGATTCAAGATAGAGAACTTAGACTCCTAGAGGAATTAATCAACTTAGAGCAAAGAAGACTAGATGCATTCCAATTCTTTGTAACAAATGAACTCAATAGGATCAAAGAAAATGACCCTCTAGGTCACATACGAATAACAACTCCTCTTCAACACTTCCATCAACATCAAAACAATTATAACAACCAACAACACGCTCAAAACAACAATGTAATCAACCCAACTATGATTTGTGACATTCTACTTCCTCCTAAATAGAACACCCCCTCAATTCCACCACAACTCAACTAGATTTTTCTATAAGAGGAGTGACTGGGTGGGAGCCTTTGAAAGGACATGGTTCATTGTTGTGTCAAGGTTTGATTCACTCACAAATTATCCAAGTCAATGTGAAACAAATAGGATCAAATTGCATTAATGGCTCATGGGGCTTGAAGGTAAAAATGAAGATTGTATATGTGGGAGGCAACACCATTGACCAAAAAATGTGGTGTGTTAGTTGTTGGATACAACAGTAGTTTTACATTAATCTAGATGATTAAATTATTAATTGTATGCCACTTATAAGGATTTAAAAGGAGATTTAAAGGTCCATGAATGTAAATTATTTGCCTATACATTTTAATATATGCACGGTTAAAATCAAGTGAAGATATATTTAAGAATCTACTATAGATGTATAGGTCATTGCTATTGGTATAGTAAATGTGTGTTTATCACATTATTAGTACTTTCTATAAGCATGTGTTTTTAATTATATTATTTTTTGATTACTATTCTGGTAAATTTTGATTGTTTAGGAATGAAGACCATGTATTCCCACAATTGAATGCATTGTTGGGGCCCACTTGAATTGATTTATTTATCCTATCTGTGTATAATTTTATTAGGGGTTTGTAATATTAAAATAAAGCCACATGTTTTATTTATTCCACACTATGGGATCAAATTGCATCAACAACTCACACGACTCCAAGGATAAAATGAAGATGGTTAGAGTAGGAGGCCCCACCATTGGTGAGAAATGATGATGTGGTAGTTGGTGGTGCTTACAATAGTTTTATTTTAATCTAAATGCTTAAATTATTACTTCGATGCCCCACATAACAATTAAAATATTGTTTGTCTTTCATCACCTTGCTAAAGGAATGTTGTACTCAATTTTTTTTATTATCTCATAAATGTCTCATTTTCATCTCTTTCACTGTAACTAGTTCAATTTTCTTCATATCATATGAGTAGTGATTCCTATATGCATAACTTGAATATTTTGTAATTTTTTGAGCACTACTTTAACACTTTTGTAACACTGTTAGAGGAAGATGTCATCCTCAAATGTGAAAAACTGAAGAGGAGGCCCATCAAATAAAAGAAAGGCCTCCATAATGTCATATTTTAATAAACAACAAGGAGATTATGTAGTGGGTGGGGGTCCATCAAGAATAAATAACCAATAAAATACACTTGACATTAAAGGATTCTATTTGAATGAGCTTGGAAATGAGCATACCTCAAACAAAAATCTTGAAGTAGATAGGCATGATGTGGTTCAATTTGATAATGAAAGAATGAATAATGAGTTCATATAGGGAGAAAATGTTCATGCTAATAGTAGTGGTGACCTTGAGTTTGAAAGCTTCTCGAAGAAACATAAAGCATGTCAGTGAGACATGTCAATAATTTTTTAGCTCAAATGGATTTCTAAGTATCCATTCATAGAACATGTAGAGAATAAAGATGGAGAGGGTGTTCCAAAACAATGTCATTGTAAGATTTGTATCTGGAAATATAAGAAGGATAAGATGTTACAACTAAAATTAGACATTAATTATTGAGTAGCATGTAGATAAAGTTTACAAAAAGGTAAACATAAATAGAGAGTTGAAGTCAGTGATGTGTTGGAAAATGGAAGATGAATGTGTTGATGCTTAGAATGTAACCGAATATGAAGAATACAAGCAATCACAGGGATGGCTAGCCATTGTTGGAGGTTCCATATCTGCTCTATTTGGAAAGGTGATGGAAGTAAGTCAATTATTCAAAATTGTAAAACTTACAGTTATATTCCATATATTAAATAGAGGTCAATTGGTGACAAACTTTTCAAAATATAGGAATTTAATGCAATTTTTTGGAGTGCCCAACTTTCCACTCTCACATTGGTCTATCTACAGTGGTTGGGAATGGGTTCAATGTAGCTATGGTGGAGAAGCATGATATAGGATAAATTGATTTAGGTAAGTTTCTTTGATTTGTCTTTGGATCAGGTGATGGCCATTGCCAATACTTATTGGTTGTGCATGCATGTTTATACTATAGACAACCATATTCACCAACCTCATCTACTTGCATTTCATAAAATGAAAGAAAATTCTATCTCTACTAACCTTATGGAAATTATCATAATGAGTTTGATGGATATTGGAGGCTTGGATGATTTGGTGATTGTAAGGAAGTTGGTCTATGTTGGTGTAGATGAGGCATCAACCATGCAAGGTCACACAAATTGACTTATTATTAATTTGTAGACATCATGTTCACCACACATGAGTGACATTCACTACATGGCCCACAAAATGAATTTGGATTTTAAAATTGTGAGTCATTTTCAATTTGTTTCAAAAGTTAAAGATCTTGTGTGTTAGGAGTATAAATATTTTTGTAGAAGTCCAAAAAGATTTTTAGAGTACCAAATATTTGCTAAAGGACTTACTCCAAGTAGAAATATACTTAAGAATGTGGATACCAGGTGGATATCGTTATGCAGATCAACATATAGATTGTTCCAAGAGTACCAATCATTGATGGGTCTATTCTATGAAAATTTCTCAAATTAGGCAAATATGTTGGCATTGTTCATTGACTTTGAGACATCATTGAATCTATTTGGGATTCTTCCTTTGTTGAAATAAATGAATGTTCTATCAAAGAAGGCACAAGGTAGAGCTACAAAAGCTGTAGAAAATGGTATGTCTTACTTTGGATAATCTATATGTCAACATGAAACTAAAGCACTTACAGGTCCAAAGTTTGTAAGTTGGCAAGTAATGACATACATTAAACACCTAAATAACTTTCTAGAGTACAATGATGTGGGTAATTTATGCATATTAGTGCATGGATATATGATAGAATTACACTATTTTAGTAAAGTTGGATGGAGCTCTAGGGTCAAACAAAAAAGTGTTAGAAGGGAGGATTTTAATAATCTTGCATCTTCTACAAATGATACATTGCTGAAAATTGTGAGAAGTATGTCTTTTAAGATCAAAGAGCACTTTCCTCAGGATGAACTTCTGGAAGTAATGGATATAGTTTATCCTCAATATGGGAACGTCATTAGCATGTCTTCTATTAGTTTGCCATGGGATTTATAGAGCAAGGTGAAGTACTTGGTTGAACATTTTAGTAAAACAATAGAAATAAATGGAGTACAGATAAAAGAAATAATAGATAAGACAAAGTAGGCAGAACAATATTCTTGGTTCACATCAAAAATGATTGAATAGTTTAAATTCCTTAACCATCCTTTCAAAGATGGTTTAATAACCAGGTTATGGAAAACTTTAAGTATAAGCAAAATTCTATGATATTCTATTTTAAAATATTTCAAACTTGGAGATCTATGCCAAACAATGATTTTAGGTTCAAAGGAGGATGAAAGAGTTTTTAGTGCCTTATCATTTGTGAAGTCAAAGTCAAGAAACAAACTTGAAAAAAAATTGGAGAATTGTTTGAGGATCTATATGACTAGATACAATTTTCAAACATTTCCATTTGATAGAGCTATTGCAATTTGGAAGTCTACTTATGAAACAAGAGGTGTGACAAATATTTTGTCTCGGTCAGAAGGGGACCAACTAGGTACTTCAAAAAGAGTTTTAGAGGAGCCAATTCAAACACAGGATGAAGAAGAGGAAGATGGTTCCTAACTAATGTCCAACACAAGCAACCTAGGTATTTGACAAATTACTGATTTTGATTAATAAATTGAGTTATGGTCAATTTATCTAAAACTTGAAATATTTGTAGATTTTTATAATTGCCAAATTATACAAATAGTAAATTCATAGATTGAAGGGGTGTGGTGTTATTTAGTTTCACTTTCTTCATACTTTTAATATTTATGCAACCAACTCATTCTTCCTTAGAAAATAGAGTCAATATAATCAATCTAGTGAGAGTATTTGTGTAGGTCTTTATGCTCAAATGTATTAAATTTGAAATAGTTCTTACAATAATTGAGCTTACAATAAAACTTCATAAAATCTTCTTCTTGACTGGAGAACACTTGATAAAACCTAAGAGGAAGACAACTCATAAAACAACTCTAGTAAACTTGTAGTAAACTTCATAAAATCTTGTTCAACTCTTTAAGTTGGGGGAAAGTACCATGTACTTATGACCTAATGTGTCAAGTTATTACTTTCCCCTAACAATTTCCTAATACCAACATAGACACCTTACATGTGCCTATTTTTTTTATAAAAGGTAGTTATTTAAGAAGCATCTAATAATAAATAACCAGGTTGGCTATTGTCATAGCTATTAATAACAACAATAGAGTGTAGAAACACATTATGTAGGTAGTTTTATAGAGGGAAAGGGATTGAACACAATGGGTGGTGGACATAATCAAATAAAGTAAAAGGGTGTTGACTAGTTGAAGGAAAAACTAGACATTTATTACATTTTTAAGCCCACAGATTGGACAATATTTTTGAAATGATTGTAAATATTTGACAACTGAGTTGCCCTAGATTTTAGCATGGTATTCTAGGAGGATAAAATTAGATGAAGGGAATTAATTTTCATTTTGATGTGGAGTTGCTTGCAATGGCTACAAGGTTGCCTAACATTAGGGAGTAGTATTTTCCCATTGGTAGACTAGATTTAAAAAACATTTGCAAGGAGTTTTTGAAGCTGGGAGAGTGAACCCAAATAATGCTTGGTCAAGGCATCTTGTGGACCTCACTACTAGAGATATGGTTGGAATTGGCATATGCTCTCATCTAGCATGTGACTTGCAAGGGAAGGTACTCATTTATCTATAGTTCTCATCTCCATTTAATGGTGAATTTGAGACATCAAAGAACCATGAATCTTCCATATTTTTATTCAAATCCTTGAGAAATATGTCTATAGAAGTGCGAAATGGCAAACTCAAATACTTGGCTCATCATGGATTAATTAAGTTGGTGGTAGCAAAGGCCTTGAAATGAAGGCAACCCTAGTTAACTTGGGAAGTGTTCATTGCAACACTTGCCACACAAGGAGAAGATGTTACAGAGGAAGATGATCATGCCTTTGTCCATGATGTATTTATCGAAACAAATAATATACCTCCTAGGGTATTGCTCCAAGAGATAAAGTAGGGCCCTCTACATCTACAACAAGATATAATAGAAAGTGAAGGAGGTGAAAAATTTGGATAGAATAATTTGAATATGAGGATGAAGCATAGGCAAAACCACCTCCTGCAAAATTGAATATAAGGTCATCTGTGAGACTTAAGAATTTAGTAGTGATGCCCGGTAAACAAGATACATGATTAAAGAAATAAGGTCAATCTAGTTCTAAGGTGGAGATTTTAAAGGAAAAGGAGTCATGGAGTGCTAAATAAAAGAGAAGAACACCTATAGCTAAAAATTCTATGATGGAGAACTCTATAGTAGAAATACATGTAACAAAAGACTTTATTGTAGGAGAATTTGAATTAGAGATACTTGTAGCAAAGACATTTATGATTGAGCAAGGAGAAGAACTTGTGGATCTTGTTGCTGAAGATAATGAAGAGGATGGGCCTATAGCAAGGGTTAATGAGTATACTACATGTCTGATGGAGTTAGAGCATGCCCATGAGTTGATCAAGAAATAAGAAGATGAGATAAGGACACTTAAAAACAAAGTTATAGAATTAGAAGTTACTCTAATGTAGGTAACAGATAAAGAAACAAGTCTTGTAAAGGAACATTATAACAAATTAGATAAAATAAAAATGATTGGTTCATTACATATACCAATAAAAAGAAAATTATAACAATTAAGAAAGGAGAAATTTAATCATGAAAAGTTGAATGAGGAAAACTAGATTTTGAGGGACAAAATTCAAATAATTTCAATGCTTACTAATAAAATGATATAGTGTAGGCCCCTTGTGAGAGTGTATGCCTTATGGCTACAAAGGAAATTTCACAATCTATAGGTAAAATGTGTGATTGAAGGATCATCAAGAAAGGTCTAGATACACCTATAGCATTCTATGAATCTTATTTAGGAAGTGAAGCTAACATAGAAAATAATGTATTATGCGAATTGTATTTGCATAATTTTATTTCATCTGATGATAATGATTAGAATCTCAATCCACATGTAGAAGATGTTCAACTTAGAGCATTTTTCTCTTTTGTCCAAGGACAAATAGAAAGATGGTTGAAGAAGAAGAGGTATGACAACATGGAGAGAGATGCAAAAATTATAATAAGTGGGGAACCTATTTTGGTGAGGGAAGTGTTCTATAATCTATATAGATTTACAACTAGAATAGAAACCATGGAGATGATGTAGACAACCAAGGATAAAATGGTTGAGGTGGCTAAAGAAATTGTACTACATACCACAAATAGTAGAGACCATTTTAAGTTTCAACATGATGAGCTCACATTAAGATTGAAAAGAAAAGAGCCCTTAGGTTATTCAAATTTTTATCTAGCTATTACAAGAGCAAGATAATATATAAGTGGTATGAAGGAGAAGGGTATTTGGTGGATTGGCATGAAGTAGTACCCTTCTATCATTTGGACACATGTAGCAGGCTAGAAAGAAAACCAACCAAATGTAGATACATTCAAGATTATCCATAGCATGGAAGGATACATAGAAGACAAGGCTATCACTAGCCTCAAGTCATCCATTACCTCATCGGTTAATTGAATTTATCATCCGACCTAAGTTTTGAAGCTAAGTTTTTATTGTGGATAGAGAATTTTGAGAAGGTAACAATGTCAAATTTGTAGTAGTTATATTTAGATTGTGGTCTCAATCTATAGTGTACAGACATTTGGATTGTAGTCATGAATAGAGATAATATTATTATTAAATCTTTAAATGTATTTGTGATTTTAAATAAAACAATGAATTTCCTTCATTAAAAGATTTTGTATCCCAATGCCCATATGTTAGAATAACTAATCACAATAAAAGAACACCAAACGAGCATTTTAGAGATTTGTCAAATACTTTGAAACACTACGCAATTAATGAAGAATTAATTTGAAAAACAACTATTGTTGTATGAGATTTGACACTAGAAATGCTAACAATAACCCTCTACTCATTGACATTTGTTCTCAGTCTACTTTTAATACATTTAGAAATAGTTATCTTCCTCTTACAATATTATTTAAAAGCAAAATATCAAAAACAAGTTACAAGAAAGTTTGAAACCTATAAGGATCCCTATTCCTTTAAAGCTTTGAATTATCGGTATACTCTTATAGTTTATTGCTTGCAACTATATCACCACTTGTTTTGACACAAGAAAATAACAAAAAGGCAAGACTCTTACTAGTTGTCAAAACACCTTTTATGCACAACAAAAAATGTATTTCAAGACCCCTCACCTCAACAATTCTGATGGTTCCTTGGCATCCTTTCAAAGGCTCTGACTTGTGAATGACTCCACAAAAAGTGACTAGTTATGTGAGATGTCAGAGTATACACATGTCAAAATTTCAAAACATGCAAAAGGTTTCTGATGTCAACTTCAAGAATAGTTCATCCTTACCTTTGTCCTCTACAATATTTCTCATTTGTCAATTTTGTGATGGAAACAAAGATTATGCAATCAAATCCAGAAGCATTCAAATCTAATTTTGTGATATCAAACAAATTCTTCATTTTAATCCAAAATGAGCTAATTGAAGGAGAACATTTTTGTGACATTTTTAAGAATATGGTCATCCATAATGTTAGTAAGTAGCATCCCACTAAACTTGGAAGTATATGTACAACACGACATCATGTGAGGGTAACAATGAGGCCATAAAAGAATGATTAAATTTATCAATTCCTTATAACTTTCATTGTCACTCATGTTACACCACAACATAGACACATCAATTTCAATTTTAAGTTTATCCAATGTGAGCTCTACTACATTGAATTCAACTGAATGTAACCATAGTAGTACGACTCTTTGAAAAAAACCAAAATTGCTAACTCTCGACATAATATATGAGAGTTGACAAAGGCTTGTAA
Source organism: Cunninghamia lanceolata (assembly GCA_027924645.1). NCBI lineage: Eukaryota > Viridiplantae > Streptophyta > Pinopsida > Cupressales > Cupressaceae > Cunninghamia > Cunninghamia lanceolata. Next base: position 345,154 of record BSBN01001561.1, read on the forward strand.
ATATTCATTTCATTTAGTTGAAATAGATAACATTCTACATAGCCCCAAATGGTAGTCCAATCAAACTATTATAAATAATTTGACATTTTAGATTATCATTAAAAAATAGTTGAACTTGACTATTATGAAAAAAATTAAATACAAATTGAATTAACTTCTACACTTAGCTTCTATGATAAATGTCATTACTCTAAGCCTCTTATAATTGTTTCTTCCCCTGATTGGTGACTACTATAGGAATGCTTGAGGTTTTAAACTTTAATGTTGTTAAATCTTATTTTAAAGTCTCTTAAATGAATGCTATAGGATGGAATGGTAAAATTACATTGCCTTGTGGGTTGTTGGGAGAAAAATGTAAACGTGTTTATGTATTTATATATGTTCAATGTTTTCCAAGGCTCACTTATGTGTCTAAGGAAGTACTTCTTATCTTGGTGCTTTGATATTGCCACTTGTCTACAGACTATGGTTTTTCATTAATGTGATGGGTGCTCCCATCAGTAAATAGGTTTATGTATTTATATTTGTTTAGTGTTCATCGAGGCTTTCTCATGTGTTGAAGAAAGTACTTCTTATCTTGGCTCTATAATATTGCCACTTGTTTATAAATTGCTCCCTAATGAAATTGAGGAAAAATGTGGCAATGACCTACTAGTGGAAAGTGAAAATTAGAAACCTTGGCAACTTGGTCAATTAGAAGCTTTATATAGCAATGGATTATAGGTGTGATTACATTTTTTTGGTAATTATTTCAAGAAGATATTAGCTTATCCCAAGAAGATCTTATATGTCATTTAATTCACATATTTTATTGATCCCACTTCATTAGTTCAAACCATTTAACCACAGTAATGGCTTGCAAGGCTCAAAGTGAAAATAGGCAATGGTTAGGGCAAGTGACAATACTGTTGGCAAAAAATCTAATGTGTCTCTGGTTAGGTGGTAGGTCCCATGGTCCCACCATCATTTTGTGATTGTGTATGCATTTATGTGGGTGATTGTATGATTATTTTCATAATTATTCTGAGAAGATCTTAGAAGATTTAATGATAGTTTTCAAGTTAAGTTTTAACTATGTTGACGCTAGTAGAATCATGTCCTATGAAACTATTATTCCAATATTTTTTTATTGATTGGATATAAAGACCGCGTATTTTGAGACTTGAATGCACAATAACCATTGATAAAGGTAAATAGAATGATTGCCAAGATTTATATTTTTTTTAAAATTTTGAGCCTTAAGTGAAAAGCCCGACTATTAATTATTGAATGCTAAGTTGGCATTGTTGGGCCCACTACATCAATGGATCATCTATGTCCAAGGAGAAAATGAAGATTTTTAGAGCTAGAGGCAACACTATTGGCTAGAAAAGATGACTTGTTAGTTGGTGGGGCCTATAGTTGTTTTATTTAATCTAAATAATTAAAAATTTTACTATATGCCCCACATAAGGATTTAAAATGAGATTAGTAGAAATTAATTCCTTGTGCATTTTAATATCTCCATGCATAAAATAAAGTGAAGATAATTTAAAGTTTTGATAATATAAATTAATCCTATGCGAGAGGATAATTTATAGAGTAGTCAAGCATTCATCAAGCATATATCTAATTCTAGTAGTAACATTTATTTTGTGTAAATATATATTCCCATATCTTGTATTATATATGAGCTTCAAAAAAATTACATGATTTGAAGTTCCTTGTTCGCCAAAGGAAAGATGCTACCATTACCAAACAACACTATTACACTACACTATTTACTAAAAACTATCTTAGTTATCTTTGTTGCCATTGGCATTTTGAGCTATACCTAGAATAAATAGTGTCACCTAATGGGTGTGCTCTGAGGATCAAACTCTATTTGCAAAGGGATGAAAATTCATGAAAGGAGTGTGCATTTCATCCAAAATGGTGTCAACTGCTTGAGCCACAATTCCCAAATTACTAGTTAGGAGGACTTCCTAGAGTGTTTGGAGATTATAGGTGAGCCTCATCATTCTTTGTTCTAGATCTCATAGTGCTCCCATTTACTTTCCATGCCTCTGAACTCATCCCTAACAAATAGTAAATTCTCTTGTAGGAATTACCAGTCCATTGCTGCCACTACATCCAACCCAAGTCTAAATTATGGTTAGACAAAAATTTCTTCGTCTAGTACCATTACTGTTGTGGATTAAGAAAGCTATAAGAAATTGGATGGGACATAAGATTCTACCTTATAATTTACACGAATCCTGATATTAGGTTCTAGGTAGTCAATGCCAATGACTTCCTTAATGGCCACCTTTATCTTGTGTGAGGGAGAATTGAAGATAATGTTTAAGTGACTTTGCTAGATCAGCCCACAGAAATCCATCTCTCTATGAAGAGCACACAATAAGAAGAGTGGCTCCATGATCTCAAAGACTAAGATTTGTAGAGATCAATGAGATTTACACAAAATGAAGAGAGGTGAGCAAGATCATAATGGTTGGCCAAGTGTGTGATTAGTTATCTCTTCATTTATATAATTTGTAGCTAAATTGAATGAATATTTTCTTTATATTGAATAAAGTGAATAAGAATATAGTAATTAGATTACATAAGCACAAATAATTTTTTTACATAGGCCTATCTTAAATGACATTTGTGTGATACTTTGAGGGAAAGGAAAACCTTTGACATCATTTTCATTTTCATTTAATTTATTATACATTAATCAGATTACAAATGCCCAAATAATATTCGTGCATATCTTAAAAAGCATCTAGATCTGGTAGTTTTAGTGTGTTGAATTAAATGAAAATTTTATTGATGACGATCACATGAATACTACATCTTTTCACTCAAAGTATCCCTAAATCAAATAAAAATCTTAATAATGTCCTAGGCTATCTTTTCACACAAAGTATCACCCGAATGTTATCAAGATATGCATACATATTTTTATTTATAATAATTTGACACATAACTTACAAATACATATTAATTTGAAACCAAAATTAACAAAAAATAGAAGTTGCCTTAGTACGAAGCTTTGGTAAAAATTACAGTCGTTTAAACACATAACTTTGAAAATAAAAAATAAATATGTTTGTTTGAAAGCACATCAAAATTTTCAAATACTCAACCTGATAGAAGCTGCCCTGCATAGGAAGAAGACCTCATTCACCACCTTCCTTGATTTTTGAAGAGATAGTTGCATATGTCCTTTTGTGATGGAGAGTACTTTTGTAGACATCTAATAACCCAAATTATGAATGCCATCCCTAGTATCTTGGAGGATAAAAGCTATAGCAAATGATTTTTGAACCAACTCCATTGGAAAGTAGCCCCCAAAATCCTATGGCTTGTCATTTCTATCATAATCTTCTAGAATGACATTAAATTTCTCATCAAGAACAAGTGCATCATAAACATACATCTTAGCTAGGAGATTGACTAATCTAGCATCCTGGATGATTTCCATGATGTTAGACATAAAAAATGAGGTGATGTTATTGGGAAGATTTTTTTGAGGAAAGGCTTGGAGTATATCTTCACCAATAATAACCCTCACTGTAGTTTCTACTATAGGGGAATCGATATAAAAGACTTTAATTTCATTGAATCAAATCTCTCTATATCCTCAAATTCCCACTTGTTAGGGGCCAAAAAAAGCCTCCTATTTTTTTGAATATCCATGAGATAAATATCACTACAATGTCACAAAAAAATTGAAACCATAACTTGCATAGCCAACCTCGTAGATGAAAACTCACAAATGCATTGTGAACTATATATGACACAAGTCTCAATTAATAATTTGATGAAGGTTGTCTTCTCAAAAGTGAATTAAATGAAAATGCTATTAAATTGCTAAATTAAATCAAATTCTTAATGATGCTCATAGCCCAAGATTGTCTTTTCACATAAACTCAAAGTATGACACGAATGTTATGTAAGATATGTACAAATTTTTTTTAATTTTTTTTAAAGTTCACCACTTAACTTACAACTTCATATTAATTTAGGTTTTAATTCACTACCACAATTAAAAATTTACATTACATTAGGTTTTAATTCCCTCCTCACTTATAAATTTATTAAAATTTAGGCAAACTTTGCCACCTCAATTAAAAATTTATGGGCGATTCAGGCTTAAATTGTCAGTGCCTCAATTCAAAAATTTATGGGAAATTTAGGCTTAATTTTCCACCTTAATTAAAAATTGTTAAAAATTTAGCCTTTATTCACCACCTCAATTAAAAAATCATTAGAATTTTAGTCTTCTTTTGCTACCTAAATTAATATTTTATAGAAAGTTTAGGTACTCGTTCACCAAATTGATTTAAACAAAGAATGACTTTTGGTTTCCAAATCACCAATTATTTAGTTTTTAAATTATGTTTTAACATAAGATAGCCACCCACTCTATCACTTCAGTTCAATTTTAGGAAAAAAATTCCAAGAGGATTATGTCTCTACATAGGGGATTCGCTAAGATTTCTATAGAATTTTCTAGGGGCTAGTTTCTAAAGTATACCTTGTTGGATTTACATTCTTTTGATGGTACATCTTATGAGGAACCTAGATATAGTGATCTATGTGAGCTATCTTTTTAATACATAAATGATGATGTTGTGCCCTATGATTATAGTTCTTTAGCACATCATGTTGATTCTCTAGTTACTCATGATGATGAACATTAATATTTACTACATCTCATGATTGTTCTTCTCTTGCATGTGCTTATCTTATTACATCTTTCTTTAACTAGTAATGTGTTTATCATTTTGATGAGCCTCTTTATTATATCTTCTTGCTAGGTCCACCTATTTATAATTATTATCCTAGTGACGGCTTTATGGTTTTCGTATTCCTTTTACCATTAGTAATAGTTCTTATATGCCTTTTGGCTCATGGTCTATTGATGATATACTTAGTGATGAGCTTAGTGATAGTTCTTTATCTTCTCTTGATATGGTTGATGAATATTTTCTTCATGGTCACATATTGAAGATGATAGTATAATTCATGTTTCTAATGCATAGAAATTACATGTGCTACTATACTATCTAATCTGTTGCTTTACCCCTAACTTATCCCACCTAATCATGATATTGTCTCCTCCTTTCCTCTTGTTGATCTTATTTAATAGAAAACATGATTCTAAATAAACTATCCTTTAATCAGAATCAATTCCTATTACACATTAGGACACTAGCCACCGAAGGTGTTTGTCTTACTACTATCCAATTAGGAAGAATAAGACTACCCAGACTATGTCCCTTTATTGCAATTGAAATTGAATGATTAAATGTTATTAACTAAAACTAACTGAAACTAAAGAAAATAGAGGAAATACAAAGATAGAAGCAGTGATTCACATAAATGAATACATACATGGAAATAACAGATCATGAAGAACTTGACACCAGGTGGGCAACCACATTGCCCAAGATGACAGCGCGTGGCACACATGTCTGCACTTGGCATTGTGGTCCATATGAAGTCAAAATTAAAAACCCTAATCTATACAGTTTTGTATAGATTTCGATGAATTCTTGTTGGTAGCAAACATAGTTATCAGTACATAGAAATTGACAGATGTGATAAATAGATAGAAATGATGTGAGAATAATGAAGTAATGAAATTGACAAGGAAGGGAAAAGGGAGTGCAAATGCTCGTGCATTCAAAACCTTTTCTCACGCAACCTGCTATCACAAACAGGGAAGGAGGATTGGGCTATATAGAGGTTTGCCTTAGTCAAACCTTGTTTTTGGTATTTCCACCTCAACGACAACTAGAGATTGAAATATTGATAAAATAGTGTGTGTGCTCTGAATTCTATGTGTATCTAGAATTGTGATGAGCAGTGACAAAATTATATCACAATAAAGAGATGAGATTCAATAACAATATAAATGCTAACCTAAATAAAATGGACAAAGAGTTGAGAAATAAATTACAAGGTTCTCACTGGAAGACTACCACAAAAGGGAATAAGATGACCTTTGTTCCAAATGATAGTAATCTTGAATGAGAGCCTCTTAGATAACACAAAGAACATAAGTAAATCACATCAATTAGTTATCCTTGATGACCTGCAATGAAAAAGGAGCATGCAATAACAATGATACAAGAAAGATGATAGTTTAGTGATGATTTCAACAAAGCTTCGCTATGGAAAAGATTTGATAATTTGAATGGCCAAGCGGCAAGGTTTTATAGAAGAGGCAAGAGATCAAAAAGTTGGGAAAGGATCCGTTTGGGCATAGATAGACATTGGGAAAAGATTGGAGTGCCACATAAGTAAAAACACACCTTCTTAGAATGGTTGACAAACTAGAAAACACTATTGGGACACTAGCACATCATGCAGACATCCGTGCTTAGCATTTTGGTCCATGCAACTTCAGTTTTAAAAAGGTCTAGATTACTCAGGGTACTGCCAAGGCTAAGGCACTTTTACAATTTCTAGATAGGACAAGCGGAAAGGGTCAAAGGAATGCTCGAGAAGCACACTAAGAAATAAGACACTAAGGTGAGTGCCAAATAAAGCATTAAATTGTGGGTGAACACAATTTACGACACTACATTTAGCCCCCACTTTAGTAGGTGTATGACCCTATAGGCATAGACAAGCTAAAGTAGACAACATGAGAAGAAAAAGAAGAACAAAACTTTTCTACCTATGGGCACTGTAGAGGATGCAAAATGTTGTCAAGTGAGAGAGATAAAGCCCCCAACTTAGGATTCTGCAAAACCACAGTGTTAGGCTGAAAAATCTACACATGAAATAGATGCTAGATGCACATGCATATATATATATATGATAAAGGGGAGGATTAGACCAAATATTATTTATCGAAACCATTTCGGTTAAAAAATAATATGGTCTAATGAACATTAATCTAATGCAAATACACAAAGAAGGAAGAATAGAAGTGTATGGTTCTAGAGCTAGCAAATTCTATTGTTTGCTAGGAACCATACTCAAAAGCTTCCATAAGTCACTAGAGCTAGCAAAGTTTGTTGTTTTCTAGGTGGCTTATGGGAAATGTTGATAGAAAATGAAGCATCATTAGCTAGCATTGCTTTTCTATGTGAGATACATGCCAAACAATATAAGAGATTACATGACTAGTAAAATATGTTGTTTACTAGGTAATTCTGATAAAGGTGGTCAATCTAAACAAGTGTATCTACTTAGGACCATAAATTCTATAAAAAAGCATTGTAGAGGGTGTACCATCGGTGGTGTGTGATCAAGTGTGAGAGATAGAAAATACATGCCCCCACCTTAAAATAATTGCTTACATCATGGAGGAGAAATTGATTTTAAGGTAAAGGGAGGGAAAAAGGCATGAGAGCTTTCGAGAAGCATATTCCTAGAGAATATGTTCCCAAGAGGTACATCGTGGAGGGGTTGCCCCCAAGTAGGACAACCAAGGTGATGTTGTAGGCATGATACACAATGGCTTGTGTAAGCATGGCATGATGCCGAGCAACACAACAAGATGTCACATAAAATAAGCAACATCAACAATATATAACATGATTTGCGTGGGACAATTTTTGTAATTTTCATCCTCCTCCTAAGCATGTAGAACTATGAATACAAAGGAAAAATGCCACAAGAAGACAAATAAATTTTTTGGATCAACATGGACGGATGCTAAAACATCCAATGCTTTGCATCATTCCCAAAATGTGGAAAATTTCAAAAACAACATAGAGAAGAATGTAGAAACATATAGGGGAATGTCACGACATTTTCATTCCCCCTGTATCCATGTGCCAACAAGGGCATCAAGGGTCCTTAAGGGAGAGCTAACAAACAATTAGTCATGCAATACTTAGATATGGGGATTACAAAACACAGGAAAACTACAAATAAAAATAGATGAATGAAGGGATTGCATTCAAGGATCATGCTCTAGTAGGTCATTTGCCTCCCAATCTTTCTCATTATATAGGGATGGAGGATAGGCCACTAGAGGGACCACATTGAGAGCAGTACTGGGCATAGCACCTAGCTCATCATGCTGAGGATCAACATCCAAGGGAGGATCCTGGTGTAGTTCACTGAAGGCAAGGTCCATCATGTTGAACACAAGGAATACTGAGAGTGGGGGGTGAATCAGTATTCTACAAAACTATTTGTCAACATGTTCTTTAATCTAATTACGAAATTCAATAACATGAAAGTAGAATAAACACAGGAACAACAACCATAAAGACATAACACATAGACACCAAGATTTTTATGTGGAAAATCCAAAAGGGAAAAACCACGGTGAGTGTTAGCTCACAATATATTATGATAGCAATACCAGATTACATAAGGCTCATTGCCCAAAGAAATGCTCACTGCAGGTGGACTCATTGTCCAATGAGAAAGAAAGATAGAAAGAATGTGGCTCATTGCCAAGAGAGAACTATTATTAATGCATCTATAGAATGTTGGATTACAGTTCCATTGATAGCTCAATATACAGATTCAAAGCTCTTCATCATGACTGCTCTATTTTTCTACTCTGTCTACATATACTATGTTCTTCTGCTCTCTTTACTCTTACAACACTCATCGAATCACAAAAATGGTGTTAGATCACACACACATCTACTTCACAACTTATTCCATGCATTCAACATCAAATTCCATCAAGTATATATATCCACAACATGATTTAACTCATAACTAGGTCGTCATACCAAACATGAAGCGTGTACACAAATATTATACCTCGTCAGCTTGATCTTATGCACAAACAACAATGTAAACTCATACAATCATTCAAGAATCTTCATATAGGTCTAGACCTATTATAGAACCACTTAGATTGATGATCCAAATAATATACCTTTATCGCACATTGATTCAACTTGCATGTCAGCTTCATCCTTAAGTATGCATTTAACTAAATCTATTGTCAGTTCATAACTTCAAATGCAAACCATATGAGACTCTAAGATTCATATAAATGATTCATTATAGACCTCTTAGCATACCTTCAAAACCACATAGCTTAATAATCTTCCACAATGAAATACGGATCTCAGACTGTTGCTCTGTCATAGTGAAATATTAACAAACGAAAAGCTGATACTGAAGAACTTGTATAATGTGATATGATGAACTTAAATCTCTATAAATCTAGATTTAGATTCTTATGGCATGTATCTTCAATTCCTTAGAACCACAAAACAAAATATTCAACTGCGGAGGAATGCAGACCAAATTACTCCGGTGCTCTACACTGTTTTTGACTCAACTCTGTTCACTTGGACTTAGACAAATCATAATTTAACTTCCAGAGATTTATCAGGACTTGAATACTAGAACATAGCAACATCAAAGGATTGTGTACAACATACTAGAACCACACATCATGATCTTCAACTACGAAGGCACACCATCTCAATCTCTGCCACTCACTCTGTATACTATCCATACTTGGTCATTTTGACTAAGTTAGTCTTCCAGACCAAAATCCCTTTACCAAACTTGACTCAAGAGCAAACTTTACTACTTCCATGTCATCCCTATTTGTTATCATGCCTTTTTGCCATCAATGACAACATACAACATTCTACCTTAACCATCAGAGTAGTGTCTCTTGACTATGTTGCCAACGATCTCCCCCTTTAGCATTGATGACAACATTTAGTGAAAAATGATTAAGTTGCTCCCCCTTATTGTGTACACTTTGATTTTCTCCTCCCCTTTAGATGTTTGGCTTTTTTTCACTGGTTTTTCTTCTCCCCTTTGACATCAATGGCAAAGGTGTATGTACAAGTGTCAAAATTGTGTCAAAATTGTTATACTTGTCCGCATATGTATAGGTGCAATCATGTAGCTTCTTTACTAAAAAGTGGAGATGATGTCAGAGTTTATGACTTTCAATTGAATTATCTCTCCATCCCATTTGGCCTTGGCACAGCTCAAAATTTGAATGTTTCCATTCACTTGAAACACTAATTCCTTTGCTTTGTCTACTGCGATAGGCTCATTAGTTATTGCTGTTATTTTTGCTGCCTTTGCTAGAAGACTAGTCATAGAATCAAATCTTGGATTCTATTATTTCTTTGACTTGGCACATTTTGCTCTTAGTGGCCTCTTTCTTATTTTGCAGACTATTTATCTTTGCATGAATGCCTTCAATTTCTACCTTTTTGTTGATGATGGAATAAAATGCATGATCAAATGTTTCTGATATTCTTATCAATTGAAGTTCCAAGTCATCTATTTTCTCCTTTATTTCCTTTGTTGTCTCAAGCCATTTTAGACCAAATTTGTATATGTCACTGGCATCCTTAATAGTAGTATCTATGTTCTTGATGCTATTGTCTAACAAAATTATATCTTTAGCTAGCTTATCCTTCAACTCAATTAACCTCTTATCACTTATCTCTGCCCTAACCTTAGTATCTGCAATTTTTTCAAAAGATTCAAAATGTGAACTTACAGAATTTATGAGCCTTTTGATTTGCTCAGATGGTGCTAGAGATGTATCTTTCTATAGTCCAAGCATCAATTTGTCCAAAACATTAGATGCCTTGTCAATGAGCTCACTGCCTTGAATATGAGACCTCAGGATTTCTTCCTAAGCTTTGGCTTGGACAATTGACACTAATTTGAATTTCTGTAGAGGTGACATTGAGGCCAAGTTTATTAGTCCTTGCAATAACTTAGGTGAGTCAAAAATCTGTGCTTCTTTCTGCTTCTCCAAAAACTCTCTGACTGACTAAATAGGGTCTTGTGTAGCTCCAATAGTGTCTCATGTCATTTCTTCTTCTTTAGACTATTCTGGAGGATCTTGATTCTCAGCTTCTTGCTCATTAGTTTTATGTTCCAAAGACAGGCTCTTCTTAGCTTGCTCATCCTCTTGATTTCCTTGATCAACAGTTTTAGTTTACTCTGGGGGAACTTCAATATCTTTAGGAATCATATCTCCTTCTTGCTCTTCCTGATCACCAGTCACATTTTTCTCTGGAGGGATTTCAACAATCTTAGGAGTTTTATCCTCTTCTTGTTCCTTCATCTCTTCATCCTTCCTTGGGCTTACTAGAGGAGTCTTTGTTTGGTTCAGGTCTTGCTCAGAGTTGATTTCTGGAAGAGGATTGTCATCACCAACATTTGTTTCTTCCTTGCAATAGATTGTTAGAATGTTGAACTCTCTTAAGACATTAAGAGTTAATTTTTCTATATCCTCTACCACTTTCTCTATGTCTCCAGACATCAAGATGTTTGTCCTTATCTTTATGTCAAGCATTCTTCCAAATGTCTTGGTGACTTTTATTTTCTCCTCAGTAGTTATCTCTGGACACAATTCAATCAGTGCATGCTCTCATAATTCTAAGTCTTTTGTCATAGTTGCTTCCTTTTTGGCAGACATAATACTGCTCAAGCTATTAGGTAGATCAGTGATTAGCTCAAGAAGGGCTTTGTTAAACATTTCCAAAAATCTGATCACTACAGTTTCAATGATGCCTTTGTCTACATCATTGTACTCATCATATAGTTGTGCTATAGGCCTTAGATTACCATGTGTTGTCATAGCATTTAGGACATCTTCCAAATTAATTGTGGTCTTTGCTTTCTCAGGCTCTATTTGTCTAGGTTTTTTCTTGCTTTTGTCCTTAGTGGAGGGCTTCTCCTTTTTACTCCTGGAGACTTTACTAGCTTTTGTCTTCATTTTCTTTATTTCTTCATCTGAGTCAGTCTACTCTTCATCTGTTCCAACACTCACATACATTATTTTTCCCTTGGATTTCATTCTTTTGTGCTCTTTAGGAGTGGTTTCCTTCGCAGGTGCTTCCACACTCACAGAAGGTGTGGGACCGAAGGATGTAGTTGTAGTTTGAGTAGAGGATGAACCTCTTTTTCTTATCCTTGTTACTGCAAGCTCCTTCAATTTCTTTTCAATATTTTCTAGAGCCTTTTTAGGCTCACCTTGCTTCATTTCTTCAGCTTCCCTAGCTACTTCGGCCCTTGCTCTTGTTTCAGTAATCTATTCTTTAGTAAGCCCTATGCACTGGGCATATTCCTCTACCATTTTCTTCATTTTTTTCTAAGTTTCTGGCTTTCTTAGTTCAACATGAACTTTTACAGATAACTCCTCATAGGTACCAAACCTTGCCTCATTGGTGTCCCTAGGTTTGCTCAACATGAGCTCAACATAACCATCTAGTATATTTTCAGCTACTTCATAACCCATTGGAAGGACGCAAACTATCCTAGGCTCAATAGCCTCCATCATGCATTGATCTTTGTTTACAATAAAACATATATCATTCTTGTATTTCTCAACTATTTTCTTCAATATTCTTTGCCTTGATTGCATTGTCTTTTGAAAATTCTTGAAATAGCCCCACAGGGCTACATTCTGTGCATCACAGCTTCCTATGCTATTTAAATGATTTCTAATTTGTATGGTAACTGGTTGGATACTAGACCAGATCAACTTCATTCTTGGTAATTCTTGCATGAAATAGAAAAATAGGCAAATGATTAACATACCAAACTTGAAAGGATACTTGTGCTCCTTTATCTTCTTCAAATTTTCCATTAATTGTTACCAGAGCAACTCACAGAGATCATAATCTGCATTCTTCTTAATCATCTCACAAGTGGTGTAAATGGTTGTACCAGAGACAGAGTTCTCTTGATTTATGAAATAAATCTTGTACCCAATCACCATTGATGCGAACCTTCTGCAGGATTTGTAATAGTACAGTGTTTATTGTCAATGCCCTTTTATCAAATCAAGCTCCATTGGCCTCCATCACTGTGCCATTCTTCACAACATTTAGTATAGGTATCTTTCCAGTAGAGTTCAATCCTGTGACAACCCTTATAGTGTCTTTTGTAATCATGAAGGGTGTGTTGAGCCACATAAATTCATCATGAATTTTGCTTAGCACATATCAGACCCATTCATCTTCTACAAACGGTGGAAAATATATGTACTTGTTATCCCCAAAATCAGCTACGCTCGATTTTGTAGGATAACCCCTACAAAAATTATCTGTTTCGTAACCTACAAACTCTAAGCACACATTTCGAGGTAGATCTTCTCAGTCTCATGCGTAGTTCTTTAACACCTTGGAATCAATTGGAGTTGTTCCTCTAGTTGGTTTCTCAAAGTTCTCAAAGATAGATCAATTTGCAGGCTTGTCAAATTGACAAATTTGACCTTTTGAAGGTGTTAGAAATTGTTGTTTCTAACATGCATGGGCAGTCATTTTGCCAGCCTATACATGTTATTTCCTTGTGTCAATATGTAGGGGCGGTAAATTTTACCGCCCATGCACTTGTTTCATCTAAGTTTATCCCATACATGCACGAGCGGTGATTTTTACCACCCAAGCACATATTTATCTCACTGAAGTGCATTTATGACACTACTCGTGTGAGATTTATAAGATCTTTTAAAATGGTTTTAAAAGGTTTTATTGTTCATTTTGTTTTTGTTTCATATTGTTGCTATCCTTCTAAGTGAACCAGAACCTCTAGCGTGTGGATTGGATCGTCGTTCGCATGGATTTGACTCGAGTTTTTGTCAGATTCTTAAAGTGATAGGTAGAGTTTTTCTTTTATTTTCTTGTACTTTTATTTCTTTTTTGAAAGGTCTTAGGGTTCTTAATTGTTTTAGTTTTTAGTTTTCTTTTTTGTCCCTAAAAATCCTAGCACCTGTTTTTGTTATCAATTGTTGGTTGTGTTGATCTTCCTTGTTCCTAAAAACCCTAGCTCGTCTTTCTTTTGTTCTATCGAGTCAGTCTTTTTTATGGTTGTTTTTGTAGACACCTAAAAATGTCTCAACCATCAAACTGACTCTCGACATCCCTAAACACATCAATTTCCCTTCTATTCAATTAATTAAATTTTTATTTAATTAAATCACCCAATTTTCCACCATTTTATCCCCCAAATTGAATTAATTTCATCAATTCAATAGTCCAAAACCTTAGCCAATTGATTTAATAAATATGCAATATTTATTTACTCAATTTCCCTATCCTCACTAAATCCAATTAATTAGTTAAACCATGCTTAACTAATTAATTCCGCCTATTAATTGACCTATCCCTACCCTAGACAATTAAATAGCTATTATTTAATTGCCTACCCTAGCCTACCTCATCTTAGCCCTAGGATTAATTAAATAAAACCTATGTTTACTTAATCCTAACCTCTCATTTGGGTGGTCAAACCTGGTTTAACACCCTTCCCCACATCCTCCAAATAAAAATTTGAAATAAATCCACATAAGTCAATTTTTTATTTAAAAAAAAAATCCCACATCACAATTAATTCCTCTTACATCCCCATACCTCATTTATCTCCACTTATCCCCAAATGAATTCATTTTACATTCCCCATATGAATCTTTAATTCAAAAATAATCCTTCACCCCCATGCTCATTTAATTCCTCCTTTCCCCAAAATGAATAAAAGATTCACTTTTATTCATATCCCTCCATTCCTCCAAGATCTAATCTAGGCCCTCCACATCACTTTTATCCTCCACCATTGATCTCCCAAATCAATCTCCACCTTTGGATCAAAATCCATTCCAAAAATCTATAAATAGAACCTCCTTCAACCCATTTTGGGATCCAATCTTTAAGTAATGTTACCATGTCCAAATGTCCACTTGAGCTAGAATTATGAGTTGCATAATTAGGATAGTATTTCACATTGAATCACTTATCTAGGGATTATCATGTCTTAGGAGTTCTTGGGTGCAAGCTCTCCTCTCCCTTGATGAGATTGGGTCTTCATTCTTGAGGTATAACTCTTTGTGTTATTTGCATTTAATTTGTATTTTGATTTCCTAAGCTACAGTTTTTGTTTTACCTTACATATAGGCATTTGTCTCTGCCAAAGTTTCCAACCTTTGTTTATGTGTTTTCGGTGATTTCTTCTATTAAACCAATCCTTGGTTTTGAGGTGTGAAGGTGGTGAAAAGCATTGCCGACACATGACTGTTTTCATTCATATGCATGGGCGGTAAAATTTACTGCCGATGCATGTCTTATCTTGTGAGTTTATGCATGAGTGGTAAATTTAACCGCCCATGCCATTGTTTATTGTTCATCCTTTGTGTAAGGGTGGCAAAATTTGCTGCCCCTACACAAACTTTTGATTTTGCAACTTGCAAATGTTAAAGCATTGATTTCATTCGCTTCTACTGCAGATCTACCTTTTTACATGCAAGGGTGGCAAAAATCGCCACCTGAGCATAAATAAAACTTTATCCTCATATGCACTAGTGGTCCTTTTCACTACCCAAACATACTTTGCAAATGCCTCTTACATGCAGGAGCGGCAAAATTTGCCGCCCTGACACAATGCAATTCCTTCTTACCTGCAAGGGCGGTGATTTTTGCCACCCGCGCACTCACTCCTTGAAAATTTTCTAACTCTGGGAAATTTTCCAACTTGCTATCCTTAGCCTGCTTTCGCTCCGTTCTTCACTCTAATTGCTCTCTAGCCCTGCTAATCTCGCATTAATGATCATGATTTCCAACTTTACAGTTTCCTCATGTACCTCATTTTCCCTAACACTGCAAAATCATGCCTCTTATTGTTGCAGTTGCCCTTGCAAGATTGCCAAGTTATCTTTCTTAGCTAGAGGTGCTCATCTTTTAAATGGCTAATCCTTCACCTAAGAAGGCCAAAGCAATGAAGTATAAATACCAAGGCATGTTCCCCATCACTTCAGTCACGTCAAATGTGGATGAGATACGGGACACAGAAATTGGTCATGTTGATATGGCCGAATTTGTAGATTGGACAAAGCAAGATAAAACTAGTCACTACTTGCAAAGGATTATCAACAACAATATCTATTTGGTTGCTTTCTTTCCTGTCGCTACACATAATACTGAATTTGTTCTTTAAGTTGCCCACTTTTATAACAAGGATAACAAGACATTGGTGGATGCTCATGGCAATGTAATTATGAGACTAGATGGAGAGTTTATGGATAAAGCTTTCATGTGTCTTGGTGTAGAGGATGTTGCAGAGCTAGATTTCAACATTGCCCAGAGGGAATATGATAAAGATGTGGAAAAATACAAAAGGATTATCAATACCAAATGGTTGAAAACTTTCAGTTCGAATCTATCTAGATGGCCCAGGAGTTTTCCCAAAAGTGACTTTGTAGAGGAGGTAAGTGACTTGATAACTCTTCTGAGTAGGGTGAGAGGAATTCCATCTTCTTCCACATTCCATGAATGGATGTATCCATACATCAAAATCAACCTTGAAGGCAAGCATAATATTTTATGGGGTGAACAAATTAGCAATGCTCTTCATGAGCAACTGATTAAGGTGTCAACCACATCTAAGTTCTACATGACATCATATCTTGTATATGCAACTGCTTCAATGAGAAGCTTTCCAGGTTTGACATCTAAGGGAGATCAGAGTGTGGTGCCAGTCTACCAATACTATCCTCAGCTAACTTTAAAGGGATCCATACATCATTTCAGAAGAGTGAATGATGCCTTCTTTGCAATTTTCATGTGTCTATTTGATCCTCAATTAGAACAAAGAAGAGTTTCAGATGAAGCATGGACTGGTGTCAATGATTTTGGTTATTTATATCTTCAGTTCCCAACTTTTACCTATTTAAGAGTTGGTTACTATCAAGGTTATCCTTACATGTTGCCAAAATTTCTAAATGATAGGATTATCTTGATGGAATTGTGTAGATAGATGATTGTAGTGCACAACAAATAAATAGAATTATAGAAGCCTGGATTTAGGTTCCTTATTTGATGAAGGGGGTAAATCATAAAACACACAACAACAAAAATTGCACACATAAAATAGAACTTTCTTTTATTGATTTGGGTAACTCATTACATTACATAAGCTCAATTACAATTAGAGGAATCAATCCTCCACAGGCTGCAACACACTATAGCTACACATCACCAGGCTTTAGAATCTTCTACCTTCTGTAACCCCTAAATCAACTAAGGTTTCTATTTTCCCACCTATTCTTGACCCTAAACTTTCCCCCCTTAACTCTACTACTACCTAGGGTTCCTAAAAATGGTTATTAATAGCCTTTTTGGCGGCCAACAACCTAATTTTAAAATTTGCATCTCCCTCCAAAAATAGGTCAACTTCCGGGAGCCATAACTTTTGATCCGGGTGTCTGATTGATGAATTGTTTTGTGTCAAAAATCTCGTAGAGTGCTCTACGCGCTAAGAACCCGCTCTGTCGGTTCCAGCCATTTTCGGGCTCATACGGGGCCATTTAGTGCCTCAAACCTGAGTTTGAATAATTTTTAGGCATTTTTTGGGAAATAGAAACTTTAATATCTTTCATCTCACAAATGATCTTTGCATGATTCCTTCGCCAAAGGTCTTATTTTTTAGTTATGAAGCTTCTTGTAAATTTTCACTTTAATTCGTGCCCAAATGCAAACTTTCTAAAAATAGCAGGTTGCTATTTTTAGCTGTTTGGAAAAACTGAAAGTTCTACATCATTGTTCAAGCGATTATGGAACCAAAACCACAAATTTTGAAAAGAAATGGAAAGAACATCAACAATTCTGAAACACATATTTTTTTGGGTGATGCAAGATTGCCCTTACACCACTGGATGCTCCTACATCAGACACCCAGGGTAATTTGAGAAGTGACCCTGTCACGTCTCAGGTGTTTGTGTGAGGAAAACCCAAACGGTCAACCTCTGCCTTAGACAACCAAGAAGAATCTTCAACAGGCCTTCCTTTCCATTTCACCAGATATTCTTCATATTGCCTATTCTGAGTACTTCTTCCCACATGGCTATCCAAGATCTCTTCTATCTTCTCTGTTGAAGTAGATGCCAGAATACTCCACTGTTCTTCTATTGGTCCATCCTGTGTTCTACCTTCATGATATTCTGATAAATTAGCAATGTTGAAAACAAGAGAAATGTTGATCTCACTTGGTAGCTCCACCTCATATGCATTTCCTGAATCATGTTTCTTCAAAATTTTCCATGGTCCAAATTTCTTCATTTTTAGCTTATTGTATGTTCCAATTGGGAACCTTTCTTTTCTCAAGTGAACCATGACTTCATCTCCTCCTGGAATTCCTTATATCCCCTCTTTTGATCTGCCTTAGCCTTGTACTGAATATTCATCTTATTAATGTGCTTTTTCACCTCTTCATGCAAATTCTTCATGTGTTCTACAAAGTCTTCAGCCTCGACACTTGTCTTTTCTCCTTTGTCTAGATTCCTTAACTCTGAAGCATTTCTTAGACTATTCCCATATATAATCTGGAATGGTGATTTATCAGTACTCCTATTGACAGAATTGTTGTAAGCAAGTTCTGCCTGTGGTAAAATCAAATCCCATCCCTTGGGCTTATCTCCTACTAAGCATTGTAGCAGGTTACCCAAACTCCTATTCACCACTTCCGTCTGTCCATTAGTCTGTGGATGGTGTGTAGAATTGAACTTCAAATATGTCTTCAACTTCTTCCACAATGTCCTCCAGAAATAACCAACAAACTTGGTATCTTGATCTGAAACTATGCTCTTTGGTAGACCGTATAATCTCACCACCTCCCTAAAAAATAATTCAACAATATGAACATCATTAGTCTTCTTGCAAGGAATAAAATGTGCCATCTTTGAGAAGCTGTCCACCACCACAAAAATGGAATCATGTCCTCTCTGTGTCCTTGGTAAACCAAGAACAAAATCCATACCAATATCATCCCATGGCTTCTCTGGTACAGGTAGTGGCTGATATAGCCCTGTATTATGATTTGTTCCTTTTGCCATCTGGCACACTCTACAACTCTGCAAACATTTCCTCACATCCTGCTGCAACTGTGGCCAATAATGATTTTCACCAACAATAGCAATGGTCTTATCTTGACCAAAGTGTCTGGCCAATCCTCCAGTATGCTTCTCCTTAATCAGGTTTTCTTTCATGGAACTCCTCAGAATGCACAACTACCTTCCTTTAAACAACATGCCATCTTGGATTATGAAATCAAACCATTTTGTCCTGTCCAAAGTAATAGGTTCCAAACAAGCTTTCCAAGCCTCAACAAAATCTGGATCTTCAGCATACAAACTTTTGAGCTCATCGAACTCAATAGCCTCTATCTTTATTTCTGTCAACAAATTTTGCCTTCTACTCAAGGCATCTACAACTTTGTTGGACTTCCCACTCTTATGCTTCAAAACAAAAGTATAGCTCTGCAAAAACTCAACCCATTTTAAGTGTCTTTGGTTCAACTTTCCTTAACTATTAAGATACTGCAAAGCCTGATGATCAATATATAAAACAAACTCTTTTGGCAACAAATAATGTCTCCATTTCTTCAAAGCTTGAACTATTGCATACAATTCCTGATCATAAATAGAATACTTTTTCTTGGCATCATTAAGCTTCTCACTAAAATAGGCAATGGGCTTACCTTCTTGACTCAAAACAACTCTATAGCACTACCACTTGCATCACAATCTACCTGAAATACCTTATTGAAATCTGGAAGTGCCAAATAGGTTGCTCTGTGACTTTCTGCTTCAATGTATCCAAGTTTTTATCTACTCCTTTAGTCCATTTAAACTCTTTTCTATCCCCTCTCATTGTCTTAGTTAGGGGTGCACAAATGCTACTAAAATTTCTGATAAACTTTCTGTAAAAGCTTACCAAACCATGAAAAGATCGTACCTCCGCAGCACTCCTTAGCATAGGCCATTCAATGATAGCTCTTACCTTTTTTGGGTCCATCTTAAGACCTTCCTTTGAGACAACAAATCCTAGGTATACCAACTCCTTTGGAAAACTACATTTCTTTAGATTGATCAACAACTGCTCCTCCCTTAGCTTCTCCAAAACTCTTCTAATATGCATCACATGCTCATCCCAAGTCTTACTGAAAATTAAAATATCATCTAAATAAATAATAACAAAACTTCTCAAAAATTATTTCAATACCTCGTTCATGAGCCACATGAATGTGCTCGGTTCATTGGTTAGCCCAAATTGCATGACTAACCACTCGTACAAACCCTCCTTTGTCTTGAAGGCTATCTTCCATTCATCCCTTTCTCTTATTTGGATCTGCTGATACCCACTCTTCAGGTCAATTTTCGTGAAGTACTTGGCTACACTCAAACAGTCCATTATGTCATCCATTCTTGGCAATGGAAACCTGTACTTGATCGTGATCTTATTGATGGCTCGAGAATCTGTACACATTCTCCACTCTCCATCTTTCTTTGGTGCTAGTACTGCAGGTACCACACATGGACTTAGGCTCTCTCTTATCAGCCCCTTCCTTAACAGCTCTTGAACTTGCCTGTTTAGCTCTTCACTCTCTACAGGGGTCATTCTGTGGGCTGCCTTATTCGACAAACTGGCTCCTAGTATCAAGTCCATTTGATGACTTATCTTCCTCACCGGCGGTAAACCTTCTGGTACATTATTAGAGACAATGTCCTAAAATTCTTCCAATATATCTGAAACTTCTGCTGGTACATCTTCACATTTTTCTTGACTGATCTTAGGAATCAATGCAAAGCAATGACGCTCATGCTTCATGCCTTCCAAAAATTTTCTACCGTCTACCAAGCAAATTCTGATAGTACTACATACCTTTTCTTCCACCTCCTTCAAGGGCTTCAACTTATGACAAAGTCCATCCTTTGTTAGGGAATATGTGTTTGCACGACCATCATGGATAGCACTCCTATCATATTGCCATGGCCTCCCCAATAACATATGACATGCATCCATCGGTATGATGTCACATAGCACCTCATCATGGTAGTCACCAATCTTGAACTTCACTAAACACTGCTCATTGACCAAAGCTCTATGGTCCTTCTACAACCATGTAATCTGATATGGAGGTGGATGCTTTCTTCTTGTCAATTTCAACTTGTCAACCATCTCCTCTAAAACAAGATTATCAGTGCTTCCACTGTCAATAATAATATCAAAACACTTACCTTCACATTTGCACCTTGTGCGGAATAAACTCTTCCGCTGATTGGGTTCTTTCTCCTCATTCAACAAAGTTCTTTTGACAACTAGGATTTCTCCCCTTTCAGCATCTTCATAATGCTCAAATTGTGCATCTTCATCTACATGTGCCTCTCATGCATTACCTTCAAGTCTTCTATTTGTCCTTCCTTGATGTTGCAGACACTCGTATGCTCAATTCCCTTCTTCTCCACATTGGAAACAGGTTCCTCTAAAACCTCCTCTTCCGGGTCCTTGCCCAGGTCAGCCTCTTCCTCTTCCTCTTTGCTCACCATTGTTCTGGTCATGAGGGCGGTAGGCATTATTCCCTCTTTGATTTTGACTAGTGCCAGCTTCTTCACTTCTCTTTGAACATTCATTTTGGCCCCCATAGGGTCTTCCACCAGTCCTTCTGCCTTGACCTCTTCCCCTTTGCTTGCTGTTAAATCTTTTATTTAGTTTCTCTTCCACCTTCAGGGAAAACTAGTATGCATCTTCTATGGTGGTCATTTTGACCAGGCTCAACTCCTCTTGAATACTTGGCCTCAACCCATTAATGTAACGGTGACCTTCTCCTTGTTGGGCTCTGCATGACCCCTCATGATAGTAATTTTATAAAATTCTTCTGTATACTCTTTAATAGACTTGTTAGCTTGCTTCAATCCTTACAGCTTCTTCAGCAGCTCCATCTCATAGTCCACAGGAATGAACTGCTTCTTTAGTTTCTCCACCATCCGATCCCATCTGGTGATCTTTCCTTTTCCTCTTTTGTTCCTCTCTAATTGGACCTCCTTCCACCAAATACTGGCATGGCCCTTCAACTTTGTTTTTGCAAACTTGACCTGATTTGGGTCCTCCACATCTTCATACTCGAAATATTCTTCCATGTCATTGATCCAATCAATAAGTTGTTCTGGATTCAAATCTCCAAAATATGTAGAAACTTTGATCCTAAGCCTCTTTCCAATCTTTGAAATGGCCCTCAACAACCTAACTTCTGCAAGATCACTTGCAACTTCTTATTCTTCCTCAGATAGCTCTTCTTCAGCTTCATCTTCACTTTCTTCTCTTGTTCTCGGCTCAAACCTTCTTTGTAGCTCCTCTTGCAATGCATCGATTTGCCTTGCAGGGATCTAAAACTCTCTTCTGTAAAAGCATTCCTCCCAATATGATTTCTTTATGGAGGCATCTTGATCTCTACAGCAAATCCACAACCTCAGGTCCTGGTGCAAACTACCTCACGATCAACGATTTGTCTACACACTCAGGAACCCTTGCTCTGATACCACTTGATAAAGGGGCTAAATAATAAAACACACAACAATAGAAATTGTACACAGAAAATAGATCTTTCTTTTATTGATTTGGGTAACTCATTACATTACATAAGCTCAATTACAATTAGAGGAATTAATCCTCCACTGGCTGCAACACACTACAGCTACACATCACCAGGCTCTGGAATCTTCTGCCTTCTGTAACCCCCAAATCATCTAGGGTTTTTGTTTTCCCACCTATTCTTGACTCTACACTTTCCCCCTTTAACTCTACTACTGCCCGGGGTTCCCAAAAATGGTTATTAATAGCCTTTTTGGCGGCCAACAACCTAATTTCAAAATTTGCATCTCCCTCCAAAAATAGGTCAACTTCCGGGAGCCATAACTTTTGATCTGGGTGTCCAATTGAAGAACCGTTTTATGCGTTGGAAAGCTCATGAAGTGCACTACGCACAAAGAATCCACTCTTTTGGTTTTGGCCATTTTTGGGCTCGTACAGGGCCGTTTAGTGCCTCAAACCTAAGGTTGAATAATTTTTAGGCATTTTTTGAGAAACAGAAACTTTAATATCTTTCAGCTCGCAAATGATCTTTGCATGATTCCTTCACCAAAGGTCTTATTTTTCAGTTATGAAGCTTTCTGTAAAATTTCACTTCAATCTGTGCCCAAATGCAAACTTTCTAAAAATAGCAGGTTGCCCTTTTTAGCAGTTTAGAAAAACTAAAAATTCTACATCATTATTGAAGCGATTATGGAACCAGAACCACAAATTTTGAAAAGAAATGGAAAGAACATCAACAATTTTAAAACACATCTTTTTTTAGGTGATGCAAGATTGCCCTTACACCACTGGATGCTTCTGCATCACTATTGAAATTAGCAGGTATGTTGTTTCTACTATTGCAAAAGCTAAGGCTTTTGGAAACTGAAATGCAATTCGTTACCATGAAGTAGTTCAAGAGAAGACCTAAATTTGACTACCAGGGAGTGAAAGATAAGATAAGGAGGAAAACTCAATTTCATGAGCCAATGGTGGAGGATGTTTGGGCAGATTTGAGAACTGAAGAAGATATCAGAAAACTTGATTTCAACATATTGACTTTGAGTCAAATTGAAGAATTGGGTTTAGCTGATATCCCCGAGGGGATCATTGATAATGAAGATGTTGTAAGTCCCAGGTATGTAAATGAGTAGATTGCAAATTCTCCATTGCCTACTATGTTATGGTCTAAGAAAGAAGTGACATCATTGAGAAAGAGGTTTGAGCCTATCTTGGCCAACACTAATATATGGCTTCAAAGCAAAGGGATATAGCTGAAAATATTTATCACTGGCTCCAAAGAAGAAGTTCTTGAGCAGACAGGGAAAAAGGTTGAAATAAGGACTAAAAACAAGAGTGATGCTCCTAGTACTTCTAAGGCTCCTAAGACTAGAATAAAATTTATATCAAAAGGAGAAAAAGCCAAGGTGACATAAGAGGAGTCTACTGCTAAAGAAATGGAAATAGAAGAACATGATACTGAGGAACCTGTTGCTAAGCAAATGGACATTGAAGAAAGGTTTGCAGAAGAAAAAGAGGATGAATGGGAAGCAGAAAAAGGAGATGAGCAAGAACATCCATGGGAAATAACCATGTCTTCATCCAAAGACATGTCACAAGAAACTCAAGTCTCCTCTTCCCTACCCACTATGTCTATTTCATATTCTTTACCTATTCTTTCAAAAGCTCCATTGTATCCCATTGTTATTCAGTCTTTTGGCTTTTCGCCATCATCCTCTAGGACAATTTTTGATAGTCCTAAAATTGCCTTTGATGTTGCTCTTCATTCTTTAGGGTCTATTCCGAGCTTATCTTCACCTTCCTATGATATTGGTGACTCAACAATTTTTGATCAATTTGTTTTAGGTGCTGAGCAGATTGTTAGTGTGAATGTGTCAGGTGTTGTATTTACAAACACACCTCCAATTGTTACTACCACAAGTGTAAGTACAATTCCTTTTGCACCTGTAATGGAGTCAAATCCAAATGTCAGTACATTAGTGCTTCCTCCGTGGCTCTTAGCCTACACTCCTAAGAGGAAAAAGTAGGCCATCTCCCTAGATGACTTTGACTTTGGAGAGCTAATGCCAGTGAAGGCAAAGACCCAAAAGAAGCCCAAGACTCTTTCTCAGCTATTAGAAGACAAAGGCCACAAGTATGTGGAGATTGCTCAACCACCACCAGATGCAACCATTGTTAATTTCAGCATGAGTGATTATTCTATCTCTAGAATCAAAATAGGGAAAATCACATATGAAAGTGCCAAGGATGATGTACAGTCTACTCTCAATTCCTTAATTATGAAATTTGATCATGATAGGGAAATGAAAGAGCAATACAAAGCAAAAGCAGAGTAGTTAGCTGCGGTGGTACAAAAGATTACTTTGTCATATGAGTCAGTGACCCCTGAGGTAATCACAGTAGAGGACCCTGTTATTCAAAAGGCAGAAAAGACTCATGTCAAGGGAAGAGCGGTTGAAGAATATCTTGAAAAAATGCACACACAAGGAGTGTCTCTTCTGACAAGTGTAGCTAAGAAGAAAAGAAAAATGGAAAAGATAAGGTTAGAGCTGGATAATCTGGTTGATATAATATCTCAAGACATTGAGTATTTGGATACTAGCCTTAAGAAGTGGATTGAGATGAAGAAGTTGAAGGTGAAAACTTTGATATCAATTGGCGTTATTTGAAATCATGAATCTTATGTTGAGACCAAAGAATCATTGATTCATAGAAGTAATGTTTTAAAAGAGTTGATCAAAGATTTAGAGAGTGCTAGAGAACTCAGTGTAGATAGTGATGTTGATCTTCTGCAAAAATTGGATGAACTCCCATGTGAGTTGACAACTGGTGACCATCATTTTCTTCCTATTGATGAGATGGTTCAAGCATTTAAGAATATGGTTCAGAGGGAATTTGAAGAAAGTGCTTTTTCAGTCACTTCTTTAGATAATATGCTAGATAATCAACTAAATTTAGATAATCTAAAAACTAAGTTGAAAAATCATGAAAAGGCGGCCACTTCAATAACAGATGCAATAACCAGGGCTTGAGTGATTTTCAAGAACATTGCTGGTCCTGACAGCTTAGAGATGCAAGCAGTACTCACTATGTACGAGGCCTATCTGAAGAAAAATAGGGATGCAAGTTGATCCAAGTTTTCATACCTTAGTTTATTTTTGTATTTTCATATGTACTTTGTTGGTAGTTTTGGACACTTTTTCATGTACTTTTTCCATATGTAATTACATGTAAAAACATAGGAAGTCCCAAATCAATAAGGACTCCTTTGTTGAATAAGTCAAAGTAGTTAGATTTTCCTAGATTATCTCATGGCCTCTCACTATAAATAAAGAGGGCCTCTATTTTAATTTTTATCTTTTGTCTATTGAAGCAAAACTCTATCAGATTTGGGAAACAATTTTAAGACTTCGAGCTTTTGTTGTAAATTGATTTTCAAGCAAAATCAATATAAGAAAAGCAAGTTAGTACCCAATCTTTGTGTTGGATATAATTTTGTCAAGTGATAGAATTGTTCTTACATCTTTTCTATTACCTTATAATTGATAAGTGATAGAAAGGTGAAAGTGTGTCAAGTGATTGAGAGAAATTCCAAATCTGATTTTGGTAGACTTTGAGCTGCAATTATCATTTGTGGAAGTTAGTTTATATTTGCAATTTTAGAGTGAACTTGAAGACTTTGAGATGTAAGTTGATTCTTTTGATCATTTTGTTATATCGTGGAATACAGTGAAGAGTTTGGGCTGCATTATATTCTAAAATCCTTATTTTACATTCAAGCATAAGAAGCAATAGAAAACTTTTTGTTTTTGTGGGTTTCTTCATGGTTCGGATATATTGGTATTGCTTTAGTTATCTTTTTGTGTTGAGTTTTATATTGAGAATTGTAAACATTATTTCTGAAAAAAGAGAAATGGATGATATGGAGTCACCCCGAAGTTAGTTTTTAGTGTAAATAAATTTGTAATAGTTATTAGTTTGTATTTGGCAATAAAAGGGAGCCTCCTCTTGCCGAAAGGAGAGATAATATCTCATCACACTATGGTTGATATAACCATTTTACCTTTAGTTAGCTAAAGACAAAATATTCACCCAATAGTACTGAATGAATTTCTTCTCTTCCAATGTCTTATATTCTTCCTTTAGATCAAAATTATCACCGCTTAGATGTTTTAGATACAAATATGCAAATTGGCTATCACCATGTTCTTCTAGGACAACATGGATGTATACCCTAATGTCTTCCTCATGCATTACACCATATGGTACTCCTCGAAAATGCACCATTAGGGTTGACTTCCATAGATTTGAATGGATGTTTCTTGAATTTTAGTTAAGATCTCTTAGTGATATCAATTACTTGTGAAGTTTCCATTTCCGCAATGATTCAAATAATTTCACAGTAGGGTTTCAAACTATAAATACCTTTTTATGTCGAATTAGGGTTTGCTCTGCTTAGAATCGCTGGAAAATGCTGAAGTAGCTTAGGGTTCTACTTTTGATTTCCTTGGACACTTGAAAACTCAAATGAAAAGTGATTAATCCTTCCCATGCAACTCTTTTTAAACCTTTGTTTACCAAAAACCTAATTGCCATAAATGTTGTTTTCAAAAAGTTGTCAAACACTTTACTGTCAAGCATAGTCAATCAAGATTGCTTCGTAATGTGTCGCAATAGATCATTTTTTTTACAGTTTCTTCTTTAAATGATTCATCCAACATTTCTTTAACTCATACCTTAGTGTTGGATCTCAACACCAACTATCTGGCTAGGGGATCAAGATATTCAATAAGAGCTCCCCCTGAGCCAGAGCTCCCAATTTACTTCCTAGAGGAAGTATCTGCACCAGAGGCTGGTGCAGATTCATCCTCAACCTCATGAACATCCTTCTTAATCCAAACCTTGCTTCCCTCTACTTTGTATTCCTCTTTTCTGGAGGATTGTTTCTTTCTACATTCTTGCTTCTATAGAATTTTGCAAAGTGTCTAGGCTTATTGCAATTGTAGAAAATAACATTTCTCTATCCTTGGTTCCTTTCATTAATTGGATTCATTCTTGATCTGCATTGGTTAGCCATATGCCCAAATCTATTGCATGCAAAGCATTTTCCATTGAAAGATTGAGTATTCCTTACATTGTTGAACCCATTCCTTATCAGACTCCTACATTCATTTGCTCTATGACCAATTCTCTTGCAATTGAAACACTAACCAGAGAATGATGGAGCATTTTGATTCATTCTACTCCTACACTAAGTAGCCTTATGACCAAACTTATTGCAATTAAAATAATAGCCATTGAAAGATGGGTACCTTTGAGCATTTGGTTGTCTGATTGGAGGTCTTCTAGGTCTGTTTCTTTGATTTCAGACGTAGTTGCCTTTGACTCTCTTCATCTCAGTGTTAACTTGTCTTGATTTAGAACTTTCTCCTCTTTCAAAATCCAAACCTTGCTTGTCATCTAGACTTTTCTGACTATCAATCAACTCATCAAGCTTTGCAGAACTTATTTTGAACTTCTCTTTGTAACTATTAGCTACTTCCAAATCATACTTCAAAAGCACATCTTTAGCCAACTTTTCACATTCTTCAAACTTGCCTTTCAAAACTTGATTTAAATGCTTCTCAATTTCTTCTTTCTCTTCAACCAGCATTGAAAAATTTCTTAGGGTTTCATTTTCTACTTTCAATTGTTCACTCTGCTCTTTTCTTCTTTCCTTTGATCTCTTGACTTGCTCTCTTAGCTTTAGTGATGCATTCATCAGCTTCTTTGACATTCTCCTTCAAATCTTGGATATCTGCTTCATACTTATCAAGATCTTCAAGAGCAATTTTTAGTTCTATATTATTGACATATGTGCACTCATCAATTGTAACACTACCTAGAGTAGGATATCTTCTGGTTGTCATGTGTTCACTTTCCCAGATCTTCCTTAAGCTATCAGGCTTCTTCCAAGGAACCTTGCTCTAATACCAATTATTGAACACAAGGAATAATGAGAGGGGGGGTGAATCAGTATTCTACAAAACCATTTCTCAACATGTTCTTTAATCCAATTACCAAATTCAATAACATGAAAGCAGAATAAACATAGGAACAACAACCATAAAGACATAACACATAGACACTAGGATTTTTACGTGGAAAACCCAAAAGGGAAAAACCACGGTGAGTGTTACCTCACAATATATTATGATAGAAATACCGGATTACATAAGCATGGGGCACACTACCCAAAGAAATGCTCACTGCAGGTGGACTCACTATCCAAGTGGACTCACTGTCCACTGAGAAAGAAAGATAGAAAGAAGGTGGCTCACTTCCAAGAGACAACTATTATTAATGCATATATAGAATGTTGGATTACAGTTCCATTGATAGCTCAATATATAGATTCAAAGCTCTTCATCATGAGTACTCTATTTTTCTACTTTGTCTACATATACTCTGTTCTTTTGCTCTCTTTACTCTTACAACACTTGTTGAATTGTAAAAAAGTGTTAGATCACACACACATCTACTTCGCAACTTATTCCATGCCTTCAACATCGAATTCCATCAAGTATATATATCCGCAACATGATTTAACTCATAACTAGGTCGACATGCCAAACATGAAGCATGTACACAAATATTATACCTTGTTGGCTTGATCTTATGCACAAACAACAATGCAAACTCATACAATCATTCAAGAATCTTCATATAGGTCTGGAGCTATTATAGAACCACTTAGATTGATGATCCAAACAATATACCTTTACCATACATTGATTCAACTTGCATGTCGACTTCATCCTTAAGTATGCATTTAACTAAATCTACTGTCAATTCATAACTTTAAATGTAAACTATATGAGACTCTAAGATTCATATCAATGATTCATTATAGACCTCTTAGCATACCTTTAGAACTGTAGAGCTTAATAATCTTCCATAGTGGAATGCGGATCTCAGACTGTTGCTCTGTCATAGTGAAATACTAACAAACTGAAAGCTGATACTGAAGAACTTGTAGAATGTGATATGATGAACTTCAAGCTCTATAAATTTAGATTTAGATGCTTATGACATGTTTCTTCAATTCTTTAGAACCATGAAACAAAATATTCAACTGCGGAGGAATGCGGACCAAATTACTCCAGTGCTCTGCATTGTTTCTGACTCAACTCTGTTCACCTAGACTTAGACAAATCATAATGTAACTTCCAGAGATTATCAAGACTTGAATACTAGAACATAGAAACATCAAAGGTTTGTGTACAGCATACCAGAACCGTACATCATGATCTTCAACTGCAGAGGCATACCATCCCAGTCTTTGTCACTCACTCTGTATACTGTCCATACTTAGTCATTCTAACTAAGTTAGTGTTCCGGACCAAAATCCCTTTACCAAACTTGACTCAAGAGAAAACTTAACTGCTTCCATGTCATCCATGTCTGTTATCATGCCTTGGTGCCATAAATGACAACATACAATGTATTCTACCTTAACCATTAGAGAAGTGTCTCTTGACTATGTTACCAACACATCAATCATGTGAAGATTGAGGATAAAGATTGTATCTTCTCCAAGGACTCAAATAC
This sequence comes from Cunninghamia lanceolata, assembly GCA_027924645.1. Taxonomy (NCBI): domain Eukaryota; kingdom Viridiplantae; phylum Streptophyta; class Pinopsida; order Cupressales; family Cupressaceae; genus Cunninghamia; species Cunninghamia lanceolata. The sequence continues at coordinate 375,051 of BSBN01001561.1, forward strand.
ATCTTCCTTGGGGGAAGATTGAACTGGGTCACTGTCGGAGCAAATGATAATCAGTGGTCATCTAATGCTAACATATGCTGACATGTCATGCAAATTTTGACATAGTTCTATAAAGAACATGGGATTGAAAGGCACAAGACAACTCCGTATACCCCTCAGCAGAATGGAGTTGTAGAGAGGATGAATAGAACGTTGATGGAGAGGGCTAGGAGTATGCTAAGTGGAGCTAGCCTTGAACAAAAGTTCCAGGCTGAAGCTGTTGCTACATCTTGTTACCTAATCAATAGATCTCCTACATCAACACTCATTGATAAGACACCTATGGAGGTGTGGTCTGGTAAAAATCCTTCATTGAGACACATTTGAGTATTTGGTTTTGAGGCATATGCACATGTGCCTAAGGAGAAGAGGTCTAAGTTAGAGAGCAAGGCTATGAAGTGTATCTTCATTGGTTATGGCATTGGTGTGAAAGGGTACAAGCTTTGAGATCCAGTGGCTGAGAGAGTTTTGTATAGCAGAAGTGTGATCTTCAGAGAGCTCAATCCTTCTTTTGTTGCTCTACAACCAAAGAAAGAAGAGAAGAAAGAGGATGTGGTTTAACTTAGTTCCACCCCTAAGAAAGTTGAACTGAAGACATCTGTTGGACCTAATGATGAGGAGAGCTCTAGTAGCTCTAAAATTTTAGAAGAAGAAGAAGAAGAACCTCAACCTTAACTTTTGAGGAGGTCCACGTAGATAAGGTGACAACTTGATAGGTTTGGTTATTCATTGCATGATTCCAGTTGTATTTTTGCTTTGATTTCTAACACTGATGAGCCTAGGACTGTAAGGGAGGCTATGGGTATGATTGATGTAGATTCATAGAAAGAGGCCATGGAATAATAGATGGCTTCTTTGAAGAAAAACAATACTTGGGATTTGATGCCCTTGCCTAATGGACGTAAACTTGTTGGATGTAAATGGGTGTTCAAGAAAAAGTTTGGTTTATATGGTAGTGTTGAGAAGTTTAAGGCAAGGTTGGTCACAAATGGTTATTCCCAAGTTGAGGGAATAGATTATGGTGAGATTGTCTCTCCTGTTGCAAAGTTGACATCTATCAAATTCTTGTTATCACTTGCTACAACATACAGTTTAGATGTTGAACAGATGGATGTGAAGACAACTTTCCTTCATGGTGACTTGGAGGAAGAAATCTATATGTCACAGCCAGAGCACTATGTGGTAAAAGGTAAAGAAAATCTAGTTTGTAAGTTGAAAAAGTCTTTGTATGGTTTGAAGCAATCTCCTAGGATGCGGTACCAGAAATTTGATGCCTTTGTGTTGACTTTGGGATTTTTGAGATTGAAATCAGATCATTGTGTTTATTATAAAATGGATAATGATTGCATTCTTATTATTGCATTAAATGTTGATGATATGTTGTTCATTAGGAATGGTAAAAGTTTGATTTCTGATTTGAAGTCTCAGTTGTTAGCACAATTTGAGATGAAATCTAGGGGTAGCCAAGTACATTCTTGGAATAGAAATCAGAAGACACTAAGCTAACATAAAACTTTGGTTAGGCCAGAGCAAGTATGTGAACACCGTTTTGGAAAGATTTAGCATGGTAGCTTATAGACCGTTGATAGTTCCTGTTATGATGGGGACAAAGTTATCTGTTGCAAATTGTCTGAAGTCTCCTTTAGAGATGGAGGATATAAGCAGAGTTCCTTATGCTAGTGCAGTTGGTAGTTTAATGTATCATATGGTCTATACAAGACTAGACATTGCCAAAGTAGTGGGAGTCCTTAGTCAGTTTATGGCTAATCCTAGATGGGTACATTAGGATGCGATGAAGAGAGTGTTCAAATATTTGCGGGGTACTTCTGAGTATTCCCTATGTTTTCATGGTTATCCTGCATGACCTTGACATTCACTTTGTATTCGATGATTTGTGGATTTAGATTGTGCAGGTGACATTGACAACAAGAGATCTGTTCACTATGTTCAGTGGTGCTATTAGTTAGATGAGTAAGTGGAAACTTGTGGTCACTTTGTCCACTACTGAAGTAGAGTACATGGCAGAAACTCATTCTTGTAAAGAAGCCATTTGGATTAAGAGATTGTTTTCTGATGTTGGGTTTGATGCAGGGAAGATTACTGTTTGTTGTGACAGTCAGAGTGCCATATATTTGGTGAAGAATCCTACTTTCCACACGAGGACTAAACATATTGATGTCCAGTACCATTTTGTTCATGATATGGTAGACAATTGGAAGGTAGACTTGGAGAAAGTTGACACTTTGACGAATGTTGCAGATTCCTTGACAAAACTTGTGAGCACGAAGAAGTTCAGATGGTGTTTAGAGTCTATAGGCCTCTTGGCCCCTAGCAATTAAATCTTGTAATTCTATTGGCTCTTGAAAGGTGTTTGATAATCAGGAGAATGTTGGGAATTGAGGTGTCTCAATCTTTGCAAGTTCCTAATGTTGTATTTATTCATTTTTGCCTACTAGTGTAATTTTCTATGCAAATTATATTTCATCACATTGTGGGAGTTGGCACAGTGATGTGTCATCCTACATGGACGGTGACTAGATGTATTTTTTTTCCTCATATGAGGAGGTAGGCATTCCATTTTGTTTTAGAAGTATTTTTCCATGTGTCGGCATCTTTTGGGTGTTGTAAGAGGTTTATGACACATAAGAACTATGACAGATTCTATGACATTGTAAGAGCTGGAAATAGAAGGGATGAAACAAGTGTCATTTGCATGTATGACATGTTGTAAGAGGCATCTTTGACATAGCCTATTTTTGGGATATGACAAGTTGTAAGAGAATCATTTATTAATAGTAAGTTATGACAGAGTCTCTTACAGTTGTAAGTGTTGTCATATATGACAAATGTTATGGCAATGTAAGAGCATCTGTCATACCTATTTTGGGAAAATTTGGGGTGCCCAAGTATGGAGGGTTGTAAGAGGTGTAAGGGAATATTGTACAAATGTTAGAGGAGTCAAACATGTGTTTGAAAAGTGTTCCATATGGATTTGGACACCCATCTCTTGTTGCTTGGTCTAGAAGCTTCCTTCATGCTTGTATCCTGCTATATATATAGGTGCTTAGAATTGGAGTTGTATGGTTCATTTGTAGGTACCATTATGCTGCCAAAATCACTCCAGTATTTGACATTTGTGTACTCCTGGAAGAACTTGCATTGCAAGTGTGTTGTAATCAACCTTTGATTTGATAATACATTGTGTAGATTTTGGAGTGTGGGGTTTTTCACCCGAAAGGGTTTTCCCCACATATATCTTGTGTTGTGACCATTGTACTTATTTTTGATGTGATGTTACCTTTCTGTTAATGTGCATCTCATAATATGTAATTGTAAAAGATAAAAATTTGCATAACTTTCCTCATTAGATCAGTGTAGGATGTTGTTTCCACATACCTTGCTTCCTTTCAGGCCAAAAGTAATCCAATGAGATGTTTCCTCTAAACATGAGAGGCTTGAACCCACTATGGTAAATAGTGTGCACCTTTCCATTATGAGGAATCTTCAGGAACTTGTGGATTACTGAGGGAATCGCTCTCATGGAAGAAAGCCACATATGGCCCAACTTCACATGAAATTGGTCAGATGTGGAGATGATGGAAAAAGGAACATCCAGGAGTTTTGGTCCTACCCAGATAGGAAGGGTGATCGAACCCAGGGTACAATGAGAGGATCCATCATGCACTCATATCAAGATTTCCGATTGCTTGTACTTGTCTCAATAGAGATCATGTGCATACATAAATTCCTCTGTGATTACATTGACCATACACACAGGGTCAATTAGTACACCCTTGATAGGATTTTAATTGACAAGTGAAAAAATGTACAAAGGTCCATCATATATGTACATGGGTGCATCAATGTGAGTGAAGGATATGATCATCTCAGGAAAGGATTGCACTTGACTGGGGTGATGGTGATTTTCCACCATGTTAATCATCTTGGATAGGGAGGTGGTAGGGTCATTAGTAGGCACGATAGTAGTGACGGGATCAGAGGGAAGCTCAATTAGGTTTATGAAATGATGAGGCAATGGGTTAGTGTAGATTTGAAGGTTTTGATTTGGTGGAGCGATAGATTTATTCCCTTTATCATTCATTCCAGAGACCTAGATGATGTTTTGATCAATGAGGTCTTGCACTTGGTGCTAAAGACACATGCATCTTTCAGTGTCATGTCTTAGTGTTTTGTGGAATTGACAAAATGCCTTAAGGTTGAAAGAAGGTGCCAAGGTCTTAGTTGTGTCTACAGGGCGAATGGGTGGAAGATGTATTTGTTTATTATTTAATAACTACTACATGATGGCATAAAGGGATTCAAAAAGTAGAGTAAACTACCAATTCATTTGCTTATTTTGTGATGAGAGGGCCATAGCACTTTGGGTTGGTGTTGTGGCCACTACTTCTTGAACATTGTTGGAAGAATTTATTTTGATGAAGTTTTTGTTTTTCTTGTAGTTTTAAAATGAATAAGGGGCATCAAAATGCCCAACAAGAGTTTGTGATGAGGAACCCTCATACTAACTGACCAATAGCTGGTAGTCGTGAAGTGTCATGCAAAGATGTGTGAATGAGGAATAACACATCAACATAATCTTATCTCTTATATGAGGCTACAGGTTTCCTATGAAAACCCACTGTACATCAGAATTTAGGAGTGAATAAGGTATCTATGAGAAGAGGGCTTTATAATGGCCAATGAAGTCAGTCACTTTCTCTTGTTCTCCTTGGTGACAATGGACAAGATCAGTCAGTGTGACCCGTGGTCCAATGTTCACTTAGAAGTGTTAGAGAAATTGGTTGACAAGTTGTTGAAAATAAATAATTGAATGATTAGGAAGTGAGTAGAACCAGTCCAACATGGTATCTTTTAGAGATTGTGGGAAGAGTATTGCTAGCAGAGCATACTAAAATATGAAGTCGCTACACAATGATGTAAATACTGACATGTGGGTTTACGGATCTCCTTTATCATTGTAATTTTCAAAGCGAGGAGCCTCAAAGTTCTATGAAAGGGGAGAGAGAAGAATGGATAGGGTTAATGAACTCCTTGTATAATATGATGGGATGTTATCTTGAGATGAAATTGTGGACATGGTGGCTATTTTCTATTGTAAGGAGTTCACATTTTGAAGGAGCTATGTCGAATATCCATACCATGCGAATCACTAGTTAGCAATCTTTAGAGGTTCTCCATGAGTGGGACAACCTCAATAGTTTGGTGCTCCATACCCAAAAATTCCTGAAAGTCAGCCAAGTGCTATCTAATGTTTGGATTTGGGCTTGGGGTACACTAGCTACGGGCATGTCTGTACTGAGAGGTGCTCTAAAAGATTGTTGTCCTGAGATTGCAAGGGTGTTAGAGAGAGAAAAGAGAGGTGGTTGAACTCGAGAGTTTCCCATTGAGAAGCTGAAGATGTTTGTTTCCAATTGCATGGAGCTAGATCTACTAGGAGCACAGGAAGCCATGAACAATCTTATGTTTTTGCAAATGGTGAAATCTGAGTCAGAGCATTGGGTTATGAAGATCATAAACTACTAGGAGCTCCGCGACACACGAGTACTCTAAAAATTTAAAGATTAGAAGAAAAGAAGTTGTTTTAAGGGAGAGGGAGTTTTTGGTTTTAGAAGAATAGGAATAATGTTTTGTTTTTATTATTTTCAATGTTTCAAGCATGTCAGGTTCACCAAAATGATTAATAGAAAATGCAATTCTAACTAAACTATCCTTTAATCAATATCAATTCCTATTACACATTAGGACACTAGCCACTGAAGGTGTTTGCCTTACTACAATCTAATCAGGAAGAATAAGACTACCTGGGCTATCTCTTTGTTGCAATCAAAATTGAATGATTAAATGTTATTAACTAAAACTAACTGAAACTAAAGAAAACAGAGGAAATACAAAGATAGAAGCAATGATTCACATAAATGAATACATAAATAGAAACAATAAATCATGAAGAACCTGGCACCAGGAGGGTAGCCTCACTGCCCAGGACAACAATGCGTGGTGCAAACATTTGCGCTTGGTGTTGTGGTTTGTATGGCATCAAAACTCAAAAAACTTGATCTGTATAGTTCTATACAGATTTCAATAAATTCATATTGATAGAAAACAAAGTTATCAGTACACAAAAATTGATAGATGCGATAAACAGATAGAAATGATGTGAGAATAATGAAATAATGAAATTGACAAGGAAGGTGTTGGTTTTTCTTCTGAATCAGCATTAGGGTTTGCCACTTCTAATGCACAGGCAGATTCAGCCAACTGAATACAGGAGGTTGCGTGAGCTCCTCCCCTTCACTTCTGGTTCTGCCGCACCAAGGGGGGTGTCCCTATTTGATAAAAGTATAACCTTGACTAGCTCAATGACAGAAGGATTTAACTTGACAGCAACAGGCAGAATACTCTCATGTATGGACCAAGATTTGTGTAACAAATCACAAGGTTGGCAACATTCTTGGACATGATGTCTAGTTGGGTATGAGAGCATGCAGGGATCCTAATCCTACTCCTACAACTAACAGGTGGAAGGATGAAATGGTTTGATTTGATTTTTGGATGCAAAGCTGGAAATGGTATATAACCTCAACACAGAGCTAGATTGGTGCCTATCCAGGGCTTGGAGTTAGTAGACATACACCTGTGAATGATCAGCATGACCAACTAAAATTGGATTTCAGGGGGATATACATGATATCTGCCTTACAGATATCTCCCAATACAGAGTGTTAAGCTGTCTATACTTATGGCATCCCTATTGCAGTATACCCTTCCCAATATTCAATCTGAAAATAGTTTAATCTACCCCTCGAGCAGAAGTTAAAAGATTAAACATTCAACACCGGAATTCTATGTTCTAGAATCTCAGACATTCCTTGAATGCCTGGACTCAGAAGAAAGATACATGCAAAACTAGAGACAGAATCAGCATAACACATGCAAACATAGCATTATTCATATAAAATTGACCATGAAATCAGTGGATTCATGCACAAACGTACAACAGGAGATACATAAACTCGCAAGTTTTGTTGCACAGAGCAACCAAAACCAGTTGTATCTTATTACAAAGCCAAAATGTCTAGTTTTCAACAACCAAAACAATGGTAACACAGTCTGCCTATATTGGCCAAAAAGTGTACCCACAACAATTAATTACATGATTTTTACAAAAAACTGCCAGATACAGCCCATGAGAGATGGCGCCCATAAGTTATCAATGTAGTAGGCAGGAGAGTTGACAGGGGTGGGCTCGAGCCCTGTGCCACCATCTGGAAGTCTTCATGCTAAAAATCAGGCAGTTTAATCACTTGTACTGTCGCCCACACCCCTGCTACAATTGCCATTGATGGCTCAACCACCCGCAGCCTACTTGGAAACCGTCGCACTGTTCAAAATGGAGCTTCTCGCCAAGAAGCGCTTCCTCGCAGGTTCAAAATAATGTAGGGAGATTAATCCCACATGCATAGTGAGAAGACCACTTCAACGTTTTATAAACATGGCCACAAACATACTAAGTGTCGAGCACTTTTGCCGCGCTCGACACACAAGCCCTCGCCCAAAGCTAAGCCATTGGCTTGCCCCAAAAAACTCTCGCCGATCTATCAAGTCTCTCCAATGGCAAACAAAACACAACCTCCGTCGCCATGACTCCCTCCATCGGATCATCCAAAAATCCTCTGGTCGACCTCATGTGTTACACCGATGAAGCCCATCGCAATCCCCTGTCGGCCAGACCAATCCCATCAGCCAACCTGAAACTCCTCTGACCAACCTCAATAGTCTCGCCGACGCCATTGCAAACTCCATATTTCCCATCATCGGCCAGAGATAGACCATCGAGCCAACTTCCATCAACTAGGCCGATAAAACAAGTCTCACCGATGGCCAAGCAAAAAAACCTGTCGCCAAGACAAAAACCATCGGCCAACCCAAAAGCAACGCTCGCCGACAACAAAAGTCACGCCGATGGCAACTTGGCTTCCCATCTCCGTCAGTGTGACTTAGATCGTCGGAGCAAGACCACAAACCTATGCCGATAGCTGCCATCACACCGATGAAACCAAAAACATAAAGCTTTGAACCATTGAACCAGTTCAAACAGATGGTTCAATGGTGAGGTTAAACACTGAGGTTTGCCGGCGAGGTTCAAACTGAAAGTTCAAAGACACAATCGGAGCACTCAAAAAAACAAAACTTTCGCTGATGGACAAAACATGATGACCCCTTCCTCAGGAAAGATGATGCGGATGCTGCAAAACACTGAAGGGGTGCCAAAACTCAGAACCTTTTGGATTTTTTGGGAAGGTGCCTGCATGAAAAATTGCTCAGAAACTGACAGTCAATTCAGGCACCAATAGTTGCTCTGATTGGGGACGTGCAGGTGCAAGACTGCAGCGAGAACCCCAGATCTCTGGGATGCAGACCAGTCCCCTATCCATTGGGCACAGAGTCAAACTTGCACCAATCTGCATCACCAAACACATTATTTTAAAATAAACATGGTGGCCCAAGGCCACCAAAAAGGAAAAACCAGACTTTTCCTTTGTCAAACACCTGATTTTCTTTTGATTTCTTCAAATGAAGCCTAAAAGCATTTAACTGTCTGCAGCAAGCCCCTTGGCAATTATTTGTGCTGCTGCTCATTTCTTTTTCTTCAACAAATCTACAGCTAGCTTCATCAACATATATAATTATCAGTTGTAGAATGTCATCATCATATGAGTCACTGATGTTGCTTGGAAAAATAACAGACTCACATGAAACAAATGAATCCACATTAGAATTTTGCCCTTCCTCAAAAAATAAGAGCTCCTCTGTATCAAACATGCAATATTTAGGCACAAGCAACATCTCATAATCAAATTTATCTTGATGAACATACAGATATCCATCATCATCATGCACGGCAGTTTTGTCATTAATGTCCACCTGAAATGTCTCAAGAGAAGGCAGAAATAACTCAGAATGTAGCCCTACACTGAAAGCTTCCTAGTCACCCCTGCAATCAACACTATCCCCAACTGTATGAGCACACACATCTGCAATTTTCCCATCCACCTCTGAATAGTGACCTTGTTTTTTATCTTCACCAGTGCCCTGATAATCAAAAGCAAAGTTTTCAACCTCTGCACTATGAAGGTGGCCAAAATCTTCAAGGAAATATTCATAATCAACATCCAAATATATTTCATTATCTGAAAGGCTCACATATGCATTTGAATGCTGGCAATCACTAGCATATTCACTACCATCCCTTGAATCAATGTTTTCTATATTCAGAGTGAAGCTCTACATATCCACTTCATATAAATAATCAGGCATAACTGGGATATGCACACTGCTGCAAGACACAACTTCATGTATGTCTCTCATTTGATCAATTGGAGGGCACCTTGTGTCTGCAGGCTTGTCTTCTAAAGGCTGATAACAATCTTTGTTTTCATTATTACAAGATGTGCTTAAATTTTCTACAACATTTTCTTCATGCATCACATCATGGCTGCACACATTATTCTGAAATATATTTCCCTCTATACAATCATTTCTCAATGCACATACTGGGAGAGCTGAAATATATTCACTTTGATAACTGCTTTGACAACTTGCAGCCATGAAACCTACTGGCATTCCATATTTCTCATTGTTTTCTATGTCCATAGCAAATTGGAAAGCCTGGTGAAGTGTGACTGGTTCTTTATCTCTCAACAGATAACTCATTTCTTCATCAAATGCAGCCAAATAAATTGTCAAGCACAATGCATTATTAGGTCTCATATATTCAGGGATCTGCCTGAGTAATTTAATAAACCTAAGATTAAAGGCTGGAACCAGCTCCTCATCTTCCCTTTAGATATTCATAAAATGTATGATTAATGAGGCCACATCAAACCTTTCACCAAACTGCCCTAGGAATGCAACTTCTAAATCTATCCATGAAGAAACTGAACAAACAGGCAGGTCTGAAAACCATATCCTAGCATCATCTTCCAATGACTAAACAAAGAGTCTCATTACTACATCTTCATCCTCTACCTCATAATCTTCTATTAAATTACAAAATCTTTGCAGATGTTTGTTTGTCGATTCAGAATCTGATCCATTATATTTTGGCAAACATATTCTAATTTTATTGGGAATAATATTTGGGTAACCATATATCCCTGTGAAATTTAGGGCTTTATATCTTTTAATAAAGAATGGTCTTCTCTGAGAGCACGACCAGGCTTGCTGTTCTAAACTCAACATTTTGAATCAAAGATGAATACCTGGATATATGTTGTAGCATTGATAGGTTCTTTCAACAGAGTCACCACCTCTCAGAGAGAGCACAGAATGTCAGCAAGGCACTTTTGTTTTCTAGATTCATCACCCCAGCAGAGCACCACATGGTTCCTTTTTGCTGCAACAACTTCACTGGAAACTAGATTTTCCAGCCCTCAGGTTACTTGACTCTCTCTCTCCCCAGCAGAGTCACCAATTTCTATTGGTGACTCGGATGGGCACACAGATATTTCACCAAGGAGGACAAAAATAACAATTTTCAAATCACCATCCCTAGCAGAGTCGCCAATTTCTGTTGGTTTTTCTTCTGAATCAGCATTAGGGTTTGCCACTTCTAATGCACAGGCATATTCAGCCAACTGAATACAGGAGGTTGCGTGAGCTCCTCCCCTTCACTTCTGGTTCTGCCGCACCAAGGGAGTGTCCCTATTTGATAAAAGTATAACCTTGACTAGCTCAATGACAGAAGGATTTAACTTGACAGCAACAGGCAGAATACTCTCATGTATGGACCAAGATTTGTGTAACAAATCACAAGGTTGGCAACATTCTTGGACATGATGTCTAGTTGGGTATGAGAGCATGCAGGGATCCTAATCCTACTCCTACAACTAACAGGTGGAAGGATGAAATGGTTTGATTTGATTTTTGGATGCAAAGCTGGACATGGTATATAACCTCAACACAGAGCTAGATTGGTGCCTATCCAGGGCTTGGAGTCGGTAGACATACACCTGTGAATGATCAGCATGAACAACTAAAACTGGATTTCAGGGGGATATACATGATATCTGCCTTACAGATATCTCCCAATACAGAGTGTTAAGCTATCTATACTTATGGCATCCCTATTGCAGTATACCCTTCCCAATATTCAATCTGAAAACAGTTTAATCTACCCCTTGAGCAGAAGTTAAAAGATTAAACATTCAACACAGGAATTCTATGTTCTAGAATCTCAGACATTCCTTGAATGCCTGGACTCAGAAGAAAGATACATGCAAAACTGGAGACAGAATCAGCATAACACATGCAAACATAACATTATTCATATAAAATTGACCATGAAATCAGTGGATTCATGCACAAACATACAACAGGAGATACATAAACTCGCAAGTTTTCCTGCACAGAGCAACCAAAACCAGTTGTATCTTATTACAGAGCCAAAATGTCCAGTTTTCAACAACCAAAACAATGGTAACATAGTCTGCCTATATCGGCCAGAAAGTGTACCCACAGTAATTAATTACATGATTTTTACAAAAAACTGCCAGATACAGCCCATGAGAGATGGCGCCCATAAGTTATCAATGCAGTAGGCAGGAGAGTTGACAGGGGTGGCCTCGAGCCCTGTGCCACCATATGAAAGTCTTCATGCTAAAAATTAGGCAGTTTAATCACTTGTACTGTCGCCCACACCCCTGCTACAATCGCCATTGATGGCTCAACCACCCGCAGCCTACTTGGAAACCGTCGCACTATTCAAAATGGAGCTTCCCGCCAAGAAGCGCTTCCTCGCAAGTTCAAAATAATGTAGGGAGATTAATCCCACATGCATAGTGAGAAGACCACTTCAACATTTTATAAACATGGCCACAAACATACTAAGTGTCGAGCGCTTTTGCCGCGCTCGACACACAAGCCCTCGCCCAAAGCTAAGCCATCGGCTTGCCCCAAAAAACTCTCGCTGATCTATCAAGTCTCTCCGATGGCAAACAAAACACAACCTCCGTAGCCGTGACTCCCTCCATCGGAGCATCCAAAAATCCTTTGGCCGACCTCATGTGTTACACCGATAAAGCCCATCGCAATCCCCTGTCGGCCAGACCAATCCCATCGGCCAACCTGAAACTCCTCTGACCGACCTCAATAGTCTCGCCGACGCCATCGCAAACTCCATATTTCCCATCATCGGCCAGAGATAGACCATCGGGCCAACTTCCATCGACTAGGCCGATAAAACAAGTCTCACCGATGGCCAAGCAAAAAACACCCGTCGCCAAGACAAAAACCATCGGCCAACCCAAAAGCAATGCTCGCCGACAACAAAAGTCACACCGATGGCAACTTGGCTTCCCATCTCCGTCGGCGTGACTTAGACCATCGGAGCAAGACCACAAACCTATGCCGATAGCTGCCATCACACCGATGAAACCAAAAACATAAAGCTTTGAACCATTGAACCGGTTCAAACAGATGGTTCAATGGCGAGGTTCAACACTGAGGTTCGCCGGCGAGGTTCAAACCGAAAGTTCAAATACACAATCGGAGCACTCAAAAAAACAAAACTTTCATTGATGGACAAAACATGATGACCCCTTCCTCAAGAAAGATGATGCGGATGCTGCAAAACACTAAAGGGGTGCCAAAACTCAGAACCTTTTGGATTTTTTGGGAAGGTGCCTGCATGAAAAATTGCTCGGAAACTAACAGTCAATTCAGGCACCAACAGAAGGGAAAAGGGAGTGCAAATGCTCATGCATTCAAAACCTTTTGTCATGCAACCTGCAATCACAAACAGGGAAGGAAGGTTGGGCTGTATAGAGGTTTGCCTCAGTCAAACCTTGTTTTTGGTGTTTCCACCTCAACAACAGCTAGAGATTGAAATATTGATAAAAGAGTGTGTGTGCTTTGAATTCTATGTGTATCTATAATTGTGGTGAGCAGTGACAAAATGATTCACAATAAAGAGACTAGATTCAATAACAATAAAAATGCTAATCTAGATAAAATGGACAAAGAGTTGAGAAAGAAATTACAAGGGTCTTGTTGGAAGACTACTGCGTAAGGGAACAAGATGAGCTTTGTTCCAAAGGATAGTAATCTCAAACGAGACCCTCTTAGATAGCACAAAGAACACAAGTAAATCACATCAATTAGTTATCCTCGATGACTTGCTCGAAGTGCCATGCAAGTAAAAATGCACCTTCTAAAAATGGTTGACGAACTGGAAAACGCTATCAGGATGCCAACATGTGGCACAGATGTCTGCGCTTAGTGCTTTGGTCCATGCAAATTCATTTTTAAAAAGGTCCAGATTGCTTAGGGAACTACCAAGGCTAAGGTACTTTTATAGTTTCTGGATAGGACAAGTGGAAATGGTCAAAGGAACGCTCGAGAAGCACACTAAGAAAGCAAACACTACGGTGAGTGCCAAATAAAGCATGAAATTATCGGTGAGTACAATTTACTATGCTATAGATCTATCTAATGAGGATCCTCCTAATGTTGATGATGCTTTTATTTATTTATCACATGATGGTACCAACGATGATTAAACTTCTATTAGTGATAGTTCTTTATCTTCTCTTGGTATGGTTGATGACTCTTTGCTTCATGGTCACATTATTGATGATGATAATATAATTCATGTTTATAATGCACACACATTGTGTGATTCTATACTATCTACATCTGTTGCTTTACCCCTAATTTCTTCCACCTAATGATGATGTTGTCTCCTCCTTTCCTCTTATTGATATATCTAATGAAGATCCTCCTAATGATGATGATGCTTTTATTTATTTATCACATGATGACACTGAGATGATTATGCTTGCAATACACATGTTGAAAATAATTATATATCCCATAATGTTTTGGATCTCAAGCTTTATAGTGCTCATATTATTAGAGATTCATGGATTGATCCATTTAGTGATTATGGAAATAGATATCATAATGGTCCATACTTAATATTAAACACTTTTTCTTACTATATGATATACACATTGAGGATGAGATGTTTGTAATGCACACATTTAGAGAAACTTCAATTGATGAAACTTTGTTATGGTTTGATTCATTTCATGCTCGTTATTATTCATTTTTGGATCAAGTATATATGCTTTCATAAACATTTAACTCCTAGTTTTCATGAGTGTATGTAGGATCATATTAATATTTCAAGATCAAGCACTTTGCTATCATGTGGTGCCATATACTTATCCTACTATCCCACTTGAGCAAGAATTTGAGAATTAGGTTATACTACAATGAAATTTAATAGTGGCATATGATTTAGATCCATCCTCTTGAAGGTGAAGATGATTCTAATGTAATTGGGTGAGATCTTCTCCGTGTGATTTTGTGTTCATTTCTCTATTTTTTAATGTTTATGCTCATATTCTTAGTTATCATGTGGATGATGCAAATATACCTTTAGTGGTGCATGTTAACACAATTTACTTTGAACATGTGTCGTGTGGCTCATTGTTACTTCTTTCTTGTGTTGTTTATTTGTTTATTTTGTGTTGTTTCCTATGGGTTTGGGCTGATGTAAAGTATTGAGTAAAATTGGTAACCATCTAATCTTGTTGACCAAAAACATAGCTTGTTTGTTTTTTTGCTTTTGATTTGGCCTTTTCCTAATGCCATGTATGTTTTTCTCCTCCATCATGCTTGCCATTATCTAATGTTTCATTTTCACTTTAACTTTTAATTATTTCATGTTTATTTTGAGTCTTCGCTTCTTATGTCTTTCAAACTTATTTCACCTTCTATTTTATGTTTTGTCTTGTTCCATGTTTCCCCACATGGGGGAATCCTTATAGTAGTTTTTTTACACTAATGATTCTTTGCTCATGTTTATCCTATGGATCATATGCTTGTAATGTTTACATCTTATGTTATATGCTTACATGTTACATGCTTAATTTTTTTTATATATTTATGGTTATCATGCTCACATATTATTACATCACATGTTAATTCTTACATGTCTATCTTATGATTACGTATGCTTACATGTTATGATACTATTACTTATTTAAGATGTAGGTCACACTTACACTTGTTATTTTCCTTCATTGGGGGCAACCTTGGGGACACCTTGTCTCCCTTACACATGTTTCTCATGATCTATCTTATATTTGCCTATGCTTCTTTGAAATTATTTATTAGCACTTGTTATTTTCCCTCATTGGGGTAAACATTCAAGGTCACCTTGTTTCCTCTTTCATAATGAATTCATGACCACATATTACTATGTTGTTATATGTATATCACATGATGATATATTTAAATTCCTATATGCTTATGTGGTTTTACATGGTCATCTCTTTTTTATAAAACTCTAGATTTTATCACTTGTCCCTAAAAGTTGCGGTAACATTGGAGGGTACCTAGTTTCTCCTTCTTACATGTACTTCCATGTTTACATCATATGTGCTATGCTTTTATGCTTATATGCTCATATCATTTATAATATTCCTTTGTTCTCACATCATTTATAATATTCCTTTGTGCTCACATATTCTATTATTTTTTTCTTATTGCTTAACTACCCTCAATATTCAAGGAAACATTGGGGACATATTATTCCCCCTTGCTATATGTTCTTACATTATTACATCTAGATTTTATGATTGATTATCACACAATGATATTGATAACACATATTACATGGTTATTAGATTTCATGCACATTCATATACTCCAATTCTTTGCATCTTTTGTATTTAAGCAATTGAAGTGGGGCATATACTATCATTGACATTCTTTCATGAATATGATTATAGTGCTTAGCTCATGGTTATGATGATCAATTTTGTTCCAATAGAGATTTATTTTTTATTTTTAGATGGATCCATATTCATTGTACTAGATAGAGACTTATTTTCCATGTTTAGATGGAGCCTTATTTTTGCTAAACATAGGAATATAAGAAGTAATGAGGCAATGTGAGAAACTAAAATGGTAAGGCAAGGGTCATAAGATCACAATTAAATAAAAGTCCAATAAGAATTAGGATGTGGAAGTTAAAGTAGGAAAATAATAGGTGAATGATGAATCCAAGTGAGAAATAAAGGTAAATGGAAGAAAAAGATAAACAAAGCATAGGTATAAAGAGAATAAGCATGGGAGGAAATATGTCAAGAAAGGGAAAATGGAAACCAAAATGCCCCCCAAGTGGATAAAATAAGCATGAAACCAAGAGGTAAGTGTAGGGAAATGGAAGGCCAAAAGGGGATTTTAAGTGGCCACTTATTTCTTGAAATTTAAAAAAACTAAACTTTGACGATAATTAAAAATTCTTGTGCTCAAAATTTGAATATGTGATAAGAACAAGAATAACAGTGCTCAAAATCTAGTTTCTAAACTACTATTTTTAAATGGTGAAGATTAATAGATTCAAACATTGAAAGCATACAAAGTGATCATGTTATTATCACATAAATATAACATAGCATGAGACATGCTCCCCTATTTTTTGAGTTTTGTTAAGTATTTTAAAATAGTATTAGAAGAGATCAGATTTGTAGTTTTCTCCATGTCTCCTAAAAAAGCCTCAGGACCAGATGGTTTTCGAGCCCTTTTCTTTCAAAAAACTTGGGACTTTATTGGTAAAGAGATTTGGCAAGTGGTTGAAGAAGCTAGGAAATCTAGGTGCATTCTAAAAGAGCTGAATAATACTTTTCTTGCCCTGATTCCTAAAAAATTAGATCCTCTCTCTTTTCTTGACTTCAGACCCATTGCCCTTTGTAACACTTTGTATAAGATTATCACTAAAGCTATCTCTCTCAGACTTGGTACTATTATTCCCAACATTATTTCTGTTGAGCAAGGTGGTTTTGTTCCTGGTAAAGAAACTTCTGAAGGTTCCATATATGCTCATGAGATTATCCATTCTATTCATGCCTAGAAGATTAAATCCATGTTGCTCAAGTTGGATATGCTTAAAGCTTATGATAGAGTTAACTGAAGTTTCCTTCTTAAAGTTCTCAACAGGTTTGGTTTTTCAAAGGCTTTCTACAAATGGATTTTTTCTTGTATCTCTGGGCCTAGTTTTTCTATCATTTTGAATGGCAAAGCTTGTGGCTTCTTTCAATCTTCTCAAGGTATTCATCAGGGGGACCCCATTTCCCCTTTCTTGTTTATTATCATGGCTAAATCTCTTAGCCGAAGTATTCAGAGTGTAGTTTCTAACAATAATTGGCTAGGAGTCAAAAGTAACCTTTTTTATGAACTTGCTTCGCATTCTTTGTTTGCTGATGATACTTTGTTATTTGGAAGAGCTTCTCTATCATAAGCTATTGCTATTAAGAAGATCCTTCATAATTATTGCTTTGTTTCTGGTCAGTAGATTAATCCACACAAATCTCTCATCTTTTTCTTCTTCACAGATGCTTCTTTGAAGCTTAAAATTTGTAGTCTTTTGGGTTATAAGGTTGAAACTCTTTCCTCTACCTATCTGGGTGTCCCAATGTTCTCTCGGAATTATAAAAAGGAGCTGTGGCACAAAATTGTGGATTCTATTAGCAACAACATCTCTACTTGGAAAAATAAATGGCTTTCTTTTGCTGGGAAAATAACAATGGTAAGATCTGTGGTGTTAGCTATTCCTATTTACCTCATGTCTGTTCTTAACATGCCTAAGGGTATTGTTCTATCTATTCAGAAAATCATCATGAATTTTTTGTGGAAAGGGAATTTAGATTCTACTAACAAGAAATATTTGCCTTTGATTTCCCTTGATAAGTGTTACATTTCTAAATATTAAGGAGGTGCAGGAATTCTAAACCTTGAGGCCCAAAATTTGGCTCTTGGAGTTAAACTTGTCTGGCAATTGATTTCTAAACCTCATCTGAAATGGTGTAAGCTTATGCAATCTAAATACTTAGACTCCCAAGAACTAGAAAAGATTTTCACTATGGCTAACCCTCCTCTTGGTTCTAGAATATGGAATTTCATAATCAAATGCAGAGAGGTTATCCTTCCTTTTCTTTCTTGGAAAATTCATAATGGAGAGAAATCTTACTTCTGACAAGACTCATAGAATGGATATAATAAACTAGATTCTATTATTGGTTTAGATGAAGCAAAATAAGTTCTTTTTGAATCTTGGGGAACCAAAGTCAAAGACTACATTCAAACAAATTCTCAGTTGGGGTTCCCTGTTGAATTGAAGGATTTTTCTACTCTTAATTTTCCTCAACATAAAAAAGATCTCTTATATGATATTCTTTCCCATAGAAAGGTTTTTTTCAGTTTATCTGATGATGAATTGATTTGGAGTCCCACCAAGTCTAGACACTATACGGTCAAACAAGACTATCTTTCCCTGACTTCCAAGAAAGGGGGATCTTGTAACTGGATGCATACCTTATGCTGGAGCAAGACTGTGCTTCCCAAGGTAGGGGATTTTGCCTGGATTGCTCTAAAGAATAGAATTCTCACTAGTGACAGGTTATTAAAATTAGGATTGGCAGATCCTTTCAATTGTGCTCTTTGTGGTGAGGATGAAGAAATAGTGAATCACCTTTTTGTGCAATGTCCTTTTGCTATCAAATGTTGGAACTGGCTGTTCCAAAAGTTTCATTGGTCTACTCCTATTCCAAACTCTCTGGTTGATCTCTTTCAAAGTTGGCCTCTGCTTTACAGGAAAGCTACCTTATCTGACCTTTGGGTCATCTCTCCTTTAATCTTTTGGAATTTGTGGCTGGAGAGAAATAGGAGGATCTTCAAAAAGGTTTCTGCCTCCTTTGATAATGTCACCCTCATTATTAAGAATGCAATTTTTGAAATCATTAGGCATAAGTCATCTGCACCCCATAAGGCCTTTTCTTCTTGAGATAATATGATTCTTTCTGAATGGAATAAAATAAACTTTGTGGCTGCTAGAAGTAGACCATCTTCTCTTTCTTTTGGCACTAATAAAGATCATGATTTGGTGGTTTGGACTCCCCCTTCCTCAGATTGGTACAAGGTTAACTTTGATGGGGTTTCTAAGGGAAATCTAGGTATTTCAGGCATTGGTTGTGTTATCAGAGATAATATGGGAACATTGTTGTGTGCTAAAGTTGAAAGAATTGATGATGGGACAAATAATGATGCAGAAGTTTAGGCCCTTCTTCTTGGCATTAGGACAACGATTTCTCTTGGTCTTAAAAAATAATAGTGGAAGGTGACTCTTTTTTGATAATTCAAGCCTTTCAAAAAAAACTAAGCCTAGCTGGAGATGTAATTATATTCTGGATCAAGTGTGGCACCTTATGTCTCATTTTGAGGATTATCAAAGTGCTCATATGTACATAAAAGGGAATATGGTTGCAGATCTCTTAGCCAACATGGCTTGCATGCTTCCAAAAGGTTCTCTTTATATTGATAAAGAGTCCTCTTCTAAGTTTCCAACTCTAGTGGATCTACTAAGATTGGAGGAAAAAAAGGCCTAATCCCCTTTTATTTCTTCTTTCTAACTTGTTTGTGTTGTTGGATAGGGGATAGTTTTTTTCTTCTTTTGGCCAGTGAGCTTTTTGCTCACATCACTACTGGTCCTACACAGCATGTTTGTAATGATTGCTTTGCTTTCAGTCCTTGTACCTCTTATGCACCACGTTACAACTTGCATGTGTGCATTTCAACTGAGCTTGTTTATTTTAGTTGGTGACGTGGTATACCGTGCAAGGCTAGATGCTCCTCTTCACATGGCCTCCCGTGTGTTGGATTTATTTTCACACTCCTTTGTGATCTTTTCTCTTAACATGCTAGATTCAACTTTTATTACCTGCGCATGGGAAATGTTTTATATGCTCTGGTTCCTCTCTTTGTATTCTCACAACTTCTCTTTGTTTGCTCAGTCATGTCTCTCATTCCACGGAATGCTCAAGTTTTTCTACCAGTTCAAGAGTGGGAAACCCCACATGATGGTTCTATTGATAGAGGTGGTATTCAATGAGTGCTCATTTTACATTCAACAGATGTGGAAGAGGCTCTTATTGAGGTTATGGGAAAGGATTTTTTGCAGAACTCCATGGTATGCTACGCTTCTCATTTGGCCTCGCACTTTATTTTAAATGTTATGGATGCTATCCAATAGGTGGATATGGTCAAAGGTCTGGCTACAAATTTCATCCATGGTTTCCTATTCTTGAAGGAAAAACTCAACCAAGCTCTTGCAGACTATGATCTCCATTCGGGTCTAGCTGAGATTGGAGGTTTGTTCACGTGTGTAGATCTTATTGATAAGCCTCATTTGGGCTATGTGTTTCATGCCTTGAACCTCAGTCTTCAAAATAATTCATCTAAACATTTGGAAAGTTCCTTTTGCTCTCATAAGAGACAACTGGGTCATTCTCTTTCTTCCAAGATTGAAGATACCTTTGCTGCTTGGTCTTTCCTTATCCACTTCAATCCTTTGGCTCCATATGTTCCTGTTGAAGAAACTATGCAAGTGGAAGATACAACTTCTACTCACCTAGGGTTTCAATCGTTCAAAGTGGTAGATTTGAATGTAATTAACTAGTTATGTTTTTTATTTCTCGTTGATTTTTGGAGGCCTCCTCTGCCTTGTTTTTTGGCAAGCATTGTAATGTCTCATCTGGTCATTGGACCTTTTTTTGTAAAAATGATTTAATATTAATATAATATACTTATGATGCTCTGCATCTTTACCTATAAAAAAAATACCTTTAGTAAATATTTAGCTAAGAACATGTAGTAGTTCAAATATTTTTCCACTAATGTTTTAATGAATATATTGTTTTTTACTGATTTTTGAAGTGGACACATCCTAAAAATGGAAAACCAAGTGTGCTCCCCCCTAATTTTGAGAAAAATAATAATTATTTTTTCAATGTACATATAGAATGAAGCATATGATGTGAAAATGTATTTTTTAAATTTGGATGAACAAATAAAAATTACATAAAAAATATACACGTGTTTTTGCAAAAAAAAACACTACTAAAGTAATTAAAGATCAAAACCTTTATATATTCAGATTTTAGAAAAAACAAATGGTTAGAAATCTAAGATGGAGCTTGATGTTATAGAATGGTGTTTTTGCAAAATATTGTCCTAAAATACATGAACACAATAGAGAGCACAATCAACATTTGTATGTTTTTTGTATTAATAAAATATGGATTTTGACATCCAAATTTCATGTCCAATTCTTAGGCTTGATAAATTCAAACTTGTTCCAAGCCTAGGGGTAGGATTTCATTAATTTAAACTAAAACATGTGTGTATGCAGAAATATGGACTATAAAAATTTGAAACAATGCATAAATGAAAGCTCCTATTCCATACTCAACATCACTTCCAATAGAGCCTAAGGACTAAAGAAATCCAATGAAACAATAAGAAAATGTTACCACCATAATAGTCTTTGTAGTTCCATTGATGAATGCTTGATGTACTTCAATGATATTTTGATAATGATTTTGATATGTTGGTTGCTCACTTTGACAACATAACTTTGCATCACAAGGAGACTTGAAAATATCTTGGTTGATATTTGATTTATACATTATTGGATGATAGGATGAATGGCTAAGATTAAGAGGTGCAATATGAAATGGATGGTTAGGATTAAGATGTGAAAGATAGAAGCTTCTAGGGCATCTTTATGTGAATGGCTAGGATTGAGAGATGTAGTATGAAATGAGTGGTTGAGATGAAAAGTTAGTTTGACTTTTGAGAATCTCATTTATTGTTTGTGGCAAGTAGATGAGGATGTGGACAAATGGAAAATAATTAATTAACTAATTTCATTATTTAATCAATTATTGGAGAAAGATGATGTGGGAGGATAAAATTAATTAAATAAAGAAAATTTATTTAATTAAGGGATAGTCATGGATTAATTAATTAAATAAATGTAATTTATTTATTTTACGTCATAAAATGTCCCCCTCAGACTTTTACCTCCTAGTTTAGCTCCTAGGTCCCCTCATTTTACTTATGCATGACTTAAACTCATCCCAGAGCAAAATCCCCTAAAACCCATGACAAATGAGGCCTAGGGGTGAATCTTAAGCTTAATCTAGACCCAAAATAGGCCCTTGGACTTAGGTACCAGTGCCCTAGTCCAGACCTATTTTGTCGAGGTCTCAAATTTGAATGTGGGCTTGTGACCGTTAAAAAGGTTTCCCTTGTCGGCATCTTAAGTTTGAATTACAAAAGTTTAGTGAGAATGCATATATAACCATGTTTAGGACTTCATTTTAAACTAGAAAATGATTTGAGATTAAGGCAAACTTATGATCATTGAGAATTCAAGGCATTCATTGTGTTGCAGAGT
The DNA here is from genome assembly GCA_027924645.1 of Cunninghamia lanceolata. Classification (NCBI taxonomy): domain Eukaryota; kingdom Viridiplantae; phylum Streptophyta; class Pinopsida; order Cupressales; family Cupressaceae; genus Cunninghamia; species Cunninghamia lanceolata. The sequence goes on from BSBN01001561.1 coordinate 397,417, forward strand.
AGAGTTGTGTTGTTATTGTGTTTGTTGTTGTAGATTTGGCTTCATCTTTCCATGGCATGAAAGATCTTCATCTCCTTGAGAGCTACACCTCTGAGGTGATATGTATTTATGATTCAATCTATCTACTTTATCATTGCTTTTACCTCTGTCCACTAAGGACATGCACTCTCTATCTAACAACAATGTTGGAAGGCTTGAATGCCATTCTAGGGCTTGACTAAGGTAAGATCCTAAACACCACAAGACCCAACCCCTCTCTTGTGATTTCAAGTTATAGGTGTCAGTCCTTGTGGAGAGAAGTTGCAGGAGAACAGAACAGAGTATAAAGATTCTAGATCTGAAGAAAATGATAGGAAATATCCCTAATTGGACAAGGGCGCCTACTTTTTTATCCTCAAATTTAGCATTGTTAGAAATCTTAGAGCAGGTTGTAGTCTAAAGCATATTTTGGTTCCAAGTCCTCATAAAAAGTACCACCTTGGACACTGATGCCCTCTCTTTCATCCCCAAAGTTTTTGCTTTCTAAAATTCAAATCTTGGTATGTTTCTAATCTACATTTAGTGCCTTTCTGTGCGAGCATTTGTCAGGATTCGTCCGTTTGCTTACAATTTTGCATAATTAGGGTTTTAGGCCTAATCGGACTAGGATTTTAACAAAGTAATCAACAAATTCCAAATTTCCTTATCATTGCAAGTGACACCAAACCTGTAGCTGAGTCCTCTTGCAAAATTGTGATTCAACTCAGTTTAATGTCCTTGAATGTATGTAGTGAAAGGAGGATCTAGTTAAACTATCATTCAACATCAACAAACCCTCTTCTCCTTTTCCTTACAATATAATTTAAGTAATTTAGGTGTTGGAGAAAAGGGATTTAATTAATTAAATAAATATAATTTATTTAATTAATCTAGGTGATGGGGAAAATTGTTTTAAATTAAATAAATAAATATATTTAATTTAATTAATTTGGGAAATAGGATAAATGTCACAAGGTGATGTAAGGTGGTCTTAGGAAGGTGGATGACTAGATGATGTAGAATTATCGTAAGGACATGGTCAATTTTGGATGTCTACAACATGTATGCATCATAACATACTCACATCACCAAAAATGTGCCTAAGCCTTAATGTGAGATCATTATAGCTTAAAATGAATATTTGACCACTTTTTAGTTGCAGTCTTCATGCACATATGCCAAATGTAGAAAGTGGAATGAGTGTGAAAAGCACAAAAAACAAGTAATAAACAAAAAATCCAAGTGTAAGGACACACAAGGTGAGTGGATGAATAGGTAAGGAAGATCATAACATACATGGCATAAGCAAAAGGCCAAAGTATAAATGATATAAAGTACAAGGAAGAAGTGACATGAATAACACAATACATGTTCCAAGTCACTTGTGTCAACATGCACCACTAAAGGTGTCTTTACATCATCCACATGTAAACTATGAACATGGGAACATAAAGCCAATAAAGGAAATAAAAAATACAAAATATGACAAGTAACGAGAAGAATAAATAATGATATCTAAGAAACAAATTCATCTCATATTAGGCGGTTTCTCTTTTATGTCATGTGTAAACTCATATAGGCTGTGTTATAGTGAATAAGACTAATCTCTTGATACAAATGATTTGCTTTCATATTGTTCACCTCATCAAGTGATGAGTTGTGGGCTCACGAGTATGCTTGATGTTTATCTTTCCTTTGTCTATTAGTTCTTGAACTTTTATGCAATGCCTCTATCCTTATAATATCCATGTGTATGATGAATAGTAGGTTTAGCATATGTATAAGCCATGTGGATAGTAGGAGAACAAGGATTGAAAGATAAATCATGAGAAAAAATTGCTAAGTCCATACTATCTTCATGTGAATTAAGGATAAAAAATAATCAATATGAGACAAAATTATGAAGGAAGTGTAAAACAAACAAGATGCATCAAACCATTGCAAAAATTTATCACTTGAGAATAACCTAAAGTCACTAATGAGTAATATTTCATCATCTAAATGTTCATAATTATCATGTAGAAATGATTTCACATGCAAAGAAGCATGCACAAAACCATCATTATTATCATGTAACAACTCCACTAAGGCTCATAATATAATCATGTAATGTATGAAGAGGTAATAAAGCATGAATGGTGCCAACATGAGAGGCTAATGAAATGTCATCATAATGTATGGCATCATCATTGGAGGTATCACTATCATGAATATCAATAAGGTCCACATGAGGTGTAGAATAATGATCTCCATAAAACACTCCATCAAGTATAAAAGAAGGAAGCATAACATAAGAACATGGCTCTATGGACATAAAATCATCATGACATGTAGAAGGAATATCATCATAGGGTACATTTTAATTATTTTAGAATGGATAGGGGTACACATTCCTTACATACACATGACATTCATGCACCTTAATGTAGCATTAATAGCACTAGAAGATAAAGGTGCATCATGCATGTCCTTCAAAATAGATGTGTCATGAAGTGGATCATGTGAAGCAACTGTGCTTAAGGATAAAACATAATGAGAATTAAGAATGTTACTATCACTATCCATATAAGAGGTATGTAACATGTGAGGATCATGGATGATTATAGTAAGAGTATCCAATAAATAAGGAAAAGTGATAATCACATCTCTAAATGAAGAAAAGGTGCATAAATGGTGAAATACTACTTCCCTAGATAAAGTGATCCCATTTGTGTGATGGAATGTTATCTAGGACAAATGGATCATATGTGACAATTTGTAACTAAAGCATGGATAAAAGCTAAAGATAGAGAACCATGAGAGTCCATGATGTCATAATAGGGCTCTATCCAAGTGTACACAAATTAGGGTTTACAAAACTGTACAAAATAGGCTAACAACCCTAATAGAACAAACAAAAGATACGTAAATGAGGTATAATCTATTATATATCATAATATTAGTCCTAAATCAAAATTTAAATAGATGTAAATTGTAAACCCTAGGGCCAAATCAAGAGGGGTAAATGATAGGATAGGTAAATAAGCATAAAACCATAAAAGAATGATATATTAATGACATACATAGATAAAAAGGAAGATTGGATCTAAAAAAAGATGTAAAATTATATAAAGTGCATATCTAAAAACCCTAATGATGATAAGAAACCCTAGGAAGATGTCTAGGTTGTGTAGGACTAAATGAGTTCACCATAATATAAAGGAAAATAAATTTCTTTATGTGTGACATAGGCTAAACTAATAGAGACATACAAATAAGCTTAGATTAATAGATAGGATTTGTAAGTGATAGGTGGGGCTAATAATCAAACAATTTACAATGGTTAAATCAAGGAATATAAATAGAAATTATGGTACTTGTCTTAATAACTTAAGAATGTCCAAAGACTGATGTAGACATTAAATCTAATATGTCTCAAAATAAAAAATAGAAAATTATAGTCTAGAATTCACCTCCAAATTAGAATATTCTACTTTGTCTATGTAGGGATAAATTTGGGGGTCAAGGATGAATTTGTAATCACAAATTTTTCTTGTACCTATAAATTATACTATGAAATCTATAAACTTTCAGTCTTCACTTTGCTTGGTGTGTCTTTATATCTTCTACTTCTCTTGTGAACTGAGGGCTAGTGATATTTTAAAATACCTTGGTAGGCCTTCAAGTATGACACAAGGGGACATGTTCTTCTAGGCCAATGTAGAAATGTGTACACAAGATCAAAAATAAAACTCTTCAGACATGCATATGCTCCTAGAGGAATGATCATACAAAACTAGATTCCTTGTATTGCTCCAATTGATGTGTGAAATGAAAATGTATATTTTAAATATTAGATGATAAAATGAATGCATTGAATGACTTTAAATAAAAGGACATAACAACACATTACATATATTTGTGTTTAGTTAGCTCTAGGTTGGAAGGGTATACATGAGAGTTGACCAAATTTGAATTTGGGAAGGATGAGTTTGCAACTATGAAGATGCCCCCATGATCGCGTGACTTGTCATGGAACATGAAAGGGGCCAGATCAAGGTGGATAATGTGTGTATGCAAATATGTCCACATGCATAGGCATGATAAATAAATGGATAGGGCAAATGTATAGGGATGTGTAAACATACGGGTGTGGGCAAGTGGGAAGTGTATAGAATATATGAAAGGGACCCAACTTTGCATGCAAAATTATGCCATTTGTCAATATGTCTATGTATCAAGGAACTCTCTTAAAAACAAACACAAAATTAAATGGGAAATGGCATGGTTATGCAAATTTTATCATTACAAATATATCTAGATGATTATATATGTTTTCAAAAGTTTTAACTACGTATCTTAGGAAAAAATGTTTAGATGAAATTTATAGGAATGAATTTAAAATATTATGAATTTCTTAATTTATTTTAATAGGCTTTTGGATTAAGTCATGTTACACTACTTAATTTTAAAACTTGGAACATATTAATTGAGCTACAATATACTTACCCTTGAGACAGGTGCTAAGAAATTGAAAATTTAAGAATATATAAATTTACATTCTATAAATTTTTAATTATAAATGTGCTAATTGATATACTCATATAAAAGTAAAAACTTGAATCGAAAAGAGTATGTGTGTGTGTGTGTGTGTGTGTGTTGAGATGATGATGTGATGTACTATTAATTGATGCAAGCTCTATGACAATGTTTTTTGAAGTGATCTAAATGAGAATTTACAATGATAAAATAATGACTTAGAGTTGTCCTCAAATACAATATCTTAGATACTCAATTCAAAAGTGTTAGCCTTGGGAGTATAAAATTTAAAATTTGAAATGGTGGGATAGAAGTGTGGCATGGATTAGATCAAGGGACATATCTGCACTTGCAGTTGAGTCCTAGAAGGTGGGAATCCTAGGGATTTGGACCATTTTTATTCTATAGAAAGTATAATGATGTTCTAAGTAATTCACTATTTTAGGGTCAAATTATGTACAAAACAAGTCAAATTGAACATTACGACATTATATTTATGATAATGTTGAAAGTAAGTTTAAAATAAAGGAATAAAAGGATAAGGTATTAGATTTATCAATATGTTGATCTTGGGAGTGAGAAATTTGGAATCTGACATGGTGGGATAGGACTATGGTGTGAATCAATCTAGGGGATAAATCCACAATTATAGTCTAGTCTAAGAGAATAAGAATCCTAGGGATCTAGACTATAGAACAAGATTGGTCTAAATGATTAGAATTCTTAGCTTCTTGGACTAGACTTCAGTTGTGGATTTTCCCAATTTGATTTGTATTTTGTGCTTGTTTTTAGAGTGCCTTGATACATAGACATATTGAAAAATGATATAATTTTGTGCAAATCTATGTCCCTCACCCTATTCTATACCAACTTGTCCCTTTCACATATTTCTATACACTTACCACTTACCCCCATCCATATGTTTATATATTGCTATACATTTTCCCTTTTCATTTATTTATCACACCTATGCACACACATATTTCCATACAAATATTATCCACCTTGCTTTGCCCCATTTCATATTCTAGGACAAGTTCATGATCATATGGACGCCCTCAAGGTTGCAAACTCATCCTTTAGATATTTAAATTTTAAAATTCAAATATGGTCAACTTTTGCCTATACCCTTCTTATCGAGGGCTTCCTAAACACAAATTTGTATGATGTGTTGTTATGTCCTTATATTCAAAAGCATTCAATGCATTAATTTTATCATCCAATATTTGAAAGACATATTCACATATTATTCATATTTCACACTTCAATTGAAGCAATAAAAGGGATCTAGTTTGCATGAGCATCCCTTGGAGGATATACATGTCTAAAGAGTGTTGTTTCCAATATTGTGTACACATTTCCATAGGTTGACCTAGAAGAACATGCCCCATTATGGTATATTAGTCACCCTACCAAGGTATTCTTAAATACTACCAACACTCAAACATAAGAAGAATTAGAAGATAGCGAGACACATCAAGTGAAGTGAAGAACATAAGTTTATAGATTTCATAGTACAAGTTCACAAGTATATGATAGATTCATGACTGTAGATTTGTCTTTGCATAGACAAAGTAGATTTTTTTTTATGAATAAGTCCTATATTACTTTTTAAATATTAAAAATAAAATAGTACAATATTCAAAAAAAAAGAAGGGTGGTAGAGAGGCACACCCACAAAGTCTAAATAGGATAGGGTCCAAAACAAAGACAACAATTAAAAGGGCCAAGCCCAAACATAACTATGTAGCTAAATCAATGCCAGAAGAAGGAGGATCTTTATCATTTGGTTTCTAAACATCCATGGGGACTAAATCATCAAGAGGCTCCCAACCAGTGAGAGTACCCTCGTCTTCAGGAGTATCATCTAAGGGTTGCTGAGCATGCATAATAGAAATGGTCTGCTCTAGGTGAGGGAACTTACCAAAATTAGGCCAACCAAGAGCACCACACCCATGAGAAGAGACCAAAGATAGCATGGAAGGTTAAGTCCATCCATTATGGGTTGCATTATCTCTTGGACCTAAAGGTTGAGAGCCATAAGATTGGGAGCCTCAGTCTCTTTTGGAAAACTGATTGTAACCACGCTGATGCCCTCAAGAAGGAGAAAAGAGATTGGGTGAGACTTTGGCAATAGTGTAGGGAACATTCCCTCAATGATCCAAAAAATCCTGTAGATGAGCAATCTCAGGTGAAATTTTATGAGCTTGCACTTGAATCTGCATAATCACATTAGAGAAAATCATAGCTTTAGTAAACAAAGAGAAATGAACATCAACAAAGCATCTTGAAAAGAGAGCTAAATTTCTATCTTTCCAAATACCAAAGAGAATTTCCACCGTAAAATCATGCCAAATCTGGGTATACATAAATAGAAGACAAGGCTAGTCCCCAAGAAAATCATATGCCAAGAAAAAGGAGTAGGTTGAAAGGGCCTAAAGAAATCATGGATCCAATTCCAAGCTTCCTGAGCTTTGGTGCAAAACCAAAAAAGATTCTTGAGGTTCTAAATCTATCCACAAAATGGACAATGGGGATTAAGAATTCCCATATGATCTAAATGAGCACCAAAAGGCCTTGATAAAGAGTGCACTAGGTAAACTGAGCCAACTTACGCTCTATAATAGTTGAGGTGAGATACACTGGAATTGATGATGCCATGTACCAAGAGAGGACTGAAGATGCTAGAGATGGTTCAACTAGTCCACCATAGGAAGATGAGGTGAGAACCACAAATAGCCTTTATGGGGCCTATAATTCTAAAATGGTCTATATGGATACTATTTCCAATCCTTCCACCAAGGTTTAAAAGATCTAACCCCAATCTTGTGAATCATCTAGGGAGGAATGACATCAATGATTGACTGGAAAGTCTCCTAGTTCTAACTAAAAAGATTAAGTTTCATTTTAAACTCTGGCCAAGAAAGAAAATTCTTAGTGGCTCTATTTAATAAAATCTAGTAGCACCTAAATGCCATTTTTGAACAATTTAAAGGCATGAATCGATGGAACTTTAACCAGAGGAAGGTCTTAACAAGAGAGAACACAAGACCACCAAATAGACCGTTGATTGAAAGAGAGACCATTTTGGAAATCATTTCTTTCCCAAAAAGGTTTAATATCTTCTTAGGCTTTCCAAATGCTCTTTATGACGGATGTGCCCTGAATCTTGATAGGTTCCCTTATAAATAAGGAATCAAGTTTTTGATTAATGGTAAAATAGGTTTTGAATGGACCCCGAAACCCTATTACAAAATGTTGTTCAAAACAAATGACACAACCAACCAACAACTAACCATTTGCAACAACAAACCATCAACACAACAAAAAACTATTAAACTAAAACTTGCGACAGATAAAAAATAAATAGACACAACTACAACTACTTAAGAGTTCTTGCAGCTTCCATTTCTTGTTTCTTAAATTCTTCATTCACCTTGACAAAACCAAGAAGTTCATTTTTCTCATCTTCAAAGGGTTTCTTCTTGTTGGCTCTAGTGCGGGAACTTTGACTAGCCTGTTTAGTTTTTTTACCCTTCTCATTCCTTGTTTCATATCTTCCTCCCTTAAGTCTTTGATCTTCTTAGTTAGGATTTTAAGCCCAATGGCACTCTTCTTGATTATGCTATGACTAACTCTCAACATATGCTCTAGGTTATCTTTGACAAACTTGAACTCCTTTAAAACCACAATCCTGTCATCCACACTCTGCATCCACCCATCTATGTTGCCCATTTCCTCTTTTATGTTCTCTTGCATATTTAACATCTTCTTTTCCAAATCCATAACCTTGAGAATAGCCTCCCAATTCTGTAAAATGTTTACATCATCCTCGTCCTAAATCTGGTCTTGTTTCCCATAGATCTTATGGAGGATGGACAACTTGAGATTAATTCTGTTTATTTCTAGGTAAAACCATTTAGACATCACTTTGTGAGCCCTGATGTCTTCCATAACAATGCTCAAAGTATCGGCAATGTCATCTCTGTTAGTATTGTCCGCCACTTGATTTATGAAATCTTTGGGAATGGGCATCATAGGATCTGGGATACTGGGGAAAGGAACTTTGACCTTCGACTCCATCATACACTTACCCTTCCCTTTTTGTTTACCATCAGAGGTGAAATCATCAATCCCATATTTATTAATCTCCATCTCATCCTCCCTAGCCATATCATGGTCTTCAAAACTTATAGAATTACCCTTCTTTTTCTTCTACCCATTCTTCTTCTCCCTCTGCAAGGAGGCTTTAGTCTTCTTTTCATCCTCTTTATCACTGCCAGTTTCAAAACCCTCAGAACAGGAAGTGTTAAGTTTACTTTTCCCCTTCTTAGCATGAATTTTAGGGGTATCCACTTGAACTTTTCTCTTTCTCTTCATAGATTTTTTCGTTTCCTCATATTCAAGATACTCGGGGTCTGAAGAATGGACCAAAACATGAGTAAACTCCCCAAAATCCTCCCCGTGTTCCTCCTCTTCCTTTTCTTCTTCCTCCATGGATTTAGTAGCATCAGAATTAGAGTAATCAACCATCTTGGGTTTATTACCCTTCTTAATCTTGGCATTCCCAGAAATGCTCTTACTAGGCATGAGGGTTTTAATATGATTCACAATTAGAAGAATTAATCCTTCATGAATAACAGGGAACTTTGGAGATTTCCTATTATCATTTATATAGTTTTCCATAGACACCAACATATAGAACGAAAAGGAAACAAGTAATTTATGCTAAAAGTGATTCAAAAGAGTGGAAAGCTAATTGTAAAGAGCTTTGTATCTACCCTCCAACATCACATACCTCATAATCATCTCCGTAACTGCTGCCCAGAATGATTTGAGGGATGTGTGCTCATAGCCAGATTAAAGCTTTAGCATCCTCTCCCTTTCATTTTCCTTGAAGAAAATCTTCATGGCATCTTCACTAACTTTTCTATCCTTATACATTTTCCTTCCCTCCATGGGTAAGCCCATGACCCAAGCAATTAGATCTTTAGTGATACAAGTTTCCCTCCCAAACATGGTAACTTTTCTCTTTCTCCAACTCTGAGCAAAAGCTTTTCACAGCAGGGTCAATGCCCTTTCAGTCTTTCCATAAAAGTAACAAACCCCCCTTCACCCATTCTTTTCCAAACTTGGGGTTTATTGCAGACCTAGTAGCATTACCTAGCTCCACCATGTTATGATCACCACCCATCGTATTCTTCCACACTTCAATAGTTTGAATGAGGACTTGAACAGTATAATTCTTTAGAATAACACATTGAATCTTTCTTCGATGGAAGATACTAGAGAAAACACCCATAAAGTGTGTGATTGCTCCTCCTTCATAATTACCTCATCATGAGTTTGTCCTGTCATAATGTAAGCGATCATTGGATAGTAGGAATTTTGTATTTGATGGGATAGTTTCATAATCATCCCAAAGTTTAAACTTTTCATGAACTACTCCAAGATTAGCAAGCACATTGGTAGGTTTATTTCCTTCCCTAAACACATGCATAAAAACCACCTCATCAAAGGAGTTAGCAAGTGCTATGGAATATGTAACAAAGGAGTCTATGGTCCAACTAGGAATTTGAATCCCCTTTAAGCATTGGATGATATTAAGGGAATCACCCTCCACAACAACTCTTTTATACCCTTTATCATGAGCAACTTTAATGGTATTATAGGTAGCGACTACTTCAGCATAATGGTTCGTCTGCAGTCCCAAGTACACTGCCACCACAACAAGAAACAAACCTTTGTCATTCCTAAGCACTGCCCACATCCAGTAGGCCTTGAGTTACCTTTGGAAACCTCATCAAAATTAATCTTGATCCATCCCGTGGGTGGGAGTTTCCAAGAGATACCATTTCTTGATTTCTTCATGTGTTTGAAAGGAGTGGAAATTTCAAAGGGAATGTTTCAATCCTTCATTATTTGGAAGTCATTACAATAAAATGATAATTTGGGCTCCTTAGACACCTTCTCAGTAATCCCTATCAATAAGTTTTCTTTAGTAGAAGCAATGATTCTATCAACAACTCTATCAAAATTAATTTTATTGCCCCTAAAAATATAAGTATTCCTCTCCTTCCATAATCCCCATGCTATATGGGGAAGCATGAGGGTCCATAATAACTTCAAGGAAGGATTAGGAGAGGGAGAGGTCCATTGTTCCACAACTCTTTGATAGAATTCAAAAAGATCTAATTGACCTTTCATAACACAAACACCTTAAACCATGTAGCTCTAGCAAAAGGGTAACCTATTAGCAGGTGACAAGTATTCTCAACATCATTCTCACACAAGGCACATTTGTTTGGAAGAGAAAGCCCTCTTTTGCATAGGTTGTCAATAGTCACAATTTTATCTTGAGCAAGGATCTAGAAAAAATGTTAATTTTTGGGGTTAGCTTTGGCCACCACAATCTAGTCCAGGAAGGAGGATCCACATCCCCCTCCACAAGAAATTCATGCCTCGAAGAGACTAAGTAAGTTGCCAGAGAAGAATCCTTCCAAACCATCTCATAAACTCTATTAACCATGGAGATATGGAATCTAGAAAGAATGGATTGGAGTCTAGATGTGTCATTATGAGAAGGGTCATCACTAGCAATCATTTTCCACAATCCATTCTCCATATAGTTAGCCACCTTATTCTCATAAAGTTTGATGAACTTCTCCTTTAGAGGTCTAGCCCATTCACAAAAGGCTAGGGGTATCTAGGAGCCATTTATCATCCCAAAAGTTAATAGAAACACCATTACCAAGTTTCAACTTCACACCTTTGTTGATGATAAACCTACTATCTATAGTGTTTCTTCTAATACTATAACCAACAGGTAGGTCAAGATTGTCAAGATGGTCTTGCATATTCCTTTGAAGGGGAATATATTTGGTATTCAATATTTTAGTCCACTCATTATGCTCCTTCATAAGTTTCCAAGCAATTTTGGCCATCAAGGCTAAGTTGAAATCCCTAGTTCTTCTTATGCCAAGACTCCCCTTTCTCTTAGGTCTATAAATTCTATCCCAGGCCACTAAGGACATTCTTTTTCTCTCCTCCATACATGTCCAAAGAAACTTCTTTTGAATCTGTTCCATTCTATCAACAAACTTTCTCGACATATTGAAAAGAGGCTCATAGCATAGACATGTAAGTTTTGAAGTGTAGCTTTAATTAACTGGACTTTCTCTGCTTGACTAAGTAATGCCCTTTTCCAACTAGCTAGCTTGGTTTGAAATTTGTCCAATAAATCCATCCAAAAGGAATCCAGAATCTTATTCACAAAAAGTGGCATGCCAAGGTATTTTGAAGGAAAGTCACCCATATGGCGTTGTAGAATATGATCTATCTTGATCTATCTATGAATCAAAGTATTCAAAAAGAATATGGTACTCTTAGGAAGGCTAACTCTTTGACTAGAAGATTTTCATAGTTTTGTAGGATGAGTTTAAGAGTTCTAGCCTCTTTGATTAAAGCTTCCCCCAAAATGATAGTGTCATCAACAAATTGTTGATGGGAGCAAGGGGGACCTATAGAAGATGGATAAACACCTTTCAATCTACCATTTATCACTGCCTTGAGAATATTCCTCCCAAGAGCTCCAGCTATAATGATAAAAAGGAAAGGGGAAACAAGGTCCCCTTGTTTGATTCCCTTAGAACTTTTGAAGAAACACGAGGGGGAACCATTCACCAACACCGAGAACATAGGAGTATATATCATTTGAGAAATCAACTCTAGGAATCTATCAGAAAACTTGAACTTGACCAAAACTTTTCTTAAAAAATCCCATCTCACCCTATCATAAGCTTTCATAAGATCCAGTTTAAGGAGAAAACCCTCTTTTTTGTTAATGGACATCGAATGAATATTTTCATGAACAACAATGATGGAGTCAAGAATTTGTCTACCTAGCACAAACCCACTATGTTGTAAGGAAATCAACTTAGGAAGGACCATCTGAACTCTACTGGCTATTGCTTTTGAGATGATCTTATAGATTGAGTTGTAAAGGCTGATTGGTCTAAAATCAGCTCCCTATTTTTTTGGAATAAGAACCAAAAAGGTCAAGTTTAGTTCCTTCAAGAGTTTTCTACTACCAAAGAATTCTTTAGTGGCTACGATAACTTAAATAAGGAATTAAGTTAATGAACACACAAGAGGAAGAAAACATGCTCAATCACATAGAAGCAACAATACACATCTATAAATAAAGCACAACTTGAGACATACAATCATATCACAGTAGAAATGAGAAGCCTAAGAAATACTCCTTACATGTACAACCACTCTAATACTACACCTAATTTCTTAGGTATTCTGCATTCCTTTCAACATCCAACCTTTAACTTTTTAAATATGTTTATGGAATTTGACCCAGGAGTTAGACACTTCCACACCCTAGTATACCAAGTCACCAGTGTCATGATACCATTCATTCTAGATAGTAAAGTTGTGTTACAAGTATCGAGTTGCATGTTTGTAGGGGACACATGACTATGGCCATACCGAACACCTTTGTAATTGAAGGATAGCACCATGACAATACAAGCTACATAACCACACCAAAGAAGATAGAACCACACATGATAGTGTCGAGCTAACACTGACACTAAAAAATATTAATGTTGCTTTCAAATTCCTCCTCCTAACCAAAACTAGTTCAAAATAAAAAGTAGAATAACATTGATTGCCAAATTGACTAAAAACTTCTAAACCAACTTCTAAACCCTCTTCTCTTCTTTTTATTTTCATTTCTATGTTCAATCTCATCCTCCTCTTCTATATTCTTTGCTTTAAACTTTGAAATATATTTAAATACTTATCATATTTTAATTTAGATTTTAAATATGAAAAAAATTAGATTTTAAATATAAAAAAATTGTTTAACTAGAATAAATTAGTTTCTTTATTTAATCTATTTTTTATTTTATAGTTTGTAAGAAGGCCTCTTTTATTCTAATATCATCTTATCGATACAAAAATTATGATATATTAGATTATATTTTTTTAATGCATAAACTTTCTATAAATTAGATAACTAAACCTTCACAATCTCTTATAATCTTTAATTTTTTTAAATATTAAATTAAACCTCAAACATTATAGAGATTAAGAGAGATTAACATAGATAGTTATTTATAACATCAAGATATCAATGAAGTTTACGAATGGATTTTAGTCTCTATAAGAAAAAAAAAAAAAATATTTACCTCTAAATTTTGTGCGGGAAAACCATATTGTGGTCCTTTTTATTTTTTAGTCTTTTAGAATAGATATTTGTTTTATTAAAAGCAATACACAAAAGACAATTTCTCTTTAATTTTACTTGCTGCAAATTATATTTTATACATTTTCACCATAAAAACAATACAATACAATATTAAAACAAACTTATTTTCTATATTTTCTTGGAATATTTTAAATTGTGAATTTAATTCATATATTCTCTTTTTATAAATTTAAACAATTGTAAAAAAATCTTTTATAATTTTAAATACTTCAAAAAAAAATTTCTCTATATAATTGTAAAAAAAAATCTTTTATGAATTTAAATACTTAAAAAAAATAAAATTGAATTCAAAATGTTTGTTTTAAGTGGAGCTTAAAAGTGAGAAGTGTTGATTGGGTTTGTTCTCTATTGATTATACAATTCTATTTGTTTGGGGAGTTCTTGTGTTTTGCAGTCCTTGCACTGCTTGTTTTGCTTGTTGTTTCTTGGTTGTTTTGTGAAGCTTCATTCTTCTGTCTAGTTTAACTTTTGTAAAAGGGTTTGGGCCTTTCATAAACATTTTTTTAAAATATTATTTAAGTGGATTCTTTTGTTCTTTTAGAGATTCTATATTTTTTTTCTAAATTTTTATGGTTTATAAAGATTAGAGAAATTTGACTCTTTTCTTTAGAAAATGTTTGATCTTCAATAACGCCCAGCTAAAGAATTTGCTTCCACAATACCATACACTTGGAGAGTTGCTTCTTTTTTATTCACATCATTTCTTCCTCTTTTCATTCTACACTTACATACTTGTGCCGTAAACAACCTCCACCATAAATGTTATCACTTTTTATTGTAGATGAGGTATAAAATTGCTATTGACTGTTTGACCATTGAAATGTATAATGTTTAAATAGAGTGCCAACTTTTCACGCTAAATCCACTTACAATCCCTCTCCTATTCTTTATTTTTATTGTAAATTCCATTAACCAATAATATCAATTTTTTAATTTTTTTTGGTTTGAGTTGTAAAATTGCCACTGTTGACCACAAATATTATTTGTTACACCATTATTGGGCTTTAAAAACAATGAAGTCATCCCCCCAAAAAATCCTCATTCATTATTTGCCTATTTTCTGGTTTTTAAAAAACTCTGACAACTTTTTCAATTAAAAAAGAGTTATAAAATCACGTCACCTTTCAACTGCAAAACAAAAAAATGTCCAGACAAAAATATCGTTCTCAGTATGAGAAAAAAATATTCAATAATCATTAAGATATTAAATTTAATATTTTTTTTTCTGACAAGATGAACAGTTTCCCTCCATGGATGGAATATTCTCTGTTAGCAAACAAGCAAAGGCAATATGTTGAATAAATTTATTGTTTAATTATATAAATAATGTATTCAGAGAAAAAGCCAAGGCGTGAAGTTAGAAATTGGACTTAAGTGGCTTAGGGAATCCTTTACAGTGTCATTTTGTTGTCAAATGTTTTTGACAATAGGACAGATGTCGGTTTGTAATTTGCTTTGCCAATTGTCCTGACTCCTTATATATTAGTTTTCATTAAAGTTGGGAGATTTATTTAATTTAGATTCTTAAAGAGTTTTAAGGATTAGTATTTTATGGAAGCTACTCAAATTTGGCTTCTATCTAGAAGCTTAAAGATTTTAATTAACGTGTGAATCAATGAACTTGGACTCAATTTATATCTGAATGTATTATTTAAATAGTTATGTTGAGAGGTGTAATTAGTTGATAGGTTTTTAATATGTGAGTATTATAGTGCTCGGAATTGTCTCACGCTGGAAAGATTTTCTAAATTTATCGGTTGTTCCAATCAACATATTCCTTGAACCTCCTATGGGTGCAAGTGCTAGTTATAGTGGTAGTAAGGGGTGGAGCATAATGAAGTGAATGTGTAAGCAAAAACTAAAATACAATCAACATATATTTAAGAAAACTAAAACTATAAAATAATTAAGTAAATAAAATAGCTCTAAAGTAAATAAAAAGCTCTTAAGTAAAATAAAATAATTTGTAAAAGAAAAGAAAATAATCATTGTGGACTTTTTTTAGATAGATGTATTTAAGATATCTATATTAGTTTTACACTTCATTGATATTAAAAAGTAAATAGTTATCTTATTTTATTGGTTAAAATTTACTTTTAACTTTAACGTGATGATGTTTGAGAATAACCCTATGTGAACACTCCATAACTCTATAGATGTATTTAAGATATCTACACTAGTTTTACACTTCTTTATATTAAAAATTAAATAGTTGTCTTATTTTTATTGGTTAAAATTTACAATTTAAGATTTTGCATTCCTTTCAACATCCAACCTCTAACCTTTTAAATATGTTTATGGGGTTTGACCAAAGCACAAGAGGGAAGTTAGATACTTCCACATCCTAGTATAGTAAGTCATCAATGCCATGACACCATCCATTCTAGATAGTGAAGTTGTCTTATAAGTATGGAGTTGTATATTTGTAGAGGACACGACTATGACCATATCGAACACCTTTGTAATTGAAGGATAAGATTGACAATACAAACATAACAACACCAAAGAAGATAGGACCATGCATGATAGTATCCAACTAACACAAAGCTCAAGGACTGCCATTATAAAAAATAATGCCACTTTCAAATTTGTCCTCCTCACATAAATCCGTCCAAAATAAAAAGTAAAATAAAACTTCTAAACCCTCTTCTTTTCATTTTCATTTCTATGTTCAACCTCATCCTCCTCTTCTATATTCTTTGCTTTAAAATTTGAAATATATTTAAATACTTATTATGTTTTAATTTAGCTTTCAAATATAAAAAAAATGTTTAATTAAAAATAAATTAGTTTCTTTATTTAATTTATTTTTTTATTTTATAATTTGTATGAAGTCTCTTTTATCATAATATCATCTCATTAATATAAGAATCATGTTATATTAGACTATATTTTTTAATGCCACAAACCTTTTATAAATTACATAAATAAACCTTCACAATCTCTTATAGTCTTTAACTTTTTTAAATATTAAATTAAACCTCAAACATTAAATAGAGACAAAAAGTTCATAATAATAAGATATCAATGAAGTTTTAAGAACGGATTTTAGTCTCTTTAAGAAAAGAGAATATATATTTTCTTCAAAGTTTTATGTGGGAAAACCATGAGATTGTGGTCCTTTTTATTTCTTAGTCTTCTAGAATAGATAGTTGTTTTATTAAAATCAATACAAGAAAGATAATTTTCCCTTAATTTTACTTGCCAATAATTAAATAAATAAAATAATTAAAAATGACATCTTTCTACTTTTTTAAATAGATGTATTTAAAATATTTATACTAGTTTTATACTTCATTTATACTAAAAAGTAAATAGTTGTCTTATTTTTATTGGTTAAAATTTAATTTCATAATGTGAAATAATCTCATGAGATAATTGAACTTTATTATATGAAATAGTCTCATAAAATTCATGATATGAGAATTATTTTTTAAAATAATATTAAGTCTTACACAACATTTTTCTTCACATTGGAGCTAACATTGAAAGTAAAACTATTTGTCCTCCCCTTATGTGTTTTGAACTTAAATGATCATATCTTTCATAAATATTTTAAGTAATATATTGTTTTATAAGGGATTTTACTTTATAATTTCTTCTTTTACATTTAATTGATCACATAGTCTTATATACAATCAATTTGAGGGTAGGGAGGCATATTTCCTATTTTACATTAAGTGCAAACACACATTATGTAATAGTTAAAGTTTAACTTTTATGAGTCTTACATCTAGGTTAAAATAACTATATGGCATGGGTCGCAATGGTTAAAGTGATTTTATCGCGGGTCCTACACCAATCACATTGATTTGGATTATATCTTTCATGGGGTAAACTTGATAACAACTTTATGATTATTATATGTTTGTTTAACTTCTTTTCTAGGGTTTCATCGAAGCCAACTTAGTCACATCTCTATGACTCCTTTTGAGATTTGATAGATGAGATAGAATTCCCAAAAGTTATATAGATTATTTATGATGACATTTTTCTATGTACACCTATTTCTCCTTCAATGTGTTTTGTAGATCTAACAACATTGCTAGAATGAAGACACGCTAGACAACATCAAAGCAAATTCTTTTGTATCCTTTGAATTAGGTAAAATAATTACAAATTCTATTTTTGCTTTAGCATAAATGATTCACTTAAGCTCTCATGCATGCTAAAGCGGATGCAAAATGTAGAGATGAAAATTGCCTACTTAACACTTTTCCCTCTAGTTGAGTATCCATTCTTAGCCTCTTTGTTTAATAAACATTATGATAGCCCCCTTATCATCATTTAGTGCACAAACAACCCCTAATCTTGTAATTTATCCCAAACTTAGAACCTTTTCAAACCCAAACCCCTTAGCTCCACCTTAGTCCTTGTCATCTAACCACCTTGGAGGCTCACACATGTTGTAATGATTACAATATTCAAACTCTTGTTTTTCTCTTTCTAAGACCCATGTTTTCACTTCATTTTGTATTTCTATCCTTTGTTGCACCCAAGCAACTATAAATGGCCACAAAAGTATTTATTAAATACAAGCTAAATTGCATAAATATATATGATAGTAGAAGAATGCAAAAATAAGAGAAGCAACACATAGAGAGGACACAAAAAAAACATATATCTTTAGCAAAACATTTATTACTAGCCATTACTACATTTCTTTAGATGTATAAATTTACAATAGTTAAGGATTAAATTATTTCTTGAGTAGATTCAAGAGTGCGATTTTAGTTTTTTAGTTTTTAAAAATATTTTAATAAGTTTTATTTTTACTACAAGTAGGTTATTAATGTTAAACATAGTACAATAAATTTTATTTTAAAAATTGAAAAATGTGATAGCTTAAAGGAGAGAATCCTTGTTGAGATGGTTTTTTCTATTTTTAATAAATAGTCAAGACAAAATGTGTAGTGTCATTTTCAATACACAAATTTAAACATTTATTAAAAATTAATGTAATTGATTTTTTTAATTCATGCCCTAAAGTTTCAAGTTAAGAATATGGAAAAATTAAAGCAAAATAAAATTTACTATAAAATTTGGACTCCTGATGTAATTTTTTGAACTTAGCAATTAAGTTATAATGTCAATTTTATTAAAAAACTATATCCAAATTTTTTATATTAAAAAATGCTAACATAAACTACACTAAACATTCTACATTTCATTAATTTATGTCATTTCAAAAGTTGGATCCATGTAGTCCATTTCCTTTATAAAAGTGTGACACAAATCCATTCTTTTACCCATTAGTTTGTTTCAACAGTCATCTAAGTAATAATTTTGGATAAAATTTTGAAACTAGATTTTTATATGTTTTCTTATTTTATACTTTTTCTGTTCTTTGGAGGGGAATTTTCCCATAGGAATTTGGTCATATACTCCTGAAGGGTGGTAAAGCTACCTTTGAAGGCATGAAAACTAGTTAATGACCTAATCTTTATAATTCATGCCTAAAGCCTAAATTCTAAGGTGTAATAAAAAAGTTATGACCCTAACTTGACCAAATGATCTCTCACTTAACTTCAATTTTAAAAATGAATGATACAAAAATAATCACATTGATAGAGTGTTTAGACAAGGCAAAAGGCATCACAAGGTCTACAAAAGCATATATGAATCATCAAATAATCTATGACTTTCCTTTCTTGTATTGAAGGTATCTCAAGTAAGATTTCAAAAATTTTGGAGAAAAAGGCAACCAGACTTATGTTTATACAGCATTACAAAATTAAGAATATGATCCTTTCCATAAAGATTAAAGAGAACCACTTTTAAAATTAAGGGAAAAGACCCAATAGGTGAGATAGTTCCAAGGACTGAGATAGTATATGTGCATTTAAGGCCTAATATTTTTAAAAGTTTAGTACTAGTAGTTGTGACTTTAAGGTTGTTAGTGTTACTATAAGTACTAATAATTGAATAAAATGTGCCCTTTAGATTTAAAAAGCAACCAATCATGTGATGCCACATTAGCACACCAATAAAACATGACTTAATGCACACCTATTGGTCCATCCTTTTTTTGGGGAACTATTTGACACCTCAACAAAAAGCATGTTGTTGGGGCATCGTATTTGATGATGTGGCCCTAAAACCTTAGTTATAAGCAGGGGCATTGCCAAGTAAGCTACTGTAAAATTTTTGGAGTGATTCAAAATTGCCACATATGATTTTGAGAGACATGAAGTCAGGGTGCACCACTACTGGGTCCTCTCCCCTAAATGTCTACAAAATTGAATATTCATTTGAAACAAATCACTATATTAATACTAAGATTAAATAACATAGTGCCAACATTGCACATGAATAGAAACAAACTCCCTAAACATTCTTTCAACATAAAAATATCATATATGTTTAGAGGTTAGAGGACACTAAAATTCTAAAGTAGTGAAGGAAAAAAATTATTGTAAGAAAAGAAAAAAAAAAAAGGAAGAAAGAAAGAACCCAATGAAATCAAAAGCACCCACACAATCTCAATAGAGATGAAAGGTGGAGTTGGGAAACTATCATTAATGTGCTTGAGAGGTGGAGTTTAAGCCATGCTTGGGAACCTATTATTAATGTGCTAGAACTAAAAATGTACGTGCATTAATTAATTTCTTCTTTCACCCTTTTTGTATGTTACAATCTCTTGGTTTTTATTTTTTGCACTTGTTAATTCTACACTTGATCCTTAAACACCCCATTAGCCACCTCTTTCATTTTTCTCGCTTATTACTTTATGCTTTGAGAATGCATTTACCTTCTTTTTTAACCTTGTTTCTTTAGCCTAGCTTCTTTTATTTTATTAAAAAAAAATATTTAAAATTTTTAAAATTAATTTTATTTAAGATCTTTATTTTTTATTTTTATATGTAATTTAAAAATCTATTAATTTTAATTTTACTTTCATTTTCATGCTCTTCTAGTCCACCTTTCTCCTTAGCATCACATGTATTGTTTATTGAACTAGTTTAGAAATCCTTTCATCATTTGTTTCTCATTTTGATGATGGATCACAAAGTGCGATCCAAAATATTTTTCAAATGTAAAAGCATGATACATATTTTTTCCAAAAGCATTACAACTTAAGTTCCGACTTTAGAAAATGATAACGCTGAAGTAAATTAACTCAAATAGTCAATTTTAAATTTTGGTATTTCCCCTATACAATTTGCTCATTTCTTCTTCCAAGAAGAACATATCTCACCCTTATAAGGGACGACTCTGGAATTTTCCAAGAGAACCCTTCATATAATATTTTTAATAACTCTTTTTACATTTTGAATAGACAGAATAGGTAGACTGGAATGAATAAATATCCAACAAAGATTTTCCCCTTTATATATTCTCTTTCATAATATAATAATATATTTTATAAGAGACATGATGTTTCCAAAGTTCATATTAGTGAATGTGTATGATTTTGGATTTAATTATGTGAGAGTTTTGTACATCAACAATTTAGGGACTGTACTCTATGATCCATGATCAAGATGAAGAATAATGGAGTGTGATTCAAAACATTGATGCAAAATTCTCTCACATAATTAAATACAAAAGCATTTGCGTTCATATAATATTGTTTAGCAATTTTAGTTCTTACTAATTTTTATTTTAATACTATTCAATTTTCATCTATAACATATTAAATCAATACCTATTTTCTTGTCCAATTGCAATTTATATCACAGTTTCTATTAGTTTTGATGAAAAAGGAACCAATGTATTATATTGTTTATAAATAGAGAAATAACATACTAGGTTATGCACTAGCTATTAAACAAACAAAAAATTACTTTGTTACCTCCATTTTGCCAATGATAGAATATATATCATTTTGTCTTTATCATTGTGGCTATTATCATTTTGTCTTTATCATTGTGGCTATTACAAAGTTGCTTGCTTATTTTCAAAAATAAATGTGTACCCCATAATAAGGCACACGCACTAATAGAGGCAAGTAATAAGGTAAATCCATGCCCATGTTGGAAATGGGTAGGTGACAACTATACTAAGCGACAATGATGAAGTTGTGATGAAGCAACGTCAAATATTTTTAACCTAGTCAATAGATCAAACCTTACCTTGGAAATACATTTATACGTGAACGTACATGATTGTTTTGTATAACAAGTTTGATCTTCTTTCTTAATTTCTATCTATAACTTCCTTTATGTGAATAGAATAGTTGTTTTAGTGCAAAATTAAGATTTTTGAACAAATCTTAATGCATGAACCATTAAGCTAAAAAAATATTATATAAACTACTTATTTTTATTTGTGTCATAATTTCTTTGCAATAATCAATATGAACTCTTAAGTTCAATGATTATGAGATTAGCTATATTTTCTACTTCAAACGTATCACCTCTTGTGATATGAGGTCCAAGGAGACCTAATTGACAACACACTAAAACATGTTCCAATTTGTTATGTATAGAACAATTGGGAAGTGATTTAGTGAATAACCACAAAAATCCAAGCACTGATACAAAGAGAACTCAAATACAATAGAACAACATGCTAGAATTATAGTGCAAGATTGTATGCAATTTTTTGTATAATTATCTAAAAGATCAAATGTACCTCAAACCTATGTATATGCCTTGTGCTACTTTACTGTTACATCCCCTTTTTGGATTCAATATTACTATTTATTTTTTTTCTTAAATAGTACAGTTATGTGGATATGTTTTTAACATCATAGGAATTGATGATGTAAATAGAGAAAGTTAATTTTATGAAATTATGGAATCTATTTGATTATGATCAATATGATGTTATGAATTGGAATGTCTTTTTGATATGAAAATGAAATGATTTAATATAAATGTGCTTTGATCAGAATATTGGTGCTTTGACCACAAAATTGTATGTGAGATTGTCAATGCAGGAATAGATGGAATATGTTCACCAAGAAGAAAGAAGAGAAAGTATCTTTGAGAAAGAGAGAATAGACTCTGGAATAACCATCGGTGCTTTCCACTGAAAATGCATATCAGGTACATAAACCTTGATGCCTTGAATTAAGCCTTGAATACGAGCTAAGTCAATTTTAGTCGAGATATTGATGTCTGAAGAATAAGTCTTTCTCCTTTTGTAAGTCATCATTTAGAGTATGGGAAATTGACATCAGTGTCGTAATACTTTGAGTCGTGTCGTCAAATATGAACGACTGATATATTGTTTATATGTAAATATATGTTAATGCTTATGGTCGAATTGTAAGTCATGTCTTGTTATCTATTCGGTGCAAAAGTCAAAATTGTGCGTAAGTCGATCTCAAGTCTTGTTCTGTGTTTGCACCCAATTCGTCATTATCATCATAAAGCGCTTTGAGCATATGTCGTAAACTCCTCTTTGCGAAATTCAACGAATGTTGAATTGATCTAGAGACCATGGTGTGTAATAACTTTGGTCGTTTTATAAAGGAATATACTAAATTATATAAGTTATATTTAAGTAGTCGTTGAGTTGCTTCTTTATTCTTTTACGATGTTAGTAATCGAGCAATAGTTGGAGTTCATTCAAGTCTTTATTTATGATGTCTTCCATTTCGAATAAGTCTTTTTGCCTTCTAGCTTAAGACCTCAAGTTAGTCATCGGTCTAACCTTTATTATTTTGTTGGCATTTGTTTATTCTGATAACAGTTATGAGTAGTGGGGTGAATTGTTATTTCTGGTAGCCGCCACCTCGCCAAGTTTGGAACTCCATTATGGAGAATAACCATAGACTGAGTGGAGGCGAAACCATATTTCAAGTAGTGGTCGTATTAGGAGGAAGATGTTTTGCATGTGGGCGGAATCCTTTTGTTTAGGCATGGTTTTTGTGAGTGGGAGTTGGGTTACACCTTCGCAGTGAGCGGGGATAAAGAGAGTTTTGAGTCAGTTTTGAAGATAGAGAATTCAAAGGAGAAGAAAAATGAGACTGAGGAAGGAGTTTCAGAGGGAAATGGTTGGGAGAATAGCCAGTGTCGAGGACCAGTTGGTAAACGAATTCTTGAGACCATATTCAGGTTCTCTTCCTCTCTTCACTACGCAGTCATAGATTTACTGTTGTGCTGTTTTAAGTTATGTCTTTCTTGCATCTTGAAGAACTTAGTTTACTTTAAGGCACATGATGTTAATAATTGTCAATCGTAGCCTGTGTAAGTTATTATCAATAAAATGAAAGCATTGTATTTATCTGCTACACTACACTATGCCGCACCAAAAGTGCAAAAACCACAGTTTATAGTATGTTTGATGTAGGTCGAGAATGAATGTGAAGCCTATGGTTTTGCTTTAGAAGGTTTGTAGTTAACGTAGGGTGCAAATCTGAGTAGGAGTTGGATTCAAAACATCTCACAGTCCATACAGGCCATAATGGCAAAACACATGTCGACAGAGAATAAGATCTTTTTTGACAGTTGAATACAAAACCTTGGCTTTAAAAGTCAGTCAGTAATAGAGTGAAAGGCTTGTTTGTGTCAACCATCGACAAAAGATTGTTATTAGTGAGAGGTGTAAGATGAAACATGCAAGTTGATACAATCATCCTCTTTTTCAGAGTTAAAACTAGTCGGATTGACCATGGCAAAGTTGTTAACTAGCTATGAACAATAACAAGATTTAGATTATATGCTTTGAAGGTAATACATGTGCTATTGAAGTATTTTAACTATTGTTTTTCCAAGAAAAGACCTTATTGTTAATCCAATTATTAATATGAAGTCTTTACAAACAAGTAATGAGTCTTTTGTCAAGTCTCAAGTTTAGACTTACATGCAATCTAACTTGTTAGAAGAAACGTTATGTCAAGGCTTTCCAATGAATAGTTTGACAAGATTATGCTATGTCGAAGATTTTGACACGTCGAAGTAGTACATTGTGAGTGTTAAATTTTAACGTAGGGTTTTTGAACATTGTATTCTTGAATTGTCTTTTAGAGAAGCCTTTCCAAATTGACAAAGATAAAGTTATGTCGAAGAATCGATAGTCGAAGAAGATTCCTTAGAATATTTAATTTTAAACTTAGGGACTTCAAATATTTTTATTCTATAAATTGGTTTATAGTAGTCTCTTTTCGAAAATAACAAAGTTGGGTTTAGTGTCTACTCAAGAGTTGATAATTTAAACAATGGACTAAACTTAGAGATCGTGTAACAATGCAAAATGTTATCCAAATAATCAATGTGCTAGGAAACCATTATTATATCGTGAAGACGGAGAGGTTTCCATGAGTTTAGAGAAAGAGTAAATCTCAATGCCATGCGTTAATGCATGATGAAATTCAAACACCTTGAGGTCATCGAGGTTGTTATATAGAACTTATAAATAGGAAACTGTAGGATTGCGATTAATTTGAGTCGAGTGGGGTGGGTGAACTTAATTCATGCATTGATACAACACTAATTAAATTCAAATCCTTTGGCCAAGGTAATGCATGATCCTCAAGTGCATTGAATGTTCACTATGACTGGATGGCGTAGCTTGTGGAGAGGTCATGCATGACTAGAGGGTATCTAGTGGATTGCATGATAACAAGTCACGTAGGTCACAACACTAGAGCTCAGATGGCAAGCACCATTGGCTATCCTAAGTCTATCCTCTTGAGTAGGGTAGGGCCACTTCCAGTTAGGAAGGAGTGCGAGAGACCGACGGTCTGTGGTTGGAGGTTAAGCTCCTTGAAGATACTTTCTCTTCTTAATTCATGAGGAATGCTAAGACTTGAATTTGGATGGTCGACAATCAAGATGCAGTGACAATGGTAATTCCCTATTTTGGAATTGTACTAAGTAACTTTTGACATCAAATTGTATATTGTTGTAGATGATTATATCTTTTTGTATGAACTATAATTTCATGATTATTGTTAATTCGATGGATGAATTACTTGTTTATAGTAATTACTTTTCTGTTTTAAATTTTCAAAAATAAAAAAAAATTACCTTTGGTTAAAACTTAGTTTTTAGAGTAAATTCAGAACTGGGTGTTACATATGGTATCAGAGCTAACCAAGTTCAACACTAGGGCTGATGAGTCCACTAACCTGATTAGGAATCAACATTATGTGGGTAGCTAATGATTTGATTTACTGTGCTAGGATGGTATGTATCAAGAAAACCATAAGGAAGTCCTTTGCTGGTAAGGAACGTTATCTGCAAGCTAAGTAGAAACAACTTGCAATGGTCAAGATAATTGAGAAAATGAATGATGAAAATGATATTTGGCTAGATGATATGGAAACTTTTGCCAATGCTTTGTCACAACTTAAACGAATGAAAAAATAACTCCTAGAGACAGCTAGGATGATAGCTCGAATCATGGTCAATTGTTGCCTTATTAGTATACCTATTAGTGTACCTATGAGTGTACCTATGAGTGTACCTATTAGTGTACCAATGATCACTAGGGATCCCCGTATAGCACCTAGAGTTGAAATCATTGTACTATCATCTGATAGCAAGTTTGAGGGTTATACACCTTGTGATTATGTGTTGGATAATGAATCTGAAGGTTACACCCCACTTCTAAATACTGAGTGAAACATGAGATATGTCTATCTTTAAAGAATGTATATACAATTTTGCAAAGTATAATAAAGACAAAATTTTGGTTTGAGAATAATTATGGTTATGAGCAATTGTTATGTTTTGATAATATACAAAATGATAAATCATAGAACTAATTAGTATTTGCTTAATCAGGTGAGAAAACAAACAATCATGGATCAATCAGAGTTTAATGAGGGGGAAGATCGGGAAGGTCACAACTCTTAGGAAAACTCCACTGATAAATTGGATAGAATTCTTAATATGCTTGCTGAAAATAAGGAAAGGTTGGGCAAATTGGAAAAGAAAGTGAATGAAACCGGCAATACGGAGGGTGAAAATGAGAATTCTAATAATGCAAGCAAAAGTAAACAACAGGATCATGGCACGCCAAGTGAAAACCAAGATGATAGTGAAGCTCAAAGGGAGACCAAAGACAAACTTGCATTGGAACTATCTAAGGATATGAAAAAGATTATCCCTCCCAAATTTGATGGAACAAAAACCGGTGATGCAGTAGAAGCATGGTTAACAGAAATGGAGAAATAATTTGAAATCAGAAATTACTCTGAGATTACAAAGGCAGTGTGGGGAGCATATCAGTTATTTGGGGAAGCATCCACTTGGTGGATGAACAAGAAAATGGAACTGGAATTAAGTCCCTTGAAGGTGACATGGAATGAGTTTGTGGAACTTTTTCGTAAGAGGTGGTTACCACAGCTATATTTTGATCAAAAGTTAACAGATTTCCAAAACCTCAGGCAAGGTGATCTGTCTGTGGTTGAATATGTAGAAAAATTTACTAGATTGTTGAATTATGTTCCTCAATACCAAAAGGATGAAAGATTTCAGATAAGAAAATTTATCATGGGACTCAATCCTTAGATTGGCGGTGAGGTGGAGGTGCATGGTCCAAACACAATGGACCAGGTGTATGAGAAAGCAATTAAACATGAACAAAAGATCAAATCTATTTTTGCTTACCATGAAAAGAAACGTAAGAGATTTGATAAGAACTACAATGATCAGACGTATAAAAGGAAGAATGAAAAAGGATATGGAAACAAGAGGTTTGATAAAGGAAATCAGAAAAACAAAGGGGGATTTGGTAATGAACGTAGAAATGAAGACTATAAGAAAAATGACAATTTTAAGAAGAATGATGATGCTATGAGTAGACCATCTGAGAAGAGAGGACCAATTGGAGGGTGTTTTTCTTGTGGTGGAGATCATTATGCTAACCATTGTCCTAATAAAAAGCAGAATGGGCAGCCTAGGAATACAGTACTTCCTTCGCAGCAAGAAGCGTTTCAACAAAGGATTCATGCCACCCTTGACAATCGACAAGCTGAGTATCAGATCACTCCCATTGAGATGACAGGTACATTATTTGGAGTTCCTGTTTCTATTCTGTTTGATACTGGTGCAATAGAAAATTTTGTGTCATCTAGAGTCTTAAGTAAATTTCCTAGAAGAGATGGGTTTATGTCAAAACCGTGGATAGTTGAGTATGCAAATCACTCAAAGGCTCAGGTAGAGCAATGTTTGTTCAAAGCTCAGATTGATATTTCAAACTTCTCCACTGAGGTAAATTTATACGTAGCACCTTTAGGGTCCTACGATGTCATCTTAGGAATGAATTGGTTGTGGAGACATAGGGCCAAGGTAGATTATTTTCATAAAACAATTGAGTGTCTGGATGATAAAGGAAATATAGTAAATTTTTAAGGTATTCAAAGGGAAATAAGAATCAGATCTATTTATTCAAAATAATTAAAGCAGGTTAGGCGTAAGGGATGTCAACTTTTTGCAGTCAAAATGGATCTAGTAGAGGAATCCTTAGAGAAGCAAACATTTGAGGAAAAATATCCATATCTTTGCAATTTCAGTGATGTATTTCCTAAGGAACTGCCAAGCTTGCCTCCAAAGAGAACCTTTGATTTTGCCATAGATATTAAACCAGGATCTGAGCTAGTATCTAAAGCTCCATATCGAATGACCACCACTGAACTTATGGAATTGAAGGCTCAATTGCAGGAGCTACTGTCTAAAGATCTAATTAGGCCAAGTGTATCACCATGGGGAGCCCTGATTATTTTCATCAAGAAGGACAGAACCCTTAGACTGTGTATAGATTATCAGATGCTAAATAAGGCAAAAATAAAGAATAAGTATCCACTGCCACATATTGATGATTTATTTGACCAAATGCGTGGTGCATCAATCTTTTTTAAGATAGATTTGAGATCTGGATACCATCAGTTAAGATTGAAAGATGAAGATATTCACAAGACTGCATTTAGAACAAGATATGGTCATTATGAGCTTACTGTGTTGCCATTTGGATTAACCAATGCACCTGCCGCCTTCATGAATCTCATGAATAGTATTTTTAGAGATTGCCTTGATAAATTTGTCCTAGTTTTCATAGATGATATTCTGATATATTCCAAAAATGAGGAGCATAGACAACATCTTCAAATTGTTTTGCAATGATTAAGAGAACACAAATTGTATGTGAAACTCTTGAAATGCACTTTCTTTCAAAAAGAAGTGCAGTATTTGGGACATATAATATCAGCTGAAGGGATATTAGTTGACCTAGCCAAAATTAAGGCTATTATGGAATGGCTTGTACCTTCCACTGTTTCAGAGGTATGAAGTTTTATGGGATTGGCCTGACATTACAGAAAATTTGTTTTGAATTTTTCAAGTATTGCTAGTCCAATTACTTCCTTGCAGAGAAAAGGAAAATGGTTTGTTTGGACTGAAGAATGTCAAAAGGCATTTGATTTGTTAAAAGAAAAGTTAACAACAACACCAATCTTGAAAGTTCCTGATCCTGAAGAACATTTTGAGGTTATTATCGATGCCTCGGGAGAAGGGTTAGGAGGTGTGCTTATGCAAGATGGACGTGTAATAGCCTATGAATCAAGAAAGTTGAAAAACTATGAGCAGAATTACACTCCTCATGACTTAGAACTGGTAGCAGTGATTCACGCCCTTCAGATGTGGTGACATTATTTGTTGGGAAAGACTTTTATACTAAAATCAGATCATCAAGGTCTTCGTTACATATTTATACAACCTCATCTCAATGCAAGACAAAGGAGATGGTTAGAATTAATATCAGATTATGACTTTGAGATTTCTTATATCAAAGGTAAAGAAAATCGAGTAGCTGATGCTTTAAGCAGAAGAAGATACACAGCTTCTATAATCTCTATTCATGCTACTTTTAAAGATTTAGTAGTGCAAAGTTTATCTAGAGATGAATATTATGAGCAAGTGAAACAAGCTCTACAATTAAACCCTAAGGATCCAAGATATGATGGATTCTGTTTTGAGCTAGATGGATTGATGAGATTTAAGTGAAGAATCTACGTTCCTAATTCCGTAGAACTTAGAAACCTTGTTTGGAAGGAAGTTCATTGTGCATCTTATTCCAGACACCCAGGGGTAAGAAAATTTTTAGCTGATGTCAAGCCGCTATATTTCTGGAAAGGAATGAAAAGCAACGCTGCAAGGTTTGTAGCAAGTTGTTTGGAGTGTTAGAGAGTGAAGGAAAAACACCAACATCTTGCAGGATTGTTATACCCGCATGATATTCCAGAATGGAAATGGCAAGTTGTTAGTATGGATTTTGTTCAGGGGTTACCAATGTCTAAGAATAGGCATGATGCAATATTAGTTGTTGTAGATAAACTAACCAAGGTAGCACATTTTATACCAGTAAATTTGATAGATGAAGCTCATATTTTGGCTCAAAAATTTGTGCAAGAAATATTCAGATTGCATGGGGTACCTAAAAAGATTATATCTGATAGAGATGCTCGGATAACCTCTCGGTTTTGGCAAACTTTATTTTCTGCATTAGGAACTAAACTCAATGTGAGCACCGCTTATCATCTTGAAACCGATGGACAAACAGAAAGGGTCAATCAGGTCTTAGAAGATCTTTTAAGAATGTATTGCATGGATCAACAATACAGATGGGAGGAATATTTACCCCTTGTTGAATTTGCCTATAACAATTCCTATCATTCTACCATTAAGATGGCACCATTTGAAGCATTATATTGAAGGAAATACAAAACTCCTATAAGCTGGGATAAGTTGGAAGATAGGATAAGCATTGGACCTAAAATGCTTGCGGAGATGGAAGAAAAAGTGAAAATGATTAGGAAGAGGTTGGCACAATCCAACGATAGGCAAAAAAGTTATGCAGATCGCAAACGGGTGCCTAGACATTTCTCTGTTGGTGAGAATGTTCTTTTGCGAGTGAAACCCCATAAAAGCTCAATCAAATTTGGTAAATCATCAAAGTTGGCTCCTTGATATGTAAGACCTTTTGAAGTTCTTGAGATTATCAATCTAGTGGCCTACAAAGTTGCTCTACCTCTAGTCTTGTCCAAAATGCATAATGTTTTTCATGTTTTATACCTAAAGAAATATTTTGTAGGTAATGACCACATTCTTAAATGGAATTCTTTACAGAGACAAGACCCAGGAGTGGTTGTGATTGAGCCACTCAAAGTGCTTGAAATGTGTAAACTTCGTTTACGTAATCGAGAGGTTTTGCAATGCAAAATTCAGTGGGACCAATATGGTGAGGATAGTGCCACTTGGGAAGACTATAAAGACATCTACCAAAGATTTCCTTATCTTTTCAAAAACATTAATGTTAAACTATAAAAGCTTGTTTTATGATAAAAATTTTTCTTGGTAAACTCAATCATCGGGGACGATGATTCTATAGGGGAAAGATATGTTACATCCCCTTTTTGGATTCAATATTACTATTTTTTTTTAAATAGTACAGTTATGTGGGTATGTTTTTAACATCATAGGAATTGATGATGTAAATAGAGAAAGTTAATTTTATGAAATTATGGAATCTATTTGATTATGATCAATATGATGTTATGAATTGGAATGTCTTTTCAATATGAAAATGAAATGATTTGATATAAATGTGCTTTGATCAGAATATTGGTGCTTTGACCACAAAATTGTATGTGAGATTGTCAATGCAGGAATAGATGGAATATGTTTGCCAGGAAGAAAGAAGAAGAGAAAGTATCTTTGAGAAAGAGAGAATAGACTCTAGAATAACCATGGGTGCTTGCCACTAAAAATGCATATCAGGTAGATAAACCTTGATGCCTTGAATTAAGCCTTGAATACGGGCTAAGTCAATTTTAGTCGAGATATTGACGTCTGAAGAATAGGTCCTTCTCCTTTCGTAAGTCATCGTTTAGAGTATGGGAAATCGACATCAGTGTTGTAATACTCTAAGTCATGTCATCAAATATGAACGACTGATATATTTTTTATATGTAAATATATGTTAATGCTTATGGTGGAATTGTAAGTCATGACTTGTTATCTGTTCGGCGCAAAAGTCAAAATTGTGTGTAAGTTGATCTCAAGTCTTGTTCTGCGTTTGCGCCCAATTCATTGTTATCATCGTAAAGCGCTTCGAGCGTATGTTGTAAACTCCTCTTTGTGAAATTCAACAGATGTTGAATTGATCTAGAGACCATGGTGTGTAATAACTTTAGTCGTTTTATAAAGGAATATACTAAATTATATAAGTTATATTTAAGTAGTCGTTGAGTTGCTTCTTTATTCTTTTATGATGTTAGTAATCGAGCAATAGTTGGAGTTCATTCAAGTCTTTATTTATGATGTCTTCCATTTCAAATAAGTCTTTTTGCCTTCTAGCTTAAGACCTCAAGTTAGTCATCGGTCTAACCTTTATTATTTTGTTGGCATTTGTTTATTGTGATAACGGTTATGAGTAGTGGGGAGAATTGTTATTTCTGGTAGCTGCCACCTCGCCAAGTTTGGAACTCCATTATGGAGAATAACTGCAGATTGAGTGGAGGTGAAACCGTATTTTAAGTAGTGGTCGTATTAGGAGGAGGATGTTATGCATGTGGGCGGAATCCTTTTGTTTAGGCATAGTTTTTGTGAGTGGGAGTTGGTTACACCTTCGTAGTGAACGGGGATAAAGAGAGTTTTGAGTCAGTTTTGAAGATAGAGAATTCGGAGGAGAAGAAAAATGAGACTAAGGAAGGAGCTTCGAAGGGAAATAGCTGGGAGAATAGCCAGTGCCGAGGACCAGTTGGTAAACAAATTCTTGAGACCATATTTAGGTTCTCTTCCTCTCTTCACTACGCAGTCATAGATTTACTATTGTGCTATTTTAAGTTATGTCTTTCTTGCATCTCGAAGAACTTAGTTTGCTTTAAGGCACATGATGTTAATAATTGTCAGCCGTAGCCTGTGTAAGTTACTATCAATAAAACGAAAGAATTGTATTTATCTACTACATTGCACTATGCCACACCAAAAGTGCAAAAACCACAGTTTATAGTATGTTTGACGTAGGTCGAGAATGAATGTGAAGCCTATGGTTTTGCTTTAGAAGGTTTATAGTTAACGTAGGGTGTAAATCTGAGTAGGAGTTGGATTCAAAATATCTCATAGTCCATACAGGCCGTAATGGCGAAACACATGTCGACAAAGAATAAGATATTTTTTGACAGTCGAATACAAAACCTTGGCTTTAAAAGTCAGTCAGTAATAGAGTGAAAGGCTTGTTTGTGTCAACCATCAACATAGGATTGTTATTAGTGAGAGGTGTAAGATGAAACATGCAAGTCAATACAATCATCCTCTTTTTCAGAGTTAAAACTAGTTGGATTGATCGTGGCAAAGTTGTTAACTAGCTGTGAACAATAACAAGATTTAGATTATATGCTTTGAAGGTAATACATGTGCTATTGAAGTATTTTAACTATTGTTTTTCCAAGAAAAGACCTTATTGTTAATCCAATTATTAATATGAAGTCTTCACAAACAAGTAATGAGTCTTTTGTCAAGTCTCAAGTTTAGACTTACATGCAATCTAACTTGTTAGAAGAAATGTTATGTCAAGGCTTTCCAATGAATAGTTTGACAAGATTATGCTATGTCAAAGATTTCAACACGTCGAAGGAGTACATTGTGAGTGTTAAATTTTAACGTAGGGTTTTCAAACATTGTATTCTTGAATTGGCTTTTAGAGAAGCCCTTCCAAATCGACAAAGATAAAGTTATGTCGAAGAATCGACAGTCGAAGAAGATTCCTTAGAATGTATAATTTTAAACTTAGGGACTTCGAATATTTTTGTTCTATAAATTGGTTTATAGTAATCTCTTTCCGAAAATAACAATGTTGGGTTTAGTGTCTACTCAAGAGTTGATAATTTAAACAATGGACTAAACTTAGAGATCGTGTAACAATGCAAAACGTTATCCTAATAATCAATGTGCTAGGAAATGATTCTTATATCGTGAAGACGAAGAGGTTTCCATGAGTTTAGAGAAAGAGTAAATCTCAATGCCATGCATTAATGCATGATGAAATTCAAACACCTTGAGGTCATCGAGGTTGTTATATAGAACTTATAAATAGGAAACTGTAGGATTGCAATTAATTCGAGTTGAGTGGGGTGGGTGAACTTAATTCATGCGTTGATACAACGCTAATTAAATTCAAATCCTTTGGCCAAGGTAATGCATGATCCTCAAGTGCATTGAATGTTCACTATGACTGGATGGTGTAGCTTGTGGAGAGGTCATGCATGACTAGAGGGTATCTAGGGGATTGCATGATAACAAGTCACGTAGGTCACAACACTAGAGCTTAGATGGCAAGCACCATTGGTTATCCTAAGTCTATCCTCTTGAGTAGGGTAGGGCCACTTCCATTTAGGAAGGAGTGCGAGAGACCGACGGTCTGTGGTTGGAGGTTAAGCTCCTTGAAGATACTTTTTCTTCTTAATTCATGAGGAATGCCGAGACTTGAATTTGGATGGTCGACAATCAAGATGCAGTGACAATGGTAAGTCCCCATTTTGGAATTGTACTAAGTAACTTTTGACATCAAATTGTATAATGTTGTAGATGATTATATCTTTTTGTATGAGCTATAATTTAATGATTATTGTTAAGTCGATGGATGAATTACTTGTTTATAGTAATTACTTTTCTGTTTTAAATTTTCAAAAAAAAAAATATTACCTTTGGTTAAAACTTAGTTTTTAGAGTAAATTCAGAACTGGGTGTTACATTTACCTAATGTCATTTGAAGAATAATTACGTTACATTAGTTTAATAGAGAGATATGAAGAGATGGCTTGGTAGCTTGCTTCCTTCATCCTTCGTTCCATCCTTCGTTTCCACGTTTGGTTGTTACTGTCCTAACCGGGTGGCTTGCATGTTAACTTGTTGATCCTAAAGTTTCCAATGGTTGTTGTTACCCCCCCGTGCATGCAGAGGGTGCCCCCGTAGGGAACTTGTTTGGTGGTTTGGCTGAGTACATGGAATGAAACTCCTTCCTTCTATTGGTTTATATTATCTATTTTTCCTTTACCTACATGTGTTGTAGAACAATTGTGCTAAATATGGACCACATTGTGAGAGTTGTGTGTTGTAAAATGTCAAGAGTTATGACTTTGTGGTCTGACTACATGTTCTTGGGATGATATATAAGATAATTTTGAAGACACACCACTACATATCAACAAGATTCCATTGGATGTGATCATTATTTTTCTTTTCATCTTCATATTTTTCCAACACTTATGTCAACTAATGGAAACTTGATGGAAATTTAACTAAATTTGTAATGGAATGTCTATTGGAATCTCCATTAAACATTTCATTGAATATAATAACAAAAATTAAAAAGAAAATGGGAAAGAATAGATAAACTTAGCCCCAGTTCATCCCACATGTTTATTCATTCCTCATCTCTATTTGCAAGCACCAAAGAGGAGGATCACCTACACTTGTATGTGAGATAATTTAATCTATTAAACCCTAATAATTCATTTGTCTTAGATAATTTAATCTATTAAACCCTAATAATTCATTTGTTTTCATCCACCAAGTTTTGAATGAACTTGTGATTTTATTTTATTCATAGTCATTAACATTATATTTGAAAAACCTTCTGGTTACTTAATTTTTCTGCATTATCATCATTGTAAGAGAATTCATATTCATGATAGTAAAAAGTATTTGTTTTCTTTTTTATAAATATGTTTTTGATAAAGTAAGCGGCAAAAAAGGGTGTCAATCCCATTATACATCAACCAAAAAGGTGCACCAAAGAACCATCAAAGTTCCATTAAAGAGAAATAGACCTAACCAAAAAGAAATAGCCAAAAAAAACCCCAGACAAGGACACAGAGGACTGACAATAGACCAATAAAAGACCAACAACCAAAAGCACAGAAAAAGCCCCCAATGGCTAATTGAACAATTGGTCCCAATCTTCAGCCAAGAATTGGTAGAGATCTTGGTACTCCTTGAGTTCTTTATCTTTCATACCCTGGCTGGTAAGCTCGACATCTTGGATGACCACAAGAGTGGTGGCCAATCAGTGCACGAATTTCACAGAGAATTTGGCCAAAATCTTGAACTTCCTCTCTAGTTCGATGAGTCTAACAGAGAGGACTTCTATGTCCTTGTCTTTGATGGTTTTCTTACCACCCATTTTCTTCTTGCTAGCTTCCTTCACCACTTTATCCAAGCTCATAGAGTCAGACCCCTGGACATTGAGCTCAGGAAAATTACTGGGGCCATTATCAGCTTTGATCTCCACCGTCTCATTTTTGTTCTCCTTGTTGACAGAAATTTCCCCACCCATCTGTTCAACCTCTGCCACCATCGTATCCACTTTGTTGTTTTTGTCATCAGAAATACCAACACTCTCCAGGTCCGCAACATCCTCCATCTTAGTAACCACCTTCTTTTGGGGAACAGGACTAGGCTAAACAACAAGCTTCGTCGACCTTCTAGTCGACGACACTCGAGGTTTACTATCAAGCATGGAAAACTCCTCATCACCAGCACTGTCACTCCCCCCGTCACCTTCCTCAGAGCTAACCTCCTCCACCACCATGAAAATATTTTTGGCCTTATTCCCGCTGTCCATACCACTTTCCCCCTCCAAACTCACCCTATTCTTCTTTTGCAGGGTCTCATGGGAGGGATCACCGAATAAAATCTTTCTTTTGACAGAAGTCTTTGTAGAGGACTTAGGGGTCTAGTCACTAGTCTTGGGCTCAGGGCTTTTACCAGCGGTAATTTTTTTCTTTCTAGACTTGGGGGATTTGGCATACTTCTCCAGGGTGATTTTTTATATATATATGTTAGTTGAAAACCCAACCTTTTTTTTTAAATTTACATTTTTGTATAAACTATATAGGTTTTTCATTTCTCTACAAAACCCTATTATATTATTTTTTATTTTTGTACAAAAACCTATGTATGATTTTTATTTATTTACAAATACCTATCTATGCTTATCATTTATCTATAAAACCTATATGTTCTTTTCATTTTATCTAGCCCATATTTCCTTAACGAAACTCTTGAGTCTTGACATTGTTTTAAATCCTTATGAGTAATAAAAGCCTAGAAAAACAAACATAACCCCTCTATGTTGGTGTTTCCCTCTCTGATTCCTTTTAATAATCCTAATGTCAACCATAGAAATAACCTAAATAAAAAACAAAATCCTTGGACTTCTTTATGAAAACCCAATTTTTTTCTTTTGAGTCTAAGTTGTACTTTTATTTGTATAAAAATTAAATGAAATTTTTTAATTTTCATTTATATTAAACTTTGCAAATTTTATTTTTTAAACATTTTTTCTAAAACAAGGGGTGGTCTAGATAAAAATTCAAATGTTGTGCCATGTAGAGGATCTAGAAACAACCCTTCCTACACATTTGTGCCACAATCCAAGTAGTAATTTTGAAATAGATACACTACACAATGCAATGCATGATAGATTTCAAAAAATCTAATTTTGATCAGAACAATTCTAGTTATGTACATTACCACTCATGTCCACATGTCAATCACTAAGATAAGAGCTTGGACCAAAGGCCTACTTAAACAATATGATACAAGGATTGAAATTCCCTTCTTATGCCTAACATTCAAGAAAAGTTGCTAGAGATACGAAGAATAATTTTTATAGTGTAGGATGTTGCAATATGTTATGTTTTAGCAAGAAAAATAATTGTATGCAGGCTAGATGTGGATGATCTCCTTTCCCAATATGAAATACTTCCATGCATGAACAACTATACATATATCTTGATCATATGTACCTATATTTTCTTGTCATGCTAGCTTGAATGTATCAAGTGTTGTGGTAAAAAAGGGTGACAAAATCAAGTGAATACTTCTCCAAGTTAGTGTGTAGATGCACATTGGTCTTAGCCTAAAATTAATTTTGAAGGTCAAGTATCAAGAACATTGGCACAGAATAAAATCTAGATTTCAATTTTAAAATGCTTTTTCCTATAATTATCTATCTAAAAGTTTCTTTAGCACTACCCTTGGTTACTTAATTCAAGGGTACAAACTTCCTATAAAGATTTTTTAGCCTGAACAAATTGTAAGATTTCCTATGGGTATTTTCTTCATATCATTATTGAATGACACAAATCTTTGATGTGTCCACATGTACTCCATGTGCCTCAACAATATACCCAATATACCATATGTTAGAAATGAAGGGGCAAACCACACAACATAAATTTGATTCAAACCTTATTAATGTTTTCTAAATAATCAATGGAGATTGCAACAAAAATAAAACCCACTACATATAAATAACATGCATCAAGAACTAAACACACAACATAGTATGTAACGTGGAGAAAACCTTTTTAGGTAAATGACTCCACCAAGAAAAGAGACTCCAAGTTGTATTATCTTCAAATATGAGATTACAATACATGTACTTCCTCCTTCTCCAGTCTTCAATCTAACAGCGCATGTTACTCTCAACTCAAATAAAAACATAGTACAAATATCCTTATAAAAGGGAGTTGCCTTCTAGGGAAAGAAAACTGACATAATATCAACTGTCAGATCTGTGACCTAATGATGAATGATCCATATTTACAATGATAAAATATAAATAAAATGTGGTTTTTGGGGCGCTGCCCCTAAACCCTTGCCGTGGCGCATGGCCCCTGGACCCCCCGCTGGGGGGATGATCCCCCCAGACCCCTCGCAGGGGGAAACCCTCCTGTGACCCCCCGTTGCAGATGAATTAGTGTCGAGGACTGGATATAAACATGTAGCTGAAACAAGACCACTGTTGGTGAAACCTTTCATCCCTTATGGGTGATTTATAAATAATATTAGGAGTAATTAATTACATAAGGTTTACAAGGTTGATGAAACCTTAATCCTAACACCATATCTCTATTGTGAATAAACATTTATCCACATTTGCATACCATAAAATACTAAGAACTTGTTTAATGTGATGGGGAGACAATATACCCCCAACTCTTGTTGTCGGCAAGACTGAGATCATCGACAAACACTTATTTACCTTGGCCGATGTGCCAATACACCAACTTATTATATGCTTGGCATGACTTGCTATTATCGGTGGCAATACCCTGATTCACCATTATGACCAGTCACCATTTGTATCTGATGAAAGATACATTCTCAATATACATTCCCACATGCTTTCTCAACATACATTCTCAGCATGGTTTTGTGATATACATTTGCAATATACATTCGATGAAATGAAACTTATGCCGATGCTAGTGTCTTCGGCGGGACTTTTGTCATCGGCGAACATTCATACATTTAGGCCAATGCACTTTGTCACTCTAATCGACATCTCAGGCCACGACTTCCTTTCGATGGTTCGATCCTCCCTTCGGCCAGACTACCCTCGTTGCTCTGAGCGAGGAATTCTTTTCTGATGGCCTCTGTCTCACAGATAGCGTCTTCAACTCCTCCGATCCAAACCCTAGCACATGGAGATGCTAGGAGATCTACTGTGCACAATCCAACTTGGTCCTCTGTGCCATCGAATAGGAAAACAAAACAGGAAACACAAACAGATATTTGTACAATGAAGCCATTCCACTGATTTTGACATAAATCTTATCAGTGGAATGCTTCATATCGACATTTTGCAACAACAAAAACACATAAGGGAAAGGAAATCTATAGCTATGCAATTTCATATTTATAGAGAATGGAAAACAGATTGACAACACAGAAAATAGTTTGATTTCTCCTTAACACAATGCTTAGTTACATTCACACAATTGCATTCAATTACAATATCACATCATGCTTGATTTTGTTCATTTCCCTAGGTTTATAAACTCACCTGAGGAACACCAACTCTATTCCATGCGGCTGGGAGAACAATTCCAAGTGGCTGGGAGTAAACTAACTGACTCCAAGCGGTTGGGAGAAACTAACTGATTCCAACCGTCTAACAACTAGACAAATACAACTTAATTACTTGGGACTTACAAATAGAAAGGAAATTGCATTGGTCCAATGGACCTTATTACAACACAAAACCTGTTTTAAAACAAAACATGAACTTAAATGCCTCACGGAGGCCACCTTGTGTTAGGTGCTCCTGCACCAGAATATGATGTGACAATCATTACCATGTTTTTGAAGTTGTATATGTCATCAAGAGAGGTAATAATAAATCAAGTAATGAATGGATGAAAGATCCCATCCATTATTGGAATAGATGATGTAAGAGCATTGATCAAGAGATAGAACATATAACCAATGATTCAAGTAAACCTTCTTTCTCTCTAAAGATTATCTTCTTGACATTTGCAAGTTCGACAAGAATATGATGGTACCCCACTTTTATAACTATCTTAGCAAGTACCTTAACATTGCAGTGTAGATCTAGTAGATCTTCTACCCAAGGAAGAGTATAGTGTTTCCTCCTTGTGATATTATTCAAGGATTTGTATTATATGTGCAACCTCCATGTGTTGTCCATCCTTATTTGGTGGTAGCATAATTAGAATTTTGTAAGGTGAGGAGCTCAATCTAATGTTCCCTTTATCCACAATTTCATGGATCTATTATTTGGTCTCTTCATTCTCTAAAAATGAATGGATATATGATGAGGCAATAGGAAAATATATTCATGCACATCTTTGGCATGCTCTAATTGGGGAGTAGAAAAGATCCTTAGATTATTCTAGAGCTTAGATCAACTATTGATTTTCTATTGAAGGAGGTAATCTTATCTTATACCATAAATATTTATTTCATACATTAATGTATCACAATCAAGAGCAAAATTGTTTTACTACTCACTTTAAGCTTCTTTCACTGCTTGGCAATGATAAGATAAATCTTTGAGAATAGGTTTACTATGAAGTAACTATTTTTTTTTTTGCTTCGTAAAGATAGACATTTGTATTGATAAGGAGTAGAAATTTACAAGCAGGTGCCTATAAGTTGTTTTCCTGCAAACCCCAAAAAATTGACCTACAAAGCTTCTGCCAAAAAAGGCCTCACAGAGCCAAATA
The DNA here is from genome assembly GCA_027924645.1 of Cunninghamia lanceolata. Classification (NCBI taxonomy): domain Eukaryota; kingdom Viridiplantae; phylum Streptophyta; class Pinopsida; order Cupressales; family Cupressaceae; genus Cunninghamia; species Cunninghamia lanceolata. The sequence continues at coordinate 438,168 of BSBN01001561.1, forward strand.
TTCAAAATTGCCATTATGGCTTACTAGATCAACGGAAACTTAAACATATGCTGATTACCTAGTGAGACTTTACATGGTAAACTAAGGATACTAGAGACCAAATTCTTACAGGAAGCTGAGCTCCCTTGCCATGGATTGGAGCTCACCAACCCATTCCATAACACCATTGACCCTGTCCTCGTTCAACAGATTCTGTAGAAAACCACAAGCCTGAAGCATGCGCTCCTAGTGCTCGATTAGTGCCATTCCTTTTAGATCAAGGATGAGGGGAAATACTTTTGCCACCTCCAGGGGATCCTTTGGTGATGAGATGACCTTTGGGTGAGGGATTCCTGCCCCTGGGATGACTGCACCAAGTATGAGATTGAGGCCGCCAAGTATATCTAGTTTGAACAACTTTAACATCAAACCCTTCGCTGCTCCTGTTGCTACCCTTGTATCTAAGATGGAGGCAAGAAACCAGGAGGAGACATGTGTGTCTACCCTATAGAATTCATCTGCGAGTAGGAAATCTTTCCCCAAAATGAGCTTCATCGCTGGAAGAAGAAGACCTTCATGCCTTCGCAGAATTCGTTTGAGTCTTTGGTCCGTGATGGCTCCTTTGAAAGCCATCTGATTGACAAAGCTCTCCAGTTGGATAGGAGTAGCCATATCCAAGTTTAACAGACCAGCTTTCAAAATCTTAGCGATGAAGCTAGAGCCCTTATCCATTCTGACTTAATGACACAGGAAACTTCTTCCGATCGAGCCGGCTGGCTGAAGTTGATAAGGCGAAGGCATACGTCTAGAGGCTTCTCTGTCAGAAGCCTTACACTGCCTTCATTCATTGAATGACAGGGAGAGGAGGGGAAGGAGGATCATACACTAGATTTGGTGCGTGCGAATGGTCATCAAAGACTGGTTTGAAGAGGCTGCATTACCAAAAATAATTGACTGTGATCATTGACAGAGAGTGTCTTGCCATTATGCTAACTTATGGCTACGACCCATCCAGGATATCATGGATCGGGTGCCCACCCTACCACCCTGCCACCCAACCATTTACTCGGTGGAAATTAAAAATTTTGCTCTTACTCCATCCGCCCCCTGGTTTGAGAGAGAGTCTGCTTCTGAATTGGCTTCTCTAAAGATGTGATTGATTGTTGTCAGCTCGCACCTGTCCATTAGACTCAGAGCTAATTCTAGTTTTGCAACAAGTTTCCAGTTATGCATTCTCCTCATTCGCAACCCATTGATTACTAGAAGGGAATCTCCTTCAATGGCAACTTTCCTAAGCTTAAGTTCATGGCAAAGCCTTAGGCCTAGGATTAAAGCCTCTAGCTCTGCTTCATTGTTTGTGCCGTCTGGAAATGGCTCTGCTAAGCTGCCAATTGTTTTACCATCCCAATTTCTAATGATGCATCCAACTCCTGATTTTCTAAGGTTCCCTCGTGAAGCCCCATCAAATTTTAATTTGAACCAGTCATGGTTCAGGGGGGACCATTTAGAGAGTTTCCTTTTTAAAGCTGTTTGTTGACCACATTCCATGCTAATAGGCGGCATTATAAGACCTGACCATTCTTGTCTTATCTTTGCATCCCAAACTGAGAATAACTCCTGTGAGGGTTTTGAGTCACTCAACTTTGAGTTGAAGACTTCGACTGCACTACTTTCAACTTTATTGGGGAAAGTGAGGAGAGACATTTCTTTGTCCTGAAAGAGTCTCCTATTTCTCTCTTTCTAGAGCTCCTAGATTAGCAGTGAGGGGCAAATGGACCATAGATTGTGGTAGACTAATTTTTTGTTCACATTAGGCCAGCTCGTGAGCCAATCTAATAGACCATTTGGCAAAGCTGATTTCCAGAGAAGTTTATTCATTAGCCAATTCCAGCAATGATTGGAGAAAGGACAATTTAGGAAAAGATGATCGCCATCTTCTGAGTCTTCTTTGCACAAACAACATCTCGAAGGGCCCTGAATTCCAAGTTTGGCTAACCTATCAGCAGTTAGTGCTCTGCCTTGTGAGGCTATCCATAAGAGCACCCCTACCTTTGGAAGATAATTAGGATTCCAGCACAAGTCCCTTGGGATTGCAGAAGCTTCCTCATGACTTTTCGATAGTTTTTTATATCCTTCTTTGACACTATAGGCTCTGTTAGGGGCTCCCATCCAATGAAGTGTATCCTAGCCCTGCCTATAGTTGATCTGCCTTTCCACTAAAACTTTGTCAAAAGTTTCCACTTCTGCCTGACTTAAACCAAGATTTAGAGGGCTCTTCCAATTGGTTGTGAGCAAACCATTGTGAAAAGATAGAGTTAAATAGTCTCTTACCTTATCCCCCCATGCCTGTTTTGTAATGCTTTTGACATTTGCCAAATCATCTCTGTCAGCTAGTTTGGGTAAACCTTGCCAAGAATCGTCCCAAAAATTAGCTAAGTCCCCACTCCTGATTTCCCAAGAGAGATGATCTAAGATGAGATTTCTGCAACTGTGGATGAAATTCCAAATTCTGGAGCCAGAGGGGAGCTCCCTTGAAGTGAAAATGTTGCCTGTTCCTTCATCCAAATATTTAGCTCTCACGATTCTCACCCATTTAAGATCTTAGTTGGAGAAAATTGTCCACACCAATTTGGCTCTAAGGGCTTTGTTTTGAAGCAATAGATTTTTTAATCCCGTTCCATCACTTTGTTTAGATTCACAAATTTACTTCCATTTGATTAGAGGATGCTTGAATTGTTCCATCGTGAATTGTTCCATCGACCCTTGCCAGAAAAAATTCTTCATCTTCTTATTTAGAGCTTTGCTTGCTTCACTTGACAAAGGGAGGCAAGACATTAGGTAGGTCGGAAGGGTAGATATAACTAACTTGAGTTTAGTAAGCCTACCTACCCATGAGAGCCAATTATTTTTCCAGGAAGCTACCTTAATACTAACTTTCTCTAGCAAGTTATTCCAAGTGTTGCCCAGGCGAAGACCTTTATTCAGCGGAATTCCCAGATATTTGCAGGGAAGAGATCCTTTCTTAAAGACAAGGATCCTCAGAATCTGAGCTTCCATTCTCATTGCTGTGTTGAAGAAAAAAACCTCTGATTTTTCTTGGTTGATCTCTTGACCTGAAGCAATTGTGTATTTTTAGAGAATTGACTTGAAGTTTTGAGCCTCCCTAGTTTGGGCTTTTCCAAACAACATGGTGTCATCAGCGAACTGCTGGTGTGTGATATTTAGAACACCACTTGTAACTTGGATGCCAATGATCTCTCTTAAATTCTAGGCTCGGGAAATTGATCTTCTGAGAGCTTCAGCCATTAGTATAAAAAGAGAGGGGGAGATTGGGTCTCCCTGTCTTAGCCCTCAGGAGACATTGAAGAAACCTTCTGGAGTGCCATTCACCAGGACTGAGAATCTCAGACTTGCAATCCAGGAGAAAACCCAATCTAGCCAAGCCTTATTGAAGTTGAACCCTTCCAGAACTTTAAACAAAAAATGCCAGTTGACACGATCATATGCCTTTTTTATGTCAATTTTTATTAGTAGTGCTTGCTTTCTCAAGTTTGAATTGAGTGAATGGCCTCCTGAGCAATTATCACCCCATCTAGGATAGATCTATTTGTGACAAACCCTGTCTATTCTTCTGAAATCAAGTCTGGAAGAAGTCTTTTTAACCTGTTTGCCATTATTTTGGCTAAAATTTTGTAAAGGGTATTATAGAGAGAAATGGGCCTAAAATCATCCAGAAGTTCAGGTTTCTCTTTCTTTGGGACCAAAGCTAAAAAGGAATTATTAATTTCCTTTAAAAGCTGTCCAGAGGTCCTGGATTCCTCTAGAGCTTCTAGAATGTCTTTGCTGATTATGTCCCAATATTTTTGGAAAAAGCCTGCTGGGAAACTGTCTAGACCTGGTGCCTTATCTGGGTGAATTTGGAAGAGTGCAGTCTTAACTTCTTCTGAGAATTTGCTATTTAGTATATCACTCTGTGCATCTGTTACCAACTTGGGTATGAAGCCCACAAGCTCTTTTTAGACATTGAGGTTGGAGCCTTCCCACTCGTTTAACAGATTCTGGAAATGTTCCACAACAGCTTGTTTCACCTCTTCCACATCCTCCAGAAGTCTTCGGTCTTTATCTCTTACCCTTGTTATTCTGTTTGCCTCTCTTCTTGCGTTTGTTGCATTATGGAAGTATTTTGTATTTCTGTCACCAGCAGACAGCCAAACTTCCTGGGACTTTTGTCTCCAAAACATTTCTTCCTTGGAAAGTGTATCATTTAGTTTTGCCATCAAAATTTTTTCTTCTAAGTAACTTTGATTGTCCATTCCTTCTCTGATAATCTTCTCTAAGAGGGCTTTCAATTTTGATTCATACTGCTTCTCCTCAAAAATATTTTTGAAGATGTTTTTATTCCATATTTTTAGATTCTGCTTAATTACTTTCAACTTGACTACAATGCAAAACATTTTGGATCTGACTGGTTGTGTTGCATTCCACCATTGTTTGATCAGATCCAGAAAATCCTTATGCTTAAACCACATATTTTCAAACTTAAAAGGGCTTCTTGTTGGTCCCCTTTCTCCCAAAATTTCCAAACAAACTGGATAATGATCTGACCCTGGTAAAGGTAACAGCTGACTATCAAGAGTGAAGGGGAAACTACTAAGATTTCCTTTAAACAGAAACCTATCCAACTTCTAAGCTATGTTGCAAAAACCCATCCTTCTGTTTGTCCAAGTGTACTGCCCACCCCCCATCTGGATGTCACAAAGCTCATTCCTATCCACAAAGTTTTCAAAATCAAGCTGAGACTAGAGTTTCCTACCAACTCCCCCTTTCTTATCAGTTCCTATTAAGATAGCATTGAAATCCCCTCCTAGAATGCATACCTCACTAGTCGGGAGCTTGCAAACTTTGTCCAATTCATTCCATAAAATTCTTTTTTGAATGTAATTATTAGGCCCATAAACATTTATCAACAGAAAGCTTAAATTTGAGGCTAGACTCCTTACCTTACAAGCTTGCCAAAGGTTGCTTGAAGCCACTACTTGAACCAGAACTGATTGAGGTTTCCATAGAGTTAACAAAACCTCCTAAGGCTCCTTCTGAATTGACTCCACAAATTTTCCAGCGCTTCATTTTCATTCCTAGGTTTGCTCTTTCTTGTTCTCCTAATTTAGATTCCCGAATCAGACAGATGTCCGGTTGTTGAGCATTCAGATGCTACCGAAGCATGCATCTTTTGTTAGGGGCGTTTAAGCCCCTAACATTCCAAGTAATTATTTTCATTGCTGTTTAGGAAGGGGATCTCCCTTCCCTACTTTCAACAATGTTTCAATTTTTAGTTGACCTGAGGCTTCCCTGTCCCATTTTAGCTTTTCCTTGTTTGGAATTCTTCCTTTTCCTCTGTGTTCTCCACAATTTGGAGATGTTTTAATTGGTTCCTTAGTTCTTAGCTCGAGCACCCCTTGTTCTAAGGGTAATCGCCTCTTCATCTAGAAAGGCTTCATTTCCCACAATCTCTAGCTCTTGTTCTACAAACCAATCTTCATCTTCAAAATTATCAATGTCGATCTCTCCTTTTTTAGCCGCATTAGCAAGGTCGACCAGTTCATTGCCCACATTAATAAGGGAATCCAGATCTTCCTTACTAACTTTATGGCCAATCATCCCAATAACTTGAGATAGTTTTTGATCTATGGATTTATTACTCTGGTTATCTTCAAGTCTCTATGCCAATTTGGATTTGGCTTGTAGTACTATTTCAGGAGGAGGAGGAAGGGCTTCTTCATCAAAAATTTGGTCTTCATCCGCTATAGGTAAAGATTGCTTATTTGAGGATTGCTCTGAGTTTTCCCCTGGGTGATTATCACTTTTCCACCAGAATTTTGACCAATGTGTCTGTGGAGAGGGGGTTGTGGATCAAGTTCTGCATCCAAATCCCTAATCCTGTTGAAATTTTGATTTCTCTTAGGATTCTTCGGTTTGGGTTGTTGACAATGCCTAACCTAACATACGTACCAGACCCTTCTGGGTTAGTCCTTTCTTCAACACACAGAAAAGTTCCCATGCCGTTTCCAATTTCTTCCAGGAATCCTAGGATCCCAATATTCAAGGGGGAGATTGGGCATGATATACTAGTCTTGAACTTTTTCGATGCGGTGCAATATTGGATCAAAACTAGCCTTCCAATAGCAAATGTAAAAGCCGCAACCGTCCAGAATCCATACTCCTTCTTCTATTTGAACCTTAATAGCAACAATAGGGCAAATGACCACAAAAAAATAATTCTCCAACCTCTTAAATTCTAGATCCTTCCCCCATTTTCCATACCACCAGGTTTCCAAACTTTGCCAATTTAAATATTTTCTGTGCCATTTGACTATTAATGTTGTGTTTTCCAGTTTCGAGACTTGGTCCTGAATCCAATTTGCGCTAAGGGTTATTGTTATTTCTTCTTCTCTATCTTCTTCCCTCCTTCGAGGCATTTGATTTCTGGGTTGTAGATTTTGTCTCTGAAAGTCCCTACGTTGTCCTCCACCTCTAGGGTTTCTCCCTCCCCTCCAGTGCATATTTGGATTTCTTTGTTGCCTTTGATTCCATTGCCTTGGACGGCAAAGACCTTCGTTTTGTTGTCGCATTCTATCCTAGGGAAACAGATTACCATGCCTTCTCCACGGCTCTTCTTCCTGGTGGAGGAAGTTTTGTCCAACGCCGGTGGCTCTTCTATCCCAGTTCCCTTGATTCCTTGCCTACTCGTGCTCCCTTCGAGGAAACCATCGTCCATCTCTTCGCTCCTCAATGCTTCCCTCCATCTCTGTATTTTGCCATTCTGAATTTTGTCGCTCTGCAAATTGTTGCGCCATTAATATGATTTTATAATTAAAATTTAATCATTATTGGAAAATTACTATGAAGTAACTATTATCTTTTAATGCTGACGATAAAATTCTTGGGACTTGCTTCATAAATTGCATGGCATTTGAAAATTTATGGGTAACCAACTGAAATATCACACACAGATAAATTATAGAAATACATCATAAGGAAATCTTTATTAGGTTTAATTTTTTACACCAAGTGACACTAATGAGTGACACATTTAATTGAATCTAGGTTGAACAATCCAATAAAAAATTTTAATCTTTAAATTCTTTTGGATAAATCTTTAAATGTTCTTGGCTCATAGTCAATGATTGTTTTACCTTGTCTTGTATTGTCATGATAAAATCTAATGTTTTTAGTTGTGTAAGAAAAAATTTCCAAGTATAATATTCCATGGTAGAGTGATCAATAGAATTAATTATTGTGGAACACTTGCTAGTCTTGGATTGCTTATTTTTCTCTTTAGGAGATTTGAAATCTTCTAATAATGGCATGGAGGTCCTCTTTTGCTTCTTAAAGATTGGTTTCACTACAAACTTTGAATTCTTTTTTTTTTAATTTTAGAAAGTTACAATCCTAACTATATAAGATGTCACAACTATGTGTTATATATACAAAATCAATATATATGCTTTGTTAATTAATCTTTTTTATAAGCCCATTAATGGGGTAATCACTTATTTTCTAAGCATAATGTTATTTGTTGGACCCTACCTCAAGAAGGTTCTAATAAATTGAATTTAAATGGAATTGCTAGAGGTAACCTAGAATCGACTGGTGTTGGTATGGTGTTTCAATCCTACTTTGACCTTTTTATAAAATGTGCCTCTTTCTTTCTAGGTTCAAAGACTATTACAATAAGTAGAAACTTTGGCAATTTTAGGTCTTAGGATCAATATTTTATGGGTTATAGAAATCTAAACGTGGGAGGGGAAGTTCCCTTATAGTGATTAACAAGTCAAGTGAAATAACACCTTGAAGGATTGGAGGTTGAACAATATTATTAAGGAAGATTTCCATTTATTTTGTAGCTTTAAAAAGATTTATTTTGGTAATTTTTATAGGGAATGTAATAAGGTTGTTGATTATCTTGCTAACTTTGTGACTTAACAACTTCCTTTTTCTACAAAAAACAATCATCTTCTAAAAGATTGGGATTTATTGACATTGCATAAACATAATTCCATCCCTTTTAATTAAAAATCAACCCTTCTTTTAGATCACCCCTATTCTTTATATTAATGTTGGGGATCATCATTACTTATTGTGGGAGGCCAATTCATAGGACCAATTTTTTGGTGAAAAGGCATAACATACATGGTGCTTTGTTTCATGTCACATAGTTCCATAAAAGATACACGTGTTTTCATTTTATTTAGCCTCCTAGATTATCTCTTCCCTACATTTGTTTTATTGCAATTTTTTTTCTTTCTAGGAAGTGCTTTTTTGTGAATTTTTTGTTGCTGGATTTATCTTCTCTATTGGGTGGATTGTCTTCTCTATTCTATAATTATGAAGCATGGATATTCAACATTAGACTTTCCTTACAATAGTGTAGTTTTAGACCACCACTTAAGGAAAACATTTCGTGTCCATGATGTTGTAACCCTACATTTTATTTAGGACATTCTAGGTGAGGATGTATTATGCCATTCTAAGGTAGTTTGAACTAGGGATTTCATTATAGAGGGGTTCATTCTTAAAATAGGCTCTAAGGTATTTGATGTAGTAACAAGAGAGTGGATTCTTAATATAATCCTTTTTAAAGGAAAACCATCTCAAGTTGAGGGACAATATTGAGGAAGGTATGCTTGATTCAGAGTTTTATGTGGTTTGTCTTCAATAATGAGAGGAATTGGAAAATATAAAATAATATTGGCACTATTTGTCTAAGAAGCATGTTAATCTAGCCTTGTATTATGTTGAAGAAAATGAAGACTGATGATCTTTGGTATTTATATGTAAGTGTTGTGTTTTTACCCTAGTGTGATGGATAAGGAAGAGAATTAGAATATATCTAGTAGGATTATAGAATTACACAAATAAAAATAAACATAGACTTACACACCATTCATACATATATCTCACATATATATGTTCTCATTATATCTTCTTTATATATCTCTTACTCATATATCTTCTCCTCTCATTCTCACATATATCTTCCTCATACTCATCCATGTCCTTATGTTCTTATCTCTCTCTTTTCCCTTCCTTATATAACCTCTTAATACCTTTTCATGATGACTTTTCCTTATATCCTTTCATAATAACTCTTAGTTATCTTCTTCCCACAAATTTATTTTTTCCTTTATGATATTTATCCTTATTATAAATTATTTAGGCATGTTAAGGTGTGTTTAAGGCTATTTAAGGGCTATATGACCCATATATGGGTTTAGAAACAACCCAAATGGCATGTGTGGAGGTTGTACAGTGCCACACAACCTCCTGCACATCTCTACTCAATGTCTAATGCACATAGGCAATACCACAAGGTCTTTAATATAGTGTACAGTATCGCATAACCTTTGCATTGCCTAAATCTCTTTGTGTGGTACCGTAAACCATTTACGGTATAGGATAATATCATATAAGGTAGTATTATGATATTTTTAGTATGACTAGTATTTTCTAACATATTGTCAAACTTGGACTTATATATTGATAGCCTTCGTGTTATCATTTGTGAGGGGTATTTGGAAATAACTACTGTGTATAATTTTCCAACCATTTCAAATAGTCCAGTGTACATGTGTTGGCCAAGGAGTTAGCTATGAGATCATCTTGCTAATTTGGTTAGCTAGTATAGGTTTTGTTTAGTTTTTTGTTGTTTTGGTCGTTTCCTTTGACCAAGATGATTGGTTTGGATTTTGTGTAGTAGTGTTTGACACAACCATTTTATCTTTTTTTTGTTGAATGACCCATATTATAAAAGTACTTCTCATTTTTTAGAGGTCCCTTATCGAATCCTCAATTACCCTATAAAAAAATCCCTTTTACAAATATTTATATAAATTCTTAGGTTTAATTTTTTTAGTCATTACTTACACATACCGCTTTATTTATTATTTATATTAATATAAATTATTACATCTTATTTTTAAATTTGTATTTAAGGTTATAACTAAATGCTACATACAAAATCATTAAAAACACAATCATTTTCTTAGTATAATTCCTAAACTTCAAACTTCATTAGAGTTAAATGTATATAATTTCATATGTTTATTTCCTTAAAACTTCTTTAAATACTATAAAGATGAAAAGTGCACATCCCTTGCACTTTTCCCCTTCGTTTTACACCACTTTGTGTGAGATTTTAAGAACATTACACTAACACATGATTTTTCTTATTGGACACTCCCATTGATCAAGACTCTTATTGACACTCAAAAATACCATTTTATCCTTTCTTAAAATAACTTTAGTTCTTAGATTTCATAGCTTCATCTATTGAGTTCAAAATCGTAAGTGTGATCTTGACACAGGTTAGGACCACAACTACAATTTTGACTCGCCCTTTCAAATTCTAAATTTAATCACAGGCCCAAGCTAACTTAGTCCCAATTAGTCATTATTTGCCAAATATTGTGCCAAAACTTTCAATTTGTGTGCCTAGGATATGCATAAAAGACATCACCCCCATGTCATTTGATCATCCTTTATCCATCTATTCTTGGATGCCATAACTTCATCATAGGTACTATCACAATGCATCACTTAGCACCCAATGCTTAGTCTTTAGCATCAACCCATGCATCAATAAATCTCAAAAGCCTAGTTCACACACTAGGTCACCCAAACATCCATTACATCAAATCTCTTGAGTCTCAAGCACTTAAAATCATCATAGCCATAATGATTTCAATTGTATTTGTTACTTTTTATCTTCTAACTTTATCAAAATCATTGAATCTATCAATTGGACTTGGTTAAGGTGCATGGAGGGAACAAGTGGATTTCATGTTCCTAGGATAGCAAGTTCAATGGTATTCTTCAAGACCACAAAGTTTTCTATTGCAGGTAGAGACATTGGGTGAAATTTTACTATAGGTGTCAAAGATATGAATACAACAGGTTTAGGGCTACACCAAAAGTTTAAAACTACACCATTCAAATTAAAACTATAGATGTAGGAATCAAGGTTGTACGTGTAGAATTGAACTAGGTTCACGTATAGTTTTAGAGCACATTCATCTTGATCTTTTCATCTTAAATTTAATATCTAATTTCAAGAAGTAATTATTTATCATAATATTTTCAATTTCCTCTTTATCTTGAAAATACACATATTCATATTTCAAATTCCAGATATATTTCTATCCCAACTCATATATTTAAAAGAATTTAGAATTATTTTATTTTATTTATTTTTAATTTGTAATCGTGGAGGAAGAATTTAGAATTATTGGAATTATTTATTTATTTATTTTAATTCATAATCATGGTGGTCACAAGGGGGACCTCCTCCCCATCAACATATCCAACATAGAAACCACATAAGCCACATATGTTATTTGGGGAATTCAAACTTGGATCTCCAACATGAGAACCATATGACCTTTGCCATTCAAACACAACCCCATTCACTAGAATTATTTTATTTTCAATAAATCTTAATTTAATATTAAAATTTAATAATATTTAAGTGCTTAATAAAACTTTAAATTTTAAAATATTTTAAATTTTATTTAAGAGTATAAATAGAAATTATTAACTTCAAAATTTTAAAAGTTAATACTATGTTTTATTCTTTTACAATCTTTTTATATACATTTATATATAATTTTATTTCTATAAAACCATTATACGTATTAATAAATAAATTTTAAATATTATAAAGGTGAATATTATACATAATTTAATTAAAAAGTTACTTTATGCTCCTTTTATCTCTCTTTTTAAAAAAACTTAAAATCTTATTTATTTATTAAAAATCAACATTCATTATATGTTTAATTTTTAAGTCTATTTTTACTAATTCTTAATATTTTATTTATTTCTTAAATTCAAGGTTCTTTATATGTTTAATTTTAAGTAGTAGTTCTTGATAATTACATAAGAAAAAATGAACTTCTTTATTATAATTATGTTTTATAAATATGTGAAGAAATATAATTTAATTAGTTTAATTTAGAGTTGTGATTGATTGTATAGTAGAAATAAAAGTATTTATTTGATTTTAGTAATTGATAAATAGTCATTTATTGTTTTTATTACAATTTTAAACTGTAATCTAAAATTATTTGTTTTTAGAAGTGGTGGAAGAAGAATAACAAAATTTAAACTTAAACATTCTTATAATTTGACATGGTTAGATATACAAGTGTAAAAATAAACTAGATCAAATTCATGAATTACAAATATGAACCCTTTGCATAAAAATGAACCTTGACCTGCAAGCTTAAGCTTGATGTTTGTGACTCCTGATACCTATAATAAAAGTTTTACCTAGGTGTCTGAACTTGCAATAACACAATTAGTGGTGTTTAGAAACACCTTTAAGGATTTTTCTAAGTAGGAGATTCTCCCTTAGTCAAACCCCTAGATGGGTCAATTTAATGGCTACTTGAACAAAGATTGATGACAATAGGAAGTCATGCAATATGCCCTAGATGTTGATGTATACAAATAATGAAATGTCGGTACTCTTGGAATGCTTACAGAAGATGTAATGAAAGCTCTAGAATGATTATTTAACATGTAAAAAAATAAAGTAGGGTTAGTCCTTAAATACAACTCCAAGGTGGAAAGTGAAACATTTTGTGCTTCATGTTGACACATAATGGATAATGGGAAATGGGAACATAGGCCTAAATTTTAATTTTATTTTTATTAGTTTGAGGTTCATTTACACAAATTATGCAATTGACTTGTATTAATCACACAAACTATAGATATGAACCCATTTAAGAAAAGGATAGGCTATGGATTAGGATTAGCCCTTAAGAATGGGTGCATATCATGGGATTAGATAAGGCTTGAGTTATGTACCAACTTTTAGTAGAATTTGCACCATTTATACACCTATCATTATATGAAGGACAATTGAGTTAAAGTGAGCCCAAAATAAAGGGGAAAATTACAAGGTATGCAATTTTCACCATTACATTTTATCCCTAATTTGACTTGCACATGAACTACTATGAGGATGCATGTCAAACTAGCATCAAGTAGCCAACATGAAATTAAAATATTTAGACACTCATAAAAAAGATACAAATAAGGATATGGATGCCACTTTTTTGGTATATGCTCCCTTTTAATGAGTGGTTCATCTTGGAATTTGTAAAAAGAACATGATATTCAATTTTTAGTAGCTTATAGACATTTAAAATAAGTATGTGTTGTCTAGGACCAAAATAAAAGGAAAATAAGAGTATTCCATTTGAAATTTGAAGTAGGGTATTACCTGGGGTATTAGAATTAATAAGTAATATTTGGAGTAGCAAAAGTAGTATAGTACCATTTGAATGTAATTGTTCTTAAGGTAGTCATTGAAACCGTACCCAAGAAAAGGAGCATTAGTGACCTCATATGTCCCCCCCCACCAAATAGTTAAGTGTAAATAATGCATTTAATTTATAAGAGAGTAGAAAATATATGTAAAATGATGTAAACCTTAGAAGCTCAATAATCATATTGTAATGTAAGGACATCATCATATGACAACATAATAAGATATTAAGATATAGTCATGAAAGCACATATACTAGTAGGAAGTAGGGTTCCCTTAATGTTACCTCCAAGTAAGGATATAAAGCAAGTGAACGTATCCATGATTTCTAGATAAATCATTCTTTAAGCACAAACAAGTGTGAGATATAATCATGATAAGCATTTGGAAAAAGTATAACCATCATAAAAATGGTTAGTATAAGATGCACATATTGTTAGCATAAACATGAGTAAGTAGGATTAACATGAAAGTATAAAGTTTAAGAGTATGAAATCTTGAATTCTCAACCCATTAAATTGTCTCTATCATCATTATGTTCCTTGGTATCATACTCAAGTAGATGGCCTTCATTATGTTATGAAAGAGAACCTTTATCAAAGATACTTGAAAGAGGCACAATTGATGCACTACCTTTCTTTAGCTATGGTTCAAGTGTGTTTGTTTACCATTAGAATTTTGCACTTTGGGACCCAGTAAGGAAGGCATTTGAAGAAGATGAAGCATTTGGATGTATAAACTATGTTTTATTCTCTTCTATGTTACCTCAACATGTAATATATTATGACCAAAAAGACTAGTTAGAGGAATCCGCATTTTTTATTTTATTCAAGTAGCCCTATTATGGGCATGATCATGATCATTCTCAACTTTTATAACTCGTGTGTCAATAAGATCTTGAATTTGATGTTTTAGTTTGATAGATCTATTTGTAGAATGCACATGTATATGATGATAAGAAAAAAAATACTTAACCCTATGTGGTGCAAGATTAGAAATATCCATTGGTTTAGTAAGAGGAAAAATGAGAAGCTTGTGTGTCATAGTTGTTCCAATAGAAAATGTGGAGGTTGTTCCAATTCAATGAAATATCTTAATCTTTTTATCTTGATGTGATCATGATGATGCTTTCTATAATAAATAATAGATGAATTCCCACTTCCCCCATTTTTCAAGTTTGACACTAATGATATGTTATGGGTAATGATAAGGGCCATTAGAAATATGATGATGTAAGATAGATCTTCCAATAAATCATGCTCACATTTGCATACACTAGGACACAAATTTGAGAATTAACAATAAGTCTTGCAAAACTTTTGTCCTTTGATCTCTAGAAGTAAACCATAAATAAATAAAAATTAAACTCATCATCCTCTAATATGAAACTCATGTTGATAATCAAATCTTGAAATCTCAATATATAATCCTTAACTACCTCTTGTTCCTCTTGCTTGTAATGCATGGGTTGAGCAATAGTTTTCTTAGGTTCAATATTGCAATCAAAATGTTTCATGAAAGTATAACATCCATATCTGAATTGACAAGAAAACTAGGTTTTCACAAAGGTAATTTTTTTTTTTACTAGGTAATCAAATACAAAAGAAACATATCTATAATCCAATACAACATTTTTCATTTTATCATAAACATGATCTCATTTTCATTAAACTGAAAGAAATGATATACATTAAACATTTTGTTTTCTAACAATTTGAAATTTCCTTGAAACAAACAAATATTGGAAACATACCATTAACATGCATCTCGATTGTTGACCCATCACATTCAAGACTCGGCAATCCTCAGTATTTGGAAGAGAAAGTATCTTCGAGGAGCTTAACCTCCAACCACAGACCATCGGTCTCCCGCACTCCTTCCTGACCAGAAGTGGCCCTACCCTACTCAAGAGGATAGACTCAGGATAACCATCGGTGTTTGCCATCTGAGCTCTGGTGTTGTAACTTACGTGTCTTGTTATCGTGCAGATCCCTAGATACCCTTTAGTCATGCACGACTCTCCACAAGAAACGCCATCCAGTCACAGTGAACTTTTGATGCACTTGAGGATAGTACACCACCTTGGCCAAAGGATTTGTTTTTTAAAATAGAGTTCTAAGAACGCATGTACTTAGTTCACCCACCCTGCTCGACTTGAACTGATCGAAATCCTACAGTTTCCCATTTGTAAGGTTTGAACAATTGACAACCTTAATGACCTCAAGGGTTTAGGATTTTCTCCTGTAATAGCACATGGCACAACAATTACCCTAATCCTAAGTTCATAGTTTCATAATCCCATTTTCATTTAAAAACATTGTTTATAAGCGCCCACTCCTAAGTGGTTTCATATTTGTTTACTCGGTTCCCATGTTTGTACAACATACTCAAGTAATTAAAACAATTTCCCGTTATCCCAGAATTCAAGGGTTCTAGACTCATAAGGTCTACTAAACGGTACTAGAATCATCACATGCAACGAAATCTAGATTCAAATGCGGGTTTTCCACTCTACTTGCTTATTTCAAAACCATGATGGTTTTCGACCAACACAAATACATTAACTCCCTATTCCCCTTTCCAAGTCAATTTATTTCGCATGAGTTAATGAGGTAAAAATCATAAAATATAATAATAAAAGATTTGGAGTCTTTCTTACGACTTTAGAGATGACCAAACGCATGGTCGACCTATAACTAAAGATATAGGACGAAAATGATTCTAGTTGGTTGCAACTACAACTTTGGCTGTCAAACACATTAAAGTTTACGTCAAACATGCTTTAAATCTGTGGTTTTTACTCTCCTACACTACACACACGAGGATCAAAGTGTTTTCTCACTATGGAGCTATTGTTTCATGTGCTCCAAGGGTAGTTTAAGTTGGTAACACAGTCTGAAAGGAATCTCTTTGATCATGCGTCATTGCCAATCGTTTGGAGAATGTAGTTTACATTTTGCATCATGTAGTGTTCATTCCTAGATGAGTGCACATTAGAAAACTGAGTTCTATCAACATACAATGTCAATCATGATAGACAATAATCTAATTTTGAGTTCTTTGAATACTAACAGGTAGCAACAATATTATTTCTAAGGTTTCAAATACCATAAGACAGCATTGTCATCATAATATATTCGTTGTAAACGTATTACTACATTTTTGTAATGAAGAGACACAAAATTTGATTTAAACTGCGAAGAAAGAGGATAAAAGAACCTGTCGACGAGGTTGAAAACCACTGTGGCAGGTTCCCAGCGAACGTTGCAGCTTCCCAACTCTCTTCACACCTATCCACGTCTTCCTTCGGCTTTCAAAACACTATCTGCTCTCTTAGTCGAGCACATCGCATGCCCCAGACTTCCCTCAATCCTCTCTGTCATTTTTCTTTTGTCTCTACACAACGACAGACTCCAACCAAAAATCTCTTCCCTTCTCTCCCATATCTCTCCTAAAACTCACGATAGTCCACACAAACTAACTCCTAACTCCTCAGAAGTCGATCCCTACTCAGAAAACCGATCACTCTCCTCAAAAACTCTCACCTCTTCGTGGTTTTTCTCCCACTTCTCCACTGCTTCCCACTACTCAATCACTCTACCTATAACACAGTGACCCACTTCCCTTCTCTCCCGTTGCACTCCACGCTTAACCTCCCTCATCCTTTACCGTTTTCTATTCTGCCTGTTTACTGACCCCCCCACGACGGAGTGATCCCCTTTACTCGGCCCGTCTACTTCTAACTACTACCTACTCCTTCCTAGCACTGCGCAGCCAAAAACTCCCATAACGGTGGTCTTTCTTTTTGTTTCTTTACAATCACAAACTGATGCCTTCGCACTCACCAACATGATGGAGCATCCGTAATCAATCTACGGTTACCCTTATCACAACTGCCGAACTTCCTCTCTCTCTTGCCCACGGTGAAGGAAATTAAGGCATTAAATGACTATCGAAACATGCCTAAGCTCAGGGAGGTTGACATAACTGATTTTAAACCTGACTTCCCACTTATCATGACCATTCAAAAGGTAGTGGCTCCTATGGCGACGTGGCTTGCTAAAGGACATAACCACTCCATCCTCACTTGAACAAAAAGGCATCTAATCCTTCTAGAGTAACTTAAAGCTGAGTTGAGAATTAAACACGACAAGGTAGCGGATAATAAAAGCCTAAAGCATTTCTATGGTCGAATAAGAAAAAGAGATAAAGACCACTCTAGATAAGAGACTCAAGGTCAGATAAAAAATTATCTCGAGGACAAAGCTAAAAGAAAAAGACCCATGCCAAACAATTATTACACACTATGGCTTCAAAATTGACATTTGTCAATCTACAACAAGAATAATTCACAACACAAGTTCGACGCGTTTTACGACAATCACGACGGATTGATCGTAACACAAACAAGTTTCCTACATCGTTAGACGCTCAAAACGACTTCTCGCATCCTTCGACTACGAGATGTGATCCGTAGTTCGCCACAAGAGGGTTTATTTAATTACTTATAAATGAGATAATAAATGTCTATATAAGTCGACTTGCTATGGTTGACTTACGACAACATCGTCGATTCCAAGATTCTATATGACGACTTACAAAAAGGATGTTACACCTTATCCTCTGACGTCGACATCTAGTCTTAAACTATCCCAGTCGAAATACAAGACTAAAATAATGGCTTCAAGGTTATCTACCTGTTTGGCGTTCTCATTAACAAAC
The DNA here is from genome assembly GCA_027924645.1 of Cunninghamia lanceolata. Taxonomy (NCBI): domain Eukaryota; kingdom Viridiplantae; phylum Streptophyta; class Pinopsida; order Cupressales; family Cupressaceae; genus Cunninghamia; species Cunninghamia lanceolata. The sequence continues at coordinate 456,202 of BSBN01001561.1, forward strand.
ACCCATGGTTAATTTCCAGAGTCTATACTCTCTCTCAAAGATACTTTCTCTTCCCATCGAACACGGTCCACCTGTTCTTGCAATGACAGTCTCACATACAATTTTGCGGTCAAAGCACCTATATTCCAAATCACATCATAATTTATCCAAAACATCATTTCACTTAACATAAAGGACATTTAGTCTACAATATCACATTGATCGTATCAATAGATTCCAAAATTTCATATAACAACTTTGTAAAATAAATCATCAGTTTCCATGTCGTCCACAACATATTAAATTACTCAAATTTGCAAGAAAGTAAATAGTATCATTGATTCCAAAAAAAAGGATGTAACAGAAAGCACTAGTCAAATTCACAAAGTAAATTCAATAGATGAATGTGGCAATGAATAAAACCATGTGAATACTTTACCACTCAAGCTTATTGAAAACAACCTAGCAAGCAACTTGTCCACATAAAAAGAAGTGGAGCATGTAGTTTCGATTCTTAGAAGGATTGTAAATATATAAAAGGATCACCTCTACTGTCATACCTTGTAAAACATGGCAACATAAATCCACTCAATGAAGTATAAATCAAAATGTCATATGACAATAGGCTATGCAATATCTCATTAGTGGAATCTTCAATCATCAATACATCAATATATATGGTCCAATCTACTCGTGGTTGTGTTCCAAAAATGTCAAAGATTATGCTCAACATGCCCAATTGTGTCATTTGTAGGTAAATAATAGGTACTAGTGGAGGAGGATGTAAGGGATAAATTGCTAGAGATAATTTCACATTATCCTCACACAAGCCAAGAACAAACTATAAGAGATCATCATGCGGTTCTTCTTCTTTATGAATTTTTAAGTCATATGTTTGCTTGATAAGAGATGTAAAGGAGGATGTTCTATAATTACTCAAAGATATATCATATGAAAGCATAGAATGATCATAAAGAGAAACTCCATTATTATCAAAAGGTCTATATCATCATGATGCATATAAAAATCCATGGAATCCCCTAGGGAAGATCTACATGAATATGAGGAATGAGAACCATCAAAAACATCTTTCTAAAGCCATCATAAACCAAATCACCATAAACCTAGTCATCATGAGAAAATAGATAAATAAAACCATGCTCCTCACTTAGAAACATATCAACAATAGATTGTGAGCCAAAAGGCATAGAATGAATATCATGAGCTACATGGGGGAAACAACCTCATGTGAAGGTGAACATAAACAAGGTGTATCATAATCATGTGCAAGTGAAGGTGAAATATTTGGATCAATCAAGCACACAACACTAGGCTCCTCAAGAAAGGAGAAAACAAGAGAGGCATAGAGAAGAGTGATCTTGAGATGTAAAAAGCATAGGATTGCTAGGTGTAACAACATCATAAATATATAAAGAATGTGTAATCTCATCACTATGTAATAAAGGACAAGAGATTAAAAGGAAAAACAACATCATGTGTATACAATCACTAGCCATAATGAAGGTATGATCAAGATGATGATAATAAACAAGTGAATTGATGGTATACAAGGGAGAAGGAAAATACTAACCAACTATATAAAGGAAAAAACACATAAATGATGAAACAACACCTCCATAGAAAATTCATCCCATCCATAGCATAAAAAGACATAAGAGCATCAAAGATGAAAGGAATGAATGCCATAAATTGTAGGAATGTATCAAAATTGGCAAGGAATGCATGAATAGAGGCTAAAGGTAAGGATCTCTGAGAAGCCATGGTAAATGATCTAGAAATAACACTCAAAGAATAAAAGGGTAGGTGGGTATGGAGAAAATAGATATGAAACAATGAAAACTAATGCCCTAATTAAAATATAGTAATGAAACAAATAAAGAGGTTGATCTAAATCATAACCAAATCTTAAACAAAAGATGAACAATAAGAAATAATCAAATCTAAAACCCTAATACGTTAGAAGAATACACCCTAAGAACAAAACCCTACGGGGTGTAAGAATGCCATGTTCACCAAAATATAAAGAAATAAAATGAACTCCTTTTCTACAATTAGGCTTTATGAATATGGAAAAAAATATACTTCAAATAACCTAATTTAGAGATGTGATAGATCATATGGAAAAAATAGAAAAATCAAACTTAAAAGATAGTTAACTGATTTTGATAGTTAATACATAATTATCTATTTTTTTATTATAACTTTTAAACAATAACTTAGAATCACTTATTCTTAGATGCATTGGAAGAAGAACAACAAAATAGGAACTAGGTCATTCTCAGGATTTAGCTAGGTTAGATTTACATGTGTGGAAATGAATTAGATAAAATCCATAAATTATAGGTATGAAACCCATACATGAAAGTGAACTTTGACCCATGGGTTTGAACCTAATGCTTATGACTCTTGATACTTGCAACAAAAGTTTCATCTAGGTGTCTAAATATGTAATAACGCAGCTAGTGGTGTTTAGGAACACCTTTGAGGAGTTTTCTAGGCAGAAGAATTCTCTCTTGGTCAAACCCCTAGATGGGATGATTTAACACCTAGGAACAAAGATTAAAGAGATCAAGAAATCATGCAATATGCCCTAGATGTTGATGTAAGAAGATAATGCAATTAAAATGCTCTTGGAATGTTGATGCAAGTCATAATGAAAGCTCTAGAATGTTTCTTCAATGTATAAAATAAATTAGGTTTAGTCCTTAAATATAAATCCAAAGGTGGCAAGTGAAATGTTTCATTGTTCAAGTCGACACGTAATGCCTAGTGGAAAATAGGGAACAAAGGCCCAAATTTAATTTTAAATTTTAAAAGTTTGAGGTTCATTTCCACAAATTGCACAATGGACCTAGGTCAATCACACATATTGTGGATCTAAACCTACATGAGAAATGGATAGATGGAGGATTAGGATTGGTCCTTGGGAATAAACTGAGATGAGATTATATAAGGATTTAGTTGTGTGTCATATTGTAGTACAAATCACACTACTTGTACACTTGTCATTGCATAGAGGAAAATTGGGTCAAAGTGAGCCCAAAATGAACGGTGAAAGTGCAAGGTACAAAATTTTCACTATTACAGATATAAATTGAATTGCATTAAATAAAATGGTTTGATATAGCCATCAAGACATTAGGGAGTTTGGAAACTTAGTGTGTATATCTTAAAGAAGATCACATATATTATAATTTGACCTTCTACATGTATGTACACATTTTATATATAATTTTAAATAATTTATATTGAGAGGTATATTGACAATTTGAACATACATATAGTTGTGTGTACAAATTGCCATAGTTGTATGTACAAATTGTCAATATACCTATGAATTTATTATAGTTTTGTGTACAAATTGTTAATATACCTCTATATATGTACAAATTATCATAGTTGTATGTGCAAATTGTCAATATACCTCTCAATTTATTATAGCTGTATGTACAAATTGTCAATATACCTCTCAATTTATTATAATTGTATGTACAAATTGTCAATATGCCTCTCAATATAAATGATTTAAAATTATATATATGGATTTCATAATTGTATATACAAATTGTCAATATACCTCTCAATATAAATGATTTAAAATTATAAATATGACTTTCATAATTATATGTACAGATTGTCAATAGACCTCTCAATATAAATGATTTAAAAATTCTACACAAACACACATATATATTTATATATAGGGGTTCTTCTAACCCTTATCAATCATAGTGGGAGAGATATTTTGCACCAAAGAATGTGCTAAACTATTGGCAAAATGAAGAACAAGCTAAAAGGTTAAGTAAACAAGATTGATTCCAAGATTTTAATATTTTTAAAAAAATTTTAATTCTCTTAAATAAAATAAATAAATGGGAAGTCTTATTTCAACATTATAATAACCAAACCTAAAACTAAAGAATAAATTATAATTTCAAAAATCAAATTGAAAAAATGGAATATATATATACCCAAGTGACTGCAAAATGGAAGCAAAATACCGTCTAAAAAAGATTCCATAACCAGTGGCGGCTAGTGTCACATGACTTTATTCTTAATAAAGTGCTGTAAGAAAATAGAATGTTCTCTCTAAGAGTAGGGACCATAAAATTTTCTAGGACAACTTGGAGATTAGGTTATTGTCAACTAGGTTTCACGGGTAGAGGGCCACGTTCTCCTATCATTTCTAGGATCCTAGTTGACTCCTTGTTCAACATGACAGTTGTGTATATATCATTATAAATATGATAGTTGTGTATATATCATTATAACTATGATAATCAAAGGACGAATGAGAAGAACATTCAATAGCCCCATCATTTGTATTTTAGAGCTAGGTGTGGATGGGTGTCAAGCATTAAGGAAACATGCATAGAAAAATCAATCTACTTTGACAAAAAAATCATCTAAAAAGAGAAGCTTCCTCCTTTCTACCGAGTGATTATTGAATTGGGTGTTAATATTTTTTTTGGGGTGGGGTTACAAAGTTCTTAAAAGTGAGATTCTCATTTAAGGTTTTGATTTGAATTTTTTAATGGAATAAAATGATATAATAGTAATATTAATAATAAAAAGAGAATATATATAGAAATTAGATTTGGAAATAAAGATGATTATATTCAAAGTGTTTATGAAAATTTGGGGTAATTTTAAAATGTAGACTTTTTTAATTTTATTTTTTAAAATAAGTATTGGGTTGTTAAATTTTATGTGTATGGTCAAATTTGTATATTTATGTTAATTCTTATTTATCTTTATATTTATTTTGGTAGAATGATTATATATATTTATACATCAATAAATGGTGTAATTTTCTCTGAAGTTAGGCTACTTCATTATGCTCTTACTTACCCATTTATATACATTCTCACACATCTTATTCATACATTATTCACACTTTTCTCATATTCTCACATATTTTTCATTTATTATACTTAGCCATGCACTTATTCCTAGACATTTCATTCTTGCCTTGAATTTGCCACCTTTGTAATTTAGAATTTGAACTTCTTATATGTGTTGGAAGTAGAATGTTGAAATTTGAACTAGATCTCTCTCAAAATTTTAGCAACATTGATCCTACACATACAAAATCAACTCCACACTGGTGGATTTGACCATTGACACTTTAAAATTCAAATTCAAATTTTAGCTAAATCCTACCCATTCCTTTCCTACCTAGAGCCCACTAAATACATGTTTGTTTGATTTATTGCTATGTACTTGTATTTAAAGGCATTCAATTGCATTTGTTTTGATCATTTGATAATTATTCACATTTAAGGAGAAAAGCATGCTAGGAAAACTTCAATTGGTGCACTAGGGGAGAAGACCCAATTGTTGAGCATGTTTCAATCGCTGTGATAATATTTGTGTTTTTAAGGCCCAATATTTTTAAAAGTATAGAACTAGTAGTTGTGACTTTAAGGTTGTTAGTGTTGACTATAAGTACTTATAATTGAATGAAACGTACTCTTTAGATCTAAAAATCAACCAATCATGTGATGCCACATCAACGCACCAACAAAACATGACTTTATGCACAACTATTGATCCGCTCTTTTTTGGGTTTTTTTGGGCACCTCAACAAAAACCATGTTGATGTCCAACATCATATTTGATGATGTGGCCCTGCAACCTTATTGCCAAGTAAGTTGCTGTAAATTTTTTGGAGTGATTTGAAATCGCCACGTATAATTTTGAGAGGTGTGAAGTTAGCGTGCTCAACTACTCGGTCCTCTCCCCTTAAGCAAACCTAAACATACACATTCATGATAGAAACATTTGTATGGCTAAAGCTTGCTATTTTATATCATTGACATGATTGTAAAGCTTGTCCTTTTCTAAGGGTTGACCTAGGAGAACTTGTTCCCTAGTGAGTCAGTAGCCCTGTAAAGGTTTTCTAAATACTGCCAATCAAGAAAGTAAAGCAAATAGAGGCAAATCGAGTGAACCAAAATGTAAGAGAGTAGAACCAACAAGAGTAGATCCAAATGAAAAAGGATAAATCCATGGACAAAGAAGTGACCCAACGACACAAACTCAACCCGAAATAGAGTACAATCTTACACATAATTCTAGGTAGAGCACAAACAAAAATGTATCATTCCTAGATCATAGACAGATTAGATTCTTGAATCTTCTTCAAATCATACATCTCTTTTCATCAAGATAAGTACTACTATCCACTTTTTCATTTACTTTCCTAGAATAGTATTTAATTCAAATTTACATATTCCCACAACTCTCATTCACTAATCTAGGTTTATTTATGTTGTTTGCATCTTATTGGACTAACCTAAATTAAATTTAGAGAAAACATTATTTTTCCTTACAATATATACCTACTTTTTATATTTTATTTTATTAATATATTACAAAATCTTAAAAAAAAATTGATCTAAAAGATTATTGTGAATTCAAATTGACAAATATTTAATTTTAAATTATAATAATAAAATTTAATGTCTATATTTAATAAAAAAGTATGTACACTCCAAAATGTCATGGTGAAGTCTAGATAATAATTGTGAATAGCTTATTTTAGATGTTGTCATTATCACCCTTTTATAATTTGTATGTATTTAATCTTAACAAATGCTTTGATTCCTACTCCCTGTAACCACTTATTTTATTTTTAATTCAAACATCATTCTATATATAAAAAAAAAGTTATGATATACACACTTACATATCTTACTCTCATTGATATATTATAAAATTCTTTAAAAAAAAATGCCTTATCAAAAACCCTAAATTTAATTTGGATGCATTATTGGTGTATATGCATCAAGTGTTTAATGACCACTTGAGTACTTCAATATAATGTAAGTAATCACTCTCAAACTTATCCCTTTCTCGTAGATGTAAGTTAATATCTCCTTAATTTAATCATGTGGGCCCTCCTTTCACATGACATCCAATCTAAGCCCAAAGTTGGTCTTAATGGGATGATTAAACAACTTAATTAAAAATACAATGATTGCCATGGTCTCATGATGGATGAGCTCATCTCCAAAAGTTTTTGGTTTTTCTATTTCATCTCATGTTGCACACTGCCCAAGTTGAGTTGATTGAGTTTGTGTATTATGGAATACTCAAAGCGTGTGGACTTTTATTCTTGATATGTGAAGTTAAACACTTGCCCACGGGGCCTCCCATGATAGGGTAGAATATCCATTGAGTATCCCTCCAATAGATATTCATTGAATATCCATCAACTTCAATCCATAATAATTTGGGATTCCCTCTACTAAACAATGAGGGAGGAGAGGCACTCGTGACTGAACAGTGAAATAACTCGTCACTAGATTTTAAAGGGTGACCATCGAGTTGTCACTATATCACTATTTGGCTATTCACTAGTTAGACAATTAATAATAATACACTTATCCAATATGCGAGGATGAAGGGGACTTCTAGTTAGACAATTAATAATAATACACTTATCCAATATGTGAGGATGAAGGGGACTTGTTATTTTTTATATAAGTTGTATGTGCTAATTTATCTTCATTATTCATTATTATGTACTTTATGATGATGGTTCTTTTATCTATTATAATTATAAATTATTGAAGTAAGAGATCAAAGATTATTATAGGAGTATTTATATAAGAGTATCATAGCAACCTCATAATTGTATTATTTGTTTACATCATCTTAGACATACTGCATATTATTATGAGAGTATTTATATGGGAGTATCATAGTAACATCATAATTGCATCCTCCAAGACTTAGAGTTCAACATACATGGCATTGAAAATAAGAAAATGAAGGATTATGAGGAGCTGTATCAATTCCTCACTGAAGATTGGGGCCAATTATTCGACCAGCCCTAGGTGTTTTTTCTTTGTTGTTTGTTGGTGTGTTGTCTATTGTTAGTCTGGTGTCAGTTTGCTGTTACTAGTTTTTTGCTGGTGCTATGTTTCTGGTCTATTCTCTGTTAACTTTTATGTGCGCTCGGTGGGCTGTTATGTAATGGGTTCGACACCTTAGTCTTTCAACTTCTATTAATCAAAAACATCATAATTGCATCATCATCTTAAGCATATTGCATGTTATTTGTTGACTTTGATATTGGTTCATTGTCATTAAATTGGTTCATCTAGGGGCTTGACCAAAGGAGAATTAAATCTTGCTTAACAATTTTCTAAACAACGTCTATAAACACCACACCACTTTAGGTACATGTACAACAAGTTGAGGCACATCAGTTACAACCATCAATTCTTTGCCAGTTCACTTCTTCAAGTTTGGGTTCAATTGCATGCACTAGGTTAGTTTTGTTGTTCTAGGTTCAATTCCATGCACCAAATTAGTTCTATAGGCACATTTGAACCATGGTAAAAAATAGTCATTTATAAGTTTTAAAGAATTTGTCTGACAAGGCCTTTAATTTCCATCATATTGGTGAGTCGATTGTAGACATCTTCTACAACATATTCCACTATTGGGATTTGAGCTAAGTACCTTGTTTTATTTATTTTAATTCTACATTAATTACAATATTTGTTGCATTATTAGTTATTAGTCCTAACTCTAAATCCTAGGATTTTATTAGTTTATTATTTATCCTAGGAAAATTGTAGTGAAAGTATTTAAAATGTTGAACTCAACATTCTTACACCCACTAGGGTTTATTCCTCCTTCAGGGTTTCAAATGTGATGTTTTTGAATGTATACCTTTCATTTCATATTTGATTAGGATTTGAATCTACCCTTTGTTTGTGCTTCATTATTATTCTATTGCTGAAGGTTTGGGCCTTCATGATTGATATATACAGATCACTTGCTACCCACCCTTTGATTATGAATTATTGATAGACCACTTATCATAGATCATTATGAATCTCTATTTTGGGATTACCTTCATGCATATATCAAGAATTATAATGTATTTTCACACTTTATCAATTCATATCCTTTGATCCTTTATGATTCATGTTCCATTAGTGAGTTGTTTTTGTTGCATATCTACCATATCCTCATTCTTAGACTTTGCTAATGCATTTCCTTCCACCTCAAGATACTTTACCTCATTTATAGACATGATTCATGATGATTATATTCCTTGTGTCATAGATGATGAAAGCATGCATTCTAATGATAGTTCCTTAGCTTCTCATGCTAGTTCCTTAACTTCTCATGGTAATCTTATTGATGCTTCATTCACTTCTACTGTATTACATGATGATCTTATTGTTCTTAGTGAAGAGTTATCACATGATGACTTTTATGGGTCTAGTCATGCATATTTACATGTTAAACAATTTTTATTTGCTAATTATGAGTACATTTATTAAACCACGATAACATGGCTGGAATAAATGCTATCTATTTGTTGTTCCATTTTAAATTATTGTTTTCAGATTTATGATAAAATAGAATTATTTCAATAGTTGTGATCTTTTCAATTCCTAGATTAAGACTCTTTTCAATACTTGAATGCATGATTAGATAAGCAGGTTTAATTCTCTAGGAGTAGTTTAGGAACTGCTAGTGAACAATTTTGACCACAGATAGCCATGGACACTACCCTGGATTTGACAACATAGAAAATCATGTTATTTAAATGCAAGGTAGGCAATGACCCTTTTCATGAACCTCCTCAAGAGTTGAGGTGGAAGTTCTACCTCCTCTTTGGAATTGTCTAAAATATCTAAGTTCTCCTCCTCTTTAGGTCCTTCACGAGCTTCTGGTTCAACCTTGTTAGTCTTTAAGGGTAGTTGAACTATATGTTTCTTCTCATCCTCTTCTGGTTGCAAAATTATAGGAGAAGGCTTAATCTCTTTGAATATAACACTTCTCTTGTACATAACTCTCTTAAGCCCTATATGATCCCAAATATTTTACCATTTCACAACAACTCCGTAGCCAATTAAGATACACTTAACTACCTTGTCCTCTAACTTTGACCACCTCTCCTTAGGGACATGAACATATGCTTCATGACCAAAAACATGGACATGTTGCAATGAGGGTTTTATGACCTTCCAAGACTCCATAGGAGTCTTATCGACAAGAGTTGATGTAAGAGACTTGTTAACCAGGTAAAAATTTGTAGCAACTACTTCTACCCAAAACTTTTTCTCAAAGACAACCCCACTAAGCTTAGTCCTAGCCCTCTCCATTAGTGTCCTATTCATTCTCTTTGCAATTCTATTCTATTGAGGGGTGTATAGAGTTGTCTTATATCTCTCTATCCCATGCTCCTTATAGAATCTATTAAAATTTGTTGAACAAAACTCACCACCATTGTTAGTTCTCAAAACTTTAATCTTTCCACCAATCTAATTTTCTAGAAGAGTCTTAAACTCTCTAAAATGGCTAAAGACTTTAGATTTAATTCTAAGGAAATACACCCATGTCATTTTAGAATAGTCATCTATGAAAGATAAATAATACAAAGATTTTGAAATAGAAGGAACATTTACAGGATCAAATACATCAAAATGGATTAGATCCAACACCCTAGAAGATTTGTGATAAATTGAGTAAAATTGAGCATGGTTTTGTTTACCATATATGTAATGTTCATAGAAATTAAACTCAAGAGAAAAATCATTTAAGCCCTCTATAAGATTTTTATTTTTTGCAGTCCTTAGACCCTTCTCACCTATATGGCCCATTCTATAGTGCCATAACAATATTTTCTCTACAAATAACTTTCTCTCAAAAGTAATATCTCACTTGGGTACTTAGAAAGCATGGCCATTAGAAGCAAACACAACACTCCTCTTTGTTGTTGGTTCTAATGGTGAAGGTTTAGATTCTATAGATCTCTTCACTATAAGAACAAAAGAACTATTGCACTAGATAATACATTCATCTAGCTGAAATGGAGTTCCCAAATGAACACCCTTAGAAAGAACCATGGCTCCTTGAACCATCTTACACCCTCCACTAGATAAAATAGCCCGCACACTCACATCATTGAGTTTTCTAACTGAATGTAGATTCCATTCCAAACTAGGGAGTGCAGAACTCCATTGATCCACTTCACACATTCATTAAGGAATTAGATCAAAACTCTTCCATGACCAATAATTGTTAGGTGAGAGTCATCTCTAAGGTACACCTTCCTTCCATCATATTCTTTATGCTTTGAAAACCAACCCTGATGTGAGGTCATGTGGAAGAAAGCTTTGGAGTCTATCGACCATGCACCTTTCAATGCATGTGTTGCTAAGCCTTTGAAAAATCATCACCGTCATCCTAAGACTTTTTGGATCATCATCTAAACTTTTTTCTTTTCCTTTTCTCCTCCTTCTAGTCTCTTTTGAAATGACTAAGCTTTCCATAGTTCCAACACTTAGCCCTGACATTTTTAGGAGATTTAGATCTTGCATAGGATTTGGATCTACACTTGTATTTCTTCCTGTCCTTCTTCTTGACTTTCTCTTTCAATATTCCATGAATAACTAGGGCCTCATTGGTTGATTTATAAGTTTTTCTTTGCATTTGCTCTAAAAGTAATGATGCAACTACCTCATCCATCTTGATTTTAGAAGAATTACTGCCTATTACCATCACTAATTAATCCCATGAGTCTAGAAAATAACATAGTAGTGTCATGGAATGTTCCTTCTCCATCATCTCCACTCCAATGAGTGTAACTAAGTCACAATCAATATTGAATGCATTTAGGTGCTTGGCCATAGAACCACCATCCCCCATCTTGAGGGTATACAACTTATTTGTCAAGAAAAGTTTATTTACTAGGGATTTAGCCTAATAAATCTCTCCAAACCTCTTCCAAAGAGCTATTGCAATGACTTCTTCATGTACATTTAACAACATAGAGTCTACCAAATAGAGCCTAATGAGGCCCTTTTCTTTTTTGTCTAATATGTCCTAGTCTTCTTAATTCATTGCAGATGGTTTGGATCTAGATAATAAAACCCACATATCTCTATCTATGCTCACATATCCTCCATTTTTATTTTCTAGAGCTCAAAGTTAGTGCCCATGAACTTCTGCATCTCTATCCTTGATGTTCTTTCCATTTTTCCTACAACAAAATCTTTTGCACAAGCTCCTACTCAATTCAAAATTAGCACAAAAATCTTTTCCCTAACACCTAGAATCTAAGGTGATCAAGCTATAATACCAAATGAAAGGAAGTAGAGGTGAAAAATATGCTTCCTACATTGATCAATGTAAGGAGGTATGTGCAAAAATTAAACTAATCATATAGTTACAAGAAAATTAGCATAGAGGCAATATACCATAACATAATGATTTACGTGGGGAAAACCCTTTCAAGAGAAAATACTCACACTCCAAATAAAATCAATGTGTTATTTAGTAATCAATGGTTACAATACACGTTCAAAATTAAAGCCTTTATAGAAGTATCTCAAACTAGAGATATGGAGCAATTTGGTAGCATACCAATACCTACAAAACTCATTACGAAACCTCCATCTCAAGCACCCAATAAATAGGAGAATAAATAAATGAAAACTTCAAAAGGTAATTAGGAAACTATGATAAAAACCAACCCAAAATTTGGCACCCAAATCCCTAGTTAAAGAAAATGCCCAAATCCCAAGATGAGTCCAAAGGCTAAAAATAACATATTCCTTCCACCTTCCATAAGCTTGTCATAATCAACTCACCAACTTGGGTGCTCTATTTTAGCTCAATTATCTCCATTAAAATATGCCTTATGATGTGTCATAACATGTGACATAAGCTAGTCAACAAGTGTAACTCCTCTTATAGCTATCTTATGTGTCATAGATGCTCTTACATTTCGATGGGGGAGGCCCAACTTTTAGAGGCCATAACTTTTTATTTAGGAAGCTAATTGAGATAATTTAAAAAAAAATGTAGATCTCAAAGAGGTCAATGTCACTATAACCCACTTGATTCTATTAAGGCTCATTTGAACATTTTTTGATCCCAAAAATGACCTTTAGATCCTATAAAATTACATTTTTGTGTTCTATAACCCTAAAATTGATTTCGATTCTTAACATTAGGATGCAAGGTTGAGACACCTTTCCTACCATGAAAGAATATTATAGAAACACAAAACCAAAGTAAGAAGGTGGTAACAAGGTCATGGAAAATAAACAAGCCAAGGAAGTTACATTGCAATCACCAACATGAAATAAAGGTGCCAAGAGGACACAAATAGATCTTAGAATGGTGTCAAGTCCAAAAGAGTCCTTGAAATAATACAAAAAACTATTGGGTCATCAATACTCTATTGATCTAGGAACATAAATATTGGAGGGAAATCTAATATCCTAATGTTAAGGCATTGTTTAAATTAAAGATTTAAACCATGATGATAAAATGGTGAAGTTGCTTTTTTGTAATGTGGTTTTGTCATGTCCCTATATTAATAATTTATAATTAAATATATTTATGAATTGATTATTTTATTGAATAATTTATAATTAAATATACTTATGAATTAATTATTTTATTGTGAGTTTATTATTTATTATTCATTCAAATTAAAATATGGTTATGTTTAAAGATTTAAACTTAAATATGTGAAAAAGAAAATAAGACACTAACTACATAAAGAGATCGACTCCCTTGCAAGATTTAGAGGATGAAATTGGATTACATCAGATTTAAAATAAAGAGTTAAGTCATTGCCTAGTATTGAAGCCGACTCCATAAGCAAGCGCCATATAAGACAAAGGTTGCTGTTTATTACATATAAGACATATAATTAGAAAGAACAAAAAAAAGATCATTAATGTATGCATCGATTGATACATATAATGCAGCGATCGTTATTAAGAAATGATTATGTTTGTTGAAGGGTTGTGCTTGGTTTTAAGGACAACTACTTACAAAAGGTACGTCCCTTCGTCAAGGGATGCCCATTGAAGGCATATAAGAGGTAAGTGGTTTGAATGTTTGAAGTAAGAAATGCAAAAGATTTATATTTTTGATTGGTGAGCAGACCTAAAGGAATAAATAATATTTCCAAGTTTAATATATTTCTGATATGTATATAACAACAAGCAAGAAAGATATAATTCTGAGTATATATATATATATATATTCTGAGTATAACAACAAGAAAGTAATAAATAAAATATGATATAAAAGGAAAGCAAGGAAAGACATAAATCTAGATAGTAGATTAAGAATTATCTGCATATTATTATCTATAACATCGATCTGGTATGCTGTATCTCACCTTATGAACTTGTGGATTCTTATGATAATATCATAATTGAATTATATTAAGAAGAATAAGTTTATATATATATATATATATATATATATATATACTTATTCTTCTTAATATAATTCAATTATGATATTATTTATTGATCTTATTTATGATAGAAATTTATTGATCTTATATATATATATACCTCATATAAGCCAATAAGAATATAATTACTAAATCTGACTTATAAACTAACTATATACATATATTTATAAATATATTCAATTGGATGAGAATATGTTTAGAAAGAATTTTAGAACTTCTTTTAAGTTTCAAGCTATGTGGTTCAGGGACAACAATTTTCTTTCCCTTTTAGAATCCTGGTGGAAGAATGCTCCTTTTGTTAAAGGTTCATGCATGTTTTGGGTTAATGAAAGGTTAAAGTTTATTAAGGGAAAATTTAAAGAATGGAATAAAACTTCTTTTGGTAATATCTTTTCTCATAAAGTTTCTTTACAATCTCAACTAGAACAGTTGAATGAAGCCATTATTAGAAAGGGCATGGATAGTGATTCCTTTGAAAATGTAAAAGTTCTTCAATCTAATTTAGAAGAAGTTTTAGCCCGGGAAGAAATTTTTTGGAGGCAGAAATCTAGGGAGTCATGGTTGAGGGAAGGAGATAGAAATACAAAGTTTTTTCATGTATCGGCTTTGGTCAGAAGACATACGAACACTATTTTTTCAATAAAAGACTCTAAGGGAAATATCTTCCAAGATGACATTCCTATTCGAAAAGGAGTAAATTTGTTTCAGAAACTTCTTTCTAAAGATTCAAATAATATTCCTAATTCGACTGTTGCAGAAGTTATAAATCATATTCCTTCTCTGATTTCTCCAGAAGATAACTTGCAATTGATGAAACTTTTTTCTCTAGAAGAAATCAAGGCAGTAGTCTTTTCCCTAGACCCGAACAAATCCCCAGGTCCAGATGGTTTTACCCCTCTTTTCTTTCAAAAATGCTGGGAATTTGTAGGCAAGGATATATGGTTGGCTGTGGAAGAAGCTCGAAGAAATAGAACTGTTTTGAAAGAAATTAATTCTACTTTCATTGCTCTGATTCCTAAGGTTGCTAGCCCTTCTTCTTTTGCTGATTTTAGACCCATCTCTCTTTGTAATACAGTATACAAAATCATTTCTAAAGAAATTACTTTAAGGCTTGCTAATCTCATTCCAAAAATTGTTTCTAAGGAACAAGGCGATTTTGTCCTAGGTAAGGAAACTTTAGAAGGTGCTTTGGTAGCCCATGAGGTCTTGCACTCAATTAATCAACATAAACTTCCTGCTATGTTGGTTAAGTTGGATATGTTAAAAGCTTATGATAGAGTGTCTTGGGAATTCCTGTTTCAAGTTCTTCTTAAATTTGGTTTCTCCTCAAAATGGTGTAAATGGATTTCATCCTGTATTACTAGTGCTAGCTTCTCAGTTTTGATTAATGGGTCTCAATTTGACTTTTTTAAGTCCTCACAAGGGTTAAGGCAAGGAGATCCTCTTTCCCCTTTTCTTTTTGTATTAATGGTAGAAGGATTGAGTAGATTAATTATGAGGGAAAATTCTTTGGGAAATTGGAAAGGGATTAATATTCCTAGAATTCCCTTTTCTATTACACATTCTTTGTTTGCAGATGATAGTTTATTGTTTGAGTAGCCTGTGATGAGGGAAGCTAGAGTTATGAAGGACATTATTTTTAGGTACTGTTCAGTTTCAGGTCAGAAAGTGAATCAGAACAAGTCAATTTTTTTTTCTTTTTTTCATCCTCTTTGGTGCAACAAAGAATTGCTAAGTTTCTCGGTTTCTAAATTGATGTTCTCCCCTCAAGGTATTTGGGAATTCCTCTTTTTTCGGGTTCAATTAAAAATTTGTTTTGGGATAAACTTATTACAAGTATCAAAGCTAAGATTTCTTCTTGGAAAGGTAAATGGCTAACTTTGGCAGGGAAAATTCTTATGATTAAAACAGTGTTATCAACAGTTCCAGTTTATATGCTTTCAGTGCTTAAGGTTCCCAAATCCATCCTCTCTAATATTGTTAATATTTTGAGAAAATTTCTGTGGAATGGTTCTAATTTGAATGGGAGAAAGATCCCCCTAATTTCTTGGGACAAAATTTGTACTCCAAAACAACTAGGAGGATCTGGGATTCTCAACATTCAAGCACAAAATAAAGCTCTTGGAGTTAAATTGATCTAGAATTTATATGAAAAGTCTGAATCAAAATGGGGGAAAATAATGTATGCAAAGTATCTAGATTCTTTTTCTCTTGAAAGAATCTTTACTATTCTTAATCCAATGGAGGGCTCTCATATTTCAAATTTTATGATAAATTGTAGAGAAGTTATATCCCCTTTTCTATCTTGGGTTATTCATGATGGAAATTCTGCTCTTTTTTGGGATGATTCTTGGAATAATCATCCACCTTTGTCCAAAATAGAAGGCCTTTAAGAGATCAAATCATTTTTGTGTTAGGCCTGGGGGCTAAAAGTTAAAGATTATTTTGAAATAGATTATAATTCAGAAATTAATAAAGTCAAATGGAAAAATTTTGATGATTTTTTGATTCCTCAAGAATAGAAGACTTTGCTTAATAATATTTTGCAGGATAGAAGAATTTTTATTTCAAGGGGAAGGGATACATTAGTTTGGGCCCCCTCAAAGTCTGATTGTTATATGGTTAAGCAAGGTTATTTAAGTATCACTAGTCAGGATTCTATTTCAACTATTAATTGGCCTTATAAGCTCTGCTGGAGAAATCCTTGCCTGCCTAAAGCAGGAGCATTTGCCTGGTTAGCTCTGAATCATAGAATCCTTACTAGTGATAGATTAGCTAAGTTTGGGGTTACAAATTCTTTCTTGTGTCCTTTCTGCTATGAGGTGGAGGAATCAGTGGATCATCTTTTACTGAATTGTAACTTTTCATCAAAAGTTTGGTATTGGCTTTTGTCAAAGCTGAGTTGGAAGGGTCCTCTTCCATTCTCTCTTCTTCATGTTTTTCAAAGTTGGCCTTTGTTATTTTCAAAGTCTACTTTTTCTGTTTTATGGCTGGTTTCACCAAGTATTGTTATTTGGTCATTATGGTTAGAACGAAACAGTAGAATATTTAAAAAAGTAAGCAATCCTCTTTTTATAGTTATAGCAAAAATTGAAAAAATAATTTCAGAAGTGGTTTTAGCCTCTTAATCTTCAAAAAAAGAAGGTTCTCCAACTTTTGCAACATGGGATGATTTGATTCTAAAAAGATGGAAGCATTTAAGGTTGCCTAATTCACATTGTTTTACTTCTGAAACCAAGATTGATAGATCCTCTATTAAGTGGATCCCTCCGCCTGAATCTTTCATTAAACTTAATTTTGATGGTGCTAGTAGAGGTAACCCTGGTATTTCTAGTGCTGGCTGAGTGTTAAGAAATCATAATGGTGGAGTTCTTAGAGCTTTGTCAATTAAGCTTGGAGTAATAATGAATAATGAGGTAGAGGCATTGGCTTTAATAGTTGGCTTAAAACTAGCCTTGAAATGTGGTTTTACAAATCTTATAGTGGAAGGGGATTCATTGAATATTGTAAGAGCTTTTGCTAATAATTCCTCTCCAAGCTGGAAAATAGACTATATTCTTAAATTTGGAAGGGAATTATTGGAACATTTTCATTCTTTTAAAATAGTTCATACTTACTAAGAAGGTAATCTACTAGCAGATTTTCTGGCCAATTATGCATTTAGCATTAATGATTCTTCTTTCGAATAGGACTCCAATTCTTTTCTTTCGATCCCCAGAGTTAGTTATATTTTGGATAAGGATAAAATTGTTTAATTTGCCAAACTTTTGTTGTAATTTGTAGAGGCTTTTTGATCATTGCAATCTTTAGAGGCTTTTTGATCATCTTTTCCTTCATTTATCCTTATTTCTTTTGGCACTTTCCATGGTGACAAGTTGACATTGTTCAAATGCCTTGTAATTCATTCATTTGGTGTGAAGTACTTCTATGTGACTCTCCATTGCAGGTTGATTGATTTCGCACAAGGGAATCTGGTTAGAATGATCTCTTTTTGGTGTATTTTGCCATTATTTTATTTTTGTCTTGCTCTTGGTTCAGTTCTATCTCTTATTTCTAACAGTTAGCTTTCAAGTTTCGACCATCTATTAATCTCCAAGATCCGACCTTCAGTATGGGCTCCACTCAACGAAACAATAGAATTCGTTGGCCTATCCAGAACTGGAAGTGTCCCCTTCTTGGTTTTCTTACTCTAAATTCAATGCAGGAAGTTTTCAAGATTTATGAGGTTTCAGTGGAAAGAGCAATCTCTCAGGTTTGTGGTTTACATGTGTTACATTCTCCAGTTTCCATATACCCGTCTCAAGCAGTTTCTCACTTTCTTTCCAATGCTATGGACCTCTTGCAAAGTCGTGATAGGGTAAGGAATTTGGGTATAATGTTTGTTCAAAATGATCATTTCTCTGTTGATATTTTTTATGATGCTTTAGAAGATTATGATTTGCATGAGGGTACTGCTCTTGTCAGAGGGTTGTTTGATTGCAGGTTTCTTTTCCACCGTCCTGAGCTCCGTTGCCTCTTTAATGCGTTCATGCATGGCCTTCAGAATAATTGTGTTATTTCCTTCCAGAATTTGATTCACTGCCACAGACAAGAATTAGGGAATCAATTGGCCGATTCTACTACAACTTTTTTTAATGCTCTGCACTTCTTGCTAAATTATGTTCCTCCTCCTCCTCCTCCACCTCCCCAGCTAGCAGATGATGACACCTGTGCTCCACAGGTTATTGATGTTGAAGACTAATAGGGTTTCTCCTCTTTTTAGTACTAGCACAGAAGACTAATAGGGTTTCTCCTCTTTTTAGTACTAGCACAGTTTTTGTTTTGTCTCTAGTCGTCGACTGCTAGCTATTGTATTCTGTCATGTAATTCAAAATGAATTTTGCTAAATTTTTGAGACACAGACTGTTAATTTCTGGATTGACTCATCTTGTTGAGTCGATTTTGTTATGTATTTGTAAAAATTGGGCTACAACCGGAGGTTTTCTTTACCGATTCTTTCTTGTCGGTATGCCCCCTTGAGTCTGGCATTTTTGTATTTCTCTTCTTTTTATATAATTTTAAGTGGTTCTACCACTTTTTTCAATATATATATATATTCATGACCTGATCTTTAGTCTTTCTCTTTTGCCCCTCATGAGGATTGGTTGGGTTGTTAGGGAGAGGTGGAATTAATGTCTCACAAGGAAGGAGAGCCCCAAAGTGGTATGGGTGGGTGTTCCTGAAGCTCTTGGGCTAAGTGGTGGTATTAATGGGTGTTCATGAAACACTTGGAGTTACTTCCTAATGTGGTAAGGATGGGTGTTCCTAAAGCTTGGGCTAGGTGGTGGTATTGGTGGGTGTTCATGAAACCCCTAGGCCTCACTTGTGGAGAATAATTTTCTAGCACCCTAACATGATTATTTGCCCATCCTCCATAGGGTTGATGATTAGGTTAGAGGTAAGGATTGGGGCTTAAATATAATAATCATCGAGTATATTATGAATATTAATTAGTCCCTAGTTGAATGATTTGATTTAGGGTACAATAAGTATGTTGAAGTATGTTTATACTCCAAGTAGGAGACATTACAAATAATGCTATGAATTGATTATTATCTAATTTATTGATCTTTTATATTTCTAATGTCCCTTTCTAGTGACCTAGAATTGTGTACAAGTAAAGAAAACAAGAATATCCTAAAAGGGGACATTACAGGAAATTCTAATTCATTAACTACAAACCTTTTGAGTAAAAGGATGGTGATGAAATAATTGAAGTAGATCCATATGCAATGGTTACTACCATGAAGGTGTTACCTTATGAAGACAACAAATGCCTATTCCATTCACATATGTGGGTGAATGGGGAAGGATCTACAATTCATTATTAATAGTGGATGTTAGAATAATTTGATCTCTACTAAAATAGGAAAGATATTGAACCTAGAAACAAAAACACACTCACAATCATGTAATTCATGGAATGGGTGATCCAGGGGTGAGATATTTGAGTAAGTAGATAGTGTTGATTCTCCTATTCATCAATCCTTTCAATGATGAAGTGTTATGTGATGAGGAACCCCTATATGTGTATGTTGTCTTTTTAGGGCAACCCTACATGTATAAACATCATTGCATCGACAAGTCCAAACCTTATACTATCATTGTCAAGCTAGGTGATTGGAATACTAGAGGTAAGTCCTACAAAAGATAGTATCTTTGATTAGTGAAAAATAGTGTTGATGTGTGATTTCTTAGACTAGAACATTTATACTACTCATGGTCTTGATTGGGGAAGAGAGATTAGTTGCAAGTACCGTATGTGCCACAATATTCACCCTAGCTACCTAAGAAAAGTAGATGGATTAGATCTTGTCAGGGTATTAAAATTGTATTCATTTCTCTAGTTGGGGTACCTCTACACTATCAAGAAGCACTCAATTAACGTCATTCTTGGGACAAAATTACTAAATGAGCCACTATATAGATGATTAGTCTTGGAAAATAATTAAATTAAGTGATAGATTTAGGAATTGATTTAAAAGTGCCACATTTGACCAAGCATCTCACCCTATAGAGGCCTTCTTGTACTTGTAAAAAATGATGAAAAATGATGTATCTACATCAACTATTAGCCTTCAAGAACAAGATCACTATGAATAATAACACATTTTTCACATTGATGACCTCTTGGACTAGCTCAGGGGGATATGTTTTACCAAGATTCATTTGAATTTAAGGTACCACCACATGTTCCAATAGAGCCATTGAATTTGTAGAAGATTTTCTTTAATTCTAATGAAGGCTTGTTCAAATGATTGGTCATGCCCTTTGGTTTGACCAATGCACCTACCACCTTCATGTAGATGATGAATGATATACTCAATCCTTTCACAGATTGCTTTGTTATCTATTTGGATGACATAATGATATTTAATAGAACATGGGAAGAACATCTATAACATGTTTAACAAGTGCTCACAACTCTATGATAACATGGTCCCTATGCCAATAGAGAAAAGTGTTCCTTTGGCATGGAGATGATTTAGTACCTTGGATACATCATGGACAAGGATGGTGTTCGTGTTGACCCTAAAAAGATATAGGTCATCATAGATTGGAAACTTCTAATAAATATCATAGAATTCTATAGTTTCTTGGGTCTATTCAACTTTTATTAGAGATTTGTGCTCAAATTCTCACACTTGACATGGCATATAAATCAAGCACTTGGATGGGGCCTAAAACAAAATTTATTTAGATAAAGATAAAATAATGTATATTCACACAATTGAAGCAAAGGCTCTATTTAGTGTTTGTTGGATCTCAAAGTTTTAGGCTCCCAAAACCCTAAAGACAAGCTAGACCTAAGCCCCAAGGAAAGTCAACTTAAGCTCACCCACCACACAATGTGGATATATTTAGGTTTACTCCATTCAATAGTGTTGGTTAACAGATTTGCTCTTATTCTGAAAATTACTTGCTCTGACCCTATACCCTTCTTTCAAGAACAAATGAGTTAAACAACAAATGGGTGAACCTTTTGAATTAGTTCCCCTCTGAATTTAGGTACAGCTCCCTTTATGATTTTCAATGAATTTTAGCCTATTCAGCTAACTAAATCACATTTTTAACCAGAAAACGCCTAAGGCTGACTAACATCCATACATAGCCATGTCATGAATGCGATTAATTCATACAGTAGCAGGATAGAATGCACAGATTCTACTTTAGTACCTTCGAATACATGAATATATTTATATAAATTTGCTGAACTCGTAAGGAAAAATAACACACACGATGGGTTGTTCAAACAAAGAGCAATTACCAGGTAAAAGAAGATTTCTCACAGAAAATCAAATTTCACACATTTAGACGCACAGATCCAAATAAGCAGCAATCGTTCCTCTTTTCATTCACAGATGAAAATTTTTCAAACAATCATCATATATGTAAAAAAAATAAACACAGTTTTTCTGAAATTCCCCTTTCTTCCTTTTTTTTTTTACTTCTCTCTTTCTTTAAAAATTCTGAAAAACAAATATATATCAAAGTCTTAACCATGTCCTCGAGCAAATTAAACCCAGAGTTAACATCACTCTGACCCATACGGGATTTAGTTTTAACAACTGATCATAAAAGATTAAAGTTGCCAGAAATAACATAAATTAAAGGACTTGAAAAAGAAAGCTGATGCGGTTATGACTGGGGCGATGAATCAGCATCCCCTGATTTGCTGTCGAGAGCCTGGGAAGCATGCTGGGTTCTCCACTCCTGAAAGGCAGCCACGAACTCCTGAATTTTAGGAAAGTTTGGTATGCCTATATGCTTCATCCTCAATTTCCAGACCTCCTTTTCCCTTCGCATTTTCCCGAATTTTTCCTTGTGTTCAGGGAGTGCGTCGATGCAGAGGTAGAGCAGGGATTCGACTTTAGAAACTCTGGAGAAATCCTCAATCAGAATATTATCATTCTCTTTAACAAAATGGATCTTATCCCTAAAGGATTGGGCTACTGCTTCAACATCTTCTTCAGGCTTTCCATCATCCTTCATGTATTTTACGTCGATACATTGTAAATCACGTTGCAATGACTGAGTGAAGTCCGTTATCTCCTTAATTAGCTTTGAGACTTCAAAGCGTGCTTGTCGGGATATGGAGTTCCTCCATTCGATATTCTTTTTGTTTACATACAATAAATCCTCATCCACACCAGTCAGTTTCATCTCTGCCAAAAACTTTTCCAGCCCATATTTCCGAACTTCCTCTATTTGGTTCGTCACACTGGTCCACTTGCCTTCGTCCTTAGCCCAGACAGCAACCTGTGCTTTAAGATCTTCAATGGTAGTAGCAGTCAGGTCATATATGCCTTTGAGTTCATGAATATACTCAGTTCCCCTTTGCTCAATGCTGTCTAACCAGCCATCAAATGTTTTTGAGACCATTTTGCTCCTATGAACTTGATCTAACATTTTCTGGTTGACGGGTGACTTTGGGTCGAAAGACAAGGGAACTTGTGAGATTGGCTGTGGGTTAGGATTGTTGATGGCTTCAATATATTCTGCCATTGCACGCAGAGCTTGTTTTAATTCTCTTTTGTCCCTTTCATCTTTCATCGTTCGATTGACCATTCTTTTAGTTGAAGCTTCGAGATGGTGTACATCTGCAGCTCTGGAGGCAGTACCGAGGTCTATCTTTTCCACAGTGAAATCATGCACTGTAGGATCTTGAACCTCTCCCTCGGTCACTGGCTTGGCTATTTCTGCGCTCCAGTTACCAGTGCTTGGGTCAATATCTATCCTGGACACTGTTTTAAGTCTTTTGGACTTGGGGGTCTTCCCCAGACATTTACTTACCATATCTTCCAGAGGGAGAACAAAAGGAACCACCTTCTTTTTATCAGATATAGAGCTCTCTAGCCACTTTGGTGCCGGGGTTGTCTCCCTGAGTTTTTCTCCATCAGAAGGTTTATCTGAAATCATCAACATCTCCGGAGTACCCAAAACATCCTCTGACTGTGAACCAGTATCAACTGCTTCTGTTCTGGTTGGGCTTGCTTCTTTGTCCCCCATGGGGTCCTCTGCTTCTTCTTCTGAATTTAAGTCGACAATTATTGTCTCAGAAACTGGCTTCTTCCTTTTACCTTTGGTTCTCAGCCTGGTGACACGAGAAGGCAGAATATCTGTGAGGACTCTTCTGGATTTCTTGGTGACAGGGCTCTTCTCAGGTGATGGCTCAGAAGCACCTGCACCACAGATAGCAAGAGGTTGATTAGAAGGATCCAGGGGAAGTGGTGATGCAACCACTGAAGATAATTGTTGAACATTTTTATCTTGAGACCCCTGTTGCTTCTTTTCTCTCAACCATTTTTCAGTCCTCCTTATCACCGGGAGGGTCTTAATTTCAATCCTGTCCTCCTCCCTCTTGCTCCAGTCCACCTCTGGAATGGGTAAGTGCTCCACCTTCTCAAATTGTGGATCAACCACTTCTTCATCATCAACAAGAATTCCAGAAATGTCCATGTCTAAATTAAAGGTAATTATTTGCCTTAAAGAAAATCTGCACCATAACCTTCTCCTAACTTCAAACTCATCTGGACAATCCATCCAATAATCCTCCAGCTTAGGAAGGTGCGAGTGCCCTGTTCCAGAATTTAAGTTGTCTTTAACAAAACTTTTACTGTCGAATTTGGCTCTAGCAGTGAAGAATTGAAAATTGAACCTGTTGAGGTTCACCCCCAGATTTAAAGCATCAGAAGTTGACAGGCATGAATAATGCCCAAGTTCAACAGGAAAAGAAATACCACAACCCCTTTTTGATGGAAATTTTTTATCAACATGTGCCAATTGCCGACATACCTCTATTAGTACAAAACGATCAAATACATATCTGGGCAACTTCATTGGTTCACCATCGAATCCCCCAACTCTGATATAGGTGAACTCAGAGAATTGGATGAAAAAGCTACCGTAGATACTGATTAGCTGCATTGCTTCACTGGTCATTCTCTTACCTGGGTTGCCTGTCAATTCATAGGTCATTTTCCCAGTGAAGACATCATTGATCCTCTTGTAATTTTCATAACAATTTTTCCTTTGCAACTGTGAGTAATATTGATAAATTTTGCTGCTCTCATCTAAAGGCTCATGAGGCAGGTCAAACCAATCTCTTGTGGAGGCTAAACAGTAAAATAGATAAGAAGACATAAAGAAATCCTTGTTGCCCAGACGATTATTTAAGCTCTGATGCAGACAGTCAGCTATTATCTCGGCGAAATCCAAGTATTGTTCACCCTGAAGGACGACTTGTATAAAAAAATACATCCAGTCTTCCCAGTAATAGGCATGTTGATTGCCTCTCAATCTGTTCAATAACACCACAATATCCCTTACTTCCTGTATTAAATGATCTCTAGTGAGGGGTCTGGGCAGCCTTGAACCACCTTTCTGAAATTTTAGCAGCCAATTCCGTGCTATCACACTTTTGTAAGTTGGTTTCTTTTCTGAGAAATATCCATTGGAGGAGGTAATGTCGAGGTTGGAATATGCCCCCTTATGCGGTATCTTCATCACAGACATAAGGGTTTGTCTGTTGACACAAAACAGCACATCCCCGTTGGCATTTTTGACACATCTGTTCTGGGGGTCATATCTGTTTATACATTCTTGAACCAATTCAGGGCATAGAATGGCCTGAGGAAAGGCTGCAGCTTCCACTAAACCACTGTCTACAATCTTGTTCATTGTGGGGGTTTGGACAGGGTTCTTTGTTCTTTCTATGAATTCCTCCAAGTCATACTGAACTAATGCGGTGTCTCCAAACTCTGAGTGGGAATAAATAAGACTGGGGCCGTGTTCATCCCCCAAACATGTAGACTTCAAAGACATATTGGGAAGACTATGATATAGCAATTCGAATTTCGAATATAACAGAAATTCTAGGGGTTCTTCTTTCCAGTATAAGAACTCGGAATAGTACAGGGGGAAACAGGACTCACCTTCAGGAAATTTGAAAGCACTGCGAAAACTTGAAAAACGAGAGCCTTACACTTCCAGCGCTATTCTCTTCCGCGTCGCACAATGTGATTACTTGCTAAAATTGGGTTGTTCTTGGCTAACAATGGCACTTACCAGAATGAATGTTTATCGCTCGGATCAATACGTGCCAAAAATATTTGAAGGGACGTGAACTCTGATTTTTTCATTAATAGCAAGTAATGTTGACGCGCCATCATGAGGTACAATAATTATCCGTAGCCTCCGTTAAATTAGAGCTCTCGCTTTTATGATGAGTTTCTGACAAAATCTCCTCCAACTTTCCCGCTAAATTTGGCTTGGAAAACCGCGGGAGCAGATGGGACCAAACTTGTCAAATCTTCGCACCATTGAACCTTTGAAACATGGTTCAACGCGATGGTTCAATATGAAGGTTCAACGACACATGGGTTATATAGACCAACAGAAAGTTACGCGGCTTCTAGTATAAGGTCCCGAATTATGAAATAGTGAACTCTTTGAACTTTGAACTATTGAACCTTGAACCTTGAACCATTGAACCCCGCGGAAGAGTTCAAGCGGGAAGTTCAAGTTCAACGACACATGACATAAGGCAACTGCGCGACCTGATGGATGAAAAGGCTATGAATATTGAACCTTGAACCTTGAACCCCGCGGAAGAGTTCAAGCGGGAAGTTCAAGTTCAACCCGAAAGTTCCAAGACGCTTGAGGCAAACACAAAACAACTTGCTTTATATGACACTTCAGACACATTGAACCATTGAACTTTAGACTTTGAGAATGGTTAGGGTTCAAAGGTTCAAACCTTAAGTAACTTTGTTTACAAAGGCGACGCACGGGTAAAAATTGAAGGATCAAGAGCCGATTTATGAAAAAAAGGGATGACCGGGAATATAGCACGATAAACCGGCTTTTGTTCAAGAAATATTACCAATACATAAATAAACAAGGGCGACTCAAAAGGTAACAAATAGGAAGGGAACTAGACCTCTAATCCTAGATATTTCCTTATTGGGTTCACCCTCATTGCTTGTAGCCTTGTTTCCAATAAGGATTTCCATTGTTGTTTGTTCACACATAACACATTGTGTTGATAACTGAGAGAGGGGGTGAATCAGTTATCTTAATTAACTTTCTATTCTTCTTTTATAACTAGTACAACATCAAAACAAATAAGCATCCATAATCATGAAAGCAAAAACAAAGTCAATTCACATAACACAATGATTTTGACGTAGAAAAACCTGTTAAGGGAAAAACCATGGGGTGACTAAGCCAAGAATGTATTCTCTGTTAGAAGAATAGAAATACAAAAATGGCACTTGCTAATTAGGGCTCACTGCTTGAGCACACTGCTCACAAGAGGCTCACTGCCTACAAGAGACTCACTGTCTACAAGGTACAAAGAAAGTAATAAGATACTTGAACTAATGAGAAGCATCCACATATGCTGAGGTTCAGTTCCGGTTAGGCTCAATACACTGATCTACTACACTTCATTCTTCCTCTTCTTTGGTGTTGCTGTCCTATCACATATCGAACCTATATTACTGCTTTCACACTGCTCTCTATTTTTCTTCACACTTCACAAAACACCACACACACCTTCATAGTGAAATCAATCTAGTATATATATCCGTACCAAGGATTTCAACATCTTTCTAGTCGGCATCCAGAATAGTCAATATTTTCCCAACCTCTAGTCTGTTGGCTGAATCCTTGCTTACCAAGTGATGCATATCAAAGAGATGTTTATAGAAGTCATCAATCATGTTGGTAAATCATGGATGATCCCTTAAGAAACTTTATTACCATCAATATCTCATCCGGATTAAGGTCTGAAGCTCTACCGGTTAGTTCTTCCTTGGTCTACTCTGCTAAACAGGAACCCAACACTTAGGTGTTTATATCTTTTCACTCTTACATCACCAGAGGCTCAATCTCTAGAATATATTAGTCATGGCACTCCTCTTGACTTTCCCAAGTCTATACTTTACTGAGATACTTCCTCTGAGAGATCTGGACCTGACTGTCAGACCTTGCTACATACTTTGTTCTTGGTTACCGAACCAATATACACTTTAGTCTGTCTTCCGATATGTTCATACCATGTCTTGCGGATGTGTGGGATGGACTTTGTTGCCATTAATGAAAATACTCATGAAGCCACAACGTGTCTCTTTCCAACAATCTCCCCCTTTGGCATTGATGGCAACACTTAGTGAAAAATGACTAAGTGTTATAGTATACTCCCCCTTGGCTAATGCTCTTGTTCTTATGTACACTTTTCTAGAGCTCCCCCTTAGCTGGATTCTTCATTTTTCACTGCTCCTCACTCCCCCTTTGACATCAATGGGAAAGGGTAGGATCCGCATACCAAAACTTCCAAAAACAATCTATACTTGGTTGCACAAATATATATACATAGCATACTGAAGTATATCTGCAAAAGTTGTCTTCAATTGGACAAATTCTGTTGCCCAACTCTGCTTCATCCTGTCCAAAATTGAGATGTGACCACTCAACAGGAATGTAAAAGCATCTGCCCTCTTTAGATATGTCGGATCACTGGTCCGGGCTGTGGTCTGAGCATCACTTAGGGCCTCATGCATGGCCTCTAACTTAGGGATAATTATCCCTCTAAGTTCACTCAACCTGCTTATTCTATTTTTCTTCTCTTTTTCAAGCTTCTTAATTTTATTTAAGACTGCAATAGTCTGACACTCTTGATTTATTATGGATGTGGTAAGAGGATCAAAATTCTGAGATAGTCTTGACAGTTTGTCCTCCTATTATTTCACTTTCTTCTCAATATCCATTGTTACTTTGGACAAGGATAGAAAAAATTTATACATTTCTTTGCCATCTTTAAGAGCATTTTCTAAGCTCTTTATCCCAATATCCATATTTCTCCTATCATTGGTTATTAGTCCTTGTACTTTGAAGAATCTCTTTCCCAAAAACTCCTTCCAGACCTTTTCTTCTGCTGACTTCTCTAAGGAATCAAAATGTGTATGAACAAAATTTACAAGAGACTTTAGATTATTGGATGTGGAGGCCGAAGGATCCTTTTGGAAGGATGGTATGATCTTCTCCAATACACCAGATGCAATTTCTATTAGCTCACAGTCCTCCATGTGAGACTTCAGAAGTTTTTCTTTTTCCTTTGCTTGAGCAAAGGATGCTATCTTCATGGTTTGAACCGGGGAGAGGGAATCAAAATTGAATGGACCTTGAAGCAGTTCTGGTTCATCAATTTCCATCATCTTTTTGGTCAAGAAATCTTTGCCAGTTTCTGCAGTGTCTCTTGCTGGAGATAGAGTCTTCTTTCCTTCTGCAGTCTCAGAACTATCTCCTGGGGTCCTCTTTGTTTGGTCTTTTCCCCTTTCCTTTACTTCTTCTTCTTGATTGGTTTTCTCCTCTAATCTTTCTTCTCCTTTAGATCTGGAGTCTATAGGGGAAACCAGAGGAGAGATGTTTGCTTCTTCATGGACTTCCTCTTCTAGAGCAGAGGAATCTAAGTTCATAGCTTTTTCTTCACTTGTCTCCTTTGCCTCTTCTACCACTGTCTCAGTAGATTCTCCTTTGTCATCCATGACAAAGGGTTTATCACCTAAGTCCTCTATAATAGGAAGATTGAATCTTTTAAAAGCATTCCAGAGGATATCTTCTATTTCTTTTGCCACTTTGTTAGTTTCTCCAAGCATAAGCTGATTCATTCTAGCTTTACTCTGGAACTCATCCTTGTAGTCCTTGAAGATAATGTTTATTTGTTTAGGGGTAATGGATGGATAGAGCTGAATAGCAATCTGCTCCCAAATTTCTAGGTCTTTTGCTTGGGCATTGTTCTTTCTTATTTCAAGTTCCTTCTCTAATCTTTTAGGAATCAGAGATATAATTTCAATGAATGCTTTGTTGTAGATGTTTAGATACCTGACTGTGGCATCTTGCAATATCTTCTGATCAACTTCACTGTATTCATCATAAAATTCAACCATTGGTTGTAGGTTCCCATCCACAGTAACTGATTTGATAATATCATCAATGCAGAGAGTAGGTCTTTCAACATATTCTTCTGCCTCTTCTTCCTTGTCTTGATCGGTAGAGGATTCACCAGAAGTTTTCTTCTTCTTCTTCATTTTCTTGACTTCCTCATCTAACTCAGTCTCTTCATCATCCTTTTGACTCGTGTAAGACCTTGTGGCCTTTGTCTTAGTTCTCTTCTCTCCTTTTCCGGATGTCCTGACTTCCAATTTTGATGCTTTTTGGCTCTTAGAGGTGGCAGGTGCAGAGCTTTTGAAGGATCTGGTATGGGAGCGGGCTTGTACCGGAGCACTTTCTTTTTCTGTTTCTTGCCTTTCTTTCTCTACCCTTTCCATCTTCTCTCTATTTGCATCAAGTGCATCTTTTGAAATGCCATACCTTTTGGAAACATTCTCTACTTCTTTTCTCACTTTTCTTTTCATCTTTGTTTGTTTAAGTTCCACATGAATCTTTACACTCAACTCTTCAAAGGTTCCAAACCTTTTTGCCTCAGGGTCCTTGGGCTGACTCAAAAGATACTAAATGTGCAACTCTAGGATTTTCTCATCAGCTTCATACCCCATTGGCATGATCCATACTATTCTTGGTTCCACTGCCTCCATTAGGCATTGATCAATATCCACCATGAAGCACACTATATCTTTGTATTTTTCCACTAGAGATTGGGGGATTCTCTCTCTTGCTTGCATCATACTCTGAAAGTTCTTGAAGTAGCCCCATAATGTTGTATTTTGTGCCTTGGCATCACCTATTCCATGCAAATAATCTCTAATTTGTATGGCAACAGGTCTATAATTTTGCCATATCCAGCCACTAGATCTAGGTAGCTCATTCATGTAATAGAAGAATAGGCAAAGTATCAGACCACCATACTTGAAAGAATTCTTTTTATTTTTCTTTATTTTCTGCAAATTGTCTAATAGTTGGTTTAGAAGAAGCTCACAAAGATCATAGTCAGCTTTTTCTCTCAGCACCTGATAAGTAGTGTAAATTATAGTTCCAGGTATTGAATTTTCCCTCCTGGAGTGATATATCTTGTAACCAATTATCATGGAGGCAAACTTGATATCCGAATCAGTGATATCTTCTATTGTCATGGCTCTCTTGTCAAATTTTGATCCGGTAGCCTCACTCACAGTTTGGTTTTTGACCAATTCGAGAACAGGTAACCCTCTAGATGAGTGCAAACTGGTTACCGCTTTAATAACATCTTTTATGATCTTAAATGGTCTATTTAACCACATGAAGTTGTCATGCACTCTGCTCAAAACATACCGGACCCACTCATCTTCTGCAAAACAAGGGAAATGGATGTACTGTCTGAAATGTTTAAACCAGATAGCCTTGTACTGAGGTTTGAGTTCAAAGGAATCATCTATTAATTGTTTGTGATAGATATCCATTAGTTTGGATTCCCCAAATTCCTCAATGTTTGCATGAATATATGCCCTAACATCTTCTACATGCAAAACCCCATTCAAAATGCTTGAAAAGGCGCCCAGGGGATCAACTTCTAGGGATTTGTATGGATGTTTCTTGAATTTAGGACATGGCTTATTAGTGATCTTCACAACATTCAGAGTAGCCATTTTTCAAAAGATTCAAAGAGAGATTTCAAGAATGGAAAATACCTTTTACACTTTTAGGGTTCATAAAATGAGTCGGATCGAATTGCTAGATAAATCTATTTTTGTGGTTGATCTTTGAGAGGCTTGAGATAATTTGTTGCAGAGCTCCTTCTCTTTTCTTCTTGAATGCAAATGTACAAATGACAAACAAAAGAACCCTTTTATTCCTATGCAAACCCTAATTCCATTTTGTAATAAATGCACAACTTAGGTTATTCTGGTTGCCTTGTTTACTTTGTCTCTGAGATAGAGCTTTCCAGATCACTGAGATGCACCTAGGATGATAACTTACAAAATATCTCCTTTTAACCAATCATTCCATCTAACCACAAATCCAAATATTTCAATTTTACCGGATCTATCTGTGAAAATCTTGTTCTTACTGGATGACTGTTGAATCAGATCAATCTTGGAAAAACTTCTTGCGGATCTTCCATATCTTTACCATGAATTATTTAGATGTTTTCTGAGAACCCTTTAATCCACAACCTTTCATGTGCCAATTTCAAGCACCTATTGACTGGCTGGGGGAAAATGTTTTTCTTTTGTTACTCCCCTTGAGGCAGAGCTCATCAATTTAGTTTCTGGAAGGAATATCAGCACCAGATTCTAGTGCAGATCCATCCCTAACATTTTATGTACTTCTCTTCACCCATATCTTGTTCATCTCCCTTTGAATTTCATCCGCATTTACTTTTCTTTTTTCCTTTGTCTTGGTTTTGATTATGATGCACCGGACCCTTTTTGTCTTGATTCTTACTTCTGTAGAATTTGGCAATATGACTAGATCTATTACAATTGTAGAAAACAATATTTCTTTGCATATTTGACTTGAATCCTCTTGATCTACACTAATTAGCCATATGTCCCATTCTATTGCATGTAAAGAATTTACCATTGAATGAACCGTTCATTTGTATATTTCTACACTCATGAGATTTGTGACCATACCTTTTGCAATTGAAACACTATCTAGAGAAGGATGAATTAGGATGATTCATTCTTCTTCTACACTGGTTAGCTTTGTGACCAAAGTTATTGCAAATGTGGCAGTATCCATTGAAGGATGGATATCTTTGAGCATTTGGTTGCCTTACCGGAGGTCTTCTAGGCCTGTTCCTTGGATTTCCTGATTCAGAGTTTTTCTGACTGGATCTAGAGATTTTACCTTTCTCATACCCCAAGCCTTGCTTGTCATCTACCCTCTTTTGGCTTTGAAGAAGAACTTCAAGTTGAGCAGAGCTTATCTTGAATTTCTCTTTGTATTCATTTGTTGTTTGAAGATCCCTTTTAAGAGTGTCAATCTGATTCTTAAGTTGTTCTTCATTATCTCTTGCTTCTTCAAGATCAGATTCCAGATGCCTGATTATTCTATCCATTTTATGGCAATCTTCTGACTTCTCCTTGAGAGTTTGTCTTAGATCACCTTCAAATTTTCTTTTCTCTTCAATTTCTTGGGTGAATTTCATAACCCCTGATTCCATTTCATGTCTTACCATAATGACTTCTTTTGATAGCTTCTCACATAACTTGTTCTTCTCTTTCAGATCTTCATCAGTATTATTGGCTTCACTTTGACTTGCTAATTGTTGAAGAAGTTCCTTTCTCTTTTTCATGGAGATACTCAGTTTCTCTTTTAGTTCATTTATGAAATCATCAGCTTGTTTGAGTCTTTCCTTCAAGTTATTGAATTCGGAGTGAGATTGTTCAAGATCTTCTAGAGAAGACTGAAGTTGTTCCCTCATACCCTACATATCCATTGAGATTCCCAAATCTTCCTCAAGCTGTTAGGCTTTGTTTGGAGGAACTTGGCTCTGATACCAATTGTTGATAACTGAGAGGGGGGGTGAATTAGTTATCTTAATTAACTTAAATTTGTATTCTTCTTTTATAACTAGTGTGGCATCAAAACAAATAAGCATCCGTAATCATGAAAACAGAAACAAAGTTAATTCACATAACACAATGATTTTGATGTGTAAAACCCTGTTAAGGGAAAAACCATGGGGTGACTAACCCAAGAATGTATTCTCTGTTAGAAGAATAGAAATACAAAAATGGCACTTGCCAATTACGGCTCACTGCCCAAGCACACTAGTCACAAGAGGCTCACTACCTACAAGAGACTCATTATCTACAAGGTACAAAGAAAGTAATAAGATACTTGAACTAATGAGAAGCATCCACATATGTTGATGTTTAGTTCTAGTTAGGCTCAATACACTAATCTACTGCACTTTATTCTTCCTCTTCTTTGGTGCTGCTGTCCTATCACATACAGGACCTGTATTACTGCTTTTACACTGCTTTATGCTTTTCTTCACACTTCACAACACACCACACACACCTTCATAGCAAAATCAATCTAGTATATATATCCGCACCAAGGATTTCAACATCTTTCTAGTCGCCATCCGGAATAGTTAATATTTTCCCAACCTTTGGTCTGTCGGCTGAATCCTTGCTTACCAAGTGATGCGTATCAAAGAGATGTTTATAGAAGTCATCAATAATGTTGGACAATCATGGATGATCCCTTAAGAAACTTTATTACCATCAATATCTCATCCAGATTAAGGTTTGAAGCTCTGCCGGTCAGTTCTTCCTTAGTCTACTCTGCTAAACAGGAACCCAACACTTAGGTGTTTATATCTTTTCGCTCTTACATCACCAGAGACTCAATCTCTGGAATATATCAGTCATGGTACTCCTCTTGTCTTTCCTAAGTCCACACTTTACTGAGATACTTCCTTTGAGAGATCCGGACATGACTGTCGGACCTTGCTACATACTCTGTTCTTGCTTACCGGACCAAGATACACTTCAGTCTGTCTTCCGGTATGGTCATACCATGTCCTGTGGATGTGTGGGATGGAATTTATTGCCATCAATGACAACACTCATGAAGCCACAACGTGTCTCTTGCCAACACATTGGCCCCTTTAATCAAAGTTGGATGTAGAAATGAACTAACAATTTTTGGTGACCATAATGGGATTCACTTTGAATATCAAGTTCCCAAATGCATTAGGCAAACTCACCCCACAACTAAGCACTTGGCAAACTTTTAGCTATTAATTTTAGTATTTTTACCTAGCTACTCTACAATCATTCACTCAGAAAGGCCCCTACCCTTGGAAGGTCACTATAATATATACAACTCAAACCAATCCAAATATCCTAGTGCAATCCATTATACTTTTCCCTAGAAGAAGATCCCATGCTATATTGTAGCCACAAGTGTGAACTCCCTAGATATAAACCATGATTATGTAATAACCACCTAGGGTGAATCTTAGGTGGAACACTAGAGGTCCATTGATTCCATATGGCATATGCAATTTCTTTGGTAGTAGAGAATGACTTAATCCAAATTGGAATATTGGATCCCTATCCTCCAATTCGATTAGTCTAGATATATGACTACCTTACCAATCAATGCCAAATTAGAAATCCATTTCTTAGCAACTGCTAAACCCAATCCATATAAATCCACAACTAGAGTATCATTTTCTGAGACATAAAATTTGATTAAGCTGGATGAAATGAGGAATTTACTCAAAACCATGTCTAATGAGGTCACCACCCTAAAAAGAAACTAACACCTTGAACAAATGCCTCCTTATGATAATGATCAACATCCTACAAATTATCCATACATCCACTAGCCTAATTAGGAATATAGGCCATTCCAAAGCAATCATTCATATCCATAAAAAAGTACCTATCAGACGACTAGATCACTAGAGCAACCCAATCAACTAGTGTGAGTAGAACAACCCTTGTTGAAGATCCTTCATAATTCCAATAGAGAGTTGAAAATAGCCCAGAACAACTATACATAAGAAATCAATATATGGTGCCATTTTTTCTTTGTATCTCATAAAAATTCATTATACCCCATTAATAACCATTCCCAAGCTATTCTTCATAATGAATATTTCTAGAGAAACAACCAAGATAAGCCAACAATCTTTGATGATCACAACGACCCATAAATGTCTACCGATTCTTATGTAGAGGAAGTAAGCAATTTGAAGAAAACTCTAGTGACTTGGGATGATTCAAAAGTATACATGTAGTAGGAACTCAAAGCATCTCTAGAAGCACCACAACCTAAAATTGACTAACAAATAAGGGCTTGAGAAAAGATAGTTGAAGAATAAACTCAATCAAGGCTTTTGATGCCTACAAAGCTAAAGGAGAAATAGGAACCAATCATCAATGTACAAGTAGCTTCTTTCTCAACACTTACCACACCTATCAAGACCAAGATAAATGAATATAAAACCACTAGAAGAGATGAGCCCCTACTAATAATGCACAAAGTGATACACCATATGGTGGAAAGGCCACACATGTACTAGACACCCAAGGTGGCATAAACTAGAAACTCATTCAATAACATGGATCAACTCAAGAAGTCCACTCTGCCACTTTGAAAAGTATTATATATACCAAAACAAATGAAAACATTGGAAGAGACTTTGAAGAAGAAGAATGCATCAAACAAGAAAGACAAACTACCAGTAAATATAATAGAAGCTAACTTGCCACCACCAATAGTCCTTTAAATTGTGATAAGTGAGGTAAGTAGGATCAATCCTAAACCTTTCCATTTAACACTTTTCTATAAGGATAAGTTAATGCATAATTTCATGGTAGACTTTGGATCTAGCACATTAGTAATGCCTAGAAAGGTAACAGAGGCTCTTAATTTAGCTTATGAACCCAACAAAAGAGGAGTCATACAACTAGATGGAACTATAACAAACTCCCTAGGAATCATCAGAAACTTTCCTCTATCCCTATATGCATACCCCAATATAGAGGTCCTCCAAGATGTATGTGTGATAGATGTACCCACTACATTCAACCTTTGTCTATATAAATATTTCATTGCAAAATTTGAAGGTTACCTTTCCCTAGATTATAGTTACATGTTTCTCAAAACTAGGTATGGCACTAAAATGAGGATTCCATCAGAACCCCTAAGAATGCACCATATTGAGATTAGGCCAGCTATTCAGAATAACCCTAGCTATATTTCATATGATGATGAACCATCCTCTACAAAGTATCATGATGAGATACACACCACGAATGAGGTTCTAAATTTGAGGAACTTGATGCATGGTGTCCATCCACAAAAGATGTTGAGTGTGCAACTCATCAATCAATAGATGAAATTAGTATTGGTACCTACCTCATCCATGAGGTAGATTTTCTAATTCTGGAGATTATCAAGAAGTAGAAAAATATAGATGGAATATGGAAATTATACTTTGATAGTGCTAGCTAATTGCAGAGTTGGAATTGGCACCAGTATTCAACTTATCTGCTTGCAAGGAGAAATCTTTCAACAATCCTTCCACTTGTGATTTAATTTCACTTGCAACATTGTAGATATGAGGCACTAGTATAAGGACTGTTATTTTCTAACAAGAAAGGGGTTAAGATGTTGTAAATCTATGGAGACTTTGAACTAGTTATCACCTGAAAGTAAGATCCTTATACATGGAAAAGAATCCTAAAGGTTGTTAAAGGCATATAAGTATAGAGTATGAGATTTCTTAGAATTCTTTGATGTTGTCAACATCCATACCATTTGTAGGAAGGAGAACTTTCAAGAATATAGGATGGATCTTATTATCTCTCAATTTGAGCTCACAAATGATTTGTTGAAGAATAAAAATGGTAATCAAACCTGTAGTCCCTGATAATCAATCTCACTAGATGGTCTTCCAAAATGACTAGAAAATAGTAGGCTTACTCAACAATTATGATGAATTTACTAAGGAACTAACCCCAAAGATTGAGGAGGCCTATTGATATTAGATTATCTAGCTAAAGAGTAACAAGTTTCCTAAAGGAATGGTCACATTAGAAGGTATGTTCAACCCTAATGAATCTTGTAGATAGAAGGAAAATCTTAGCCAACAAAAAGTATTACAAGGATGTGGAGATTGGTCTTGACAAAATAGTCAAATTAGATAAAATTTGCACACAAGAAGAGAAGGAGCACCTGATCAACCTCTACCTCAAATATGATTGAGTGATGCCTTGGGAATATGATGGACTCAAAGGATTTGATAAGAAAGTGATGCAACAGTTATTGAAACTAGACTAGAGATAAAGTTATTTAGATAGAAGTAGCAAATAGTTAATCCTAGGATTGAGCCATTAATAAAGTAGGAGCTTTCCAAGTTGATAATCTCAAGAATCATCTACCTCATTAAGCATTCAACTTGGGTTTCAAATCTAGTCATGGTT
Source organism: Cunninghamia lanceolata (assembly GCA_027924645.1). Lineage (NCBI taxonomy): Eukaryota > Viridiplantae > Streptophyta > Pinopsida > Cupressales > Cupressaceae > Cunninghamia > Cunninghamia lanceolata. The sequence continues at coordinate 493,897 of BSBN01001561.1, forward strand.
AGAAATAAGAATGGAGAAATTAGGCTCTATGTAGAATTTTAGCACCTCATTAGAGCATCCCTCAAAGACCATTATCCATTGCCATCCATGGATCAAATACTACAAATAGTGGCTAGTTCTCCATGCTTGATGTATTTAGTGGCTTCAATAAAATTTTGGTCAAAGAAGAAGACTAGTATAAGACAACTTTCACCACCAAATGGGGAACATATGCATATCAAAATATGCCCTTTGACCTAACAAATGTTGGAGTGACATTTAAAAGAGTAATGGATATAGACTTTAAGGATTTGATCAAAGAAATTATCTTAGTTTACTAGGATGACCTAATAGTTTTCTCTAACAAAAAACAAGGAAGACCAATTTGACCATTTGGAAAAGGTGTTTGAAAGGTGTCAACAATATGGGATTTCTCTCAATCCTAGGAAGTGCATATTCAGTATGCTTCAGGAAAAGTTTCTAGAGCATCTAGACTCAAAGGATGGTATTTCTATAGACCCAAACAGGGTAGAGGATATATAATAACTACGCTTTCTTAGAATAATAAAGGATTATAGTATTTCCTTGGAAAGATCAATTTGTAAGAAAATTCATAGCTAATTTTGCAGGCATTGTTTGACCTATAACTCTCATGCTAAAAAAGATCAACAATTCAAATGGATATAGGATGGATTCTAGGAATTTGATCTTATCAAGAAGGTCATTTGATAGCAACATTTGTATCACAAGATGAAAATTTAATGAACAGAGACTCAAGATCACTACTTCCATAATAATGATAGGAAGTTCAGGACCCTAGATCATACACACATTCTAGCATGGACTATACGACATGAAATTCTATCTATGAGAGGAGTAACTTTATAAACAGATGCTATCAGTGATTAGAGACAAGAATCCATTGATGCAATGAAATAGCCCACACATGAAACAAAGCATGATAATATTCCCATTCAAACTATAGAAATTGTTCATTTATTCACCATACGACCACCTCAATCGGCCTCTTACACAGTCATAAAGCCTAAACTCTAATTTGAACACCTACAACCGCTTCTCAATTTTTGACCTCTCTACACAAACTTAGACTTCACATTTTCTTCACACTAGATTCCTATCGACTCTTCTTTCTAACTAGTCTCTATGGCCAAACACAAAGGCCTTCCTCTTTCCCAAACATTAAAAGAGGTATTCTAAATACTAAGTGATTGCTAGCTGCCCCTCCATGAGGAGAATAAAATGCCAATCTCTCAGAGAATAATGCCAGCATTCGAGTGGATGTCAGAGAGAATCACCATAAGGAAATGCCTTCCACTATGGCCTGAAATCTAAAGTGAAATGCCCACTATCAATCATTAATTATTCTTTTTATAATGGTCGAGCCACAATCATCATCTAAGTGTCAAATCTGGCCAACAATTGGGGACAATTATATTCTTTTCCACGCATTGTGTAATTGCCGAATAGCGATAGGAAATCCATGTTAGAAATGAAAGCAACACTACTTCAATGGAAATCTGATTCGAGATAAATTTCAGCAATCTTTAATTGTGTGCATTAACAATGGAGATTGTAACAAAACATAAACCCACAATACAGAAATATACTAGAAGTAGATTGAAGCACATAACACAAGTGTTTAATGTGGAGAAAACCCTTTCAGGTAAAAAACTCCACCAAGAAAAGAGGTCAAGTTGTATTATCTTCACAAAAGGAGATTACAAATACATTCACTTCCTCTGTCCTCCAACCTTCACTCTGGTAGAACCTGGGTACCTGTATACTATTATTATTCCTCTCTTCTACTATGCTATGGTTTATATAGAATTTACACAACCTCAAGACATTAAATGACTTCTTACAAGCCCATAACACTTGTCAAGAGTCAACAATACAACCTTGGGCGTCCATGGCCAAGAACAGGCTCTTACGGGGTCATAAATGCTATCATACAAGCATCCTACACTTAGAAAAATGTGCCCATGCAAGCTCAAACACCTTGGGGCCAAAAATAGCCACTTACAACATCTTATGACGTGCCATATCCTATTATAAGTGTTATAGATTCTTATGACAGCTTACAGTTGTCATAGAATCTCTTACACCTTCTTACAGCATCTATGACATGTGTCATAACACTAAAAATAGATTATTCCTCTACACGTGCACCCCACTTTGACCAATTACCATTTACCATAGTAAATGACATCCTGCAACTATTGCCGGTAGCTCTAGGACTTACCATGCAGTAACTCCATAATTACAATGGACAGTAAATAATTTTTACTTCTATCAGTGAAACTTGTACATCCCTTATGGATAATTACAAATAATAAATGGAATAATACAATAATGGGATTTACAAGGTTAATGGCACCTTATCCCAACATTCTCTCACTTGACATTATACATTGTAAATCAACCCATAGGAAATCAAATGAAAAATAATTAGGCACTAGAAACAAGGCCCATGGCCTCTCTGCACCATTCAAACTTCTCTATGCTCACAGGCTTAGTCAATGAATCTGCAACATTCTTCTGAGTGTCTATCTTCTTCAGCTCAATTTCTCCATTTGCCACCAACTCTCGAACAAAGTGATACTAAACATCAACATGCTTAGTTCGAGCATGATACATGGGATTCTTAGCCAAACAAATAACATTCTAGCTATCACAACCAATCTAAATGTTCCTGCAATCAAAACCAATACCTGTACATAGTCTCCTCAACCAAACTGCCTCCTTAGAGACATGAGTTGCAACCATATACTCTAGTTTTGTGGTGGACAAAGCAACTGTGGGTTGCTTCTTACTCATCCAACTCACTACACCTCCAAATAGAGTAAACACATAGCCACTAGTGGACCTTTTGTTGGAGTCCAGAACAACACTGAGAGGGGGGGTGAATCAGTGTTGTATAAATTTTATAATTTTTTACACCCTTTGACTTACAAGATAAAGATAGAGAAAGACATCAATGATTTGTTAACACACATATGCACAATTATAATATTGAAGGTATGAAATATATGAACACATGAAGACACACAAGATATGAGACCAAGACACAAAAAATCATACGAGAGGAAAACCCTCTTGGGGTATAAAAACCTCTCAAAATTGCCTCACTGGCTTATTCAAACCTCACTGGTTACAACAAGGTCTCACTAACCATTCAAGCCTCACTGGCTACAAAGAGGTCTCATTGACCAACAAAGCCTCACTGGCACATAAAGCCTCATTGGCAAATTCAATCACCATCATCAAAACAATACAAGTAATACAGAGGGTTTCTTTGTTTCAATACAAGCCCCTGAATTTGCATATCTCTGTTCAATCACACTCAATCTGATCTGCATATCAATCTCATGATCTCTGCACAATCAAATCACCTGTGTCTCCATACTTGCCATGGTTCATTCTATAAATTCATTGCATAATACCTTCAACTTGTGTTTTTCTCATCACATACAAAACATAATGTTTTATCTGTATTTTCTCTTCAACATAATTTTCACAAAAATGTCTTCAACATTGCATGATTTTCCACACACAAGTTCAATCTGCAATACCCTTGCAAAACCATTAAATAAAAAATAGAATGTCTTTTCACATTCTTCTCTTATTTGCATATTTTCAACTCCTTTGATATTCTTCTTTGCACATTCATCTTTCATAAGAAAAATTAATTCACCTGCAAAAATACTTTTCATATTCCTCGTATTCCTTGCAAAAAGAAATTTCACTAATATCCCTTTTGTGACTTCAATATTTCATCTTCCCTACATATTTCTTCATCTATAAAGTCCCTGTAAAAAAAATCTCATTCGTAATGTTATTAAGATGAAATAATCTTTCATCTTCCTCTCCTTTGTGCATTCACTTACACCTTCACAAAAAAATGAATCTTCAATGAATTTCTTCAATCTTCCCCCTATCTATTTCTCTCCTTAGTTCCATTAAAAAAATCTTCTTCAAAAAGATAAAGAAAAAGACAAACAAAGTCTTTTAAAAACAATACTCTTAAACGAAAATCTCTTTCCTTAAAAAAATGCTTTTATTATCACAAAAGGCTTACTAAAGAATCTTAAAAAATAGAAACAAATCTTCCAAACATAGCCTTTAAAACTGATAAAGAATTCGCCTCTTTAAAATGCTAAAAAATAGCTTATTTCAAGCTATCATAAAATAGTGACATTCCATTGGCCGTCAAACTTAGACACGATGATTAGAAGATTGGCACCCACCGCTCATGAGATGAAACCACTTCTAGCAGTTAGGACAAGGGGACCGGTCATCTATATGACTAAGGACCCATTCTGCAAGTTACTTAAGTGAATGTGACTTGCTACAATAGGTCAATCACAAAACATAATAAAAAGTGCACCCGTCATATCTTTAGCCTTGATTTGCAATGAGATTTTAAGATTTAGACTTTTAGGGCTTAAAAAAAAAAAGGATCATTAGGAAAACTTTAACCAGTCAGAACAAATAAACCCTTACTATCATCTACTTTCATCTCTGACCATGAAATGCATGGATAATAAAAAATGACCTTACTTTGAAATGACACTCAATGAATTGCTTACTTTTGCAAACCATGACATTATCTTAAATAAGCAAGTACTCATCCAAACACCTCCTGATGAATGATCTGAAACATAACAAGTTTATGAACACATTAACCTCTGAATTTTGCATAAGCAAGCACCTTAATCTGTACCTTCATGATGACTTTACTCTGCATGAATATGCACCATGAAATCTCAACCTTATACCATGCCTATGCACTTTTGTCTATGAGATTTAATCACTTGAAACACACTCTGAATGCATCAAATCATGAAAACAACATTTGTCTAATCCTATTTCTTCTCTTGCTCTTGTCTTGAACAACATTGATCCAACAAGAATCAAAAACATCATATCACCCTTTTTGGTAACCCTGTGATCCTATGAGCAATGTGATCATGAACACATTATCCATAATGAAATTCTCTGCCAAGAATAGTATCAACCTGCATAACATGACATCAATACCTATATACCAAACATGAACACATGAACAATTCTAAAAACTCCATGAACAACTACCAACACAAACAAGTTAGCATCAATATCTTATGTGATCAACCTAATCAAACAAGTCTTCTGATCATGAAAGAAGATGATGATCAATGATTAACATCATAAACCAAAATTGATAACTCCAAGGATCAATATGAACACCAAACACCAAGAACATGAAAATCTATTTTGAGACAAACTTGAAGGTATCCTCATCTCTTACCATATTTGCATATCTGACTACATTGATCTTGATGACATCATTCAAACTAAGAACTCAACACCTTTTTGACATCAATGACAATCAAATGACAATCAATCTCCATCACCTTTGACTATCCAAGTCACTTGCCTAATCTGCATCAACAAAACCCTGTATGTCCAAAGATTTATTAGCACTATTAATACCAGAATAAACCAAACAATGATCAAGAGTACCTACAAGATATGTAAACACCCTTTTCTCATAGTTCCAATGCTGTCTACCAGGGTTAGACATAAATCTTCTCAAAACTCCCACTGCTTGGGAAATATCTGGTCTAGTGCAAACCATTGCATACATCAAACTCCCTACAACACTAGCATATGGCATGTTAGACATATCCTCAAGATCATCCTTAGTCTTTGGACACATATCTAATAAAAGCTTAGTACTAATGGGTAAAGGAACTCTAACTAGGTTACAGTCTTGCAAACTAAACCTCTGCAAAAGAGTATTCACATACTTACTTTGTGACAACCAAAGCTTTCTATTAACTCTGTCCCTCCTGATCTCCATTCCCAAAATATACCTTGTAGCACCAAGATCCTTCATCTCAAATGCACCTAAAAGTTGGGCTTTAAGCTCATTGATCATACCCTTAGTATTGCTGAAAAACATGTCATCAAAATACAAAGCAATAACCAATATAGAATCATCAACACAATAAATGTAAACATATTGATCCTCCTTGCTTCTAACAAACCCAATTTCAAAATAAAAGAGTCAAAGTTTTGATACCATATTTTGGGGGATTGTTTCAGACCATAAAGAGACCTCTTTAACCTGCAAACCCAATGTTCTTTTCCTTTTACCTCAAAACCTGTAGGCTATTGCATATAAATTTCTTCTTCAAGATCTCCATGCAAGAATGCAGTCTTAACATCCATTTGCTCAATCTCCCAATCATAAGCTATAGCAATGGATAAGAGAAATCTAATAGAAGTCAATTTAGCTACAGGAGAGAATATCTGACCAAAATCAACTCCCACACTCTGGGAGTAGCCCTTGGCTACCAGTCTAGCCTTGTACTTCTCCAATGACCTGTCTGCTCCAAACTTCTTCTTGAAGACCCACTTACAACCTATGGCCTTTCTTCATTTGGGCAAACGAACAAGATTCTAGGTGTTACAAGAGTCTAAAGCCATCATCTCCTCAAGCATGACTAATTGCCAAGACTCACTATCATCTGCAGAAATAACTTCCCTGTAGGATCTTGGTTCATCGTTAGTACTCAATAAAGCATATACACAATAGAAATCTAGTGGGCTATACCTATCAACTAGATTCCATTGTCTCGTGGATCTCCTCAATGGTGGAGTAAGAGACTCTACTTGTTCTTCTGCATGATCATCTGTAACAACTTCTTCTGTAACAACGGATTCATCTTCATCAGAACTACTTGAATCTTCTTCTTCTTCTTCACCCCCCAATCCATCATTCTATTCTTCTTGAGGTGCATCTTTCTGCTCTAAATCAAAGTGCACCTTCTTTACCTTTTCATCTTTTTCTTTTGGTTGCTTAGGTTCAGAAATTGCTCTAAGTTCCCTGAAAATAACATCTCTAGAAAAGATAATCTTGTGGGTTAGTGGATTCCAAAGCTTATAACCTTTCACATTATCACCATATCCAATGAATATACACTTTTCAGCTTTTGGATCCAACTTAGATCACTTTTCCTTAGGCACATGAACAAAAGCCTCACAACCAAAAACCTTAAATGTGAAATAGAAGGTTTCTTACCTGTGCACACTTCATAAGGTGTCGAATCAAGAGCCTTACAAGGATATCTATTTATCAAGTAGCAAGCAGTACACATAGCCTCTACCTAAAAGAATTTATCCAACTGTGCATCACTAAGCATACTTGGCCCTTTCCATAATTCTTCAGTTCATCCTTTCTGCAACACCATTTTACTGTGGTGTATATGGAGTTGTCTTTTGTCTGATTATACCTGCATGCTTGCAAAACTCATCAAATTCCTTAGAGCAATATTCCGCTCTATTGTCAGATCTTATTAATTTTATCTTTAAACCTAAGTGGTTCTCTACTAAGACTTTGAATTCATTAAACTTAATGAAAACTTCAGATTTATGCTTCATAAAATAAATCCACGTAAATTTGGATACATCATCAATGAAGGTTACAAAATAATGAGATTTTCCAATAGATTCATTATCCACTAGTCCAAACACATCCGTATGAATAATTTCTAATTTCTCTTTTTCTCTATTGCTTCCTAAAGGAAATAATTTTCTATTTTGTTTACCAAACACACAATGCTCATAGAAATCAAAGTGCTCATTAGAATAAGAGAAATCGTCCAACAATTCTTTATTCTTAATAGTTTTCAATACATTATTACTTGTGTGGCCCAATTTGTGGTGCCACAACATACAAGTGTTTTCAGTAGTGGCCTCAGATACATAGGAGGCATTACACACTGTAGTGGCTTCAAGCTTAAACAAGTTCCTGAATCTCTTCCCTTTCGCTACCACCAAGTTTCCTCTCACCAATCTTTCCTTTCCTGACAATTGGATATGAAGAGTTGTCACCAAGGTAGATATTACCTCCATCATATTCTTCATATGAGGAGAACCATTCCTTATGCAGAGTCATATGAAATGAGCATCCTGAGTCAACCAACCAATGATCATTAGAAACAAGATTACATGTCAAAAGTAAAACTTCTTCACCTACATTCAAGGACTTATTTGAAGCACTCTCCCACTATTTCTTGGGGTTTCTGTACTCCTTCACACGTTCCCTTTTACCACAATTCCAACACTTAACTTTGTTCTTTTTACCAGGAGTCTTAGACTAGCCCTTAGACTTGTCCTTAGCCCCTTTTTGATCTTCTTTAGGTCCTTTTTCCTTAGACCTTCCCTTGATACTGAGAGCATCCCCTGAACTATTCAAACTCTTCTTTCTCAATTCCTATGATAGTAGCACTGAAACAAGAGCATCCAACTTTGGATCTACAAGGTTAGCAATGATAGCAAGGATGACATTCTCCCAAGACCTAGGTAAAGAACAAAGAAGTAAGATACATTTATATTCCTTGCTAACCTCAACATCTACTGAATCAAGCTGACTCACCAATAAATTAAAAGAATTTAAATGCTCTGCAACTGACTCACCCTCTTTCATTTAAAAAAACAACTTCCTTTTTAAATAAAGTTTATTTACCATACTCTTGGCTTTGTAGATCTCACCCAATCGATTCCATAATTTGTATGCGGTCTCTTCCTTTGCGACATTCAGTAGCACAGAATCTGAAAGACACAAATAGATGGTTCCCCATCCCTTCTTATCCAGTCTAGCCTACTCATCTAGAGAGACATCATCGGGTTTCTTCTCTTTTTGAATAGCCAACCATTGGTTTCTTTCTTCCAACAAATCTTCCATTTTCAACTTTCACAACTCATACCACGTTCCGTTGAACTTCTTAATGTCCAATCAAAAGTTTGATGCAATGGTGGATGCAACCATAATAACAACACAAGATCTATAAAGCAAGCACAACCAAATCTCCCACTGCAACTATAGCTTCCACACTACCACTCAAGAGTCAGAGCTAGCCAGGCTCTGATACCAAATATTAGAAATGAAAGCAACACTACTTCAATGGAAATCTGATTCAAGGTAAATTTTAGCAATCTTTAACTGTGTGCATTAACAATGGAGATTGTAACAAAACATAAACCCACAATACATAAATATACCAAAAGAAGAATGAAGCACATAACACAAGTGTTTAATGTGGAGAAAACTATTTCTGGTAAAAAACTCCACCAAGAAAAGAGGTCAAGTTGTATTATCTTCACAAAAGGAGATTACAAATACATTCACTTCCTCTGTCCTCCAAACTTCACTCCGGCAGAACCTAGGTACCTGTAAACTATTATTATTCGTCTCTTCTACTATGCTATGGTTTATATAGAATTTACACAACCTCAAGACATTAAATGACTTCTTACAAGCCCATTACACTTGTCAAGAGTCAACAATACAACCTTGGGCGTCCATGACCAAGAATAGGCTCTTACAGGGTCATAAATGCTATCATACATGCATCCTACACTTGGAAAAATGTGCTCATGAAAGCTTGAACGCCTTGGGGCCAAAAATAGCCAATTACAACATCTTATGATGTGTCATATGCTATTATAAGTGTCATAGATTCTTATGACAACTTACAGTTGTCATAGAATCTCTTACACCTTACACATCTATGATGTGCATCATAACACTAAAAATAGATTATTCCTCTACATGTGCACCCCACTTTGACCAATTATCATTTACCATAGTAAATGACATCCTGTAACTACCGCTGGTAACTCTGGGACTTACCGTGTAGTAACTCCGTAATTACCATGGACAATAAATAATTTTTACTTTTGCTGGTGAAACTTGTACATCCCTTATGGGTAATTAAAAATAATAAATGGAATAATATGTAATAATGGGATTTACAAGGTTAATGGAACCTTATCCCAACTGGTTCCTCAGCGACAAAATGCTGAAATGACAGGAAGCTACAACGAACACCAAAAACACAACAAAAACCCCCAAACTACAGAAACTAAAATAAAATACAAACCAAAATGAGATGGTGAGTGATGCCACTACATCAGACTCCCTAGGAAAAAACATTCATGAGCTCCTTCTCATGAGGTCCATGATGGAAAATTCAATTCTACTTTCTTTTTCCTCATCTTCCAGTTTCTTGATTCTGCACTTCCATACTTACATTGTTGCCTTTGAAGTTTTGATGTCTGCATTTGTCGGCTTCTTTCTCTTTGTGCATACTTCCTCCGTCATTCTCCTTATTAACTCCAAATCCCCACCATGTTGTCTCCTCTTCACAATCTTTGACTGATATTTTCTGAAATAAAATGACTTCCTTGTTATGGGTAAAATTAGTTACTACTGTAATATCAACTGGAACCATTACATCATTTACCTTTTTACCATTTATCTATTCTTTTACTATAATCTCATTTAAAACTTTGGCACTTTTGTTCTTCACTACATTTGCCTTCCCTAAGTCTATATTCTCTCCTTCAAAATACTCTTTCAAACTGGACATTTTCTCTACTCCCAGATTCTCCTTTGTAACCATAGATTTCTCCTCATCCTCACTACAATTGTCATCATTAGAAATGAAAACAGAAACAAAATCTTTTCCACCATCGGACTCAAAATTATTTTGAGCACCATCTTTCCTCAGATTATCAAAACAACCAAAATATGAACTTGCTAAATTCTGAGAATTAATATTTTTATTAGTTTCTATCACTTGATAATCTTCTTCCTTACTAAAATGTTTGCAATCCTCATTAGCATCCTTTGCATTCTTGCTGTTAATGTCTTCTATGTCTGTTGTTGGCTTGCTATCTTCTGCCCTCTTATTTCCTGCAATCACAACAACATTAGGAAAATAATACCTTTCCAATGCATCCATTCAGCTTGAGACCTTTTTCAATTCTGCATTTATCTTTCTCTTCTCCACACCATCCCAATATCTATCCCAAGATGGCATTACAACCAGTCTTCTAACTGTAATCTTCATCTTCTTCACTACTGCAATACTTTGCCAACTCGCACTTTGCAATCAATATTTTGTGCCTCCTTGTCTACCCTCTGCGGTTACATGTCTTCTCTTTCCTGCAACACATTTCCTAGGGTTTACTTGAGACACAACCACTTGACTATTTTCCACACCCACCAATCTTGCCACAAGTTAACTCACTGTCGGCATTCTACCCATGCACACAGAACCTTCTGTGCTCTGATACCACTTGATAGCAACATTTGTATCACAAGATGAAAATTTAATGAACAGAGACTCAAGATCTCTACTTCTACAAAAATGATAGGAAGTTCAAGACCCTAGATCATACACACATTCCAACATGGACTATATGACATGAAATTCTATCTATGAGAGGAATAACATTGCAAATAGATGCTATCAATGATTAGAGACAAGAATCCATTGATGCAATGAAATAGCCCACACATGAAATAGAGCACGATAATATTCCCATTCAAACTATAGAAATTGTTCATTTATTCACCATATGGCCACCTCAGTCGGCCTCTCACACAGTCATAAAGCCTAAATTCTAATTCGAACACCTACAACTGCTTCTTAGCTTTTGACCTCCCTACACAAACTCAGACTTCACATTTTCTTCACACTATTCCTATCAGCTCTTCTTTCTAACTAGTCTTTATGGCCAACCACAAAGGCCTTCCTCTTTCCCAAACATTGAAAGAGGTATTCTAAATACCAAGTGACTACCATCTGCTCCTCCATGAGGAGAATAAAATGCCAATCTTGTAGAGAATAACGCCAGCATTTGAGTGGATGTCAGAGAGAATTGCCATAAGGAAACACTGATGTTGAATGCCTTCCATTGCCACTAGAAATTTGAAGTGAAACACCCACTATCAGTCATTAATTCTTCTTTTTATAATGGTCGAGCCACAATCATCAATAAAGTGTCAAATTCAGCCAATAATTAGGGACAATGATATTCTTTTCCACACAATGTGTAACTGCCAAATAGCGATAGGAAATCTAGACACTGGTTCCTCGGCGATAGAATGCTAAAGCGACAGAAAGCTCCAACGAACATCAAAAACACAACAAAAACCCCCAAATTGCAGAAACTAAAACAAAATGCAAACCAAAATGAGAGGGTGAGCAATGCAACTGCATCATCATTGCAAGCACTCCATTATTGACCAACTCAAAATTATCTAAGGAATTCATCCTCTACGTATATAGGGAGAGGGATAACATTGCTACTATGTTGACACAAAAGAGTAAAGTTGATAGCATCAAGGAGCACCTTGTCCCCTTTTTTATTCAAACATTGAAGGACTTAGAGGAGAAGTATAACTTTATGAAAAATAGACCTACACTCTTATAAAGGAAATAAAGTAGTTTAGACACATGCTATTAGCCAACTAAATAATAGGCATGGTAATGCATTCAAGTATGAGATAGTTTTCATCCATGGAGGAGACATTAGTGAAAAAGGTCCAATTGGATCACCAAGATCCTGGAATATGACATCGATTTCAAACCCACAAAGCGAGTTAGAGGAAGAGCATTGTGCCAACATTTGGCAAAGGATATCCTCATTTCTAAGGATCTATAGGAAGAAGAGGAAAAATAAGGCTAAGAAGAAAGATGTTGCATAACTAGTGAAGAAGATTGCTAGCCAAGATGGATTAAGGAAGGAATCCAATACCTATAAATAGACCAATACCCCAAAGAGTTGAACCCTAGACACAAGAGATCCTATTGAAAGGAAGCAAGGGATGTGGAATAACTTCCTACACCAAACTAATGAGGGGATAGTTATGAAAATTTTTAATCTTTATAGTAACATAGAAGAAGATACACAACATAAATCAAATCAGCAATACCATAGCACAAGATGTACATGGGGAAAATTTTTTTAGGTAAAAAACCCCACACTCCAAAGCACAACCCAATGTATTATTCAATAAACAAAAGTGGTTACAATACAATTATAGAGCCAAGATCTTCCAAGAGTTCACTAACACGTAGTATCTGGAGTAATTTTAGAAGCATAACAACACCTGCAAATCAACATACAAACTACTCCAACAATCAGCTTATTTAAAGAGAGATACAAGCATGAAGGAAACTTCTAGAGAAATCAACAAGAGATGGCTGCCCAAGTCCATGTGTGATGTAGGAGCATCACTCTAGTTTATGTGTTTAAGGTCAACTTGAGGTCAAGAGTCCTAGTTGATGTTTTTAAGGATCATTTTGATGTTAAGAGTCCTACTTGAGTGTTTGGAGGTCAATTAGGGTCCATTAAGACTATTTCCAATGGTTTAGGTTGTGTAAATAGGCCTAGAAATTCAAGTTTTGGATTTTCTTGCCAAAATGCAAATTTGAATTTTCTAGTGGATTTTAGCTTGTTGGAGAGTTGGGCTTTGTTCCTCAGCCTTAGTGTTGGATTTTTTGAATCCAATAAGGTCTTGAAAGACCATGTAAGACCATGTAAGGTCTCTTTTTAATGCTAGGTTGTGATATAGGGTAAAAATTTCAAGGTTTTAATATAATATTAGTTAGGTTTGATGGAACAACATATAAAAATGGTATTGTAACTAATTTAGAGGGATTATTCAGGAAAAGAAATGGAAATGAACGCTCTAAGAAATTGAGGAGATAGTTTTCCTTCCTTATACCTTATTTTTCTTCACATTTTTGACTGTTTTTCTGCTAACACAGACATATTTTAGGCTTGTACGGACTTGTACGGAACAGTACCAAACATGTGAGTGGATGGAAGGTGAGAGCATTGTCTAGAGAGTTTAATGTATTGGGTATGTGGTGATTTCATTGTATTTCATGTAAAAAAATAATCTTTAACTTGTCACTTCCCTATCACAAAGCTAGGGTTTTTAGCGACCTTAGAAATTCTATAATTTTTGATTCCACTGGTGAAAACCCTTCAAATTGCTAGAAAACCTTCATTGTTATGTACCAGATGTCCACCAATGGAGTGTTGAAGGCACAAGACAATTGAGAGGGGGTGAATTAGTTGTATCAAAAACCTTAAATTCTCTTATACAAAATCACATTCACATTCACTTACTTTAACCCCTTAATCTGTTATGAAGATTAAACATGAAATGTAGAATAAACACATCAACACTATACAAACATGAACACCATATTTTTATGTGGAAAACCCTAAAAGGGAAAAACCACGGTGATTGTTATCTTATAGTATAATGTAGTAATAATACCAAATAACAAAGAGGTTCATTGCCTTAGGGCTCACTTCCCTTAAGGACTCACTGTCCACAAAAGGATGCTCATTGAATATAGACTCACTGCCAATGGGTGGCTCACTACCAAGAGGTGGCTCACTACCAAGAGGGATGGCTCACTACCATGAACTGATATGATAGCATCTACCACATGCTTGAGTTTAGTTCCAATGAAGCGTAATACATATCACCTTCCCTACCTTAACAAATACTTTCACCTTCACATCTTTGCACACACACACACCTTCACATGAATTCATTACACTTATTTATTTCACCATCAACCTTGAAACATTCACCAAGGTTGCTAAACCACATTACAACTCTTGAAACAATCTCCAATGTCAGTAATCATACATAATTTGAATTAGGTCTAGACCTAAACATCATGCGCTACAAAGGAATGAAGGCGAACCACTTTACATCTTAGCTTAGACCTAAATCTATCCAAGCATGCTACAAAATACTTATAAAATCATCAAAACATCTCTTTGATTACCACAACCATCTAAGGTCGACCAAACAACACAAACGTAGAAAATTCTTGATCACATGCTTCCATGATTACATCCATGACTTATATACCTTATACAATGCTTTAACATAATCTCAAAACATCCATGAACAACATAAATTCACCTAAGAATTGACAAATTTAGGTACAACAAATCTCACTTGAAGATAGTTAACAGACTGCTTACAAACAACATTGTCAAGCTCTGTTACTTAAGAAAATAACTTTCCAGAGCACCAAATCACAAATCCTTTAGATAGAAGATAGATATGGACCTTACAAACACACATCTAGAGCTGCAAGACTAAAAACCAAACTGTGGAGAAATGCAGAGCAAAATACCTTCTCCCAATCACACTACAAACACTGTTAGACATGGTCTTCAAACTGGTGAACATAACTTTCACATCACAACATTTCAGAGCACCAAACTTAGGATTTAACATCTTAAAATAGTTCTCTAAAACATATCCAAATATCATCCTCCGGTCTTCAATACAGAAGAAATGCAGAGCAAAAACTCAGACAGTATCTGTAAGCCAAACATACTTCTTCACAACTCTGTCTTCAGTATGGATCAATTTTTTTCAAAAGCACTTGGAAACTCAATATCAGGAACACATTCTCACCATCTTCAGAACATATACAAAGAAATATAAAGCAACTAACTTATTACAATCAAGCAACTTAAATAGTCTCAAAACAAGAGCATAGTTGACACCAATGACAACACAAACATGTTGACATCAATGACAACACTAATTAGCACATACTTCCAACAATCTCCCCCTTTGTCATTGATGGAAATATATGATGTGAAAAAATGAGCTACATGTTCCACCATCAAGACATAAATCTACATAAAAACTCCCCCTTTCTCTTTACACATATGAACTCTCTTTGATTACTGAATGCTTTCTTTCTCTCTGAGTTTTTCACATGAACTCTCTACCCTTTGACATCAATGGCAAAGGGAAACACATCTTTTTCCACTGCACATACTTGTACTACTCACTACTGCTCTGAACAAACATCAAACTGGAACAACACTTTACTCTCCTTGACTGCAACAGTCATCAAAATCCACTGCCTGCTCCCCCTGAGAGGTATCCTCCAACATCAGTCCAAACATGAATGTACATTGAAGCACACTAGACTGATGCACTTCCTTATGCATCTAGTTCCTGGAGAAAACATATGTACAAAAGGCTAGCATAGGATCATCCTTGACTTCATTGACATCCTTGTTGATCCATATCTTGTTCATCTCCTTCTTGGTTTCTGCCAGATCATCCTTTTGCACTATTTTCTTCTTTTCTACTGGGTTATCCTTCTTCATGTTCTTGCTTCTGTAAAATTTTACAAAATGTCCAAGCCTATTGCAATCACAACACATAACATCTCTTTGACCGTTGTTCCTTCCATTCATTCTGGACCTGCATTGGTTAGCCTTGTGTCCATATCTATTGCATGTAAAGAAACTACCATTGAAGAATTGAGTAGTCATTTCATCACTATAGCCCTTCCTTATCTGACTTCTACATTCACTGGCTCTATGACCAAATCTCTTGCATGTAAAGTACTGACCGGAGAAAGATGGAACATTTTGATTCATTCTACTCCTACAATGAGTATATTTATGACTAAATTTATTGCATGAATGACAATAACCATTGAAAGATGGATACCTTTGAGCATTTAGTTTCCTTACCAGTGGTCTTCTTGATCCATTTCTTTGATTCTAGATCTACTTGCCTTTGTCCTTCTTGTTCTCAACATTCATTGTTTGACCTAATTTGGAGCATTCACCTTTCTCAAATCCCAAACCTTCTTTGTCATCAGGCCCTTCTGATTGTCAATCATCTCATCAAGTTTTGTAGAACTTATCTTGAACTTTTCTTCATAGTTCTGTGCCTTTTCCAATTCTAACTTCAGGTTCACAACTTCTTGATCAAGCCTTTTAAAGTCTTTAGTTTTGTCTTTCAAGCATTCCTCAATTCTTGCTTTTTCTTCAGCTTTAACTTTTAGATCAATTATGGATTCATTTGCTAGCCTCAATTTTTCATTGTCCTCTTTATGTATTTGTTTAATCTTCTTAACTTACTCTCTTAAATTTCTAATGCATTCATTTGCTTCTTTGATATTCTCTTTTAAGTCCATGTTTTCTTCTTCAGATTTTCTAAGTCTTCAAGAGCAATTTTGAGTTCTTCAATCTCATAGGACATGCATTCATCTTCTAGAGATTTGACATCATTGTAGCCCTTAGTTACTATTTTAGTTTCCACTTTAGAAATCAGACATAGATTTATCTGTTCTTCAATAGCTTTGCATCTTGTCAATACACATTTTTTTAACCACTAGTGACCTAGTCTTCAGTGTGATGCCTTTGCATGTACTTGGACATTTCAAAGATTCTTTTTGGAGCTTCTTGTTCTTCATTCTACATTTCCTTTTCTTCAACTTCTTCTTCTCTAATCTATACTTCCCTTTTTGTGGCATTTTCTTTTTCTCTACAAGGGAACCCATCTAAGTCTGATACATATTCATTAACATCCAAATACTTTAGTATG
Source organism: Cunninghamia lanceolata (assembly GCA_027924645.1). Lineage (NCBI taxonomy): Eukaryota > Viridiplantae > Streptophyta > Pinopsida > Cupressales > Cupressaceae > Cunninghamia > Cunninghamia lanceolata. The sequence continues at coordinate 511,139 of BSBN01001561.1, forward strand.
TCTTTATCAATCTTGACATTAGTACTTTCAATAATCTTCCCTAGTCTCTTTGTTATAGCATTGGTAAGATTTGCTCTAGGTTAAATACCCAAGAAAATAACCTTCATCATACTTTGCATCATTCTTTCCTATTTCCTCCTTTCTTCTGATAAAACTTTTTCTTCCAAAAAATTTGAAATATTTAGCAGTGGGAGTCCTTCCATACCATAGCTCATAGGGAGTCCTTGCATCATTTGATTTCACCTGTACTCTATTTTGTATATATACAATAGTATGAATTACTTCTCTCCAAAATACTTTCGATAGATTTGCTTCCTTTATCATTGTCCTTGTAGCTTCTTGAACTATTATGTTCTTCCTTTCGACCACTCCCTTTTTCTAAGGAGTTCGGGGGTAGACAATTGTCTCTTTATTCCATGTTCTTCACAAAAAGCATTGAATTAATTTGAAGTAAACTCACCGCCTCTATCAAACCTCAAATATTTGATCTTCATATCCAATTCATTTTCAACCATTGCTTTAACTGCTTTAAACCCATCTAGGGCTTTTGATTTTTCTTTAAGAAAAGTAACCCAAGTCATTCTAGAATAATCATCAATGAATAGCATAAAATACCTGTCATCATGGAGACTTCTTACCTTTGTAGGACCACAAAGGTTTGTATGAATTAACTCCAACAGTCTGGTAGAGGATTTTTCTTCATCTTGTAAACTTTCTCTTGCTTTCTTTCCACCTTGACACTGTACAAATGATACTATTAAGTTTTGTAATCTCTAGTAGATCTTCCACAACTTGACCTGAACTTATTCTTACCAGATTATCAAGATTGATATGACACAATCTCCTATGCCAGAGCCAACTCTTACTGATCCAAGTCATAGAACAATGAGTATCACCTTCTCTAAGATGATAAAGGTTTCCTTCTGTCCTCTTTCCAACAGCTATCACAATTGTGGATTTCTCTCTAATCTCAAAAATATCATCCCAAAATACTAGACTGTATCCTTTTCTACACAACTGTCCAACACTCAAGAGATTTTGCCTTAAAATTTTAAAATAAAGAACATCACTCTATGATGTTTTCCATCAAGATTGATTGACCCTCTTGTACATATCTTAGTAGTACAATTATCTCCAAATGTAACCGATCCTTCGTCACATTTCTCAAAATTAATAAACTTACTTTTGTTACCGGTCATATGATTTGAGCAACTACTGTCAATAACCCAATAATTATTTTCATGAAAAGTATCTTCACTATCAGGACTTACTTTGGATCATTTTCTTTCATACAAATGACATCCTTTGAATTAGTGAGCGAGCAGTCACTATTGTCTTCAACCTCATAATAGGTTTTCTTTGGCATTCTACTTTTATTTTCTTCTTTCTTTCTTAAGTTTCCCTTTGGACATCTTGATGCATAATGACCAATCTTGCCACACTTGAAACATTTGAGAGGTAGCTTGTCTCTATGCATATCAGTATCTAATTTTCTTCTTTTCTCAAAGTCAACAAGTCCATATTATCAACAATCTTCTGATATGTTTCTACAATCTTCTTAGGCTTACCAATCTTGAATGTAGTTACAACTGAATTCCAAACAACATATCCAAGAAAGATCAAATAGCTTACTATTCTCATATTTCAGAGAACAAGTAGAGACACATCCTTTCTATGCATCATCCCAGATCTACCTTAAGCTATTAGGCTTTCTTCCAAGGAACTTGGCTTTGATACCAATTGTTGAAGGCATAAGACAACTAAGAGGGGGGGTGAATCAGTTGTATCAAAAACCCTAAATTCTCATATACAAATCACATTCACATTCACTTACGTTAACCCCTTAATCTATTATGAAGATTAAACATGAAATGCAGAATAAACACATGAACACCATACACACATGAACACCATATTTTTATGTGGAAAACCCTAAAAGGGAAAAACCACGGTGAGTGTTAGCTCACAATATAATGTAGTAACAATACCAAATAACAAAGAGGCTCACTGCCCAGGGATCACTACCCTTAAGGACTCACTATCCACTAAAGGATGCTCACTACATACAAGCTCACTTCTAGGAGGTGGCTCACTACCAAGAGGGATGACTCACTGCCATGAACTGATATGATAGAATCTACCACATGCTTGAGTTCAATTCCAATGAAGTGCAATACATATCACCTTCATTGCCTCAACAAATACTTTCACCTTCGCATCTTTGCATAGACACACACACACCTTCACACAAATTCATTGCACTCATATTTATATGACCATCAACCTTGAAACATTCACCAAGGTCGACAAACCACATTACAACCCTTGAAACAATCTCCAAGGTCGGTAATCATACATAATTTTAATTAGGTCTAGACCTAAGCATCACGCACCACAAAGGAATGAAGGAAAACCACTTTACACCTTATCTTAGACCTAAATCTTTCCAAGCACACTACATAATACTTATAAAATCATCAAAACATCTCTTTGATCACCGCAACCATCCAAGGTCGGCCAAACAACACAAACATAGAAAATTCTTGATCACATGCTTCCACGATTACATCCATGACTTGTGGAACTTATACAATGATTTAACATAATCTCAAAACATCCATGAACAACATAAATTGACCTGAGAACTGGCAAATTTTGGGACAACAAATCTCACTTGAAGATAGTTCATAGACTGCTCACAAACAACACTGTCAAGCTCTACTACTTAAGAAAACAACTTTCTGGAGAACCAAATCACAAATATTTTGTATAGAGGATAGACATGGACCTTATGAACACACATCTAGAACTGCAAGACCAAAAACTAAACTGCAGAGAAATGTGGAGCAAAATACCTTCTCCCAGTCACACTGCAAACACTATCAGACATGGTCTTCAAATTGGTGAACATAACTTTCACATCACAGTATTCCAAAGCACCAAACTTAGGATTTAACATCTTAAACTAGTTCTCTAAAACATATCCAAATCTCATCCTCCAGTCTTCAATACAAAAGAAATGCGAAGTAAAAATTTAGATAATATCTGTAAGCCAACATACTTCTTCACAACTTTGTCTTCAGCATGGATCAAATTTTCTCAAAAGCACTTGGAAACTCAATATCAAGAACACATTCTCACCATCTTCAGAACATATAAAAAGAAATATAAAGCAACTAACTTATTACAATCAAGCAACTTAAATAGTCTCAAAATAAGAGCACAGTGGACGCCAATGACTACACAAACATGTTGACATCAATAACAACACTGATTAGCACATACTTGCAATAGGGAGAGCCAATTAAACACTTATATGTGCGAGTTAATAAGGTATGAGTTTGTTTCCTATTTAAAAGACTGTCAAAACCCTAAGGATATTGAGGGTTTATTGAAAAGTTGCTATGCTAAGTTTATCATAGAAAAGTGAGGGTTTGATGAAACCTTATGGGACTTGTTAAGGGTTAAAGAAACCCTAGAAGGCACCAAGAAAGATTATTGCTGTACTAAGTACCCAAGTAGGTATATTGAGGGTTTAAGCCTAGAAAGGTAGGTTTGTAGAACAAATTTACAGGGTATAGGTTGAAATCCCATCGAAGGGTTAGTAGAATCTTGTGAAGATTATTTCAGTACTCTACATTATCCTTTGCATCATTATTGGTATTGACGTAGAGTGGGCAGTAGAATTGGAGCGACCCGGTCTAAAATGCGGCTATGACTATGGTTGAGTCACTGTATCTCTACACTTAATATTTTATTGTATTAAATGCTGTCGACACGCATTGTGGACTGTCGAACCCGCAACCTCCATTGAACCTCTGAATCCTAATTTGCTGAACCGCTGAACTATCAGCTCGCTAAACCTTTGAGCCTTGGTGAGCCATTGAACCGTTGAACCAGTGCCTGTCATTGAAACCGCCAGATCATTGAACCATTGAACTATTGAATTGGTTCAAAGGTTCAACCAAAGGCTTCTTTTCCTTTCACTACCGATAGACTGTCACTGGTTGAACCGTCAAACCTTTGAACCGGTTCAAAGGTTCAACCAAAAGGTTTTCTCCACCAAACTTATCATACTGATCACTTAGCTTCCAAATACTGTTGAGTTAGTGAACTCTCAAACTTTCAAAGTTGGTTCAAACAAAAGACTTCGACCCGATTTAAGTTATCAGCGAAACCCAATATCCTTCGCCTGATAGTGAATTTCATGCCGACGCTGTGCACTGTCTCTGTTAAACTTCCACAGATTTTAATCTTTCATATCCTAGCACATGAGGATGCTAGGATTCACCACATCATGATGCCAATTGATCCTGTAATTGCAAAACTCATACAAACAGAAAATACAAAAACAAAATTTAAGCTAATATGTACAACCATTCCACCGATTACAGAGTAATCAATCGGTGGAATGGGTTAAAACCCCATCTTGACTGTAAATCAGAAATCAACTACACAAATGCAATTTGAATGGAAAATAGGATCTTCTTTATTTCTCTGAAGATGAATACAGATATCTATTTTCACAGTACAATTCAAATTCACAATCATTGCTCTGTCTAACTTCTCCTTTCAGATCTCTATGTCTAATAGATCAGAATTAGACTATTTAACAACCCATAGAGAGTAGTACTGACTGGATTCCCAATGGCTGGGAGACATAACTAACTAACAAACTAACAACCTTGTCATTTACAGATTTGACAAGTGTCCAAAAGATAGAAACAACCTAACAATAACATGCGTTGGTCAACCAGACCTTATTACATAGTAAATGCATAACAACCTATTAAGACTTTAGGCTTCTCCCTTAGCTAATTAACTTGATGAAGGGGTGCTCCTGCACCATACTCCCTGAGAGAAGAGATATCAAGCCCACTTGAGATCAGAGTGTGTAATTCTGCTCCATGTTTCTTGAGCTATTCTTTAGTCATCCAAACTACCTCTGAATTAGATTTCCCCTGCCAAGCCACCAAGTATTCCATATATTCTTTGTTCCTGGTCTTCTTTACCATTCTGGAGTCTAAAATCTTCTACAATTTTGGTGGATCATGTTTCGGAATATCATCATCTGTTGTATCCTGTAATGTTTCCTATTCCATATCTGCATTATGTTTGTATGGAGTTAAATCACATACATTAAAAATAGGTGACAAACCAAGATCAGAAGGAAGTTGGATCTCATAGGAATTCTGTCCACATTTCTTCAAAATCTGACATGGTCCAATATTCCTCTGCATTAGCTTAGTATGTTTTCCTTTTGGGAGTCTTTCCTTTTTTAGATAAACCCATACCAAATCTCCAATATCAAATTGTACATCTCTTTTTCTTTTCAGCATATTCTTTATACTTTAAAGTAGTTTGCTGGAGTTGGTTCTTGACTTGATAATGCACCTCTTTAATTGCTGCTGCAAAAGCTTCTCCATCTACCCTAATAGGTGCTCCTATAGGTAGATCTCTTAACTTCAAAATACCTCTGGGATGAACACCATACACCACTTGAAAGGGTGATTTCCCTATACTCCTATTGATGGTATCATTATAAGAAAATTCTACCTGTGGTAGGATGTTATCCCACTTCTCTCCATGCTATTTTGTCAGACATCTAAGTAGATTTCCTAATGAACAATTAACCACTTCAGTCTGTCCATTTGTCTGAGGATGATATGCTGATGAGAAAGACAAATTTGTGCCAAGCTTCTTCCAAAGAGTCCTCCAAAAATGACCAATGAATTTCACATCTCTATTTGACACTATACTCAATGGTAATCCATGTATCTGCACTATTTCCTTGAAAAACAAATCGGTAACATATGAAGCGTCACAAGTAATTTTGCATGGCAATAAATGTGCCATTTTGCTTGATCTGTCCACTACAACGAAAACACTATCATAACCCTTTCTTGTTCTAGGTAAACCCAACACAAAATCCATGCTTATGCTTTCCCATGGCCTAGAAGGAATGGGCAATGGCTGATATAAACTTGCATTAGTTGATCTTCCTTTTGCTTTCTGACATATCACACATGTCTCCACAAATTTTTTGACATCTGATTGCAATTTAGGCCAATATTAATGTCTCTTTAACAGTTCCAGAGTCTTATCTAAACCAAAATGTCCTGCCATAGCTCCACAATGCTTTTCCCTAATGATGTTCAACCTCATAGAACACCTTGGAATACACAACTGTACACCTTTGAACATCAATCCATCCTGGATCAGAAATTTAGAAAATTCAGCATGATATTTATCTCCAAAAGAAGTACATACTTGATAGATCTCTCCAAAGTCTTCATCAACATCATATAGAGTCTTCAAGGAATCAATGCCAACACTTTCCAATTGAATCTGATTTATAGTTAGAGCTCTTTTGCTCAAAGCATCTGCGACCTTATTCTTGACTCCTTTCTTGTGCTTGAGGGTGAAGGTGAAAGCTTGCAAAGTCTCCACCCACTTCATATGCCTATGGTTCAACTTCTCTTGGTTGTTTATGAAACTAAGGGCTTGATTATCTGTAAACACTATGAATTCCTTTGGCATCAAGTAATGCCTCCACTTTTTGAGTGACTGGACTAGAGCATACATCTCCAAATCATATGATGAATACCTCTTCTTGGCATCATTTAACTTCTCACTAAAAAATGCAATAGGCCTACCTTCTTGATTGAGTACTGTGCCAATTGCCATGTGACTTGCATCACATTCTACCTAAATTTTTTTGCTGAAATTAGGTACTGTAAGGACTGGCTGTTGTGCCACCTTCTTCTTTAATGTCTCAAATGAATCATCTACTGCCTTTGTCCAAGTGAATCTACACTTCTGTCCTCCTTTGATGGTGTCAAGCATGGGTGCACAGACATGACTAAACCCTCTTATAAACTTCCTATAGAAGGTTGCTAACGCATGGAAACTTCTTACATCATTTATGGTTCTAGGAGTTGGCCAAGACAATATGGCACTTACCTTCTCTTGATCCATTTTTAGTTTTCCTTGTGAAATGACAAAACCCAAATAGGTGATCTCTTCCTTCATGAACAAACACTTCCCAAGTTGATCATTAGCTGCTCTTCATGTAACCATTTGAGAACCAAGTCTATATGTCTGAGATGTTCTTCTTTGGTATTACTGAAAATTAGAATGTCATCTAGATATACTATGACAAACTTGCCTATGAATTCTCTTAAGACCTCATTCATTAGTCTCATAAAAGTACTGGGGGCATTGGACAAACCAAAAGGCATGACCTTCCACTCATACAACCCCTCATTTGTTTTAAATGTTGTTTTCCACTCATCTCCTGACCTAATTCTGATATGATGATAACCACTTTTCAAATCTATTTTTGTGAAATATTTGGCACCTCCCAAGCAATCAAGTAAATCTTCTATCCTAGGTATTGGAAATCTATACCTGATTGTTATCTTGTTAATGGCTCTGGAATCAGCATAAAGCCTCCAAGTACCTTCTTTCTTTGGTGCTAGTACAGTTGGTACTGCACATGGGCTTAAACTTTTACCAATCAGACCTGTATCCAACAATTCCTCAATCTATCTGGCAACTTTTGCATTTTGCTTTAGAGTAAGCTTGTATGCTACCTTGTTTGGAAGTGTAGATCCTGGGATCAGATCTATGCAATGGCTGATATCTCTTACAGGTGGTAGGGATCTTGGCATTCCTTTAGAGATGATGCCTTTGTATTTATCCAACAACTCTTGGATAATAGGATCTATAAACATCTGTCGCTTCTCTCCCTTGATTTCTTGCTGTTCTTTATTTACTTTCAGACATGGAATTAGGGCATATGCAACTGTACCCTCTTCTACTATTTCTTTCATGAACTGTTTACCTTCTACCAGCATCACCTTAACTTCTTTCCCCTTTGACTCTGCCTCCTTTTCCATCAATGGTAGCAACTCTATCACCTTACCATCCTTGGTGATTGAATATGTATTTCTAATTCCATCATGTTGTGCTTCTAAGTCATATTGCCATGGTCTGCCAAATAGGAGATGACAAGCATCCATCTGAGTTATGTCAAATAATAATATGTCCTTATATGTTCCAATTTGAAACTCTACCCAAGCCTGCTCTTCTACAACTTTTTGCTGACCTTGAGTGAGCCATGAAATCTTGTATGGGTAAGGATGTGGCAGCCTTCTAAGTTTCAGCTTTTCTACCATTTTAGCAGACACAAAATTTTTAGTAGATCCAGAGTCAATCAGAACTCTACATACCTTTCCTCCTGCCTTGCAAGTAGTTTTGAAAAGAGTTTTTCTTTGTGGGGGTTCTCTGTCAGGCACCTTCATGGTGGTCATTTCTCTCCTAATCATCAAAGATTCTCCCATCTCAGGATATCCATAACTATCAGGAGCTCTTATACTTTGACCAGTGTTTGAGCTTGTCACACTTTGACAGTCAGATTCTTGTATCAAATTTGTTCTTCTTTCTCCCGTTGAACTCGATGCTTTTTCTGGACATCTGCTGGCTATATGGCCTTCTTGATTGCAATTGTAACATCTGATAGATCCTTTGCCCTGAGATCTTCCTCTATATGGCGGTCTTCTGCCTCTAAGTTTTCTTGCTAATTATAACTTCCTTTTTGAGTTTGGCTGCTTTCTCCTTTGCTGTTCTCCTGATTGGATTCTCCTTGATATCAAAATCCATTTCCTCTTCCTCTGAAAGGACTTCTTCCACCTCTTTGCTGTTTTCCTCTTCCTTTGCTGTTCTACTCTTGCCTTCTCTTTAACTTCTCTTCCACCTTTAGTGCCAATTGATAGCACTTCTGAACTATATCTGGACTATGCAGATTTAAATCTTCTTGGATGGCAAGTCTCAACCCATTGAGATACCTTGCTACCCTCTCTTCCTCATTCTCTTTCACTTTTGTCTTGACATAGAGTTTCATAAATTCTTTTGTATATGAGCTGACATCTAACTCTTTCTGCTTCAAACTTTGTCTCCTCTTATGCAATTGGATGTTGTAATCCAATGGAACATAGGCTTCCTTCACTAAAACCACCATTTTCTTCCAAGTAGCAACTCTATTTTTACCTTCTTTCACCCTGCCATCTTGGATGAAATTTCACCAAGTCAATGCAGCCTCTTTCATTTTGGGCTGTGCCATCTTTACCTTTTGATGCTCTGGTATTTCTTCTGTTTCGAAGAAATTGTTCAAGGAGTCTATCCACTCCATCATTGAATCAGGATCCATCTTTCCTATAAATACTGGAAAATCTAGTTTCACATCCATGGTTCTCCTCTCCATGGATTTGAGGGCATTCAATAAGGTTCTCTGGTCTACAGGAACGTCTACCTCTTCCTACCTAGGGATATCCTCTTCATCCCTATCATCTTCTTTACCAGAACCTACTTTGTCCCTCAATTTCTCCAACTCATCTTTCAAAGCCTAATTCTAAGCTTTCACTACTTTGCTCTCTACAATCTGCTTCTTTACCAAGATAGCCAACTCAGCGTTGGTCATCCTTGCTGGGAGCTATGATGATCCCTCTCTGTCTGACATTCTATCTTCTTATCTTCCCAAATGATACTCCTTCGCTCTGATACCACTATGATGGAGAGCGGGCAACGGAATTGGAGCGACCTGGTCTAAAATGCAGTTGTGACTGTGGTTGAGTCACTGTATCTCTACACTTAATATTTTATTGTATTAAATGCTATCGACACACATTGTGGAATGTCCAACCCATGACCTCTATTGAACCTCTGAATCCTAATTTGCTGAACCACTGAACTATCGGCTCGCTGAACCTTCGAGCCTTGGTGAGCCATTGAACCGTTGAACCAGTGCCTGTCATTGAACCCACTAGATCATTGAACCATTGAACTGTTGAACCAGTTCAAAGGTTCAACTAAAGGCTTCTTTTCCTTTCACTGCCGATAGACTGTCACTGGTTGAACCATCAAACCTTTGAACCATTGAACCGGTTCAAAGGTTCAACCAAAAGGTTTTCTCTGCCACACTTAGCATGCCAATCACTTAGCTTCCAAATGTTGTTGAGTTAGTGAACTCTCAAACTTTTGAAGTTGGTTCAAACAAAAGACTTCAGCCTGATTTAAGTTATCAGCGAAACCTGATATCCTTCGCCCGATAGCAAATTTCACGCCGACGCTATGCGCTATCTCTGTTAAACTTCCACAGATTTTAATCTTTCATATCCTAGCACATGAGGATGCTAGGATTCACCACAGCATGACATTGATCGATCCTGTAACTGCAAAACTCATACAAACAGAAAATGTAAAAACAAAATTTAAGCTAATATGTATAGCCATTCCACTGATTACAAAGTAATCAACCGGTGGAATGGGTTAAAACACCATCTCGACTATAAATCATAAATCGACTACACAAATGCAATTCAAATGCAAAATAGGATCTTCTTTATTGCTCTAAAGATGAATACAGATATCTGTTTTCACAGTACAATTCAAATTCATAATCACTGCTCTGTCTAACTTCTCCTTTATGATCTCTATGTCTAATCAATCAGAACTAGACTATTTAACAACCCATAGAGAGTAGTACTGACTAGATTCTCAGTGGCTCAGAGACATAACTAACTAACAAACTAACAACCTTGTCATTTATAGATTTGACAAGTGTCCAAAAGATAGAAACAACCTAAAAATAACATGCGTTGGTCAACCAGACCTTATTACATAGTAAATGCATAACAACCTATTAAGATTTTAGGCTTCTCCATTAGCTAATTAACTTGATGAAGGGGTGCTCCTGCACCAGGTATTAGACCCAAGTTAGCCAAGAAAGCCAATAAAAGAGTTAAACAATCAAAAAGGTGAAAGATGCCTCCAAGAGTCAATGCTACTGAAAGGGTGGCAAACATAATAGCAACACAGTTCAGAGAAACCCTTGCTAGAGAAATGAGGGAAATGAGAGTCAGTTTGGATGCAAGAATCACTATAGTGGAAGTTAACTAAAGAAGAAGAGTGGTTATAGGGGATATTAATGACCAAGATGAAGTAGTGGATGAAGCACCTCAAGAAGCACAACAAGAAAGGGACATTGATGAAGAGAGGATGGAAAGATTGTCAAGGGCAGTCAAAGGTGAAGGGACCAAGGTGAAGATGGAACTTCCAATATATGTAGGTAGTTTTAATGGTGAATAAGTCCTTCATTAGATAGGGGAGTTGGACAAATATTTTGAGTTTGAGGAGGTACCTGAAGAGTAGCAAGTAAAGTTGGCCAGGACCAAGTTGAAAGGTTATGCATCCCTATGGTGGGATTATGTACAGGAAGAAAGGAGAAAGAAAGGAGAAAGAAAGGCAAATCTAAAATTAGTTCTTGGAACAGGATGATTGCCAAGTTGAAGGGCTAATTCATGCCTAGTGACTACATGACTTACTTGTATAGGAAGTTGCAGAACTTGAAACAAAAGGATATGGGAGTAAAAGAGTACACTGAAGAGTTATACAAGTTAAGTATCAGATCAAGACACATGGACGATGACACTGATAAGGTTTCAAGATACCTTAATGGTCTAAAGTATAGTTTCCAAGATGAGTTGAGCCTTACAAGCCCCATGACACTTGAAGAGTGCTATCAACTAGCCTTAAAGGCTAAGGAGAAGCTAAATAGGAAGAAAGAAAAGTAGAATAGAGGTAGAGGAAGGACTTTCATAGGTAGAGGTCCATATGTAGGTAGAGGATAGTCACAAAGAAATCAAGGTGAGTCAAGCACCTCCCAAGAACAAGCATCAAGTTCAAGAGGATCTTTTAGAGGAAGAAGGCCTAATTTTAGGGCAGATTTGGACAAAGAGGAGGAACAAGTGGTTTCATATGTAAATCCAACAAGTACAACATATTTGCAGGTCATCAAGCTTGGGAGTGTCTAGAAGAGAAGTCATCTACCACCTTTAGAGGTGAAAGAAGAACTCAAGTTGATCAAGGAGGAGATGAAGAAAGTGTTAACTCCTCACCACAACCAGAAGAACTAGAGAAAGGAGAATCCTTGCTGATGAGGACATTGATCAAGGTTCTAATGGAGAAGGAGCCACCTCAAAGGAATTCATTATTCAGGACTGTTTAGAAGTGCCAAGGTAAGTGTTGTCAATTTGTTATAGATTCAAGTAGTACTGATAAACTAGTTGTTGTTGATATGGTAGAGAAACTAAACTTGATAATAATACCTCATCCTAATCCATACAAGGTCTCATGGTTGAATAAAGGACAAGTATTAAACAATGAACAGTGTTGGGTAGAGTTTCAAATAGGAAGGTACAAGACAAGGTGTTATGTGATATCATCCCTATGGATGTGTGCCATGTATTATTTGGTAGGCCCTGGCAGTATGATAGGAAAACAACACATGATGGTAGGAAGAATGTCTATGTTTTGGAGAAGGATGGGGTCACCTACACCTTAGCACATTTGAAGGAGGAAGATAAGGACCAAAAGGTTGGCTCAAGTTTGATGTTAGTGAACGAAAAAGAGTTTCTAAAGATAGTGGAAGAGGAAGAGATAGGTTTTTTAGTGATGGTCAAACCAAGGACTGTCATAACAACAACAAAGATTGATGAGTTGCCATGGGAGATCCAAGACATGTCAAAGGGTTATGCAGACATAGTTGTGGATGAACTTCCTAACTCCTTGCATCCAATAAGAGATATCAGTCATCATATAGACTTTATACCAGTGGCTAGTCTACCAAACAAGGAAGCTGACAAGATGACACCCCAACAAAATGAAGAAATCAAGAAGCAAGTACAAGAGTTGCCTGACAAAGGGTAATCAGGGAGAGTCTTAGTCCTTGTGCAGTTCCAACTATTTTGGAACCTAAGAAGGGAGGTGAATGGAGAATGTGCACTAATTCTAGGGCAATAAATAAGATAACAATTAGATATAGGTTCCCACTTCCAAGAATAGAGGACTTGATGGATTGTCTAAGTGGAGCAAGCTACTTCTCAGAGATAGACCTCAAAAGTGGATACCATCAAATAATGATCAGACAAGGAGATAAATGGAAAACAATGTTAAAAATAAATGAAGGCCTATATGAGTGGCGTGTTATTCCATTTGGTCTTTCAAATGCACCTAGTACCTTCACAAGGCTCATGAATGAGGTCCTCAAGCCATACATTGGTAAGTTTGTTGTTGTTTACCTTGATGATATATTGGTTTTTAATTCTAACAAAGAAGAACACTTGTATCACTTGAATTTGGTGTTAAGAAAACTACAAGAGGAGAAATTGCTGATCAACCTTAAAAAGTGTGAATTCATGAAGACAAAACTGTTGTACCTTGGATTCGTGGTCTCAAAGGGGATGCTGAAGATGGATCCAAGCAAAGTGAAGGCAATATTGGAGTGGCCTATACCCAGAATAGTCGCAAAGGTAAGAAGCTTCCATGGTCATGCAAGTTTTTATAGGAAATTTATCAAAAGTTTCAGCCATATATGTGCACCTATTATAGACACTATTAAAGGGGATAGGAAGAAGTTTGTGTGGACTAAACAAGTGGATAAGAGTTCCCAATACTTGAAAAAGAGAGTGACTGAACAACCTATCTTGGCCTTACCTGACTTCAACAAGGTCTGTCAAATAGAATGTGATGCTAGTGGACATGCAATAGGGGTAGTCTTAAGCCAAGACAATAAACCAATAGCATACTTTAGTGAAAAATTGAATTATTCAAAGAAGTACTCTTCATATGACTTGGAGATGTATGCAATGGGTCAATCACTAAAAAACTGGAGACACTACCTTCTACCTAAAGAGTTTGTGTTATCTACAGATAATCATGCCCTACAATTCATAAACAACCAAGAAAAGCTCAGTGAAAGGCACATTAAGTGAGTTGAATACCTACAAAAATTCACTTTCACAGTCAAACACAAGAAGGGCCAGAGTAACAAGGTGGTTGATGCTTTGAGCAAAAGAGCAATAATGGTGCAAGAAATTTAGTTAAAGATTGTTGGGATTGAAGCACTCAAGGGGATGTATGAAGATGATGAAGATTTCAAAGAAGTATATGAGGTTTGTAAGCAGCCTATCATTACCAACATGGAGAAATGGTTAGACTATCTGTTGCAAGATGGTTTGTTGTTTAAAGGAGCACAACTTTGTGTGCCAAAATATTCCATGAGGGAGAACCTCATCAAGGAGAAGTACTGTGGGAGTATGGCATGTCATTTTGGACTTGACAAGACACTAGAACAACTAAGAAGGAGCTACTTTTGGCCTAGGATGCAAATAGATGTAAGAAAATTTGTGAAGTGTACTATATGTCAAACATCAAAAGACAACAACACCAATGCAGGACTGTACCAACCCTTACCTATTCCCAATAGACCTTGGGAATCCATTAGTATGGACTTTGTTATGGGATTGCCAAAGATTCAAAGGAGTTTTAATTCATTTTATGTAGTTGTTGACAGGTTTTCCAAGATGGCTCACTTCATTCCTTGGAAAAGTACAAGTGATGCTTCATATGTTGCAGGTTTGTTCTTTAAAGAGGTTGTTAGACTTCATGGATTGCCTTTGAGTGTAGTTTCTAATAGAGATAGTAAATTTCTAGGACACTTTTGCAGGACATTGTGGAAAAATCTTGGCATAAATCTTAGTTTTAGCTTAGCTTACCACCCTCAGACAGATGGCCAAACTGAGGTGGTCAACATGAGCTTAGGTAACCTACTAAGGTGCCTTTCAAAGGATCATCCTAAACAATGGGATCTTGTGTTACCCCAAGCAAAGTTTGCCTACAATGACTCAGTGAATAGGAGCATTGGCAAGAGTCCATTTCAAGTGGTCTATGGCATGTAGCCAAGAGGAGTGTTTGAACTAAGAGACATCAGTGGTATGGAGAAGTAAAGTGCAGAGGGTGAACAATTTGCAGTTGCCATGCAAGAAATACATCAACAAGTGAAACAACAACTACAAGATAGTGTGGAGAAGTATAAGAAAAAGGTAGATTTGAGAAGAAGAAAGGCAAGTTTTAAGGTTGGTGATCTTGTTTTAGCACATCTCAAGAAGAAAAGGTTTCCCAAAGGTGAATATACCAAGTTGAAGATGAAGAAAATAGGTCCTTGTAAGGTTGTTAAGAAGTTTGCCAACAATGCCTATGAAATAGAATTGCCTAGTGGAGTAGGCATATCACCATTTTTCAATGTTGTTGACTTATACCCTTAAAAAAGGGATGCCATTGTAGATGAAGGAGTAGGTATATAGAACATATCAAATGTTGATTGGGTAGAGGAGTTGCCACACACCAAACCAATAGAGTTAGAATGCATTCTAGACAATAAAGAGTGCAAAAAGACTAGAGACAAACAATATTACTAGTATTTGGTCAAATGGAAGCAACTACCATATAAGGATGCCACATGGATGATTGAAGCAAACATCATCAATCATGGAAATACTATTGCAGACCTCCTCTTAGGTGGAACCTGAGTTTCATTCTTTTTCCCTTGGGAGTATGATGCAGGAGCATCACTCTAGTTTATGTTTTTAAGGTCAATTTGAGGTCAAGAGTCCTAGTTGATGTTTTTAAGGATCATTTTGATGTTAAGAGTCCTATTTAAGTGTTTAGAGGTCAATTAGGGTCCATTGGGATTATTTCCAATGGTTTAGGTTGTGTAAATAGGCCTAGAAATTCAAAATTTGGATTTTCATGCCAAAATACAAATTTGAATTTTCCAGTGGATTTTGGCTTGTTGGAGAGTTGGGGTTTGTTCCTCAGCCTTAGTGTTAGTTTTGTTGAGTCCAATAAGGTCTTGAAAGACCATGTAAGGTCTCTTTTTAATGTTAGGTTGTGATATAAGGTAAAAATTTCAAGGTTTTGATATAATATTAGTTAGGTTGAAGGAACAACATATAAAAATGGTATTGTAATTGATTTAGAGGGATTATTCACAAAGAGAAATGGAAATTAATGGTCCAAGAAATTGAGGAGATAGTTTTCCTTCCTTATACCCTTTTTTTCTTCACATTTTTTACTGTCTTCTACCAACACAAACATATTTCAGGCTTGTACAGACCTGTATGGAACAATACCAGACCTATGAGTGGATGGAAGGTGAGAGCATTGTTTGGAGAGTCGAATGTATTGGTTATGTGGTGATTTCATTGTATTTGATGCAAGATAACAAGCTTTAACCTATCATTGCCCTATCACAGATCTAGGGTTTTTAGTGACCATGGAAATTTTGTAACTTTTGATTCCACTAGTGAAAACCCTTCAAACTGCTAGAGAACCTTCATTGTAATATGTACCAGATGTCCACCAAGGGAGATCCAAAGAAACACTTATATGTGCGAGTGAATAAGGTCTAAGTTTGTTTCCTATTTCAAAGACTATCAAAACCCTAAGGATATTGAGGGTTTATTGAAAAGTTGCTATGCTGAGTTTATCATAGAAAAGTGAGGATTTGATGAAACCCTATGGGACTTGTTGAAGGTTAAAGAAACCCTAGAAGGAACCAAGAAAGAGTATTTCCATACTAAGTACCCAAGTAGGTCTATTGATGGTTTAAGCCTAGAAAGGTAGGCTTGTAGAACAAATTTACAGGGTATAGGTTGAAATCCCATTGAAGGGTTAGTAGAATCTTGTGAAGATTGTTGAGTACTCTACATTATCCTCTGCATCAATGTGGCACACTTTCCCGACACATGTTTGACTCCTGTGACACTTGTACAATATTCCCTCTTACAACTTGTTGGTTTTTCTTCTAAATCAGCATCAGGGTTTGCCAGTTCCTATGCACATGCAGATTCAGCCAACTAATACAGGAGGTTGCGTGAGCTCCTCCCCTTCACTTCTGGTTCTGCCACACCAAGGGGGGTGTCCCTATAACTCAAGATCTAACCTTGACTAGCTCAAAGATAGAAAGATCTAACTTGACAACAATAGGCATAATACTCTCATGTATGGACCAAGATCTGTATGATAGATCACAAGGTGGGCAACGTTCTTGGACATATATGTCTGGTCGGGTATGAGAGCATGCAGGGGTTTTCCTACTCCTAATCCTACAACTAACAGGTGGAAGTGATGAAATGGGCGGACATAATGTCCGGGATGCAAGACAAGGGGTTTTGGCTCATAACTACTGATCCGGGAGCAGACTGGTGCCTATCCATTGGGCAAGGAGTCAACTAGACGTATACAACAGATGGTTTGCAACTTTCACTCAAGTTTCAAGGGGTTGGACTGATGCTTGCCTTACAAACATCACCCAAGAATGGGTATCTAACTGCTTCTACTTACAGATATCCCTGCTGACATGCAACCAGATTCAAAAGAAGGAGAAAAACATGCAGCAAATGGAGACAAGTAGATAGACACATGCAATAAGCATTTTTCATATAACATTAACACTGAAACTGAAAATATGTGCAAAATACATTCATGTTGCAACTCATAAACTCCAAAATGGGATAAAACAGCCAAGATCATGCCCTGTCCTTCATTATTTACACAAAAATGCCTCAGGCCTTCAACAACCTTCAAATGAGCAACACAACCTGCTATATACAGCAAGGAAGGTTCCCAACATTAATTACATAGTTGACCAAAAATCCTGCTAGATACACAGTATCAGAAAAATGGCGCTCAGAAGTTATTGCTGCAGCAGACAAGGGAGGCCTTGAGCCTTGTGCCACCATCTGGAAGTCTTCATTCATAATTAGACAGCTTCACCATTTGTACCATCACCCATATGCCTGCTACAGTCACCATTAATGGCTCAACCACCTGCAGCCTACCTGGAAACCGTCGCTGCGTTCAAAAAGAACCTCCCGCCAAAACGTGCTTTACTAAAGTTTTCAAATGTGCAACCCACATGCAAGGTGCGAAAACCACTTTAGCACTTTAAAAACATGGCCGCAAGCAAAATAGGTGTCGAGCGCTTTTGCCACGCTCGACACATGCCTTTCTCTCCAAAAGCCCATCGGCCAAACTTCTACCATCGGCTCACCCCAAAAAACTCTCGCCGACCTCAGTTCTCTCGCCGATCATCACACTACACTCCCATCCATCGGCCAGAGATAGACCATCGGCCAAGCATAAATCTCCTTTGCCGATGCCTATGGTCTCACCGACCGTGAACTCCACATTCTCTTCATCGGTGTGACCAACACCATCAGCCAACATGAAATTCCTCCTGCCGATCTCAACAGTCACACCGATGCCTTCAAAAATCCTAATGACATCATCATCATGTCCTGATGATGTCACCACACATCAGCCTACTACACACCTCCTCATATCTGGATGACGTCATCGTCATATTCGCAACATCGGGGGATCTCCACAAGGTGACTAGTGTTAGCAATATGACCCTCCAGACCTTGATGATGTCACCACCATATCGGCATCAGGATGATATTCGGAAGATGATCAGATATTTGGAAATATCATCCTGATGCACAAATATCATGCTGCACTGTAGCTCCAGGAAACATCAGGGTGATGTTAGATCATACCTGATATTTGGAAATATCACCCTGCACTAGACAATGCATGAAGCCAACAGGCGGATATCTCCCTTTGGAAATATCATGATGCAGACAGGCAGAAAAGCGGATATCACCCTGACATTAGAATGACATCAGCATCATCAGGGTGATGTCTGGAAACATGATGATGATGACCTCCTCCTCGAAGAAAATATGATGCTGCAGTTGAAAAATGCTGAGGAGGCCCAGAGACTTAGAATATATTTTGGATTTTTTGGGAAGGTGCCTGCATGAAAATTGCTAAATTAACTAACAGTCAATTCAGGCACCAACACAACCCTCCATACTTGGGCACCCCAAACTTTCCCAAAATAGGTATGATAGATAATCTTACATCATCATAAAACCTGTCATATATTACAATACTTACAACTACAAGAGAATCTATCATAAATGACTATTAATAAATGATTCTCTTACAACTTGTCATATCCTAAACTTGGGTATCCCAAAATAGGCTAAGTCAAAGATGTCTCTTACAGTGTCATACATGCAAATGACACTTGTCTCATCCCTTCTATTTCTGGCTCGTACAATGTCATAGAATCTATGATAGTTCTTATGAGTCATAAACCTCTTACAACACCCAAAATATGCTAACACATGGAAAGATTCTCCTACCACAAAATGAGACGCCTACTTCCTCATATGAGGACAAATGTCATCTAGCCACCTTCCATGTAGGATGACACATCACCATGCCAACTCCCACAAAGTGGCATAATAAAATTTACATGACTAATTACAAACGTATGCAAATAATAACAATTTTAATAAATAACAATGCTAGGAATTTGCAAAGGTTGAGATGCCTTAACTCCCAACATTCTCCCACTTGTTGAACACCTTTCAAGAGCCAATAGATAATTAGGGACTAATTGCTAGGGGCCAAAAGACCCATAGACTTTGAATACCATCTAAACTTCTCCATGCTCATAGGCTTTGTCAAGGAATTTGCAACATTTGTCAAAGTGTTAACTTTCTACAAATTCACCTTCCCATCCTCTACCATGTCACAAATAAAATGGTACTGGACATCAATATTCTTTGTCCTCATAGGGAAAGTAGGATTCTTCACCAAACATATGGTACTCTGATTGTCACAACAAATGGTAATCTTCTCTGCATCAAAACCAATGTTAGAACACAATCTCTTAAGCAAAATAGATTCCTTACAAGGATGAGTTTCTGCTATGTACTTTTATTTTGTAGTGGACAAAATGATGACAACTTGTCCCTTACTCATCCAGCTAACTACACCACAATAGTAAAAACATAACCATTGGTGGATCTTTTTTTGTCAATATATCTAGCCCAATATGAATTCCACAAATCCAAAAATACTGACAGAATGCCAAGGTCATGTTATCAACCATGATAGCATAGGGAATACTTGAAAGTAACCCAAAAATATCTGAACACTCTGTTCACTGCATCCCAATGTACCCATCTAGGATTAGCCATAAATCAACTAAGGACTCCCACTACATGGGCATTGTCTAGTCTTGTACAAACCATAGCATACATCAAGCTACCAACAACACTAGCATAAGGAACTCTTGTCATGTCCACCTCAATAGGAGATTTTAAACAATAAAAAATAGATAACTTCATCCCCATCATAAGAGGAATAGTCAACAATCTACAAGCTGCCATACTGAATCTCTCCAACATAGAATTCACATACTTACTCTAGCTAAACCAAAGTTTTCTATTTTCCTTATCTCTTCTAATTTCCATCCCCAGAATGTACCAAGCTACCCCTAGATTTTTCATCTCAAACTGTATTGAAAGATGAGACTTTAGATCATAAATCAAGTTCTTTCCATTCCCATAAAATAGCATATCATCAACATATAAAGCAATAATGAGAATGTGATCATTATCCATCTTATAATAAAAACAATGATCTAATTTTGATCTCAAAAATGTCAAACTCAACACAAAGGCATCAAACTTCTAGTACCACATCCTAGGAGATTGTTTCAAACCATACAAAGACTTTTTCAACATGAAAGTTCCATATTTTCTTTACCTTCAACAATGTAGTGCTTTGGTTGTGACATATTGATGCAGGAGCATCCTTGGTTCAAGAGCAATTTTGTATCAACCAAAAACATTTGCATTTCAGTTTGTTTCTTTTCATTTTTCTAGTTCAGTTTAGGTAGTTCAATCAATAGTAGTTTCTATATTTTGGTCCACATTCTGCCATAGTTGCATTTCAGATCTTGCAGAGCTGGACTTAGCATCTACATTCATTCATGCACATCATATCCAGAATTTAGAGCATTTGGATTAGATACCGAAAATATATCGCTAACAAAAGATCGACTATTTTCTTAGAATAGAGCATCCTGATAGTCTCAGATAATCAGCTAAGGAGAAGACTTGTGAAGCATTTCTTGACTCACAGAGCTAAATGACACATCTTTCAATATTTTATGGTTTGTGGCCAACCTTCCCTAAGATCCGCACATTATTCCATTCATTTGCAAAGGAGGTCTTCATGTTTAGGTCCGACCTATCCGTGTACACATGTTACAACTCTTCATTGGAGTTTGTAATGATCTTTGGCTGACATAGAGGAATCCATTATTCCAGAGATGATATATATTGATGTAATAGATGCCTAGGAAAGTAATGATGATCAATAGCATAAGTCTACAGTTTGCATTCTTGCGAAGGAGCCTCAAAGTGATATCTTGTGCATATTCTGATATTCTATAATTAGGCATGTGAGCCCTAATTATAAGCCTGCATGTTGCCAACCAATTTGTATTTGAATTCTATGATACACTGAATGAATGAATTTGCATTTGCCTTATATCGTTGAGTTGTTTATGTTGTGTTTACTCTTGCTGCACGGTTTGGATAGTTCATTTTGTGAACCCTCCTATTGTGACTGCACCACATATAAATCTCCTCCTCCAAGTCACCATGGAGGAAAATTATCTTCAAATCCATTTAATCAAATTAAAGATCATATGTTGCAACAAGTGATAATAATAATCTAATGGATTTCAACTTTGCAACAAGAGAAAATATCACCATAATCTATTCCCTCAACCTTGAAATACCCCTTCGCAACCAATCTAGCCTTATAATTCTCAACACTGCCATTTGGAACAAATTTCTTTTTGAACACCATAGATTTTTGTCCTTAAGACAAAGGCACCAAATCCCAAGTATTATATTATTCTTTTCTAAAGCATCCATCTCTTCTTCCATGGCTTCTTTCTAGGAACCTGCATCTTTCATACCCATATCCTCTTTCAAACTTCTAGGCTCATCAGTGTTAGAAATCAAGGCAAAAATACATCTAGAATCAAGCAATGAATAACCAAACCTCTTAGGTTGCCTCCTAATCCATGTAGATCTCGTCAAAAGTTGAGGTTGAGGTTCTTCTTTTGAACTTTTAGAGATGCTAGATCTCTCCTCATCACCAGGTCCAATCGGAACTTTCAATTTAGTCTTCTCAGGGGTAGAAGGAAATTGCACCACATCCTCTTTCTTTTCTTTCTCTTCTCATTATACAACAATAGGAGGACTTACTTCTCTAAAGATAAAACTTATTCTATACAATAGGTTCTTGGCCACAAGATCCCAAAGATTGTACCCTTTCACACCAACACCATAGCTAATGAAGATACACTTAGCTGCCTTATTCTCCAATTTTGACCTCTTGTCCTTCAACACATGTGCATATGCCTCGCAACCAAATACTCAAAGATGTCTCAATGAAGGATTTTTACCATACCACACTTCCGTTGGTGTCTTCTCAATAAGCGTTGAATTAGGGGACATGTTAATTAGGTAGCAGACAATGGCTACAACTTCAAACCAAAACTTCTGTTCAAGGCTAGCTCCACTAAGCATGCTCCTAGCCCTCTCCATTGACATCCTGTTCATCCTCTCTACAACTCCATTTTGTTGAAGGGTGTATGGAGTTGTCTTATGTCTTTCAATCCCATGTTCTTTACAGAACTTCTCAAAATCTATCAAACAAAACTCACCACCATTGTTGGTCCTCAAACATTTAATCTTTTTACCAACCTAATTCTCTACAAAAGATTTAAACTCTTTGAACCAACTAAAGACTTTAGATTTGCTTCTAAGGAAATAAAATCATGTCCTACTATAATCATTAATGAATGACACAAAATATATAGATTTAGAAATCGAAGGAACATTCACAGGACCAAACATATTAAAATGAATTAGATAGACAACACCTTAGAAGATTTGTAAGAACTAGAATAAAACTAAACACAATTTTGCTTCCCATATACGTAATGTTCGCAAAAATTGAACTTGAGATTACAATCATTTAACCCTCCAACGATTTTTTTATTTTTCAGGGCTCTAAGACCCTTCTCACCAATGTGACCAAGTCTCTCATGCCACACCATTATCTTCTCAGAAGGAAGTTTCATCTCCAAAGCATAAGCACCCTTAGGTACCCAGAAAGCATGACCATAAAAAGTAGATGCAACACACTTCTTCCCTGTTGGTTCCAATGGCGAGGATGAAGAATCTGAAGCTCTCTTCTTGAAAATAGAAGAAATATTGCATTGAATAGTCCATGCATCTAGCTAAAATAGAGTGCCTCTCCAAACACCCTTAGCAAGCACCATAGCTCCTCTAGTCATCTTGCATCCTCCATTCTAAAAGACAACCTACACACCCACATCATTTGATTTACTTACAAAAAGAAGGTTCCATGCTAAACCAAGGATATGTAGAACACCATTTATCCCCTTCACATGTCCATCAGGGAATCAGATCAAGACTCTTTCACAGCCAAAAATCTTTAGGTGAGAGTCATCACCTAGGTACACCTTCCGACCATCAAATTCTTCATACTTTATGAACCAACCCCAATGTGAGGTCATGTGGAAGGAAGCATAGTAAACTATTAACCACACATCTTCTAATGCATGGGTGGACAATGCATCAACAAAAGCATCATCATCATCCTAGGACTTGTCAGAATTTGAATCAGAGAAGTTCTTCTTTTTCTTCTTCTTCTCCTCCTTACACTCCTTTCAGAAGTGCCCAGATTTGCCACAATTCCAACACAATGCCTTGTACTTTCTAGGAGACTTAGATCTCCCATGGGATTTGGATCTTCCTTTATCTACTTTCTTGTCCTTCTTTTTCCCTTTATCTTTCGATCAACCATGAACCACAAGAGCCTTCTTAGCCATTTCATAAGATTTTCTCTGTATCTCTTCAGAAAGTAATGATGAAACCACTTCATCCATCTTGAAGGTGGTAGTGGTACTCTCAATGGCCATCATAAGGTGGTCCCATGAATTCAACAAAGAGTACAACAAGGTCATGCAACAATCCCCCTCCTCCATCTTCACTCCAACAGAGCTCAACTAGGCAACAAGCATATTAAAATATTTCAGGTGATCTACAACAAATTTTCTATCTTCCATCCTTAGATAGTACATCTTCTTCCTCAGGAACAACTTATTTACCAAGGATTTAGCCTGATAAATTTGACCAAGTTTCTTCCACAAGTTTTCAGCCATAGTCTCTTCATGGACATTTAACAAAATGAAGTTAGCCAAATAGAGTCTTATCAGACCATTAGCCTTTTGATCCATCAGATCCTAGTCTTCTTGTTTCATGCCTATTGGCATCTTTTTGGATATAGCAGCCCATAGATCCTAATCTACAAGCATGCCCTCCATTTTGAGTTTCTACAACTCAAAATTAATTGCATTAAACTTCTCCATCTCTATTCTTCTAGATGTACTCACCATCTACTTCCTACAACAAGATTACAAAATGATCTAGACAAACTCCCACTCAATTGAAGATTAGTAAAAGACCCTCTACCCAACAACTAGGACCAAAGTTGGCTAGACTCTGATACCAATTGAAAGGAAGCAAGGTATACAGAATAGCTTCCTACAATGAACTAATGAGGGGAGAATTATGCAAAATTTTAATCTTTATAGTAACATAGAAGAAGATATACAACATAAATCAAATCAACAATACCATAACACAAGATGTACGTGGGGAAAACCTTTTCAGGTAAAAAACCCAACTCCAAAGCACAACCCAATGTATTATTCAATAAACAAGAGTTCACTAACATGTAGTATCTGGAGTAATTCTAGTAGCATATCAACACTTACAAATCAACATACAAACTACTCCAACAAGAACCTTATTTATAGAGAGTTACACACATGAAGCAAGCTTCTAGAGCAAGCAACAAGACATGGGCATCCAAATCCATGTGGCAAACTTTCCTAACACATGTTTAACTCTTGTGACACTTATACAATATTCCCTTATGCCTCTTACAACCCTCCATACTTGGGAGCGCCAAATTTTCCCAAAATAGGTATGATAGATGCTCTTACATGATCATAAAATATGTCATATATGACAATACTTATAGTTGTAAGAGAATCTATCATAACTAACTATTAATAAACAATTCTCTTACAACCCAAGTCATATCCCAAACTTGGGCACCCCAAAATAGGCTAAGTTAAAGATGCTTCTTACAGTGCCATACATGTAAATGACACTTGTCTCATCCCTTCTATTTCTAGTTCTTACAATTTCAAAGAATCTGTCATAGTTTTTGTGTCATAAACCTCTTACAACACCCAAAAGATGCCGACACATGGAAATCTGATGCTCCTACCACAAAATGGGATGCCTACTTCCTCATATGAGGACAAATATCATCTAGCCACCTTCCATGTAGGATGACACATCACTAAGCCAACTCCCACAAAGTGGCATAATAAAATATACATGAATAATTACAAACGTACGCAAATAATAACAATGTTAGGAATTATCGATGATTAAGACACATTAATTCCCAACACCTATAGGCTTCAAGCTACTTCCTATAGACTAATTGAAGGTGTCCTATTCAGACATAGATTTAATGGGATCCTACTCAGATGTATAGAACTTTTAGATTCTACGAGAAGTGATAATTTGAACCATGATCTATTATTGATTGTAGATCACATGCACTCCAATCGATGGATGATTGGAGATCAAAATAGTAGAATGGAGAGATTACCTTGAAAGAGATAATTTGAGAGACAAGACTACAAGAGAATTTAGACAATTCTCACATTACTTTCACTAACTAGCAGAGGTAAGAGGTAAGTGCTATATATATAGCAAAATTGAGGCATATACATCCAAGAGGAGTAATAAGTCCAACTACCCATAATAGGCAGGAGTTTTACCTACTTGGTAAATGCTGAAATAGATGGATGCACCCACTCAAATAAAGATAAATGAATGGTTTTGAGAGGTGGCTAATAAATTCAAAAGAGGGTGTGAGACTCAACAACCTAAAAGTGGGTGAAAGTGACACATGTAATTGATAGATAATGCCATGTCTTATCATAATAACCATGCCTAAATGACCTAAGAAAGAGTAATAATATGTGTAGGAAAAATAAATATCCCCTAACATAAGGAAAAAAAAAAAAATTGTACACTAACACCCCCTTAAGCATAGCTTAGGTGGGTGAAAATATGGGTCTTGACAAATGAATCTTGATGAGGTACCCATGTATGAGAATTCCCCCCAAAAAGAAGAAGCCCCCACACAAATAAATAGCTCCCCCTGAGAGAGAGAGAGAGAGAGAGAGAGAGAGAGAGAGGAGAGAGAGAGAGAGAGAGAGAGAGAGAGAGAGAGAGAGAGAGAGAGAGAGAGAGAGAGAGAGAGAGAGAGAGAGGAGAGAGAGAGAGAGAGAGAGAGGAGAGAGAGACCCCTAAAAAACCTATAAAATCCTGGTGAATCCTAGCTAGAGGTAGTAATTTTTGTGGCGAATGTATGTCTATTTTGGGGAAAAAATAATTTTGTTGGCATTTTTTTCAAATTTCTCCACTTTGGTGATTTTAGTTGGTGAATTATAGATAGATTTGAAAAAAATAAATAATTTCTTTGGTGAATTATACTTGTATTCAAAATAATAAAATAAGTTCGGTGGCAAATTATAGAAATATTCAAAAATATCAAAATTAATTATTTAGCGAATGTACTGGCAAGTTTTTGAAAAATCATAATGTGGTTGGTGAAAATATCAAATGCTAAACGATAATGTTTAAGGTATTTGGTGAATTTATAGCTTTAAAAAGATTTACATTTACATTATCAAATGATCATAGATCAATGGCATAAGTTCTATTTTGGGCCGAAGTTCTGACACACCCAAATTTGTACATAAAGTCTCTGGAATAAAGACAAGTGTCAATGAGTGAATGATTCAGATTAATGAAAATTAATAAATGATAAACCAAAAATTCAAAAGGATGACTAGAATTACAATTTACATTGATGTAATTATAATATTATAATAATTTTTGATTGTCTAATGATCGCATATCGACATCATAAGTTCTATTTCAAGACTAAGTTCTGACACACCCAAATTTCTACATAAAGTCTCCATAATAGACACAAATGTCAATGAGTGAACGATTCAGATTAACAAAAAATAATAGATAATAAAACAAAAATTCAAAAGGATGACAACAATTACAATTTACATTAATGCACTTATAATATTATAATAAATTTTGATCATTAGATGTTCACAGATCAATGACATAAGTTCTATTCCATGCTAAAGTTCTGACGCACACAAATTTCTACATAAAGTCTCTAGAATAGAGACAAGTGTCAACAAGTGAACAATTTAGATTAACCTTAGTTTTACATATATTTTGAATTATGATACTTCCAGAATTAACCAATGGCTATAACCATAAATAATAAAAGTTCCAGAATTATCTTATTAACGAAAAATAATAGATAATAAGACAAAAATTTAAAAGGATAACAACAATTGCAATTTACATCGATAACCCATATTATAATATTGATGAAGGGTTACTCCACCCAACACTCACACACAAAACAACAACAGAGATTCTCAATTTAAAAAATGTGAGGAATGAAATCAAGCAACTTTTATTTCTTTAGCAAAATAGAGTACAAAATCCAATATTACATGCTATAGCAACATGGGTTGTTTCACAACAAAGAAAATCCTACTCTATTAGAGATTTCTACAATCTAGAGCCACAACTGCACACATTGAACTGTCCTTCATTAGCTTTCCTTTTTCCTTTTTTTATTTGGCACCAATAACTTCCATGCCACTTCTCCACTACCTTCCCAAATGTTCTAGAAAGTGTAACTCCCCTTTTTGGGCGCCAAGTCCAACTGTTTATTTTCCCACCCAAGAAATTGGAAATTTGAATTTTTTTAAAGTTTTTAAAATTTTGTAACTTTTGAGGTCCATAACTTTTGAACTGGGCATCTGATTAACAAACAAAACAATGCATTAGAAAGATCATGATGATCATTTTGTCCACTTTTCAAACCCCAACGAGGCTTCTAAAGGCCTCAAATTCAAATATGAAGTTCACCAAGAGCAATTTTCCAAGACGAAAAATTTAATATCTCTCAAACTATAAATGATATTCAGATGATTTCTTCACCATTTTCTTATTCTTACAATTCCACTTCTTGGGGTAAGTTTTGAGGTCCATACGTACCCAAATAGGCCACCTTACTAAAAATAGCATGTTACTACTTTTAGCCTTTCTAAGCTTCTAATAGTCCCAAACCACTGAAATGTCAAAATAGACTCCAACACAACTAAAGAAACCTACAAAAACAAAGAAATTCAAAACAACTTCAAATATTTTTGGGTGATGTAAGATTGCCCTTACACCATTGGATGCTCCTACATCAAATATTATATTAAAAAAAAGAGTTTACAAATGATTTTTTAGATATCCCTAATCAAGGTGCCCTAACATGAACCTAGGTTAAAGGCGTATGCATAAAAGGAAAAATTCAAAAGATGCAAAATTTTTGAAAATTGAAAATGAAGTTATTAGTGGCCACCATTGATGTGTCCCCTAACAACTGCCACTTGCAGAAGAAAAGATGCAAAGTAAACAACTTACCTTGCCTTTTTTAATAAACAGTCACACAAATTATTATGTATAATAAGGGCCCCATCAACACATTCCAATGAGCTTCTAACAAGTGCCCTACTTGCCTCCTTAAGAATGCAATTAGTTTTAGCTGAGCACTCTAACATATGTAAAGGGAAAATTCCATCCTTATCCCATGGTCCAGCATCACAATTATAACCATTTAAAGCTAAATCAAGCCTATCCCTAGGGACAAGCGATTCTTGAATCATTGCCTTCTCGATCATCTTCACCAAACATTGGTTATTGATTAGGCCCATTAAATTTAATAGAAATGCACATACGATGTCACTGAATAGATTTTTTTGAGGATATTCTAAAAGAATATCATGACCAATAATTTCTCGAACAACATCATCAACCATGGCGAGTCAATTAGAAACACCTTCCCCAGTTTTTGTTGCTCAAATCTAACCAAATCAGCCATTTCCCACTTATAGGGAAAGAGAAACATGATGAGAGATCAACTAACTCATCTTGATCAATGATTGCCAGAAATCAAAATAGAAACAACCAAAATAGAAGGAAGATGCCAATAAATTTATAGAAGATGCTATATTTATTGTGTGAGAATGTACAACTTCCACACCACCTGGCTGTTGGCAAGAGATACTGCTCTAATGAATGATTGAATGTTGTCATTGATGGAAACAAGGAAAGAGATTCCACCAGCATGGCAAAGAGACTTTACTCCAGAAGGATAAATGGTTAAGTATGGGCAGTATACATTATATAGTGTAAATGATAGTCTTTATGTAAGTATGCCTCCTTAGTTGAAGATCGTTATATACAATTCATGTATGTTGCTCATAGCCACCCAGTGATCACTTGTTCCAATGTTCAAGTCCTGACTTCCTCCGGAAGTCATATTGTGAATTAGCTAAGTCTGGGTGAATAAAAGCAGTGCATAGTACTAGAGAAAAAGGGTCTACATTCCTCCGCTATTGCATATTTTGTCCTGCAGTTCTAAAGGTATAATAAGAAGTCTAGAATGAATGTTGGTTATGAATCTTTGAGTCTCATATGGTCTGCAGAGTGAGTTATGATGTGATAGATGAATTGATCAAGTGTGCTCTTAAGGGACAAGCTAACAGGCATGTTAGATCTATTTGTAGAGAAGATATATTGTTTGAACAATCGATCTAAGTGGTTGTATGATTGGTGCCGACCTATATGAAGATTATTGAATGATTGTTTGGGTTCACATTGCAGATTGTGCACAAGTTCCAACCGACAAGATATAACACTTGTATACACAATTCATATCTGGTTGGCTGACCTAATTATAAGCTGAATCTTATTGCAAATATATATATTCAATGGATTTCAGTATTTGAGGTATGGATGTGAGGGAATGTATTATGAATTTGATATGTGCATGATTTAAAGTAGTTTTCAAAGTAGAAAAAGACAAAAAGGGTAGAAAGCAGAGTATATGTAGCAGAGTAGAAAAGTAGGGCAAAAATAATGAAGACTTTTGAGTCCGTGTATTGAACCTGCAATGGAACTGTAATTTAGCATATGGCAGATGCTTTTGCAGCAGTTTACCATTGGTAGTGAGCCAATTTTCTTCTCTCTTCTATTCTTCTTTCTTAGTGGACAGTGAGTCCACTTGCAATAAGCATTTCTTTGGGTAGTGAGCCCCACGGTAGTGAGCCTTCATGTAATTCGGCATTGTTATCATAATATATTGTGAGCTAACACTCACCATGGTTTTTCCCTTTTTGGGTTTTTCATGTAAAAATCTTGGTGTCTATGTGTTATGTCTTTATGGTTGCTATACTTATGTTTATTCTGCTTTCATATTATCGAGTTTGAAAATTGGATTAATCAACAAGTAAGTAAGAAGATTTTAGGAATACTAATTCATCGGGCCCCCTCTTAGTATTCAACAATTGGTATCCTAGCCAAGTTCCTTGGAAGAAGCTTAACAACTTGAGGAATATCTAGGAAGGTGTACACATGGAAGCTAGAAGATATTTCATTGAAGCCTCATATGGAAGCAATGATGAATTACAAGCTACTCTTGAAGATCTTGAAAAATCTGAAGCTCAAGCCAGGGATCCAAAGGATAACATATAGGAAGCTGATGAATGCATCTTAAAACTAAAAGAACAAGTCAAAAAGTTCAAAGAAAAATACAAGGAGGTTAGTGAACAATTGAGATCAACCAATGAAACCTTGGATGATTTGAAAGTGGAAGTTGTAGAAAGAGCTAAACAAAAAGAAGATCTAAATCTGTTGGTAAAAAGCAAATTAGAATAATGTGACAAACTTGAAAAAGAAGTTATAAGGCTAAAATCAAATTTGGAGAAGGCTAAGAGCTATGAAGAGAAGTTCAAGATAAGTTCTACAAAGCTTGATGAGATGATTGCTATTCAAAAGAGTTCAGATGACAAGGAAGGGTTGGGATTTGACAAAAGAGAGTTCAAATTAAGGTCAAGCCAACACTGAGATAAAGCAAAACAAAGGCAACAAATTTTGAAATCAGAGAAGAAGACCTAGAAGACCTTCTATCAGGTAGCCAAATGCTCAAAGGTACCCATCTTTCAATGGCCATTGTTTTAATTTCAATAAGTTTGGTCACAAGGCTACTCAATGTAGGAATAGAATAAATCAGAATGTTTCATCATTCTCTGGTCAATGCTTCAACTGCAAGAAAATTGGTCATAGATCAAATGAATGCAGAAGTATGATAAGGAATGGTTTTAACAATACAAGAAATACTCAATACTTCAATGGAAAGTGTTTTGCATGCAATAGATTTGGGCATATGGCTAATCAATAGAAGGAATTAGGGACAAAGGAATGTGATATGCTATTACAGTAAGTTTGGACATGTGGCAAGATTTTATAGGAGCTAGTATGTGAAAAGAGACTATCCTATAGAAAAGAGGAAAACAAAGCAGAGAGAAGATAAAGGTAAGAACAAGATTGATCTAGTTGAAATAAAGAAGGAAATGAGAAAGGTCTGGATCAAGAAAGATGTTAATGAGGTCAGGGATGGATCCGCACCAGCCTCTGGTGCAGATACTTCCTTCGGGAAGTAAATTGGGAGCTCTAGCTTAGGGGGAGCTTCATTCAAAATCTAAATCCCCTAGCTAGATAGTTAGTGCTAGAATTTAGCACGAAGATATGGTGAAAATAACTATATAATAGATCTTTTGAAAGAAATTCTGGTTGAAAAGGATCAATTGTGGAGCATTGGGAAGCAATCTTCATCAAATGTGCCTAACAAAATAGGGTTTGACATCTTTTTGAAAGATAACATTTATGATGTTTAGGTTTTTGGCAAGTGAAGGTTAAAAGGACTGTATCCAAAGGAAAATTCATTCTTCATCTAAGCTCTCAAGTTTCTAAGGTGAACTGAAGTGAAATTCCAAGTGACTCAATGATTCCCAAAGCAAATCAAGACAAGATCAAGGAAAACCCTAATTCTACGAAAAGAGGTATTTTTTAGATTCAAAACCCTACTATGAATTTATTTGAATCCCTGCAAAAGATGGCAACTCCACATGTGATTGATATAACCGAAAGAGCCTGGCCAAAATTCAAGAAGCATCCATTCAAATCAACAGAGGTCAATCCAATTGGTGCATTCTTAGAGATTCTATTTGGTGTAGTGCATGCGAAAGACGTTAGGGCCTACATTCATGTTGCCCTAGAAGAACATGGAGATAGTTAGTTCTCATATGTATATATAAAACATTTAAGTGGAGATGGATTTGATTTGAAGGAAGAATATAAGGTATTGGAAAGGAAGAAATTTATTTAGTATATGGATTTTCTAGTTTTTGCAGAAGATGAATGGGTCCGGTATGTTTTAAGCTGAATTCATGATGAGTTTATGTGGCTTAACTCTACATTCAAGATCACCAAAGATGCCATAAGGGCTATCACAAGATTAAACTCTACCGGTACAGTACCTATATTGAAGGCTATGAAAAATGATACAGTGATGAAAGCCACCAGAGAAAAATTTGATAAAGGGCATTGACTATTAATGACATTGAAGATCATGCAGCTAAGTTTGCTTCCATGGTGATTGGATATAAGGTCTACTTCACAAACCCTGAGAACTCTATTTCTAATACTACCTATCAAATGGTTAAGGAAGATGCAGAGTATGACCTATGTGAACTACTTCGACAACAGTTAATGGACAACCTGAAGAAGACAAAAGAAAACAAATATCCCTTCAAGTTTGGTACATTAATTATATGCTTGTTCTTCTACTTTATACAAGAGTTACCTAGCATGAAAAATCTATTTTGGATTGGAGATAAACTTGTTGTAGTGCAAATCAGAAATCACTTAAATGGTATTGGAAGTTATGATGCACAAACTTCATCCCTATGGGGCTATTTCAAAAACTTTCAAAAGTTAATGCAATCTAGGGAAAGGATCCCTAGATCAGTTGTTGATAAATATAAGGACACCATATGCTTCATTCTGACAAAAGACCAATGCTTGATGGAGGCCATTGAGCCTAGAATAGTATGGGTTATGCCAACGAGTTATGAGGTAGATGGAGAAATACTGGAAAATTATGCCCAACATATGCTAAGCAAACCAAGAGATCCCAAAGAAGAAAGATTTGAAACTTATGAGGAGCTATCAACAAAAATCCATGTTGAAGTGAGGAAATCTAAAATCTCAAAGAAGGCCCAGAAAATGGCAGAAGAATATGCACAAAGCAAAGGTCTCACCAAAGAACAAATATCAACTACAAGAGCTAGAGCTGAGGAAGAAAGAGAAGGTAAAGTAAAGGAGAAGGAGCAAGAAAAGGAACCCAATAAACCTTTGGAAGTTCATAAGGTGAAACGAAAGGCACAAGCAGAAAGGGCTCCAAAAGAAAAGAAAGAAAATGGACTGGTCAAGGCTTTGAAAGATTCTGGGGAAAAGGTAGACGAACTTGTAGTAACAAGGAAGAGGACAAGAAGTTCATACTCTACGGCAACTACATCAAAATCCTCTGCTCTGACCTCATCGATAAATGTAGAAGTACCCACCAAGAAGCCCATTGATAAAAGATTCAAAAGACAGAAAACCAAAGGTCGTAGAACATATGTGTTGATAACTGAGAGGGGGGGTGAATCAATTATCCTAATTTCCTTCCAATTCAAACACTTAAATCCACTTTGTTATTTAATAGCATAGCAATTAATCATTCATGGAAGCATATAGCATAAACACCAGAGCAAATACACATCAACACATGAGACACCAAGATTTTGACGTGGAAAACTTGGTCAAGGGAAAAACTATAGGATGATTAACCCAAGAATTATTCTCTGTTAGAAGAATAAGAAAAATAGATGGCACATGCCAATTAGGGCTCACTGCCTGAGTTCACTGCTCACAAGAGGCACACTGCCTACAAGAGACACACTGTCTACAAAGTAACAAGTATCACAAACTTGAACTGGAGATTGACATCTTTACCATGCCTGGATCAGTTCCATTTAAGCCCGAAGACCTCTACTCTACTTTTCACTCTTTCGCTATACCACACTTATCCGCTACAAGACACACTTCAAAATGAATTCACAATCCCTTATTTATACAAAGTATCGACTTATGAACAATCATCTAAGTCGGCAAACACCTATAAGATCATTTGCAAGACATGTAATACATCTGGTCAGCCTGTCTTAGGAAGAACACCAATATCCATGGTTATTCTTCAAATGCAAACTTAAACTTCAATGCGGACTACCAATAAGAATTGTGCATGATCCAAAGATCACCAAAACCTTTCCTAAGTCATCAAGAGCATCCACACTTTTTCATCTTACTGGAATTCTTCTCTTCTTCATCCAGAACTTCAAGAACATAGTCTGTCATCACTGCCATAATGAAAAGGTGCTTCTGGACCTCCAAACCATGAACAAATCTAGTTGTCACTTCACATGGACTTCTTCAACACTCCCTCCAATCTGTAGAATGAGATAATGCAATTCTGGACCTCGCCAGACCAATCTGTGACACTCTGTCACCACTGAACATCTGTCAAAACTGGTTCTACTAGAGCGACCATAACTTCTTCATATCTTCATGTAGACCTCTGAAATCTTGACTGGAGCATCTCAAGACTCATATCTAAAAACCCTTTAAACCACATCCTCTGATCTTCATCTTATCTTGGACTTTTACCTTAATGTCATCACTGTTCTTCACTGTTCCTGATTAAGGCTAATTTTGCTTAATATCCTCAGCACACAGCTCATCCAATCCTTCTCATTGATGCAATATGAGTATGTTGACATCAATGACAACACTGGTTATCCTCATACTTGCAACAATCTCCCCCTTTGTCATTGATGGCAACATATGATGTGAAAAACTATCAAGACAAGAACTTCTCCTTTCTGTCAGAGCTCCCCCTATCAGCAACAACTCTTCACATGTCTTCTCTTTCTTTACTGCTCCTCCTTTGATAAACAACCACTTGTTTTTCACATGTCTTCTCTCCCCCTTTGACTTCAATGGCAAAGGGCTCATACTTGCCATTTTAACATATCAGAATCATACCAGTTGCTTCCCTTGAGTAGCAGCTCCCCATCACCAATCTGGATCACAAGATATGACTGTGATATCCACTAGACTGATGCACATCAGTGCATCCTAGTTCATCACCAGAGGGGCAATGACCCCTAACTTCTCCCTAAGATACTCAAAAGAGTCCTTAGGAAGAGGTTTAGTAAAAATATCTACAATCTGATCCTTAGAGGGCACATACTCCAATCTGACTTCATCCTTGTTCTCAGAAAGTGAAACTTGATAGATATGTGCTTGGTCTTAGAATGCAACACTGAATTCTTAGAAATATTTATTGCACTTGAATTATCACAGAAAATTGTGATAGGCTCCTCGTATTCTACTTTAATGTCCCTTAGCATCTGCTTCATCCATAAGAGTTGAGTGCAACTACCTACTGTTGCGATGTATTTTGCTTCAGTTGTAGACAGAGATATTGCCTCTTGTTTCTTGCTTAGCCAAGAAACTAATCTTTTTCCCAAAAAGAAAGCTCCACCACTGGTGCTCTTCCGGTCATCCGCATCTCCTACCCAATCTGCATCTGTATATGCATGAAGAGAGAAATCATGATCTCTAGGGTACCATAGACCATACTCAACTGTCCCCTTTAGATATCTAAAAACCCTCTTGATTGCCATAACATAAGATTCTCTAGGATTAGCTTGGAATCTAACAACAAGACCAATAGCCTGCATAATATCTGGTCTAGTTTGAGTGAGATACAACAGTCCTCCAGTCATTAACTTATATTTTGTCTGATCCACCTTGGGAGAGTCATCATCTTTGCTCAACTTGCATCCGGTTGCCATGGGAGTATTCATTGGCGTTGAATCTTCCATCCCAAATTTCCTCAACAATTCTTTCACATATTTGGTCTGAGAAATGAAGATCCCTTTCTTTGTTTGAGTAATTTGTAGACCCAAGAAGAAATTCATTTCACCAAGCATGGACATCTCAAACTCACTTTTCATTTGATTTGAAAAAGTTTTACACATGCTATCTTTTCCTCCAAAGATGATATCATCAACAAATACTTCAACAATCAAGATGTTTTCATGATCAATTTTAAAATATAAGTTACTATCAGCAGTACCTTTGTTGAAACCAATCTGCACAAGATGCTTATCCAACCTTTCATACCAAGCTCTTGGGGCTTGCTTCAATCCATACAGTGCTTTCTTCAACTTGCAGACCATATCACTATGATCAGACAATTGAAATCCATCTGGTTGCTCAATGTATACTTCTTCTTCCAAATCACCATTTAGGAAGGCAGACTTGACATCCATCTGATATACCTTGAAGTCTTTGAAGGCAGCAAATGCAAGAAATAATCTGACTGCTTCAATTCTTGCCAGCGGAGCAAAGGTTTCTTCAAAATCAATTCCTTCTATTTGAGAGTAGCCTTTGCAGACCAATCTGGCTTTGTTTCTCATTACTTCACCAACTTCATTTAGTTTGTTCCGGAAGACCCATTTGGTTCCAATCACATTCTTGTTTCTAGGTCTAGGAACAAGATCCCAAGTGTGATTTTTCTCAATTTGCATCAACTCTTCCTCCATTGCTTTGGTCCATTTTTCATCATGGCATGCTTCATTTATTGTCTTAGGTTCAATCTTTGGAATCAGATAGTATTCATCTAAATTTTGAGCAATTCTCCTCCTTGTTTGTACCCCTTTGCTTTTGTCACCTATGATCTGATCTTCAGAGTGGTTTAGAGTTACATACCTTGGAACTTTGGGAGTTTCTTGCACTACTGTTTCTTGATCAAGCTCATTCAGACAAACCTCTTCTTCCTGATTTACTGGATCAGTCTGAATCTGACTTTCAGAGGAGGAATGAGCTCCTTGAACCAGAGAACCATTCTGATCATCTTCATCATATTCATAAAACCTTGAGGGCTTCTCAATTCCTTCATCAACCTTCACATTTGTACTTTCTATTATCTTTCTCAATCTCTTATTGTAACACCGGTATGCTTTGCTTTGAGTGGAGTAACCCAAGAAAATTCCTTCATCACTTCTAGCATCAAACTTTCCTAGATCTTCATCTCTTTTAATGTAACATTTGCTACCAAATACTCTGAAATATCTCACAGTAGGAGTGATACCAAACCAAAGTTCATAAGGAGTCTTACTAGTATTACTTCTGATTTGAACTCAATTGAGAGTATAGACTGCAGTGCTGACAGCTTCTCTCCAAAACATCTGGGGAACATTTGCTTCCATCATCATTGTCTTGGATGCTTCCTGGATGGTCTGGTTCTTTCTCTC
This sequence comes from Cunninghamia lanceolata, assembly GCA_027924645.1. Lineage (NCBI taxonomy): Eukaryota > Viridiplantae > Streptophyta > Pinopsida > Cupressales > Cupressaceae > Cunninghamia > Cunninghamia lanceolata. The sequence continues at coordinate 548,460 of BSBN01001561.1, forward strand.
TACTACTCCATTCTGTTGTGGAGTCCTAGGAGAAGATAACTGTCTCTTTATACCATGCTTCTCACAAAAATCTATGAATTCACCAGATGTGAATTCACCACCTCTATCAGACCTCAGACATTTCAGTTTCAGTCCGGTTTGATTTTCTACCATAGCCTTGAATATTTTGAACTTCTCAAAAGCTTCTGATTTCTCTTTCAGAAAGGTAACCCACATCATCTGAGAATGGTCATCAATCAGTAACATGAAATATCTATCACCTTGCATACTCTCGATTCTTATCGGACCACATAGATCAGTATGAATTAATTCCAATAATTTGATAGAGGACTGATCCTTGCTTTTGAATGTGACTCTGCTCTATTTACCTAGCTGACATTCTTTGCACAAGCTATTTGTAGGTTTCACCAATTTTGGAAGATCTCTTACAGCCTGAGTATTGCTTATCTTGATGATGTTATCAAAATTTACATGACACATCCTTCTATGCCATAACCAACTCTGATCAACTTAAACAAACAAACAAATTTTATTAGAACCAACTAGATGGAAGATATTACCTTTTGTTTGAGTACCGGATGCAATCTCAGTTCTGGAGCTTTCAAAGATTGTGCATCTTCCATTTTTGAACTAGAGATCATAACCTTTGTCTACCAACTGTCCAACACTGAAAAGATTGTGCTTCAATCCTTCAACATATAGTACATTACTAGTTTTGCTCTTTCCATCAAAAGAAATAGTTCCCCTACCTCTGATTCTACCAGCAGAATTATCCCCAAACTTTACCATTCCTCCTTCATACCTTTCCAAGTCTAGGAACTTGTTTTTGTCACCTGTCATATGGTGAGAGCATCCACTATCAATAACCCAATCATCCTTTTCTTCAACTTGGGCAGCCAAAGCTCTTTCTACAACCTTATGATTGACAGATTCAGAGGATATTGGATCTTCTTCCTTGATGGCAATAAACACCCATTCATTTTCAGATTTGTTTCCTATTTCTGATTCATCATCTGTTACTCCTTCATTATCATCTTATTCATGAACATAATAACAATTCTTTTGGAACCTTTGTCTATTAGAATTTGACCTTGCAGATCTTTCCAGACATCTTGAAGCAAAATGACCAATCTTATTGCAGTTGAAGCACTTAAAGGGTAATTTTCCTTCGTACTTACCAGATCCTCTTGGTAGTCTCTTTGCAATGAGGGCTTCAAGTTGAGTTGTTTCTGCTTCTTCCTCTTCCATGTCTCTTCTTGCTTGGTCATACCATGACAGCTTCCTTGAAGAGTTTTCTCCCGGATCAAATCTTTGTTTACCTTTCACCGAGGCACTGGCTTTGAATGTAGATTCAGTTTTGGGGGGATCATCTCCAAACTCGATCATTTCAAATGCAGCTAGTTTGCCAACCAATTGGTCTCTTGTGACAGTTGTATGGGCTCTGAATTCATCAATGGTAGCAACCTTGATTTTGTAGACAGCAGGAAGGGATCTAAGAATTTTGCCAACAATCTCATTTTCATCCAAAACTCCACCAGCATTCCTAATTCCACACACCAGCTCATTTACTCTTGGCATAAAGGTGGTAATATTTTCATCATCTCTCATCTTCAGTATTTCAAATTTCCCCTTGAGGCTCTGCAACCTTGCACTCTTAACATACTCATCTCCTTCATGCAGAAGTTCCAGTTTAATCCAGATCTCATAGGCAGTTGGTAGGTCAATAACATTTGAGATCTCTGAGTCAGTTAATGCACTTAGAAGAGCCTCTTTGGTTTGTAGATTGTTTTCAACATCTGTGATTTCATTCAGAGTTGTCAGACCACCCTGTGGAGGTACATATGCTTTTGTGACTATGGACAAGTACGCCTTTCCCATACACTCCAAGTGACATTTCATGCAACCTTTCCAAAGAGAGAAGTTGGTTCCATCAAAATTCAGACTATCCTTCTTGTATGATGACATCCTAGATCTCCTCAAGTGGTTAAGCTCCTTTTAGAGGAACTTGGCTCTGATACCAATTGTTGATAACTAAGAGGGGGGGTGAATCAGTTATCCTAAATTTGCTTCCAATTCAAACACTTAAATCCACTTTGTTATTTAATAGCATAGTAATTAATCATTCAAGGAAGCATAAAGCATCAACACCAGAGCATATACACATCAACACATGAGACACCAAGATTTTGACATGGAAAACCCGGTCAAGGGAAAAACCACAGGGTGATTAACCCAAGAATTATTCTTTGTTAGAAGAATAAGAAAAATAGATGACACATGCCAATTAGGGCTCACTGCCCGAGCTCACTGCTCACAAGAGGCACACTGCCTACAAGAGACACACTGTCTACAAAGTAACAAGTATCACAAACTTGAATTGGTGATTGACATCTTTACCATGCCTGGATCAGTTCCATTTAAGTCTGAAGACCTCTGCTCTACCTTTCACTCTTTCGTTATACCACACTTATCTACTCCAAGACACACTTCAAAATGAATTCACAATCCCTTATTTATACAAGGCATCGACTTAGGAACAATCATCTAAGTCGACAAACACCTATAAGATCATTCGCAAGACATGTAATACATCCGGTCGGCCTGTCTTAGGAAGAACACCAATATCCGTGGTTATTCTTCAAATGCAAACTCAAACTTCAATGCAGACCGCTAATAAGAATTGTGCATCCAAAACCTTTCCTGAGTCATCAAGAGCATCCTCACTTTTTCATCTTACTGGAATTCTTCTCTTCTTCATCTGAAACTTCAAGAACACAGTCTGTCATCACTGTCATAATGAAAAGGTGCTTTCGGACCTCCAAACCATGAACAAATCTAGTTGTCACTTCACACGGACTTCTTCAACACTCCCTGCAATCCATAGAATGAGATAATGCAATTCCAGATCTCACCGGACCAATCTGTGACACTCTGTCACCACTGAACATCTGTCAGAACCGGTTCTACTAGAGCGACCATAACTTCTTCATATCTTCATGCGGACCTCTAAAATCTTGACTGGTGTATCTCAAGACTCGTATCTGAAAACCCTTTAAACCACATCCTCTGATCTTCATCTTATCTTGGACTTTTACCTTAATGTCATCACTGTTCTTCACTGTTCCTGATTGAGGCTAATTTTCTCAATATCCTCAGCACACAGCTCATCCAATCCTTCTCATTAATGCAATATGAGTATGTTGACATCAATGACAACACTGGTTATCCTCATACTTGCAACAATATGTTAGTGTAGGAAAGGATGAGGAAGGGACATAATCTGATGAAGAAGTGAAGAAGATGAAATTTGAAGATAACAAAGACTCTAGGAGTAGCAAGAAGAAACCTACTAGAAAGGGAAGAACCAAGAAAAGGCCAAGGCTCGAGATAAGTCTCAGATAGGAGAAGCCACTATAAGTCTTGAGGATGTCATAAAATCTATAACTATTGATGGCAATTTAAAACCCATAGCCCAACTATATGACGAGTACAATGATCCAGACAAAGACATCATAGAAGCTACTGTCATTAGGTATCTAGAGATTTATAACAGGGCCCTTATTGAGGTAATATCTGATCTTCCTGACAATCTAGCAAGCATATTAACTGCTAAGAAGGAGAAAGCAATGACCAAAGATTGGAAGGTAAGAGAAAGTTAATTAATCAAATTTTGTCCGGATGCGACCCCTAAGGAAAAAGCAAAAAATTTCAAGTTACTTGGAGATAAAATCAAGATAAAAAGAAGAGTCAACACTCTAATGGTAGGGAACACTGAAGAATTTGTGAAAAATATAGAGCTTACAATTTTTGAGATCCTAAAAGATCTTAACATTCCAACTATCTCCAATAGAGAGGATATAAATGTTGATGTAGACACCTTTGTTCCTGAAGATAGTATGGATCAAGATTTGGAGAAAACTGATGAAATCGAAGAAATGAGTAAACAAGAGATAGAGGAAAAAGGACAATCCTATGTGTCTGATCAGGAAAATAAGGAAAAGACTGATGAGCAGATCGAAGTAGATAATCAAGAACCTGATCAAACTAAGAAGAGCTCTACTCTAGAACAAAATATTGGTCAACAAGAGAACATGGACATGGAACCTCTGGAACTTAATCAAGAAAAAGTGTCTCAAGAAATGACAGGAGACACTACTACTACTCAAAATGATTCTTTGGAAATAGAACAAGATGTGGATGAGTCTAAGCTCCTACAAGGACCTATAAATTTGGCCTCACTGTCTCCTGTACAAAAATTCATATTATTATCAATTGTGCAAGCAAAGGTACAAGAAAGAAATGTTGAAATCACACATATAGGATACTGAGTTAATTTGTAAAGCATCCGACATCCTAGAGAAGTTGATGCCCTCATACTAAAAGGATTAATCATAGTTACCAACTGATCAGCTCAAAGGTCTAATCAAATATGTAAGTTCACACTTTGAATCTTTTGAGAAGTCAGTAGAGATAAGAGTTAGAAAACAATTTGATGAAATGAGGCTAGCCGAGTTCAAGATCATGTTAATCAATGATAAAACTTTGTTGGACAACATAATAAAAAGTATATAGAGTGCCATAAAAGAAGCCTATGATATGTACAAATTTTGTCTATCATGGCTGGAAGCCACAAAAGAATTAGAGGAAAAGATCAAGGATCATAAATTGCAGTTGATAAATATCTCCAAATCATTTGATCTGGTAGTTGAGTCAACAAGTAGCAAAGAAATACAAGTCATCAGTATTCATGATAACATAAGTAACCTAATTAATAAGAGGGACCAAATAAAGAATAGAATGTGTTAATTAAGAGGGCCAATAAGTCCTAAGCTAGACTCAATGTCAAATCTTGAAGCAGAAGCATTGAATGAAAGAACAATATTTGACACACCCTCTAATGTACAAAAGGAAAATAAAGTAATCTTCCAAATAAATGGCCACATTCTAATTTTGGAAAGTGCAAAGAAGAGTTGGGATGGAGAGATAGCTCAAATCAAGACTATTTTCAAAGACATCCTGAAACCCACAACAAATTGAGTTGAAGATTGTACCTGTACATATGCGGCAAAGTATGACCATTTTGCAGTTTTGATACAATTTTGACCCTTATACATACACCTTTACCATTGATGTCAAAGGGGGAGAAGTAGACCAGTGAAAAATGGGCAAACATCTAAGGAGGAGAAGAAAAATAGAGTGCATACAGTAAGGGGGAGCAGACAAGCATTTTCACTAAGTGTTGCCATCAATGACAAAGGGGGAGATTGTTGGCAAGAGACATTGCTCTAATGAATGATTGAATGTTGTCATTGATGGCAACAAAGAAAGGAGATTCCACCGGCATGGCAAAGAGACTTTACTTTGGAAGGATAAATGGCTAAGTATGGGCAGTATACATTAGATAGTGTAAATGACAGTGTTTATGTAAGTATGCCTCCATAGTTGAAGATCATTATATACAATTCAGGTATGTTTCTCATAGCCACCTAGTGATCACTTGTTCCAGTGTTCAAGTCCCGACTTCCTCTGAAAGTCATATTGTGAATTAGCTAAGTCTGGGTGAACAGAAGTAATGCACAATACCAGAGAAAAAGGGTCTGCATTCCTCCACTATTGCATATTTTGTCCTGTGGTTCTGAAAGTATAATAAGAAGTCTAGAATGTTGGTTATGAATCTTTGAGTCTCATATGGTCTACAGAGAGAGTTATGATGTGACAGATGAATTGATCAAGCATGTTCTTAAGGGACAAGCTGACAGACATGTTAGATCTGTTTGTAGAGAAGATATATTGTTTGAACAATCGATCTAAGTGGTTGTATGATTGGTGCTGACCTATATGAAGATTATTGAATGATTGTTTGGGTCCACATTGTAGATTGTGCACAAGTTCCAGTCGACAAGATATAACACTTGTATACACGCTTCATATCTGGTTGGCCGATGGTGCAGGAGCATCATAGACTTCAGGGTTTTGTTTAGATTTACAAGGGGTTGTTTGGTTAAATAAGGTCTATAAGACCATCTTCAATTTTGTCTAAGGCTCGAATGCCATTCTTGTAATGGACTATGTCCAAATAGATAGACTCTACTATTGTCTTGTTGCAAGTCCTAGTTAGGATAGTCATATTGCATATGTAGTGCAATAGTCATTTAAGTTTAAATGTTTATTTAGGGAGTCATTTAAATGTTGTAAGCCTTTAAAAGGCATGTCTTAGGTTAGTAAGTGTGATATAACCATACCAAAGGTTAATCCAAGTGTTTAAAGGCATTTAAACCTCAAAAACTGAAAAGGCAGTCCAAAATAGGCAAGTTTCTAAAACAATTTTTAAAAGCTGCAGTTATAAAACAAGAAAGGATTCGATGGTTGAGGAGTTTTTTTTGGAATCCCAAATGACTCCAAGCTTGGTGTAAGGCTGTTTGAAGCCAAATATAACTCATTGTATTGTTTCCACTTGAAGGAGGAGGAGAAATGATAAAAAGAAGACTGTTTTTTGCTGTTTTACTGTTTTTCTATTTTTTTCCTTCACTATTTCTGCAAAATCCGTACCTGTACGGAAGAACCCTGGCATGAATTTGGAATGGGATGAAATGAGACTAAATTAACTTTGATACAAGGCTTATTGGAGGTCTTAATATCAAATTTGAAGGGAGGAATCTTTGTTTTACCAAAAACTATTTTTTTCTGCTTTTTTCTATTTTTCACTGTTTTTGCTACAGTAATCATGATTGTACAGATGTATTATTGCCCAAGCTTGTAATGGATGGAAAGAGATTTGAAGTACCTTCAATTTGAGTCTAGTTTGGTGTCTTGGAAATGATCTAGGTGAAAGATATTGCCATTTTCCCAAAAAACTATTTTTTTAGAGTTGCTGTTCATTTCTGAAATTAACTATTTTTCTGCATTATTCCGTACCTGTATGGAATTTTCGTGGCACAAGGGTATAATGGTTGGATGGGGTATTGAGAGAGATTTGCATTGAATCTTGGTTGGACTCCTACCATAAATCTTGCTAAGAGAAATTGCTGATTTACCACAGACTGTCCTAAAGTTGCTATTACAACCATTAAATTGCTGTTTTCTGCATAAATCCATACTTGTACGGCTAAGTAGGGGTTGGTGCCTGGGATGGTTGTTTAGAGTGTTGAGTTACCTATTGTTTGCATTTGGTTTGGGCCCTTGACTCCATTGATTAGCTCTGCATTCCCCTTTTGTCTGAAGGTAGGTTGAAATCCTGAACTAGGTTTTTCCTGAGTGGGCCGATGATAATCTTCTCATTCCATTGATCCTTTCAGTTACTGATCAATGGAATGGTTTGTATACTAGACAATACAATGGATTGTGAAGGTTGCAGGGGCAGGGGAGCAGTGTAGGTGGAGTTTGCTTTGAAAATGGGCCACCAAGATCCTTGTATTTGAAATGGACTAGAGGGCAGCAGTCATAAGGAAGAAACTTGGTAAGTTGGTTTAGTATGGTTTTGTCAATAGATATGTATGCATGGGAGAGGTTGACAAGTTACATGAGTTTGAGTGTGTCTCAATAGAGATCTTCACAAAGAAGACATGGTGACTGTATACACAATGGAGCAATGAAGTGTTATGACTGTCTTTGAAGACTTTGGTAAGACTGCTGTCCTGCAGACTCTGTATAGTGATTTGACAAGAGATCTAGATGGAACCTTAATGGAGTTGGCATCTTGGAAGGTGATTGGAGTCCTCCTTCATTGTGTGTGTGTCAAGAGTAAGTTGGAGATGGTGTTGAAGGCTGTCTTGAGTGATCTTTGCATGTGAAGTTATGATCATGCTATTGCTATCCTAGATGCTCTGCATCAGCCGACCTGATTAAAAGATGAATCTTATTGTAGATATATATTAGATGGATTTCAGTATTGGAGGTATGGATATGTGGGAATGTAGTGTTAATTCGATATGTGAATGATTTAAAGTAGTTTGCAGAGCATAAAAAGATAAAAAGGGTAGAAAGCAGAGTATATGTAGTAGAGTAGAAAAGCAGGGCATAAATAATGAAGACTTTTGAGTCCATGTATTGAACCTTTAATGGAACTATAATTCAGCATATGGCAGATGCTTTTGCAGTAGTTCACCACTGGCAGTGAGCCAATTTTCTTCTCTCTTCTATTCTTTTTTCTCAATGGACAGTGAGTCCACCTGCAATGAGCATTTCCTTGGGCAGTGAGCCTCATGGCAGTGAGCCTTCATGTAATTCGACATTGTTAGCATAATATATTGTGACCTAACACTCACCATGGTTTTTCCCTTTTTAGGTTTTCCATGTAAAAATCTTGGTGTCTATGTGTTATGTCTTTATGGTTGTTGTACGTATGTTTATTTTGCTTTCATATTATTGAGTTTGGAAATTAGATTAATCAAGTAAGTAAGTAGATTTTAGGAATACTGATTCACCTCCCCTCTCAGTATTCAACACTGGTAACATTTATTGCATTTTCAATGAAATAGAAGATTAAATGGTGGGTTAATCTTGATCTCAATTGGAAATAATGTTGCATGATCTTGATAGGTTAGACTGCATTACCTTTATCATTAATTAGTTATCCTCTACAATCAAATCCATTGTATCAAATTGTGATACTTTAAAAGCCAAGTGACAAACCAACCTAGATTAGCTAGTGCCAATTCAGTTTATTAATGATTAAATTATAGGTGACGATGGAGTCAATTTAATGTAGTTGTTTGTCATTAGTCATTTTCTTGGTACTACATGTACAAATCTTTATTATTATTTATTGTTTCAATCTTGGTTTAATAAGTTGTACACGTGTTTTACAAATATGCATTTACTCCTTGTCTTGGAAATATTAGAAAATAAGTGAAGTTAGGTTAAAAGGTTAACTTGTTGAAGTGCAAATTTGAAGACTGGTAACTTGCATTACTGAGCATTAGACAATAGAAGACTCAATAAACTGTAAAAGTTAAAAGTAATGGCTTTCATTATGGAAAGTATGTTACCGAGTACTTTTTTTGGTTCATTCATGATTTTGGATTTAATTGTGGGTAAGTGCACAAAAATGGGGGGGACCAAAAGGGGGTCTTAAGTTGCCACTTTTTTTTTTTTTTTTTCTAAAATCAGGAAAGATTGATGTTGGATGAGAACTTGAAGATAGTTACACTCAAAATTTGAAGATGTAACAAAAAAAAAGAGTCGTAGTGCTCTAGATCTAGTTTCTAAACTACTAATTGTTTTTTAAAATGGTTGAGATTAAGGTGTTTAAGAAGGGGGGCCACATAAATTGGTCCTTTTTTTTAAATAACATAGCATCTGGTGTGGCCCCCATAAAATGTTAACTATTTTTTAGTAATTCAAATATCACTTTAGTGAGAAATTAGTTAACACCATGTAGTTTATCCTTGATTTTTTTGATATTTTTTTCATGAATAATTGATATTTTACTAATTTTCAAGGTGGAGACATCTTGAAAAATAGAAAATTGAGCATGCTCCCCCCTGAAATTTTTGAAAACTAATTGAAAATCCATTTTTTTTTTATTACGTGTAGAATGAAGTCTAGTTTCTAAAAATGTAATTTATTTGAAATTTTGATGAATGGTTAAAAAATAAAGTAAAAAATACCACACTATTTTTTGACAAAAATTAGATACACTAACAAAAGAAATTAAAGATGAAAACCTTAACATACTCAAAATGTGAACAAATTATATGGTTACAAATATAAGAGAGAGCTTAACATTATCATGGTATTTTTTAACTTGTCATTGAAACAATTGTAAATCTGATGGGGAGCACACTCAAGATTATGTAAATTTTTACAATTTGCAAGAACACGTCTTTGGACATTCAAAACTTAGTCCAATCCTTTGGTTTGGAAGCCCAAGGAAAATCCAAGCCAAAGGCTTGGAAATTACCAAAGAAAATAATAATGTGAGTGAATTATAATGTGCTCATGTTATGTGCATACATTCACATAACACGAGTGCACGATAATGTGCTTGCATTATTATGAAGGAAAATCATATCACCCTTACCTTCTCTCTCTCTCTCTCCCACTCTCTATCGATCCTTCCTTCTCTTCTCTCTCACTCACCTCTCTCTATGCCCACTATAGGTCTCTCTCTCTCTCACCTCTCTACCTCCCCCCTCTCTCACCTCCTCCCCTCTCTCACCTATCTACGTCCCTCCCCTCTCTACCTCCTACCCCCTCTCTCTTTGGTTGAGTGTATAAGGTTGAGAGTCTAGCGTATAGGCTTTAAGGCATAGGGTTGAGGGATAGGGTTTAGGGTTGAGGGTATTTGTTGTAGGGTATTTAGTAATTTAGGGATAGTGAAAATCTTATCATAGTAGTCATTTTAGAATTTAGACAACACTTTTTTTTTTTGAGAAAAACATAAATTTTAGATGCAAAATACATCAGAACTTTCCATGCATGACAAAATGTGCTCGCATTATAACTTGAGCGCATTTTATGGAACAAAAAAAAAAGACAAAAGGCATGTGTAATCTATGAATCAAACCCACATGCTTTGTTATTCTCTACTTTATGTGTATTATCAAACAGAAAAGCACTTTTCATGGTGTTAACATTTACACAATCATTGTTTACTTAATCCTCCTTTTTTTTGGTTCTTCAATATAGAAGAAGTAAATTGGATGTTTTTAGATAGAATTTGATTATTTAAACTAATATTTTCATGTTTAATATTATTTGAATGCTAATTTTCATGTATTTAGATTGATTTTTATGATAAAGATTTGTTTTATTCATAAATTTGACTAATCCTATTAGAGTTATATATAATTCAACATTGAATATGAAGGAACTTGCCAAAAAGCTCAATTTTTTGAGGAGTTGGAAGCTAAAAAAATGAAGTAGACATAATTGTGTAATTGGGCAACTCGAATCTCAAAATCTAAGGTATGTTCTTTATGCATTCATTTACTTCACTTTATGATTATGTTAGCATGAACTCCTATTAAATATGTCAATGATATGTGGACACCTAATTTATCTCCAAATTCATCTATATATTGTGAAGATAATAATGCAAGTTTTCTTAACACAAAATGATGATCTTTGTGGTTTTGAGCTTCAACAATTTAATGATCCTATTATGGCACACCCAAAAACATAAAATATGATACTATTGGAAATTTATTACTAAAGCTTGGGACATTAAAAACCTATTACATTAATTATGCATTAAAACCCTATGACATTAAATTTAGTTTATCCATTTATTGGATGTATTTCATCATTTAGGAAAAAAATATCTTAGTTTTATTGGATGTATTTCATCATCTAGTTTATCCATTTATTCGATGTATTTCATCATCATCATTTATTGGAAGGAGACCTATGACCTTCCTATTTGCTTCATCTATTGAATTGTTTGTTCCCTAATGATGCCACATCTCTATGTTTTAGGTTGGACCACCCTAGGAAACTATAAATTTTTAGATTTATAATCATTTATTCACTTTAATTATATGATTATTTTTAGATTTGTGTATGAGATTACTTTACTCTATTGTACGAAGATGGACTAATTTATCTATGTATTATTCATGATGCATATAGAAATCATCATCATGCCAAGGAAATGAGAAGATTCTAACACTAGAAGAGCATGAAGCTAAGAATGTGAAGAAAAGAGAAGGAATGAGGCAACTTTGTGAAAGCAGGAAATTATCGACCATAGAAGAAGACATACCACCATTTCCAATTCAAGAGGAACTTGAATCATCTAATCAAGGTAAGAGAGAGATGGAATTGGTAGCACAAAGGAAACGAATGCAAGACCTCCGTTCAATGAGAAAATTGAATCTCAAAGTTAGAGGCATTCCATCTTTCACATGTCAAGTTGAAGGTACATCATCATTCTCTTCTCAAGTTGGAGGCACTCCATCTTTCATAGCTCAAGTTGAAGGTACATCATCATTCTCTTCTCAAGTTGGAGGCACACCATCATTCACATGTCAAGTTGAAGGTACATCATCATTCTCTTCTCAAGTTGGAGGCACACCATCATTCACATGTCAAGTTGAAGGTACACCATCTTGTCCATCTCAAATTCAAGGTTTTTCATCTTTTCCATCTCTAATTGAAGGTACACCATCTATCCTATCTCAAATAAATATTGAAGGTGTGAATTGGTCATTGAAAAGATTCTAGTATATTAGTTTATCTCTATTTTATGAGAGAATATAGTTTACGAGTATGTAAGGTATACCCATAGAGCTCAATGGTTGGAATTGCAATTCAAGTTATGCAAGGACATGTTTCCACTTGATACCATCATTTCAGTTGTTGCATTTGCAGAGAATTACACAATACATCCACAAAATGAGGTGCAATCACATTATTACAACTCCACACAGGTTGCTATATTTATGCATATAGCATTCATTCATGCAGATGACAGTACAAAGGATGACAAGAAGATCTTGAGAGAGTATCATTTTTATATCAATCATGATCACACACATTCTACAAAGTTCATGCAAGGCTACTTTCAGATGTTCTACCATGATTTGGCTAGTAGGAGCATATCATTTGGTCAACATATCATATGGTTAGATAATTGTGCATCACAATTCAAGAACTCACATATGTTCTATTGGTTGACAAGGATGCATAGGATGAATGGTGTTCAACATATGTGGAATTTCTCTAAAGCCAAGCATGGAAAGGGGGAGCATGATGGTGCAGGAGCATGTATCAAAAGAGCATTAACCTGAGAAGAGTTGAAGTACAAGGACAATGCAAAGTTGACAGATGCGAGATCTATTGTCGAATGGTGTAACGCTACAATGGGTCCAAGTAATGAAGCTAGTTCGTAGATTTTTTTGGTTGGTTGATGATACTAACATTACAAAATATGAGGATTGTTGTACACTGACATGATCGAGTGAGCTACACTCTTTTAGAATCTCTAATGGAGGTTCATGGAGTATGGATACACAACAGATGGTATGCTTTTGTTCTTCATGTACAGATCAAGTTTGGTATGAATGTGAGTCAAAGAAGTGGGTTAATGAATGGTGTACAAGAAGTCTAAGTCCGTTTGACACATATTAACTCTTGATAGCACTACAAATCATAGAGATTGAATCATTAGTTGACTTTGATAATGTTTTAGATCTAGTTCAACCAAGTATTATCAGCATTCAAATTTAATAAAATTTAATATTCTATCTTATTGTGTAGTTTTTTTGTATTGTTGACTATATTCATTGAAATGAATGCACATATCAATGTAGGGCTTGTTTATGTAGTTATTGTAGCTGGAGACAATGAAGAAGCATATTATTATTTGTGTCATTGTGTTGAGGTAAATAATAAATTAGATACCCCTCTTATATATGGAGAAAAAATTAAGTATCCTACATGATCAGTTGTTGTTACTAGAACATGGCTTAGAAGATACTCAATGAAGAAGTCTGATGTGTGGTTCGAGGACTTTGATACACATAGGAATATTCTTCATTATTCTAACCTTGTTGTGGCATCAAATGTTCATTTGATCAAATATGGGGGTAGACCATTGAACAAGACCTTGTTGAAGGTTCGTGAGTCTAACCACGAGGCAATACTCAACACAATAAAGAGTAGAGCAGATCTAGATGGTTCATTGGATTGATTGTAAATGAAAAAAATTGTAATTTCATGCTCATTTGTAAATATATACAGCTAATTTGTATATTTATATAAGTAAAATGTTGTTCCTTCTCTACAATCATGTCTCTTATGAGATACTTATGTGCAATGCTCTTGTTTATGTGTATGATTATGTACACTAACTTTCTCATGTCATTTATATTTATAGCTGATTTATATTTGTATATGTGTATGATCATGTCTCTAATTTTAGTTCTATTGATGTCCTCTAGTGTGTCCATGAATCTTAAAATCCAATTGAAAAGCCTAATCTAATCCTATTGTAATTAATGTGATAAAAAGTATACAAATAAGTTAAGAAGGAGAAGAGAACAATTAAAGATAAATAAAATATTGCACTAAGGTCCTATTTCACACCTCAACTATCCTGATCATTCCTCGTTGCAATGTGTTGATGCTTTCTCTTAAGAGCCCTAAGTGCCAAAAATTGCCAAACTTGACAGACTATTTATCAAAATTTGTGGCACCTAGGAACATTTTTTCTAGACCTATAGGGTCACATAGGGTCCCTCCACAATAACCTCTCTCATTTTTTGAAATGTTCAATCCATTTGGTCATGGCGACAATTTTTCAAAAGTTGCAAAAGGCATCATTTGTGTTTAATGAAAAGTTTTCGGTGAGCATAAATTTCATTTCATGTGTCATGGGTCCAAATTGAAAGTTCCAACATGTCTAAGTGGGTGGGTGAATGCTAGGCAATGTCCTGTTTCACACCTCAACTATGCTGATCGTTCTTGGCTACACTGTGTTGACGCTTTCTCTTAAGAGCCCTAAGTGCCAAAAATGCCAAACTTTGACAGATTGTTTCTCAAAATTTGTAGCACCTAGGAATGTTTCATCTAGACCTACAGGATCACATAGGGTCCCTCCACAATAACCTCTCTCAATTTTTAAAATGTTCAATCCATTTGGTCGTGGCGACAATTTTTCAAAAGTTGCAAAAAGCGTCATTTGTGTTCAATGAAAAGTTGTCAGTGAGCATAAATTTTGTTTCGTGCATTGTGGGGCCAAAATGAGAGTACCAAAATGTTGATGTGGGTAGGTGAATGATAGGGGAGGCCTCAGTTCATTCCATAGGTCTCTCGGTCCTTCCGAGCTACACTATTTTGACAAAGTCTCTTAAGAGACCTAAGTGCAAAAACTTGCCAAACTATGACGGATTGGTACTCAAAATCTGTGGCACCTTTGATTGCTCTATCTAAACCTATAGCTTCATGTAGAGTCCCTCCAAAATAAACTCTCTTATTTTTTATTATCTCTAAACCATTTGACCGTGGAAATGATGTTGAAATGTTGTGAAAAACATCATTAGCATTCAACAAAAACTTGCTAGGAGCCTTGTTTTGCATTCTTTGTCTCGTGGGGTTGAACTAACCTTGCTAACATGTCTAAGTGGGTAGGTGAATTATATGGGAGGCCTCAGTTCATTCCCCAAGTCTCCCAATCCTTCTAGGCTACATTGCACCAGGAGTATATGAAGATCCCAAAGAGCAAAAAGTTGAAAAACTTTCACTTGCCTTTTCTATCGATCTATGACACCTCTGAATGTTTTGTTTGGACATACAGGTGGATGTTGGGTCCCTCTACTATACACTATCTCAGTTTTGGTCAAATCCAGACCATTTGACTGTGCCAACAATGTATGCATTCTTGCAAAATGTGTCACTTGAGAGTAGTGAAAAGGTGCCAACAGACATATTTTCTTCTTCCCACTTCATGGAGTTGAATTGACTATGTCAACACATTAGGCTAGGTGGGTTGATGCTACTGAAGGCTTCAATTCATTTCCCACATCTCCCGATCTTTCCAAGCTACATTGTGTTAGGAGTCTCTAAAGAGCCCAAAGAGCAAAAAGTTGAAAAACTTTCACTTGCCTTTTCTCTTGATCTATGGTACCTACGAATGTTCTGTCTAGACCTACAGGTGGACAACATGTCCCTCTATAGTACCTTGTCTTAGTTTTGGTCAACTCCACATCGTTTGACCATGCCAACAATGTATGAATTGTTGTAAAATGCATCATTTAAGAGAAGTGAAAAGGTGCCATGATGAAGGGGGTAAATCATAAAACACACAACAACAAAAATTACACATAGAAAATAGGAATATTATTTTATTGATTTGGAAAACACATTACATTACAGAAGTTTAAATATAATCAGAGGATGAATCTTCCATAGGATGCAACACATTATAGCTTCCTATCTCTAGACTCTAGAATCTTCTGCCTTCTGTAGCCCCAAATCTGCTACGGTTTCTATTTTCCCACCTTTTTCTTGACTCTACACTTTCCCCCTTATCTCTACTACTGTCAAGGGTTCCCAAAAAATGGTCATAAATGTCCCTTTTTGGCAGCTTCTAGCCAAATTTTGAAATTTGCATCTCCCTCCAAAAATAGGTCAACTTTCAAGAGCCATAACTTTTGATTTGGGTGTTCGATTGATGAACCGTTTGAAGCACTGGAAAGCTTGTGGAGTGTTTTATGCTCTAAGAATTTGCTTTTCCAATTTCTCCCATTTATGGGGTTGTACGGGGCCATTTAGTGCCTCAAACTTGACTTTTAAACTTTTTAAGGGGTTTTTCAGGAAAAAAAACTTTAATATCTTTCAGATCACAAATTATCTTTACTTGATTCCTTTGCCAAAGGTCTTAGTTTTCAATTACGAAGCTTCCTATAAATTTTTGCTTCCATATGTGCCAAAATGTAAACTTTCCAAAAATAGCAATTTGGAAAAACTGAAAGTTGTACATCATTATTCAAGCGATTATGGAACCAAAAATACAAATTTTGAAAAGAAATGAAAACAACATCAACAATTTTGAATCATCATTTTTTTTGGGTGATGCAAGATTGACCTTACACCACTAGATGCTCTTGCATCATGCCAACAGACATATTTTCTTCTTACCACCTCGTGGGGCTGAACTGACTGTGTTGGCAACATGTTGGGGTGGGTGGGTGGATGCTGCTGGAGGCCTCAGTTCATTTCCCAAGTCTCCCAACTATTTGGCATGAATTATTTGTTTGTACTTCTCACACAATACCACACTATACTAGACCATGGCCAATGTACCTTTAATCTCTTTTGCAACGGAAAATAATAATTGACTTGCATGCCATATCAAATTTTTTCAAGTTTGAGACCTTTTTGAACAATAAAATTAGAAATCCAAATTATTGCATTTTAGTGTTAATTGTTATATAACTTATATCATTAACTATGAATTTGAATCATGATATATTTATTGTTGATAAGGCTTTAGAAACTTTCAAGAAAATGCAATTGGTGGGTGTAAATCCAACTTCCACAACTTTAGCCAACATCCTCCTTGTCTATGCCCAAATGGGATCTTCAGAACAGGTTATGGACATCCATCATTTAGCATAAAGGATATGGGAATTTCATCAGATGTTGTAGTTCAACTGGCCTATGAGAGATGTATGCAAAATGTGGAAGCATATACAAGGCATATGAAGTATTTGACATGATACCTCAAAGAAATGTTGTCTCATGGAATGTAATGATTGCAAGATATGCACAAAGTGGATTTTTTGATAAGGCTTTAGAAACTTTCAAGAAAATGCAACTAGCAGGTGTAAAGCCAGGTTCCACAACCTTAGCCAGCATCTTCCTTGCCTATGCCCAAATGAGATCTTCAGAATAGGGTATGGACATCCATCAAAGCATAAAGGATATGGAAATTTTGACAGATGTTGTAGATGCAACTTCCCTATGAGACATGTATGCAAAGTATGGAAGCACAAACAAGGAACATGGACTATTTGACATGACACCTCAAAGAAATGTTGTCTCATTGAATGCAATGATTGCAAGATATGCACAAAATGGATTTTTTCAAAAAGGCTTTAGAAATTTTCAAGCAAATGCAATTGGCATGTGTAAAACTAAAATCCATAACCTTTGCAAGCATCCTCATTGCCTATGTCAAAATGGGATCTTTGAAACAAGGTATGGACAGCCATCAAAGTATAAAGGATATAGAAATTTATGTGATGTTGTATTTGTATCTTCCCTAAGAGACATGTATGCAAAGTGTAGAAGCATAGACAAGGCACATGAAGTATTTTACATGATGCTGAGAAGAAATGTTGTCTCATGGAATGCAATGATTTCAAGATATGCACAAAATGGATTTTTTGAAAAGGCTTTAGAAAATTTCAAGAAAATGCAATTGGCATGTGTAAAACTAAATTTCATAACCTTTGCAAGCATCCTCCTTGCCTATGCCAAAATGGGATCTTCGGAACAGGGTATGGACAACCATCAAAGCATAAGGATATAGGAATTTTCTGCTATGTTGTGTTTGTAGCTGCCCTAGGAGACATGCATGCAAAGTGTGGAAGCATAAACAAGGCACATAAACTATTTGACATGATGCCTCAAAGAAATGTTGTCTCATGGAATGCAATGATTGCAAGATATGCACATAATGGATTTTTTGAAAAGGCTTTAGAAACTTTCAAGGAAATCTAGTTGGCATGTGTAAAACCAAATTCCATAACCTTTGCAAGCATTCTCCTTGCCTATGCCAATATGGGATCTTCAGAATAGGGTATGGACAACCACCAAAGCATAAAGGATATAGGAATTTTACATGAGATGTTGTATTTGTAGCTTCCCTTGTAGACATGTATGCAAAGTTTAGAAGCATAGAAAAGGCATGTGAATAGTTTGACGTGACACCTCATCAAACGAGGCATTTGTTAGCAAAAAATGAATAGACAATCATAGATTATGTTTGATCCATATGGTAAACCTAGATTGATGAGATGAAGAAAAAATGATAAGAATGATGAAGGTATAGGAAGATTGAAGAAGTGGAAACATCAAATTTGTGAAGTGGCAAAATTGCAACAAATTTGACAACATTGCAACAATTTGACAAGATTACAAATATGACTTATCTATGACTGAAATGGATATATTTTGATAATTTATAATTTGAAATGATATATTTTTGAGGAATTTGATGTTTTCCATGTTGGATTATAGATTTGTGAGGCTAGAAAAAGTGAAATTTACGATGTTGTATCTCTATGGGAATTTTATCAGATGTTGTAGTTGCAACTACCCTATGAGACATGTATGCAAAGTGTGGAAGCATAGACAAGGCATGTGAATTGTTTGACATGATGCCTCAAAGAAATGTTGTCTCATGGAATGCAATGATTGCTAGAAATACACAAAATGTTCTTTTTGATAAGGCTTTAGAAACTTTCAAGAAAATGCAATTGGTAGGTGCAAAGTCAAATTCCACAACCTTAGCCAACATCCTAATTGTTTATGCCCAAATGGGATTTTTTAGTATAGGGTATGGACATCCATCAAAGCATAAAGGATATGGGAATTTAGTTAGATGCTATAGTTGCAACTATCCTATGAGACATGCATGCAAATTGTGGAAGCATAGATAAGGCATGTGAACTGTTTGACATGATGTCTCAAAGAAATGTCTCATGGAATGTGCAATGATTGCAATATATGCACAAAATGGTTTTTTGATAAGGCTTTAGAAACTTTCAAGAAAATACAATTGGCAGGTGTAAAGACAAATTTGACAACCTTAGCTAGCATCCTCTTTGTCTGTGCCCAAATGGGATCTTTGGAATAGAGTATGGACATCCATCAAAGCATAAAGGATATGGGAATTTCATTAGATGTTGTAGTTGCAACTGCCCTATGAGACATGTATGCAAAGTGTGGAAGCATAGACAAGGCATGTGAATTGTTTGATATGATGGCTCAAAGAAATGTTGTCTCATGGAATGCAATGATTTCAAGATATGTACAAAATGGATTTTTTGATAAGGCTTAGAAACTTTCAAGAAAATGCAATTGGTGGGTATAAAGCCAAATTCCACAACCTTAGCCAACTTCTTCCTTGCCTATGCCAAAATGGGATCTTCGAAACAAGGTATGGACATCCATCAAAGCATAAAGAATATGGGAATTTTGATAGATGTTGTAGTTGCAACTGCCCTAGGTGACATGTATGCAAACTGTGGAAGCATAGACAAGGCACATGAACTATTTGACATGTGCCTCAAAGAAATGTTGTCTCATGGAATGTAATGATTGTAAGATATAAACAAAAAGGATTTTTTCAAAAAGTCTTTAGAAACTTTCAAGAAAATGCATTTGGCACATGCAAAACCAAATTCCATAACCTTTGCAAGCATCCTCCTTGCCTATCAAAAAATGGGATCTTCAGAATAGGGTATGAATAGCCATCAAAGCATAAAGGATATAGGAACTTTTTGAGATGTTGTATTTGTAGCTGCCCTTGTAGACATGTATGCAAAGTGTGGAAGCATAGACAAGGTGCATGAACTGTTTGACATGATGCCCAAAGAAATACAGTCTCATGGAACGCAATGATTGCAAGATATGCACAAAATAGATATTTTGAAAAGAATTTAGAAACTTTCAAGCAAATGCAATTGGCTTGTGTAAAACCAAATTCCATAACCTTTGCAAGCATCATCCCTGCATGTGCCAAATTAGGATATTTGGAACAGGGTATGGACAACCATCAAATCTTGTATTTGCAGTTGCCCTTGTAGACATGTATGCAAAGTGTGGAAGCATAGACAAGGCATGTGAACTATTTGACATGATGCTTTACAAAAATGTTGTCTCATGGAATGAAATGATTGCAATATATGCACAAAATGGATTTTTTGATAAGGATTTAAAGAATCTTTCAAGAAAATCAATTGGCAGGTGTCTAGCCAAATTCCACAACCTTATCCAACACCCTTCTTGCCTATGCCAAAATGGGATCTTCGAAATAGGGTGTGGACAACCATCAAAGCATAAAGGATATAGGAATTTTGTCACATATTGTATTTGTAGCTACCCTTGTAGACATGTATGTAAAGTGTGGAAGCATAGACAAGGCGTGTGAACTATTTGACATGATACCTCAAAGAAATATAGTCTCATGGAATGCAATGATTGCAAGATATGCACAAATTGTATTTTACAAGGATGCTGTCAAAATATTTGAATTAATCAAACCATACTTGACACATATATTGAACTATATAATTGAACATAATTTCATTTCATGGAAACATTGAAGAAGACGTACGCAATATCAAAACTTTTAAGCATGATACAATATCTATCCTATAACCATAATTGATCATCATATTATATTTAATGTAAAATTTCATATACATAATGTCAAGAAAATAACATATAGTGTATATATAAATCCATAAATGCATGTACAAACAAATCCATACAAGCATATACAAAGATATACATCGGTAAAATACAAAAGTTTGTATACAAAGCTATATAGGCATACAAAAAAATGTACCAAAATAAAATTTCCTATGAATTACTATCAAATAATCGATGACCCTTGCTTGGCTGTGAAGATGGAGAGTCAATCAGTGACTCATCCTCACTCTTGTCAACTAGACCTCCTCAATAGAGATTTTTGAAGCTCCACATGTTAATACAATCAAACAATATCCACATTAATATAGAAAACATGAAATATATAACATGGAATTTATGTAATCAATCATTTACCACTAGTTGGTGATCCCTCACAATCATTTTTTGTCTCTCTTCATTTGTAGATGGATGGGTTGGAGTTGTGACCTCCTGTGAGAAGCATGAAGAAGTAAAATTGAGTAAACATGAATATCATTTATGTACATTAAATGACATGAGATAAAACAAGAAATGCAAAATGACATTTACATGTGATTGGCTCATACCTCAATCAAAGAATTTGTAGACAAAATAGCTACAGCAATGCCCACCTTTGCTGATTGGCAAAGATGAGGAGTCTCCATATTCAACATCTGAAAATAGAGTTCAAGGTTATTTGACCAAAATAGATACATAACATTATTTAAATGTATAATGATTACAAATGGTAAAATTTACCTCAGTGAAAGTGCTTCTGCATGGAGGGGACCACATAAATTGTGGTGGTGGTGGTGAAGCTCCCTGTTCATCATCAAATTATCACTAAATAAGATTACCATTGATATACGTACTATATTTATGATCTTGTGATAAATTACATACCTGTTGACTGGACCTCCTCTCATAATCCTACACTAGAAATGTAGGATGAATACTTTGACCCTGGAATTTCATAGTGTAGACAATTACAAATTAATTTTGACTTATAATATGGATACTCATATAATTAATTACAAATTTCAAATAAAAATATATTAAATCAAGTTGAACCTTGTAAAAAATTACTTGGGAGTCAATACCAAACATTTCCTGCAAGATGACATCTGTGAGGGCAATATCATCCAATATGGTTGTGTCCATCATTGGCTTCTACCCCTGCATCACATCATCCTAACACTCTGCAACATCATCTAGATTGCCTACATGGTGAAAGTCTTGGGTCCCATAATCACACAAATTCCCACATGAAATGCGAATATGTGGGAACTGACGATGCCTATTGCTCTCACCCTCATCAACTTGGGTAAGATCATCACCATGGTGTGCTAGAGACTGGGTGAGAGAACTCAATGAATGCAGTGTCTCCACCTCAACACTCTCCTTTAAAGTCGAAGGGAGTGAGATATGTGCTAGCCTCATGAGGGGACTAGGTATGTGGTTTTGGTCTCAATTTTACCCCTGTCTATCTTGGGCATAGCCACCACCTCTGCCCTGGAACTCTTGAATGTCGAAGTAAATAGGAATTTGGTTGAGGACAAACTCACAATAGAGTTTCCTTAGGAAATATTGCGGTACCTCATTATTATTACAAGGAAGCTCATAAAAAATGAGAGGAACCTTATGCAACAATATAATGAAAAATGCACGAAATAATAGAAATAGTAGAAACACAGAAGGAATTTATTGATTGTAGGCCACTTCAAGGGGGCAACCTCCTTTGAGCAAGATCAATACAATAAATTCATGGATTCCTTCATCGACCTCAACACGTACTTATATACTAAGTCTAATCTAAACAACTATTACTTCCCATGAATGTGGGATAATACAATATGCTCACAGGATGACTTACAAAGCATATGCATCCAAATATAATATACTAACAAAGTAAAGAGAAGGGCTAAACATGGGTTCCTAACATCCCCTCCCTCTTAAAAAAATCTTTGTCCTCAAAGCTTGAGATGTGAAAATTGTTCCTGAATCTGAAGGAGTGGTTCCCATGTAGCATCCTTTGGTTGCATTCCGTGCCACTGAATTAAAACCTTTGTGATGGATCAGGATTGAAGCTAACAGGTGTGTCTATTAAGGATTGCCTCTAGCTCCAAAATGATGGATCCTTTGTTATCCAGTTCTGGTAAAACAGTTTGTGCTCTGACATTGGTGCCAAGAACTTTCTTTAAACAAGAGACATGAAATACTAGATGAACATGAGAAGAAGGAGGAAGCTCCAATTTATAAGCAACCAACCCAATCTTCTAAAGAACCTTATATGGCCCATAGAACTTCAGAGCTAGCTTATGATTCCCTTTAAGTTTTAGAGATGATTGCTTGTATGGCTGTAGATGAAGAAAAACCATATCACCTACTTGAAAAGTGTACTCATAACAGTGCTGATCAGCTTGTTGTTTCATTCAATTTCTTTCCATGTGAAGATTGTCCTGTAAGATGCGAAGAAGTTGATCCTGGGTTTGGAGAACCGTGTCAACTACCTGAATTGGTGAACTGCTAGGGGTGTATGGAAGGAGCACTGGTAGTGCTTAACCATAGACTACTTCATATGCAGTCACTTTAGATGTAGTGTGGTAGGAGGTATTGTACCACCATTTAGTGAGAGGGAGCCACTTTGCCCACTGATGTTGTTGTTCTGAGGTGAAGCAACGAAGATAAGTTTCCAAACATTTGTTGATAATTTTAGTTTGACCATTTGTTTGTGGGTGATAGCCAAAACTCATCTTCAGTTTGGTGCCAGTGTTTCAAAATAGTTTTGTACAAAAATGACTGGTGAAAGTTGCATCACTATCTGAGACAATGGAAGAAGGGATTCCATGAAGACAAAAGATCTGGTCCATGAAAATTTGTCTGACTAAGGAGGCTGTATAGGGATGGTTGAGGGCACAAAAATGATGATATTTGGAGAGGCGATCAACCACAACCAAGATCACTATCTTTCCTCTAGATTTAGGGAGCCCCTCAATGAAATCCATAGAAATATCTATCCAAATCCATGTAGGGATGGGCAAGGATTTGAGCAATCTAGGAATGAGTGTCGTTTCACCCGTGTTGCATTGGCATGTATCACATTCAACCACCATTTATTGAATTGCTCTTTTCATTCCCTTCTAGAAGAAGTTACACCATGCCCGCTCATAAGTTTTGAGGAACCTAGAGTGCCCTAGCAATGGAGAAGCATGGATTTCATAGAAAATAGCCTGGTGAAGATCTGTGCTCTGGGGAAGCACCAATTGACCCTTGTATCACAGAGAAGCACCATCCCAAGTGTAATGTGGTACAACAGAGGGGTTAGTTGCCAATTGTTGAATTATTTGAGATAATGAAGAGTCATTGACATAGCCCTACTGGACAGATTCCAACCAATTTGGAATAGGCATAGAAATAGCTGAAAGGGAAGCTTGGTCATCAAATGTGTGAGAAAGAGTATCCGCTACAATATTGTCCTTACCCTTCTTATAAGTGATCTCATAGTCATAACCGATGAGTTTAGTGACCCATTTCTGTTGTGCTGGGGAGGAGACCTGTTGTTCCAGGAAATATTTCAGAGTTTGGTGATCAGTCTTGATGTAAAAATGATTCCCTAGTAGGTATGGCCGCCACTTCTATACTGCATGTAAAATAGCCATCAATTCCTTCTCATATGTAGAGAGTACTAATTCTTGCCAGAAAGGGCCTTGCTGGTGAACACAATGGGATGTTCCTCTTGAAGGAGAACAACACCAATTCCAGTGCTGCAAGCATCAGTCTCAATGGTGAAGGTCTTGGAAAAATCTAGCATAGCTAGAACAGGTGTAGTACACATAGCTTGTTTCAATTTTTCAAATGCACACTCAACATCATGTGTCCAAATAAAAGCATCCTTTTTTAACATAGTTGTTAATGGAGCTCCAATCTTCCCATAATCCTTGACAAACTTGCAATAGTAGCTAGTCAGCCCCAAAAAACCATGGAGGCTCTTGAGTGTCTGAGGATGTGGCCAATTTTTCATGGCATCTATTTTTGTAGGATCTACTCGAACCCCTTGGGCTAAAACAATATACCCAAGATACTCCACTTCCTCCTGGCCAAAAACAAATTTAGACTATTTTGTATAGAGATGATCAGAGAGAAGTTGCAGTACAAGATCCAGATGTTGGAGATGCTCAGCCCATGTTTTATTATAGATGAGGATATCATCAAAGAAGACTAGAATGAATTTCCGTAGGTAGGGATAGACTATTTTAGTCATCAATGCCTAGAATGTTGAAGGAGCATTAGTGAGGCCAAAGGGCATGACCAAAAACTCGTAGTGACCATCATGCATGTGGAAAGCTGTTTTAGGGATATCATCCTCATGAACCTGAATTTGGTGATACCCAGAACGAAGATCCAACTTGGAGAAAAAATGAGCGCCATGAAGCTCATCCACAATAGGAATTGGAAACTTATCCTTGATTGTGATGTGATTAAGTGCTCGAAAGTCAATGTAGAGGTGCCATGACCCATATTTTTTCTGGACAAGGACTGGTGAAGAAAAGGAACTGGTACTAGGGTGAATAATACCTTGCTTTAGTAAGTCTCGAACGAGCGTCTCAATCTCTATCTTTTAGTGAAATGGGTAGTGGTAGGGCCTGATATTGGGAGGAACGCTTCTAGGAAGGAGCTGAATACAGTGGTCCTCTCAGCGTGAAGGTGGCAATCCCATTAGTTCAGCAAAGACACATTCATACCTCTCCAAAATTTGTTGTAGATCTAGAGGAGTAGTGGAGACTGCTGATGGTTGCATATGAATGGAATGGAGCTGAGAGATGATACCATGTGAATTCTTCTTAAGAAGCTTTTTCATGTGATGTGAACTTATGATGCTGAGAGACCCTAGTTGTAAGCCCTTCAATGTGTGTTTTTGCCCATTGTCTGAAAACTACATCCAAATTTTAGCAAAATCCCATAAGATGGGTCCAAGTGTGCATAATCATTGGGCACCCAAAACCACATTACATCCACCTAAGGACAAGGAAAACATGTCAGAGTGCAGGTTATAATCTCCCATAGAGATATGCACATTGCGACACTTCCATTTGCAAGGTAATGTTCCCCCATTGGCAATCATGACTTCAAAGCTAGATCAAGGATGTACAAAATGATCAGCTTGTTTGGTGATCTAAGGGTCAATGAAGTTATGAGTGCTACCAGAATCAATGAGTATTGTAATAGGGAGCTTCTTGAAGAAACCCTTGACCCACATGGTTTGTGAGGTGGTAACTCCTGCTAAAGCATGGAGAGAGATCTTTGGGTGGTCTTTTCGAGAAGCAGGGTCAACAAGCGATTGCTAAGTGTCGACCTAATCATCCACTATATCCTGAGCATCCGCATAAACTTTAGTTTCAGGAAGAGAATCCACATCCAAGAGGTAGAGCTTTTACTCAACACATCTATGTCCCTGAGTGAATTTCTCATCACAATTATAACAAAGCCCTTTTTCTCTACGTGCCCACATCTCTGCTTTAGTCAAATGCTTGATGGGAGTTGTTCTAGGAACTGGTGTTATTTGAAGTCGTTGGGAAGCTGTATTTCTGAATGGAACAAAATTGGATTTGGATCGTTGTTGATCTATGATCTTGTCCTCCGCCAACTTAGCCAACCCTAGGGCTTCCATCATTGTGTTGGGATGAAACATTTTAACCTCAGAGTGAATTGCATCCTTCAAACCACTAACAAAACAACTCCTAAAGAATTCATTAGACAATCCCTCTGTGTGATTGGCCAGTTTTTCAAATTTTGTTTGATATTCTCTCACAGTGCCTATTTGGCACAGTTTAGTGAGTGCTCTTGTGAAGTCATAAAAAACACTAGGGCCAAATCGTTGCAAAATGAGTTTGCAAAAATTTGTCCATTTGGGCTCTTCATGAGCCTTGATGTACCAACAAAACCATTGAAGGGATTCATGTTCCAAATGAAAGGATGCAAGTGGGACTTTGTTGACATCAAAAGTATTATGTAGACTAAAATATTATTCTGCTAGGTATATCCATTCAGTCGGTTCATCACCATTGAAGCGAGGAAAATCAAGTTTTGGCCCATAAAAATTGTTGGAAGAAGAGAACCCAGTGTTTGCAGAAGAGTCTGGCTACCATCTATTGTTCATGGATGAATGCTGAAGATTGAGGCAGAGAATTTTTTCATCCAGATCTTGGAGTTTGGTCTTGAGGGTTGCAAGTTCATCCTCCATGTTTTTTGCTCTTGTGCGGGTGACAACCATAACCATGAGATTTTTTTTTTGGGAATGGGTAGAAAAATAAAAATAGAAACTTTTTTAGTAAAGGAAAATTTGGATTTGGGAAAAACTCTAATGGGTATTGGGTTTGACTAGGGTTTGGACACCTTCTGAGGGAAAGGGGAGACGAAAATGGGGATTTCAGAAGTGGGGTGAAAGAATGGGAAAATTTGTCCAAGAGGGACAAGGGAGAAGAAATATGAAATGAACACTATGGCAAAATTTGAAGGCTATTGGGTGAGAATCGAAGAAGTTATGGCAAACCCTAAAAATAGACAAATGTGTGATTTCTGGCTTCGATAAGTGGAATTTGGGATAGGGTCCTCAAGGAAGGAAGTATGCAGAATGGAATTTTAGGGGTTCCAGTGAATTTTAAGAGGAAACAAAGCTAAAGCAAGAAAGATATGGTGAAAACATGGATTTTTTTTTGGAAACTATATGCCAACTTCTCTAGATGGATTCAATCTGTGATTTGCCGATTGCCAATAGATATGGGACCTAGGTATGTTTTGCTTCCTAAAGGTTTAGGGGATTCACTCAGCTACCAATGTTGTCTAACAACTTGCGTATTGGGGCAGTACCCCTCACTCCATGGCTCAGGTAAAATTGATAACCACTTTGCCACAAACAACAGCTCTTGGTTTAGCTCATGGATGGGAACTAGTCAATTAGGTAGGGGCTATTGCCCTTTTTGCTGGCAAGTCATCTCAATGGGCCAGCTACTTCATGGTTCTTGTTGTACTCCTCACAATGAGTTTTAGGGCTATGCCTAGGTACTTCCCATAGTTAAGTAGATAGGGATTATTCCCTAATCCGAACCTGCAATTAAAATGAACAATATAGATGCGAAAAAAGAACTACTGCAATAATCACAATGCCTGGAGGCCATTGCAGGAAATGTTTTTTGACAGAAATTCCACCCAACGAGCCTAAGAAAGTGCTCTGATACCAGATGAGAGGAACCTCCTGCAACAATATAATGAAAAATGCATGAAATAATAGAAATAACAGAAACACAGAAGGAATTTATTGATTGTAGGCCACTTCGAGGGGGCAACCTCCTTTGAGCAAGCTCAATACAATAAATTCATGGATGCCTTCATTGGCCTCAACACGTACTTATATACTTAGTCTAATCTAAACAACTATTACTTTCCATGAATGTGGGATAATACAATATGCTCACGGGATGACTTACAAAGCATATGCATCCAAATATAATATACTAAGAAAGTAAAGAGAAGGGCTAAGCACGGGTTCCTAACAAAATACCATGTAACATCTATCCCAAAAGTTTTGGGATATACCCTTATGCACACACCAATGAATTGGGAACCATTTGCAACTCTCTTCTAGTGTTTGGCAAGTTTTAGGATTGATAAAATGTGCATACAATTGAGATTTCATATTTTTTTTGTCCTTAACTTGTTTGTAAGATAGTTTGTCAGCATAGTATTGTCGACTCCTCTCCCTATAGTTCTTCCATTCAGTGATTTCGTTTGTCACCTACTCAATATGAGAAATAATGATATCTAATGACTTGTCAAGGGCTCTCCTATGATCGGTGCTTGCATTTTGAGTATTTAATGTTTCAATTAGGTTTTCAAGTTATTTTTTGTTTTCTTCAGTTCGCCCTAGATAGTTTTCTTGTGTGTCTCTTTGAAGGCAAGGACATGAAGGTGTGAGTTTTGAGGGTTCTCCTTAGTTTGAGGGGGCTTGTTTTGAGCCTCCTCTACTAGATTAGGGTTTTTTGGTGCCTCATTGATTGAAAATTCAAAATCAAAATGCAATCAAAATATTTCAAAACTAACAATTTCTTTTCAAATTAAAAAAAACTAACAAACCCTACCTTGTTTAGCTGCTACACTCTCTACACCTCATGCATGACATCCTCGGGAGTAGGATTGGTGACGTAGCATGGTGAATTTCTTGATTCCCCTTTGAAATTGATCAAACACACTCACAAAATAGCAGAGGTGAAACTTGTGTGCCAAATTTTGCAAATGAGGCCACGGGTTCCACTTTTTTCTATTTTATTTTTATTGCCTAAAATGTGAGTGCGTTATAAGGCACTTGTGTTATTGCTCCTATGGGACCAAAAAGTGGTTGTGGCCACTTTTTGGTCCCTCATCTTTGTGTACTTACTCATTTCTTGTATAATTGTAATGATTCAATACAATGTCTGATCAATCTATTCATGTATCACACTCAAAGATAATCCCATAAAAAGCACTAACCAGGTTTAACTCAGACATTTAAGTTGAACACTACCCTTCTAAGAGATTCAAAATTCTCTATTGGAATTATTAGAGCTAGAATGATTATAAAATGCTTATACATAAATTTAGCCATTGATAAATGGAATAACTTGATGGAATTTTGGAAAGGTATATTTGAAATTGTGGGGGAAGAAAGAGCATTAGACAGAAGGAAAGAGGAGTATAGATTACAAGGGAGACTTCTTGAACTAGAATTGGGACTTCAAAGTAATTTGGCAAATAGTGTAGGAATAGAAGAGATGACAAAGGTTAAGCATCAGCTGAGGGTTCTTCAAAACTACAAAAATCAAGGAGCAAAGATCAGAGCTAAAATGCAGTGGTTGGACAAAGGTGATAGAGGATCTAAGTACTTCAATATCTTAAAAGACAAATAGAGGAGAGAAAAAATTGGCCTCATTCAAGTTAATGGTGGCTTGAGTGGAGATGTAAAAGTTATAGGTGATGCATTTTCTCATTTTATAAGTGTTTATTTTCTATTGAAGAAAATGTCCATAGTGAAGAGGCTAGGAGGTTTTGTAATAGAATTATTCCTAAAAAAGTTTTAGAAGAAGATAAAATGCAAGAACATATCTGCTGGTAAAATTGTGAGAGTTATTCAAGCCTTTAAAACTAGGAAGTCTCCTGGTCTGGATGGTGTTCCAATTGAGTTCTACAAATCCAACTGTGAATGGATCACTAAAGATTTGAAGGAAGTATTTGAAGAAGATTTTATAAGAGGATCCTTGGGCACCAATATTAACAAAGGTTTGATCAATTTGCTTCCAAAGGAGGGAGACAAAATGCAAATTAAAAATTGGAGAACTATTACTTTGCTAAACTCTTCTTACAAAATACTGACTAAGATATTGGCATGTAGGATTTCTGGTATTTTAAAGAGGACCATTTTTTTAATCAAACATAATTCATAAAAGTCAGATATATTCTAGAGACTCTTATTACCAGCTAGGAAAGTTTAAACTAGGCTAAACACACAGGTCAGGAGGCTTGTATGATCCCGCTAGATTTTGAAAAGGCATATGATATAATAGAATGGGGTTTTGTCCTGGTTGTAATGAAGGTACTGGGGTTTCTAGAAATTTATTGTAAATGGGTTACAATTCTATTTAAAGATGCATCCACCATAATTGATGTGAATGGGGTTTTGTTTGAGCCTATTATCCTTCAAAGGTAAATTAGGCAAGGATGCCCACTAGCACCAACTCTTTTTGTGATATTTATTCATGCTCTTCAATACCTTCTAAAGACAGATATGATCTCCCCTCCTATGAAAGGTATTCTACTCCCTAATGAAGAAAATTTGGTTAGTGTTGTTGGAATTAGGACAGACGACTGAGAGGGGGGAGTGAATCAGTTGTCCCACAATATTAACCTTTTCTTCTTTTTAATCTTCTTTCACAACTTACAAATAGATCAATGATGCAAACATTAAAGCATGAAACAATAACACATGAGTAGAAACACAATTAACGCATTTGACACCAAGATTTTTGATGTGGAAACCCAGTTAAGGGAAAAATCACAGTGGGGGTTAACCCACAAGATTCATACCCTATTAAAAGTACTTAAAAAGGGGAAGACACTTGCCTTCAGGCTCACTTCCTAGAGCTCATTGCTCAAGAGAGGCTCACTGCCTACAGAATTTATGTTTGATACAAAAAGAATTAACTGAAAAATAGCATCTTCTTCATGCCTTGTTCAGTCTCATTGAGTGCTCATAAAACTTCTGTTCTTCTCCCAAATACTTCTTCACTATCACTTCATCCTTTACTATTCTTACTCCTCTACTCCTCCTCTTCTCTTCTCTACCTCTGATCCTTTCTTAGGATTTGATTATTTTGCACAAGGATGATTTTCAACAACTCAACTACATGCCTTTATATGTTTCATCACCCTTGGAATAAACATCAAGGTTGGCACTACAAGCATTTGACTTAATGAGAATCACTAAGCTATTAGCCAAACATTACTAGGACTCAAATCTTCCTTGATCAACACACCACGCTCCATTGAATTTCTCTTAGATCATTTGCAACACTCTTGAATCATCTAGTCAGCCAAGATTGGGAAGAACATCAACACCAAGAAGGAAATCTTCTCTAATGAGCTTGAACTTCAATGCAGACCTCCAACATAGTAGTAACATGATCTAGAGACCTTCAGAAGCACATTGAATTCAAAAAAAACATTCGCACTCTTCCAAATCATCAAAATCACTTGCATCTTCATCCTGAACCTCAAGAACACTATCTGCCATGACTATCACACAAGAAAGATTGCTTGTGGACCTCCAAACCATGAACCACTTGAGTTAAGGATACACACTAACTTTCCAAACATGCCTCTAGATCTGCAGATCATAATATTTCAATGCGGAGCAATCTGGACCTATTTACTGTCATTCTATCTCTTTTGATCATAGCAAAACCTAGTACTACTCAGATGGGCATAGCTTCTTCAAATCTTCATGCAGACGTCTCAAATCTTGACTGGAGCTACTTCAGATAATCCTCTACACAACCATATGGTCTACATACATTAAGCTTCATTAATTTTCTCAATATTCTCAACATTCCATTCTTCTAAATAGGCAACAAAATGGAATACAGTTGACACGAATGGAAAAAAGGATATGTTGACATCAATGACAACACCGATTAGGCACATATTTGCAACAATCTCCCCCTTTGCCATTGATGGCAACATATGATGTGAAAAACTAATTCAACCATCAAGACACGAACTTCTCCCCCTTTCTCTTATCACTTCTGCAACTACTTTCTTCATTGCTCCCCCTTTCATCAGCAACTAGTTTTTTATAGGAATTCTCTCCCCCTTTGAGATCAATGGCAAAGGGCACATATTTGCAGTCTTTTCTTCTTCTTTTTGTTTCAGATCAATCTCAAAGCTTGCATGCTGACTACTCCTCCTAAGTAGTACCTCCTTAACATCAATTCAGATCACAAGATATGACTATGAATTCCACTAGATTGATGCACTCTAGTGCATCTTAATTTTGATTAGGAGGGGTAATAACCCCTAGCTTCTCTCTGAGATACTCAAAAGCATCCTTGGGAAGAGGCTTAGTGAAGATATCTGCAATCTAATCCTTTGAAGAAATAAACTCTATTTTGACTTCATTCTCACTTTTTCTCTCAAGAAATGAAACTTGATGGATATGTGTTTTGTTTTTGAATGTAACATTGAATTCTTGGAGATGTTTATTGCCCTTGAATTATCATAGAATATTGTAACAGGCTCCTCAAATACCACTCTAATATCCTTCAACATTTGCTTCATCCACAAAACTTGAGTTTAATTGCTTACTGCTGCTATGTACTCTGCCTCTATAGTAGACATAGATATTGCCTCTTGCTTTTTTCTCGACCAAGAAACCAATCTTCTTCCCAAGAAGAATGCACCACCACTAGTACTTTTCCTGTCATCCACATCTCCTACCCAATTAGCATTAGTATATGCATGAAGAGTGAAGTCATTGTCCTTTGGATACCACAAGTCATAGTCAAGTGTCCCTTTAAGATATCTAAAAATTCTCTTGACTGCTACTACATGGGATTCTCTAGGATCAACTTGAAATCTACAAAAAAGTCCAACTGCATTCATGATATTAGGTCTGGTCTGAGTCAGATAGAGTAGTGCCCCAATCATTGATCTATACCTTTTCTGATCTACCTTAGGTGAATTATCATCTTTACTCAACTTGCATCTAGTTACCATAGGAGTACTTACTAGTTTTGAGTCCTCCATTCCAAACTTTTTCAACAATTCTCACATATTTAGACTGAGATATGAAGATACCTTTATCTGACTGAGTGATTTGTAGACCTAAGAAGAAATTCATCTCACCAAACATGGACATTTCAAATTCACTTTGTATCTGATCAGAAAATTTCTTACACATGTTTCTATTTCCACTAAAAATGATATCATCAACAAACACCTCAACAATTAATATGAGCTCATGATCAATCTTGAAATAAAGATTACTGCCAGCAGTGCCTTTGCTAAATCGTATCTTTAGCAGATATTTATCCAATCTTGCTTACCAGGCTCTTGGGGCTTGTTTAAGTCCATACAAACTTTTATTAGTCTGCAAACCATATCTCCTTGATCCGACAACTGGAATCCTTCTAGTTGCTCAATGTAGACTTCTTCTTCTAGCTCTACATTTAGGAATGATGACTTGACATCCATCTGGTATACCTTGAAATCTTTGAAAGCAGCAAATGCAAGAAATAATCTGACTACTTCTATTCTTTCTAAGAATATCCTTTGCATACCAACCTTTCTTTGTTTCTTACAACTTCACCATCTTCATTTAGTTTATTTTAGAAGACCCATTTAGTTCCAATCACATTTTTATCCTCTAGTCTAGAAACAAGATCCCAAGTGTGATTCTTTTCAATTTGCATTAATTCTTTTTCCATTGCTTTTATCCAATTTTTATCATTATAGGCTTCACTTACTAATTTTGGTTCAATCTTTGAAATCAAACAAATCTCTTCTTGATCTTCGGCAATTCTTCTCCTAGTTTGAACACCTTTATTTCTATCTCCTATGATTTGATCTTTAGGATGATTCATCCTTCGATACCTGGGAGTTTTGGGATTTTCATGAACTTCTATTTCTTGAACTTGTTCCTCAACTTCTACATTATCCTCTTGAGTTACTAGATTTTCTGGATCAATCTGGATATGGGTCTGGGTTTGAACTTGCCTTCCTTGACTTTGAATTTCATCTTGATCATCTGATTCATATCCGTAAGACCTAGAATGTCTTTCTTTGCTTTCATCAACTCTAACATTTGCACTTTCAACAATCTTTTTCAATCTCTTGTTAAAGCACCGGTATGCCTTGCTTTGAGTAGAGTAACCCAAAATTATTCCTTTATCACTTCTTGTATCAAACTTGCCTAGATCCTCATCTCTTTTGATATAGCATTTACTACCAAAAACTCTGAAATATCTCACTGTAGGAGGATTACCAAACCATAGTTCATAAGGTGTCTGACCAGAATTTCCTTTGATCTACACCTAATTAAGAGTGTAGACATCAGTACTCACAACGTCTCTCCAATAGACTTGTGGAACATTTGCTTCCATCATCATGGTCCTAGCAGCTTCTTGAATGGTTTGGTTCTTTCTTTCCACAACTCCATTCTGCTAAGGATTCCTAGGAGCATATAACTGTCTTTTTATTCCATGCTTTTCACAAAATGAATCAAACTCACCAGAGGTAAACTCTCCATCTCTGTTGAATCTTAGACACTTTATTTTTACACCAATATCATTCTCCACCATAACCTTGAACACCTTGAATTTGTCAAGAGCTTCTAATTTTTCTTTTAAGAAAGTAACCTACATCAACCTGGAGTAATCATCAATCAGCAACATAAAATATCTATCTCTTTGCACACTCCTAATTCTAGCAGGACAACATAGATCAGTATGTACAAGTTCCAACCATCCACTTGAAAATTGTTCTTTACTTTTGAATGAAGTTTTGTTCAATTTACCCAATTGACATTCTCTACACATGCTATCAAGTTTCACAAGTTTTGGAAGATCTCTCATAGCCTGAGTAGAACTTATCTTGATAATATTATCAAAATTCACATTACACATTCTCTTATGCCATAACCAACTTTGATCTATCTAAGCAATCAAACAACTTTTGCTAGAACTACTTAAATGAAAGATGTTACCTCTAGTTTGAGTACCAGATGCAATTTTAATTTTGGAGCTTTCCAAGCTTCTACATTTTCCATCCTTGAATTAGAGATCATAACCCTTGTCAACCAACTGTCCAACACTTAGAAGATTATGGTTCAGTCCTTCCACATATAGAACATCATTGGTGTTATTCTTACCATCAAAAGAGATGGATCCTCTATCATAGATTCTACCAGCTGAGTTGTCTCCAAATTTCACAATTCCACCTTCATATTTTTCAAAGCTTACAAACTTGCTTTTGTCACGAGTCATATGATGAGAACATTCACTATCAATCACCCATTCATCCTTTTCAACAACCTAAGAAGCCAAGGCACTTTCCACATTTGCACAACTAGCAGATTTAGTAGACACTGGATCCCCTTCTTTGATAGCAATGAACACCCAATCACCTTCAATGGAACCTCCATGATCAGATTCATCATCTATGACTCCTTCTTCTCCAGTGTCTTGGACATAGTAGATTTCTTCTGATCTTTATATCTGTTAGGGTTTGGCCTTGAAACCCTCTCCGGACATCTTGAGGCAAAATGACCAATCTTATTACAAGAAAAACATTTGAATGGCAACCTTCCTTCATACTTACTGGATCCTCTTGGCATTCTTTTGGAAATAAGAGCTTCAAGTTCTGTAGACTCAAATTCATCATCTTCAAGATCCTTCCTTGCCTTAGCAAATCTGTTTGATCTTCTTGAAGAGCTTTCACCCAGATCATATCTTTGTTTTCCATATACACTGGCCTTAAATGAAGATTCAGACTTAGGAAGAGAATCACCAAACTCACTCATTTCAAATGCTGAGAGGTTACCAACTAACTTATCCCTTGTAATGGTTGTCACTATCCTAATCTCTTCAATGGTAGCAACTTTATGCTTGTATGCTGCAGGTAAGGATTTGAGCACTTTGGCAACAATCTCTAATTCTTCCAATACTCCACCAACATTTTTGATATCGGTCACAAGTTCATTCACTTTCTACATGTAGGAAGTAATGTTTTCATCTTCACTCATTACCAACCTTTCATATTTACCCTTTAGGCTCTATAGCTTGGCACATTTGACATATTTGTCACCTTCATACAGATTTTCCAACTTTTTCCATATTTCATGGGTAGATTTCAATTCTAGGACATTTGCCAATTATGTATTAGTTAGGGCACTCAATAATGCTTCTTTAGCTTGAATATTGCATTAAGCTCCCCTGAGTTCATTTAGCGTTGTAGGACAATTCTTCATAATTTTATACTCTTTCTCAGTTATCGACCAAAAGACATCACCTATACATTCCAAATGACACTACATGCACACCTTCTAAAGGGATTAATTTGTTCTATCAAACCTCAGGCTTTCCTTCTTATAAGTTGTCATCTTGGATCTCCTCAAGCAGTCAAGCTTCTTTCAAACGATCTGGTTCTGATACCAATTATTGGATATAGGACAGACAACTGAGAGGGGGGTGAATCAGTTGTCCCATAATATTAACCTTTTCTTCTTTTTAATCTTCTTTCACAACTTACAAATAGATCAATGATGCAAACATTAAAGCATGAAACAATAACACATGAGCAGAAACACAGTTAACACATTTGACACAAAGATTTTTGACATGGAAACCTAGTTAAGGGAAAAACCACGGTGGGGGTTAACCCACAAAATTTGTACCATGTTAAAAGTACTTAAAAAGGGGAAGGCACTTGCCTTCGGGTTCACTGCCCAGAGCTCATTGCTCAAGAGAGGCTCACTGCCTATAGAATTTATGTTTGATACAGAAAGAATTAA
This sequence comes from Cunninghamia lanceolata, assembly GCA_027924645.1. NCBI lineage: Eukaryota > Viridiplantae > Streptophyta > Pinopsida > Cupressales > Cupressaceae > Cunninghamia > Cunninghamia lanceolata. The sequence goes on from BSBN01001561.1 coordinate 585,397, forward strand.
CTAAGAAATATCATCTTCTTCATGCCTAGTTCAATCTCATTGAGTGCTCATAAAACTTCTGCTCTTCTCCCAAGTACTTCTTCACTATCACTTCATCCTTTACTGTTCTTACTTCTCTACTCCTCCTCTCTGCTCTACCTTTGATCCTTTCTTAGGATCTTATTATTTCATACAAGGATGATTTTCAACAATTCAACTACATGCCTTTATATGCTTCATCAACCTTGGAATAAACATCAAGGTCGGCCCTACACGCATTTGACTTAATGTGAATCACTAAGCTATTGGCCAAACCTAACTGGGACTCAAATCTTCCTTGATTAACATGCCACACTCCATTGAATTGCTCTTAGATCATTCACAACACTCATGAATCATCCGGTCATCCAGGACTAGGAAGAACATCAACATTAAGAAGGAAATCTTGACCAACAAGCTTGAACTTCAATGCAGACCTCCAACATAGTAGTAACATGATCCAAAGACCTTCATGAGCACATTGAATTAAAAAAAACATTCACACTCTTCCAAATCATCAGAATCACTTGCATCTTCATCTGGAACCTCAAGAACACTATCTACCATGATTGTCACACAAGAAAGATTGCTTGTGGACCTCCAAACCATGAACCACTTGAGTTGAGGATACACACTGACTTTCTAAACATGCCTCTAGATCCATAGATCATAATATTTCAATGCAGAGAAATCTAAACCAATTTACTGTCATTTTGTCTCTTTTGATCATAGCAAAATCTGGTTCTACTTAGATGGCCATAGCTTCTTTAAATCTTCATGCAGACCTCTCAAATCTTGATTGGAGCTAATTCAGATAATCCTCTACATAGCCATATGGTCCACATACATTGACCTTCATTATTTTTCTCAATATACATTCCAATCTTCTAAACAGGGAACAAAATGGAATACAGTTGACACCAATGGCAACAAGGATATGTTGACATCAATGGCAACACCGATTAGACACATATTTGGAACAAGTGCTCAATTTGCTAATGACACCTCCTTATTCTTGGAGTTAAATAAAGAGAACATTAAGAATGTTTTTGAAAGACTTTATATATTTTGTGATGCATCTGGTGAAAAAATTTCTAATCACAAATATACCATCCTGTGTTGTAAGGAACACCCACCAGACTGGCTAAGGGGGTCAAATTGGCAGTGGGGTGGACCAAATAAGATTGTGAGGTACCTTGGTATCCCATTTTTGGTTGATCCCTCACTCAAGGAAATGTGGGAATGGATGATGATAAATATTGAAAAGAAAAATGACAAGTGGCAAACATATCTTTTATCCCTTACAGATAGAGTTCAGGTTTGTCAAAAGGTTCTTGTTGCAAGTATGTGCTAATTAGTGTTGTCATTGATGTCAACAAGATTGTGTTGTCATTGGTGTTAACTGTGTCTTCTATATGAGTTAAGAAATGATGCAAGAGTATGAGTAAGATTGTGTTGGGCAAAAATCAAAGATAAGTTTGAGTAGAGTTGAGGATATGGGAAGATTGTGAGTTTGAGTTGTTTGTGAACATTAAGAATATTGTTCAAGTTTTTTCTCTGCATTTCTTCTATGTTGAAGATCTGAGTGTGTAGTTTGGATATGTGGTTTAGAAGTGTTTTGAGATGTTAAATCCAGAATTTAGTGCTCAAGATTGTTGTATAGTAAAAGTTGTGTTCATCAGTTTGAGAACAATGTTTGATAGTGTTTGCAGTGTGTCTGGGAGAAAGTATTTTACTCCACATTTCTCCGTAGAATGGTTTTAGGTGTTTCAGTTATGGACGTGTGCTTATAAAGTTTGTATCTTCCTTTAGTTCAAGTGGTTCATGGTTTGGTTCTTTGCAAGTACACTTCTTAAGTTGTAGATGATGATAGAGCATGATATAGCTGGTTAAGTACTCCGATGTGAAGTTTCTTTAGGTGAAAGATGTTGCAAAGGAATTTGTTGGTTTTTAGGTGCTTGTAGATGTTTCTAGATCATGTTTGAGCTTGGTGTGTGGTCCACATGTTGTCTTTTGGTCTTGAGGAAGCGTGCACTTAAAAGTTCATAGTGTTAACACAAGTTTGGCAAACTTGATTATTTACACTAATTGTGGTTGTGCTTCATTGACTGTGAAAGCGTGTTGAAGTGTGTAAGAGTGGATTTAGGTCCATGCTAAAGCATGATGTGGTCTACATTTATTCCTTTCCTCCATGGGAATGTTTAGGTCTAGACCTAATTTGAATTATGATGTGTTGTCGACCTTGGAGAATATTTTCATAATTGATGATGGTATAAATAAGTGTCAAGGATTCGTGGATGAAGGTGTGCACAAGGGATATGATGTTTTGAGATGTGAATTTGATTAGGGTGGTGAAAGATTTCATGTGCTAGGCTAGTGAATGCAGTGAGCAGAAGGTGTCTACTATTTTTAGTGTTGCTACGAAGATGTTGTTTGTGTTGTGATGGATATTGAGCTTCATTGGAACTAGACTCCATGCATAGAGTAGATGCAATTATATTAGTTCAAAGTCTGGCAGTGAGCCACTCTTCTTTTCTTTCTTTCTTAGTGGGCAGTGAGTCCACTTGGACAGTGAGTCCACCTGTAGTGAGCATTCTCTCTTTCAGGCAGTTTGCCTTCTGGTAGTGATCCTTTGTAATTTGGTATTGCTACTACATTATATTGTGAGCTAATCCTCACCATGGTTTTTCCCTTTTAGGGTTTTCCATGTAAAATCTGGTATTCTCTTGTGTGTGGTGTTTTAAAGATTTAGTTTCAGTTATTTTCTTTTCATACTTAATCATCCTAACATGTTTAAAGGTTAATGTGGATCTGAACGTGTGAGTTTGAAGTTTTGATACAACTGATTCACCCCCACCCTCTTAATTGTCTTGTGCATTCAATAGTTCTTGCATCACGTAGTTTATATTATGCTTCTACCTAGCTATTTGGGAGTTACCAAATTGAAAAAATTCAAAAATGTGTTAGAGACTTCCTTTGTCCAATGGAAAAGGGAACAAAAAGAGGCATGTAGTCTGTCGGAATTGGTGTTGTCAACCTAAAGACCTTGGGGGACTTGGTCTTAAGGATCTTAAGCTTCATGGTGTTGATTTGGTGGTGAAGTGGATTGTAAAGGCCATTGATGGATGTGAGTGTCAAAAAATTCTAATAAGGAACAACATTGCCCTATCCAAACCTAAGAAAGGTAAAGACCAATTTTCACTACACCCCCAGGACCTAATGTTTGGGAATTTTGCTATTAGTCCTTCTGGCTCCAAAGTTTTTTGTAGGCTTTGGCGGTCCTAAGAAAGTGTAAAACACTTGGTTAGTAAGAAAAAATCCTTCTCCATTTAAGATATATCTTTTTTGGCATACATATCTATGTGGTGGAATCTTCACCACAATAATAAGCCCTTAGCCTTCTTGCAAGGATACTCAACTAAGTTATAGGCTTCCATGGGTATTAGTTCCTTTCATGATATTTTTGACAAAGGCAACATGAAATCTTGGCAATCTTTGAAAGAAAACTATGGACTTAGGGATTCTCAAAAGAGGAATCTATCTATTCTGATTAAGGCTTTGTATGGGGTCACATTTCCAATTGAATTGAAGTTTAATCCTAAAATTTGGGCAAATATACAATAGACTAATGGCAATGTTTTTGGGAATATTGTTGGGATAAGTTGCCATTAACTTGCAATCCTAACCAATTCATGTGTCTCCAAAGTTCTTGGAATGTGTTCCCCAACATATAAGGAATTTGAGAGATTAATTATTAATTAATTATATCACTTTGACTATTGCAATCAATTCCTAATTGATAGGGTCTAACTTGGGCATCCACTTTTGGAGTGGGGGCCATGAAGACTTTGTTGACTTCTCCTAAGTCTATTTTGAGAGTTTGATAACTCCTAGTGAGTGGGAGTTAAACTTGGGCACCCCCTTTTGATGGGGACTTATATTTAGACTTGGAGTTGTGCTTTTTTATGTACATGAGTGGAAAATGTTGAGACACCTTGCACGAATATAATGTTGGAGTTAACTAAAGTGTTAGAGATGTATGAATTGGATATTGCTTGTATGAGTTCATAAAAGATTACATGGACTTGCATATTTTTTCATGTTACTTGCATGTACTTGCATGTTGTTGCATGTTACTTCTATGGACTTGCAAGTGCTTGCATGTTGTTTCATGTCACTCCTATGGAATTGCACGTGCTTGCACATTGTTGCATGTCACTCCTATGGACTTGCATGTGCTTGCATGTTGTTACATGTCAATTATATGATCTCGCATGTTGTTGCATGTCAGTTTTGAGAGATTACTTGTAGAACACTCCAACTCTAGAAACTTGTAGGATAGTACATCTCAGTGTTTCAGATAATGGGTTAGTTGCATGTTGAATTAGGTGTTTGCATGTCACTTGCATGTACAAAACAAGGTAATTTAGAATAACTTTGGGGACATCAATCTTGCATGTTGTTTGCATGAGATTGGTGTGTCTTGGTCACTTCAGTTAATAGAAAGAGATTGGGCAAACTTGGATGCCCAATTTGAGGGCTTTCTATTGTTGCTTTTATTTGGAAATGTATTTGATGTTGGTAAAGTTTACTTGAGCAAACTTGGGTACCCACATCTAGGATAGGCAATTAACAAAAGGCTTGACTTTGTTTGACTCTAGTTTTCTCTATTTGGAGTGCTTGGTTTTTGCATGAGGATTTGTTCTTATGTTATCAATTACAATTGATTGTAATTTGAGTTTCAAGATTTCTAATTAAGAAGCTTTTGTATTAATTAAAAAGCCCCATACATTTTCCAGAGAGTTGAATTGTGAAAAAAATTAGAAGAAAAAAGAAGGAAGTTTTTTGAAAAGACTTAGAAGAAAAAAGCAAGAAGCTTTTTCTTTGTGAAGTGCATCAAAAACTTAGAGGAATTTTAGTATTGAATGTAATCTTTTCCAAAGAGATTTAATACAAGTAGGAAACATCTTTGAGTGTGGATTTTTTTCCCTTAAGGGTTTCCCCATGTAAATACTTGTCTTCTTCTTGCAAGCTTCTCTCTTCTATTCTCTTATCTTCTACATTGAATTGAAAGTGCAAAATCACTTGTTCATTAATTGTTATAGATTAATCTTATTTTCAGATTTGCATACACATAATTTTAAAGTTTATAGTAGTAGTTCTACCTTCATTTTCATCATCTGGTATCAGAACTAATGGTTCTATTGAGTGACAGACACCTTTCTCTTAAAGTGTTGAAGGTTTCTTGGCTGCAGTGGGAGCTTTGTTTTGTGGGTTTTGTAGATTTGTGAAGAAGATTGTATACAATGGGTTCTACCTCTCTATGGATATTGAGAAGTTCAATGGTTCAGGCTACGAGATGTGAAAATTGAAATGGAATATCTCTTGGAAGAAATAGAACAATGGGTTACTATTTCAAATGAGAAGAATCCCTCTACAACCATCAAAGATGAATAATGGTTAAAACTTGATAAAAAAGCACAAGGAACCATAAGGTTGTGCCTTGGAGATGCCATCCTCTTGAATGTTTCTACTGAAGTTACACCATAAAAGCTATGGAAGAGGATAGGCAATATTTATCAAACCAAAAGTTTAACAAACAAGTTATACCTCAAAAGATACTTGTATTCCTTAAAGATGAAAAATAGAGATTATATTGCAAATCATTTGAATGCATTTAATTTGATTTTAAGTCAATTTTCATCTATAGATCTATTAAGCTAGAAGATGAGGATAAATGCATCTTATTAGTGTGTTCTTTACCATAGTATCAAGAGAAAATTTAATTGTTTCTATTAGTGGTAGTGGTGTAGATCTAAAGATGGACAATATCATTGCTACTCTTCTTTCAGAAGAAATGGGAAGAAAGTCCAAAAATGGTGGATCCCAAGATGCTTTACATGTAAGGGGTAGAACTAAGGAAAAGACACCTAGAGGAGATAAGAAGGGTAAGTATAAAGGTCATTCTAAAACCCCTAGTAAGAGAAAAGTAAAATGTTGGAACTGTGGGAAATGGGGACATGTGAAGGACTATAAGAACAAGAAAAAGAGTTCTGATTCTTCCACTAAAAAATCCTTGGGTGATGGTGACAATGATGCATTAATTATTTCAGCTAACATAATAAGTAATGATGCTTGACTTATTGATTCAGGTTGCTCCTATCATATGACTCCCAACAAGGAGTGGTTCTTGAAATATTCAACATATGATGGAGGGGAGGTTTTCCTTGGTGACAATAGTATAAAATAGATAATTGGCAAAGGAAAGGTAAAGTTGTATTTCAGTGATGGAAGGATTAAAACCCTTCATGATGTTTTGCATATTCTAGGACTAGCAAGAAACTTACTTTCTATATCAAAGTTAAATGATTCCAAAATGCATGTGACATTTGATAAGTCTGGTTGTAGGTTGGTAAGAGGGAATTGGGTGGTTGCTAAAGGATCTCAGATGAGAGCCTTGTTTAAATTAAATGCATCTACTTTGAATAATTCAACCAATGTAATAGACACTGTAAATACATGTATGTTGTGGCACCAAAGATTGGGTCACATAAGTGAAAAAGGTCTTAGGACCATTATTAATAAAAAAATAGTTGATAGTATTTCAGATTATTCTATTGGCAAAAATGATTTCTGTGAGCATTATGTGTTTGGAAAACAAAGTACATCGTAATTTCCTATTGGAATAAATAATGCAAAGAGTTTATTAGAGATTATACATTCATATGTTTTTGGACCGGTGGATGTTGACTCTTTTGCAAAATCTCGATATTATGTTACATTCATTGATGATGCATCAAGATACACTTGGATTTATTTTATGAATGCAAAATCTGAAGTTTTCACTAAGTTAAAAGAATTTAAAGCCTTAGTTGAGAAGCAAACAAATTATAAAATAAAGGTGTTGAAATCAGATAATGGTGGTTAATATTGTTCTAAGGAATTTGATGAATTTTGTAAGCATGCAGGTATTATGAGATAGAAGACAACACCTTATACTCCCTAACAAAATGGGGTAGCAGAAAGAATGAACCAAACCTTAATGGAGAGATCTAGGAGCATGTTGAGTAGTGCTAAGCTAGATTAGCATTTTTGGGTTGAGGCTATAAGTACTTCTTGTCACTTAATTAATAGATCTCCTTGCTATACTCTTGAAGATAAAACTCCTTATGAAATGTTGTTAAAAAGAAAACCTTCTATTTCACATTCAAGGATATTTGGTTGTGAGGCTTTTGTTCATGTGCCTAAAGAAAAGGGAACTAAACTGGACTTAAAAGCTCAAAAATGCATCTTTGTAGGTTATGGCGAGAATGTAAAAGGTTACAAACTCTGAAACCCTCTAACTTGAAAAATAATTTTATCAAGAGATGTTATTTTTAGAGATTTTAGAGCTTATGCAGGTGAAGAACAACCAAAGGAACAAGAAAAAGGCAAAATAATGCATTTTGAAACACATATAGAAAAGCAAGAAGATGCACATGTTGAAGAACTAGATGGATTTGAGAATGGAGAAGAAGAAGAGAGTTCCAAGAGTTTAGATAATGATGTTCAGGATGAGCATATAGAAGAACACGTAGAACTTCTTACTCCTACTTTGAGAAAATCCACAAGGCAACTAAATCTAATTGATAGGTGCAGCCCTCCTAATTTTTGTTGTGTATTTGATTTATTTATTACTGATGATAAACCTAGATCTTACAGGGAGGCTCTATCTTTAGAAGAGAGTGAGTCTTGGTTGCCAGCTATGCATGAGGAAATGAATTCTTTGGATACTTGTGACACTTGTAAATTTTTCCAAAGGAAGAAAGCTTATTGGTTGTAAGTGGGTATATAAAAAGAAAATTGGTGCAGATGATAATCTAGAAAGGTACAAGGTTATATTGGTAGCCATGGGCTACACCCAGAGAGAGCGTGTTAATTTTAATGAAATTTTTTCTCTAGTTGCTAAATTAACTTCTATTAGATTCCTTTTATCTACTACTGCAAATTTTGATTTTGAGATAGAGCAAATGGATGTTAAAAATACTTTCTTGCATGGGGATCTTGAAGAGGAGATTTATATGAGGCAACCTGATGGTTTTGTTGTTAAAGGAAAAGAAGACTTGGTTTCAAAATTAAAAAGATCTTTGTATGGTTTGAAATAATCACCTAGAATGTGGTATCAAAAGTTTGATGCTTTTACATTGAAAGTTGGTTTTGTTAGAAGCGAAGAAGATCATTGTGTTTATCTTATGATTATTGATGATTAGGTTCTAATTATTGTCTTGTATGTTGATGACATGTTGTTTATTGGAAACAACAAGGTAATGATTAGAGAGCTTAAAACTCAGCTTTCTAAATATTTTGATATGAAGGACTTAGGGGCTGCAAAATACATTCTTGGAATGGAGATCAATAGGGAACGTGTTCACAGAAAACTATGGTTAAGTCAGAGTAAGTATTGTGATACAATTTTGCAAAGATTTAAGATGCATGACAATAAATCAGTTAGCATTCCTTTTCCAGTTGGTACTAATCTGAAATTAGACATGTCTCCTACTTTTGATGATTCTTTTGAAGAGATGTCTAATGTTCCTTATGCTAGTGTTGTTGGTAGTTTAATGTATGCAATGGTTTGTACTAGACCATATATTGCACAAGTAGTGTGAGTTTTAAGAAGGTTTATGTCTAACCCTGGTAAATAATATTGGAATCATGTTAAGAGGGTGTTTAGATATTTGTGAGGAACTTCTGATTATTGTTTGGTTTATCATGGTATTGATAATGTGGATAAATCAATAGACATACAGGGTTTTGTTGATTTAGATTGGGCAAGTACTTGGATAGTCGAAGGTCCACAAGTGGGTATGTTTTTACTTTGTTTGGAGTTGCGGTAAGTTAGATGAGTAAGAGGCGGTAAGTTGGATGAGTAAGAGGCAACCCATAGTTGCTTTGTCCGCTACAAAAGTAAAGTATATGGATGCTGCACATGCCTCCAAAGAGGCAGTTTGGTTATAGAGACTTGGGAAAGGTATTGGTTTTTATTGCAAGAAAATTAGACTTGAATGTGACAGTTAGAGTGCTATTTCTTTAGCCAAAAATCCTATGTATCATGTTTGTACTATGCATGTTGATGTTTAGTATCACTTTGTGTGAGAAATGGTTGAGAATGGTAAGGTTTTGATTGAAAAAGTTAACAATTTGGTTAATGTTACAGATTATCTTACGAAGCCAGTTACTACAAATAAGTTCTCTTGGTACATGAAGGCCATTGACCTTGATCACTATACTTGATTTAAAGTTTGATTATATTATTTAGAGTTATTGCAATGTATAATGTCAAGTGGGAGAATGTTGGGATGAGTTGCCATTAACTTGCAATCCTAACCAATTCATGTGTCTCCAACGTTCTTGGAATTTGTTCCCCAACACATAAGGACTCTAAGAGATTAATTATTGATTAATTATATCAATTTGACTATTGCAATCAATTCCTAATTGATAGGGTCTAACTTGGGTGTCCACTTTTGGGGTGGGGGCCATGAAGACTTTGTTGACTTCTCCTAAGTTTATTTTGAGAGTTTGATAACTCTTAGTGAGTGGGAGTTAAACTTGGGCATCCCCTTTTGATGGAGACTTATATTTAGACTTGGAGTTATGATTTTTTATGTACATGAGTGGATAATATTGAGACACCTTGCATGGATATAATGTTGGAGTCAACTAAAGTGTTAGAGATGCATGAATTGGATATTGCTTGCACGAGTTCATAAAAGATTGCATGGACTTGCATATTTTTGCATGTTACTTGCATGTACTTGTATGTTGTTGCATGTTACTTTCATGTACTTGCATGTCATTGCATGTTGTTGCATGTCACTTGCATGTGTTGGCATGTTGTTGCATGTCACTCCTATGGACTTGCATGTGCTTGCATGATAGTTATATGATCTTGCATGTTGCTGCATGTCAGTTTTGAGAGATTACTTGTAGAACACTCCAACTCCAAAAACTTGTAGGATGGTACATCTCAGTGTTTTAGATAATGGGTATTAGTTGCATGTTGAATCAAGTGTTTGCATGTCACTTGCATGTATAGAACAAGGTAATTCAGAATAACTTTGGGGACATCAATCTTGCATGTTGTTTGCATGAGATTGGTATGTGTTGACCACTTCAGTTAATATAAAGAGATTGGGCAAACTTGGATGCCCAATTTGAGGATTTTCTATTGTTGCTTATATTTGGAAATGTATTTGATGTTGGAAAAGTTTACTTGAGCAAACTTGGGTGCCCACATCCAGGACATGCAGTTAACAGAAGACTTAACTTTGTTTGACTTGAGTCTTCTCTATTTGGAGCGCTTGGTTTTTGCATGAGGATTTGTTCTCATGTTATCAATTACAATTGATTGTAATTTGAGTTTTAAACAAGCTTTCCAATTAAGAAGCTTTTGCATTAATTAAAAATCCCCATACATTTTCTAGAGAGTTGAGTTGTAAAAAAGACTTAGAAGTAAAAAGAAAGAAGTTTTTTGAAAAGACTTAGAAGAAAAAAGAAAGAAGTTTTTTTTTTGTGAAGTGCATCAAGGACTTAGAGAAATTTTAGTATTGAATGTAATATTTTCCTAAGAGATTTAATACAAGTAGGAAACATCTTTGAGTGTGGAGTTTTTTCCCTTAGGGGTTTCTCTATGTAAATACTTGTCTTCTTCTTGCAAGCTTCTCTCTTCTATTCTCTTCTCTTCTACATTGGTTTGAAAGTGCAAAATCACTTGTTCATTAATTGTTACAGATTAATCTTATTTTCAGCTTTGCATACACATAATTTTAAAGTTTATAGCAGCAGTTCTACCTTCATTTTCAACAAATATGAATTCAAAAAAACTTTATTTGTTGTTGTCTGACATGAGAGACATTTTTGACAGGGTTAATAAGTCTTGGAATCTTGGTTGGGATGATAAGAAATTGTCATGTCTCTTCAAGAAATTATGGTCTATCAAGTGTGAACCCAAAAAAATCTTTTTAGATGGTTTCTCATTTTAAAAAAGCTTGTGGTGGGTGTTGAGTATGGTCAAGCTTATATATGTAAACTGTGCAACTGTGTGGAAAATTTTAAACATCTTTTCTTTGAATGTGATTTTTCTTTGAAAGTTTGGACTATTTTTTTTGAATAATGGTTTAGGATGGGAAAAATTAAAAAGCTTCTCTTGGGCTGAAATATTATTTGGTTATGTGGAATCCTTTCATAAAGATCTAATCAATTTCTGGTTTGTTTTTACTCTTGAAGTGTTGTGACATATCTGGAAAGAAAGAAACAATGAAGTTTTCCATGATAGGAGGTGAATTCTTACTGACTCATACATTGAGCTCATAATATTTGATGTTGTGAATCAGGTTGCAGTATGTTCAAAAATGTCAAAGGATAGATTATTCATTCTATTAAAGGAAGGACTAAGTATTGTGTAAAAGAAGGAGATTGTTAGTGCTCACTTTTGGCCCCAAGGCAGAGACAACTTGAATTCAAAACAACTGAAGAATCTTGAAGAATATATTAAATAGAAAAGATAGAGAAACTGACAATGGTTGAGAAGAGGGAGAAGAGGAGGTATGATCAATGTGCTACACACGAGTATACCCCATTGGTCAAAGACTTAGAGCTAGAAGATGAAGCTGATCTAGTGACAGGGACTTTTCATGAGGTGGATTACTACAAGAATGACAATAATAAAAAATGTTGTTGGGAATAATTCTCTGTTCAATTCTATGTTACACTTTTGTTTTATTTCAATTTGATAGTTTGTGTATAAACTAGAAAATACTGTGATGGTTGTATAAGGTTCTACTGGTGACTAGTAGTTGGTTGGTGTGTGTAGCAGATGAATTTTTGTTTGGTTGGTGGTATCCACCTCTTACTGTATCCTTGTCTCTTTAGTAATGAATGGTAAATGATCCTTAACATAAAATAAGGTCTTTTGTCTTAATTATGATGAAAGCTTTAGGTTTTCCTGATAAATATTGTAGCATGGTATAGATGTTGTTTCAGGATGCATCAGTACAAATTGATGTAAATGGCTCCTTATTTGATTCCTTCATCATGGAAAGATCAATAAGACAAGGTTGTCCATTGGCACCAGCCCTATTTGTGATAGCCTCTGAAGCTCTATTCAATATGTTTTGGGGACATATCTAATTGAGGTTAAAGTGAAAGGTATTATTCTACCAAATGATGACACTTTGTTAAATATGAAATTTTTGAATGATACAACATTCTTTCCTATTCTGGAGAAAGATGATTTAAAAACTTGGAAAAAAGATTGAATATATTTTACCAAGCTTCAAGAGAAAAAATTTACTTTTCCAAATCTGTCTTAATGAGTTGGAAAGATGATCCACCCGATTGGTTTAAGCCTAACAATTGGCAATGGGGGGATGCTAATAAACAAGTTTGGTTTCTTGGCATACCATTTTCTATGAATCCCTCATTAAAAAGGATGTGGGATTTGGATTTATGAAAAAATAGATAAAAACTAAGGAATTGGAATAATCAATTCTTGTCCTTGGCAGGAAGAATGGAAGTATGCCAAAAAATTCTTTCAACATATTCCATTTACTATGCTTCAATGTGGCTATTTGAAATCTATCAAATTAAAAATATACAGAAAAGAATTAGAGAATTTTTATGGTTTGATGGGAAAGGGATGAAAAAAGACATGCAGTTTCTTGGAGTTGGTGTAGTTTGGGTAAATAAAATGGAGGATTAGGGCTAAAAGACTTAAAAATCCAAGGTGTAACCCTAGTTGCAAAGTGGCTTGTTAAGGCTTTGGATGGGAATGAACGTTGGAAAGTCCTTTGAGGAAAAAATTGCTAAATACAATTCCAAAAACAGTTAAAGATTGAAAACACATAAATTTTCAAGACATTATCTTAGGTGATTTCAAAGTAAAACCCTTAGAGTCTATTGTTTTTTCCTCTATTTGAAAATCTTGGCAGGCTATTAATCCTTTCATTAGGAATAAGGATGTTATTAACAATAATAACAAAATGATTCAAGGATGTAGATCTATATGGTGGAATTTAAGGCATAAGGATAAATTTCTAGCCCTGTTATAGGGTTATTTTGCTAAGAAATTGAGTAAACTCGGTATAACTATTTTTAATGATATTGTTGTAAACAACTCATTGAAAAGATGGATTCAAATAAAAAATGAATATGGCATACTTAAGTCACAGAGGAGAACATATGCTATTCTGTGTAATGCCATCAGATGAGATCTATCTCAATTTTTTGTTATGAATAGGGAGAAGTTTGATAACATAAAGTGGATGGATGGAACAAAATTTCTGAAATTGAGTCCTACGAAGTTGTATAAAATGATAACAGACTCCCAAGTGGTATATGATCACATTAAATCTATTTGGAATGTTAATATAGAACACAAGTATTTACATCTCAATCTTTTAATGTCATTTGGTCAAAGTTTCTTGAGCCTAAAAAAAGTTGTTTTAGGTGGTTGTTTATTCTTAAAAGACTTGCAATAGGTTTTTGGTGCAGGAGCACCTAGGAGAAAGAGGCATTTTTGCATTGACATGTGCATAGTTGTTGATAGTGTTTTGTTGAATTTCAAATATAGGAGGGTTGTAGGAGGGTTGTAAATAGGTGTCAAATGATATGTTTGTGTGTCAAGTCTAGTTAAGTTGAAGCAAGGCCTAAACTAGGCCATTTTTGTTATGGTGATGTCATTTTAGTATGTTTCTATTAAAATAATGCATTGTCAAGAGATGAAATATAGAAGGTCAAGAGACAAATATAGTCTTTTTGGTTGAGAAACATTTGGTATTCATGATATACATGTTGTAGGTGATGATGATGGATCGAGGAGAGTTTGGAGTAGGAGGAAAAAGAAGAAAAAAACTAAGACATTGTTGTTTTTCCCAGTTTTTAACTGTTTTTACTATTTTTTCGCTATTATTTGCGTTAGTACGACTTGGTACGACCCCATGGTACCCTGCACAATACATGGATGGATGGAATTTCATGTTAGATTTCTTTTACATATGATTTTGTGGCTTGATATTAAAGTATAAGGATTTTGAGATTATTTTTCTGTGCATAGCCCTGAAACCTAGGGTTTGACAGGTTAAAGAAGAAAATCTATGTTTTTGAGCGATTTGACCATGGGAAAATTGTATAAACTGGTGGAAAGATAGATATTGAATCCCTTTAACTATTTCATTCATTTTTTGAGTTGAAGAAGATGTTTCAAGGTGTTTTTGAATGAGTCCTATTGTTGTTTATCCTATTTTTTTTGGAAAATGAGGGTTTTGGTTTTGCATGTGTAAAATCCATCGAGTAAACAAAGGATCTGATCAAACCAAGAGTGGAACGTGTCCATTTACAACAAATTGAAGGTTTCCAAGTGCTATTGGGGAGTTGGGAGGCTTGAAATCTTATGGTTGCTTTGAGAAATAGACTTAATTAGGCCTATTTTCTAGCTTAACAGTGAATTGTTTGATGAAACTTTCTAAAACAACCATAGGTAAGTTTTTGATATGTTATTATTGGCCCAAAAGGGTACTTTGATTTGTGTTTATTTTTTGTTAGATCATCCTACTGCAAAATATATGGTCAAAAAAATAGTAAATTGAGGGCTACAAGAGCTACAACCAAGTTGTGAAGAACAATCATCCTATAGGCTTGAAAACACTCAAAAGTTTAGTGATTTTGGCTTTATTAAGCATCATTGTTCCCAATTGCATCAGTTTTGACAATAAAGTGTGTCCTATGTGTAATCAAATTGAAACCTTTGAGCATACATTTTTTGACTGTAAGTTTGCTTGTAATATTTGGATTTATGGATAATATAGAGGGTTGGTCCATAAAAAAGTATGTGTAGGTTGGAAATTCTATTTGTCTTTGATAATGGGTTGAATACCAAATCTAATTTGTTTTGGCTTATCTTCTCTACTGAGATTTTGTGGTCATTGTGGAAGGCTAAGAATGAAGAGGTATACCAGGGAAAGGAGAGAGTTCTTATGGAGTCCTTTATTAGGCTCATTTTTAATTCTATTTGTGAACAAGTGACAACTACTATGGAGATTTTTATAGAAAGGTTTATGCAAATCATTGATGAAGGATTAGCAATTGTCTACAGGTTTGATGTTAAGTTGGCAGAGTTCTGGCCCCATGAACATAGAAAGGTGGATTTGAAATTTCATAAAGAATACATGAAGTTTCACAATCAGTACAAAAAACATCAACATGGGGAGGATAGGAGGGATGAATATACTAGATAAGTAGAGTTTACTTGCCAAAATTTTAGCATAGATATCAATCTTTTGAGGAACTCACCACCAATAGGAGCTTTTAAGGAGTGGGAATCTTTCAAGAACAGTGCTAACAAAGTTTACCTAGGAAAGGAAGGAATACTACAAGGTGATCAATAGCTAAGGGCATTAGTGATAAGAAAAGAACACATGGATCTAGGATAAGATGAGCACCATATAGAGAAGGAGAAGAATAGTCCAAAGATTGAAATTAAGTAGTAGGACAGTGAAAAATAGGGGATACAAATAGATTAAAAGTGTTAATTGGTTGTAATAGAAAATTGTACTGATAGTAGGATGTTTTTGTTATATAGTTACATAAAATTATAATAGCTGTACTAGTTAGAGACAATGCATATACCCATTTTTGATGGAGTAGCCTTCTTAGCCACTTAATATATACACGTCTATTTTGATTAGTAATATATCTACAAGTTTAGAAAAAATATAGTTTTAGTTTTAAAAATATATATTGATCGCGTTTTAGATTTTAATTTTTATATTTTAAATCCTTAATATTGTAAACATCTTTAAAATCATAAATCTAAATATATATAAAATAATAATTTAAATCTATAAAATACTAATTTAAATCTATAAAATAATAAATCTGAGTATATAAAATCATAGAATGTTTTAAATATATGTAAAATAACAAATCTAAATCTATAAAATGATAATGGTAAGTAATAAAATTATAGATATATTAAATCCAAGCATTTATATTATAATAAAAATGGTAAATTTAAGTATATATAAAATTATAAGTTTATGTATATATAAAATCATAATGTGAGACTTAATTTAATATAAAAATATAAAAATATTATATAGTAGCATACCAATATTTAAAAAATATATCTAAAGTATGCCGAGAGGTAGCCTTCTCGAGGTGCCTAATGTTAGGATTAGTGATTTAAAAATAGGCGTCTCAAGAAGGATATCTCTGAGTGTACTTTAGATATATTTTTTAAATATAGGTATGCTAGTAGCATCTAGAGTGGCAAGCCTAATTCTAACTATATTATATATCTTCAGAATTATTAGAATTATATAATATAATAATATTATATAGGTTAGATATATTATTATAATAAATAATAAATTATATATAATATTATAATACAATTTAGATATATTATTATAATATATTATATAATAACTATAATTATATTATCTCAAAAAATATATAATATTAATTATATCCAACAATAATCATAAAAGGGTGCGTGTATAGATTTTTTTTAGTGATGTGTGAAGGAAGTCCAGGGGTGCGTTGCGGTAGCAGTGTTGGTTTTTTTAGGTGTGGATGCTGGTGGGTGCAAGCAGAAGGATGTCGCCAAGCTCTAGGGATTGACCAAAAGACCAGGTGTGAAGAGTGAGAAACTCACAGGTGCAAAGAAGGGTGGAGTTTGTGTAGTGATTGGCAATGGGAGAAAACATTATTCACTCAGGTCTGGATCAACATTGGTGCAGCAGGATACGCCCTATCTCTCCTTCCCCTCTTGCCTTCGATCTTTTGGGCTCGGCTCAGGTTAAGCCACTTGCAACTAGTGAGGAGCTTCCCAACTTAGACCTAGAAACCCTAGGGGTATGCAAAAATAGGGCTAACCCTTTCCATGAGTGCAATGCTTATTATTTGGAGCAAATTCGTAGGGCTAACCCTAGCCCCACTCAACAACTTCAGTCGAACTCACCTTGCTTTCCCACTGCAGTATCCAATTATCTAAATGGTGGATATACTTTTTAATTAGGGGATGTAGAGGTGGTGTTTTCTAAGAAACAACAAGATTTTTTCATTTCTAATGACTATATTAAAATGATCGCTATAGATATTGGTGAGCAGTCCTTGATTTTGAGATTTTGTAGAGGCATCTATATTTTGATTTAGTCCTCAAATGGACCAAATTGACTTGGAGCAATCTGTCTACCCCTGTGATTGATTCTTTGGATTTTGGGTTTTGTCTGCTAACTTTCAACTCAGTTTCTGATTTTAGTTTCGTGGTTCAAAATGGTCCTTGGTTTTTTGCTCATTCAGGCCTCTTTATCACTCCTTGGACTCCTTTCTTCGACCCAAGAACAACCAAGATTTCAAATGTTCATATCTAGATTAGTCTCTACAATCTGCCCTTGGTTGTGAGGAATGTTAATCTTATCAGTAACATGATCAATCAAGTGGGTTCCTTTGTTAAGTTAGATATGGAAGAGTTGGTTTCTAGGTGTAGGTACATCAGGCTTGTGCTATGGTGGATATATCTAAACCTCTTTCTCATTCTCTCTAGATTCACTCTTCTTTTGGTTCCTAGACTCAGTTTTTAAATTATGAAGGGCTACCTTTTAGATGTTTTCAATGCAATCATTTGGGTCATAAAATTATGGCTTGCTCTCTCAAGCATTTGCCTGGCTCTAGACATGTTAACCTAAAAAATTGGGTTAAGAATTCTGGTTTTCTAGATGTTGATTTTATTTGGAGAAATCATGGCAAGTTTTTGGATCCCCTTTTAGTCTAGGGGTTGAACCAGTGTAGCCTCCAGAGTCTTTTGTCCTTGTACAACCCACAAAGGCTTTTCCTCCTGTGCAGCCTCTAGGATCTTCACCCCCTCTTATTCTTCCTATTCATGATAATACAATAGATTTCCTAGTGCAGGAGCACCCCTTCAACAGGATAAAGATGCACAAGACGGAGAAAAATAAGTTTTAACATATATTTTGACATTTCATGTTACTTGGTAGCATTTGTATGTCACTAACTAATGTGATATTTTATGTTGGCATTTCCTATCTGTAAACATCAAACTTTACATTTTAGACATCTTGGGTCTTGTGAAGGGTTATACAATGTGTCTAGTCATTAGGAGTTTTGTTGTCTTAAGCAAAACAGATGTCATGGGATTAATTAGGGTTTCTGTTAATAATCTTGGTTAATTCCAAATCCTGCAGATCAAAATCCCGAAAACAAAGGTGACGGGGTTAACAAAAAATAGGGAGAGATGGTCGAGAGAGGTGGTCTTTTTTTTTCATTTTGTTCTGAAATTGAAAAAATGTAAGGAACTGAAAAGAGGAAATAGAAATTATACAAATTGTGTTTTGAAAGGTCTGAATTCTATGTAAATCCCCTGTATATTAAATTACTCTGTATATTGTCTATATAGGATTGTTGTTATATTAACTTTAATTCTTCTGCAGTTGAGATGCTCAATTAAATCCACTTCATAGGTGGACTTCAGTGAAATTTGTGGAATGAAGTATGTATATTAGTTTCTGTTTGTTTTCTCTTGTCCAATAAGTATGGCAGAATATAAATCATGAAATGTATGTCTGAGATAGTCTTTGAACATACCACACCTGTTACGAGTCTCATTCTGTGCATGCATAGTGGAAAGTGACAGTTTGTGTATATATCGTATTGGCATATCAAAGAGACATCGGTGTGAGATGAACCATCAGAGAGTGCGTAGAAGGTTTCACCGATAGAGGTAGTCTTGCCGATGAAGGGGATATCGGCATGAGATATGCCATCAGTGGAGAAGTTAAAAGTGTCACCGATAGTCATAGTCTAGCCGACGGTGGAACCTGACATTAGTAGTATCAACGAGACAATAGAGTTCAGTATGAGTTGCCCATTGGCCTAAGGAAGTGTATCGGCAGAGTGGCTTTAGGTTAGACCGACGGTGGAGGTCTGGCCGATGAAGGAGTTGACAAAGAGTTTTGGAGTGACAAGTAACATAGGTAGAGGGAGTGAAATCTTTGCCGATAGTTCAATGTCTTGGAAATATGGGATTTTGGCGTCAGAGTGAAGTGGAGCATCGGGGAGACTTTCTGCAGCTAGACTGACATTGTAAGTGTTGCCGAAAAGCAACCTAGTCAATAGGGGTGACCGGTAGCAGAGGTAACAGGAACCTATTTAGTAGGCTAGAGTGATAACATATTGGTGTGAGTCTTGGCTTTGGTGAGCAAGGAAAAAGCTAGGCCGATAACAAGTGTCTGGCCGATGAGTACAATGGCATCAGTAAGAGAGAGACCATCAGAAAGAAAGAACGAGGGAAGGCCGACAAGGCAAGTCAGGCCGATAAGGATAAAGAAGCTTATGTCGGTAAGACATTGAAACTGTCTTGCTGATATTGACAAAAACAAACATTTTGCATGTTTCTGCTGAAGACCTCTGCTTAGGACAAGGAAAGGATATGATAGTGTTTTTGTGGTAGTAGACAGATTCAGTAAAATGGCACATTTCTTGCCATGTAAAACCACTTGTGATGCTTCATATGTTGCTGATTTGTTTTTCAAAGAGATAGTGAGGATACATGGTTTGCCATTGAACATAGTATCAGACAGAGATGTGAAGTTTATTGGTCACTTCTAGAGAGCTCTTTGGAAAAAGTTTGGAACCAATTTGTCCTTCTCATCAGCCTACCATCCTCAAACAGATGGGCAGACTGAAGTTGTTAACCATTCATTGGGTAATCTACTTAGGTGTTTAACCAGGCAGCATGGAGAGAAATGGGATAATATCCTCCCACAAGCAAAATTTTCCTATAATGACACCATTAATAGGAGTACAGGAAAATCATCTTTTCAGGTGGTATATGGTATTCATCTAAGAGGTTTTCTGGAGCTGAGAGATCTGCCTATAGGAGAGCCTATTAGTGCAGACAGTGAAGCTTTTGCTTCAGCTATCAAAGAAGTACATGATCAGGTCAAGAACCAACTCCAACAAGCTACAATGAAGTCCAAAACATATGCTAACAAAAATAAGAGATTTATAGTTTGTGGTTGGAGATTTGGTGTGGGTAAATCTGAAGAAGGAGAGGCTCACCAAAGGTAAGTATACCAAGCTAATGCAGAGGAATATTGGACCATATTAGATTTTCAAGAAGTGTGGGCAAAACGCTTATGAGATCCAACTTCCTCCTGATCTTGGATTGTCACCCATTTTCAATGTATGTGATTTGACTCCATACAGGCCAACTATAGATGTAGAACAGGAACCATTGCAAGATGCAGCAGATGATGATATTCCTAAGCATGATCCACCAAAATTAAAGGAGATATTAGACTCAAGAGTGACAAAGAAGACAAGGGACAACGAGTACATGGAGTACTTGGTAGCTTGGCATGGGAAACCTGTTTTAGAGGCAGTTTGGATGACTAAAAATTAGATTACAAAATATGGTGCAGCCTTCCAAACTCTGATCTCAAAGGGGCTTGAGATCTCTTCTCCTGGGGAGTATGGTGCAGGAGCACCCCTTCAACAGGATAAAGATGCACAAGAGCGAGAAAAATAAGTTTTAACATATATTTTAACATTTCATGTTACCTGGTAGCATTTGTATGTCACTAACTAATGTGACATTTTATGTTGGCATTTCCTGTCTGTAAACATCAAACTTTACATTTCAGACATCTTGGGTCTTGTGAAGGGTTATACAATGTGTCTAGTCATTAGGAGTTTTGTTGTCTTAAGCAAAAAAGATGTCATGGGATTAATTAGGGTTTCTGTTAATAATCTTGGTTAATTCAAAATCCTACAGATCAAAATCCTGAAAATAGAGGTGACGGGGTTAACAAAAAATAGGGAGAGATGGTCGAGAGAGGCGGTCTTTTTTTTAATTTTGTTCTGAAATTGAAAAAATGTAAGAAACTAAAAAGAGGAAATAGAAATTCTGCAAATTGTGTTTTGAAAGGTCTAAATTCTATGTAAATCCCCTGTATATTAAATTACTCTTTATATTGTCTGTATAGGATTGTTGTTATATTAACTTTAATTCTTCTGCGGTCGAGATGCTCAATTAAATCCATTTCACAGGTGGACTTCAGTGAAATCTATGGAATGAAGTATGTATATTAGTTTCTGTTTGTTTTCTCTTGTCTAATAAGTATGGCAGAATAGAAATCATGAAATGTATGTCTGAGATAGTCTTTGAACATACCACACCTACTGCGAGTCTCATTCCGTGTATGCATAGTGGAAAGTGACAATTTGTGTATATATCGTATTGGCATATCAAAGAGACATCGGTGTGAGATGAACCATCGGAGAGTGCGTAGAAGGTTTCACTGATAGAGGAAGTCTTGTCGACGAAGGGAATATCAGCATGAGATATGCCATCGGTGGAGAAGTTAAAAGTGTCACTGATAGTCATAGTCTGGCCGACGGTGGAACCTGGCATTAGTAGTATCGGTGAGACAATAGAGTTTGGTATGAGTTGCCCATCAAACTAAGGAAGTGTATCGGCAGAGTGGCTTTAGGTTGGACTGACGGTGGAGGTCTGGCCGACGAAGGAGTTGACAAAGAGTTTCAGAGTGACAAGTAACATCGGCAGAGGGAATGAAATCTTCACTGATAGTTCAATGTCTTGGCAATACGAGATTTTGGCATCGGAGTGAACTGGAGCATCGAGGAGACTTTCTGTGGCTAGACCAACATTGTAAGTGTTGCCAAAAAGCAACCTAGTCAATAGGGGTGACTGGTAGCGGAGGTAATAGGAACCTATTCAGTAGGTTAGAGCGATAACATATCAGTGTGAGTCTTGGCTTTGGCAAGCAAGGAAAAAGCTAGGTCGATAACAAGTGTTTGGTCGATGAATACAATGGCATTAGTGAGAGAGAGACCATCGGAAAGAAAGAATGAGGGAAGGCCGATAAGGCAAGTCAGGCCGATAAGGATAAAGAAGCTTATGTTGGTAAGACATTGAAAGTGTCTTGCTGATATTGACAAAAATAAACATTTTGCACATTTCTGCTGAAGACCTCTGCATCATTTCCCTTCTGAGGTGGAGGAGGATGATTTTGAGTCGGAAGGAACCTTTCCTTTCATGGAGGATTTAGATGATTTGAAGCTAGATTTTTTTGATCATGACTTTGTGTTGACTCCTTCAAGGAAGTACGAGATTTCTCAAATTGTGAGTAGCAAAACTAAACCTGATTTTGCAAATTCAAAGAAGAAGAAAGTGAGGAAATCAGAGGCTAGAAAGCTTTTCTTAGAAGGCAAGGAAGTCATTAAGGAGGGATCCTAGTGGAATATGGATGCTCTCCTATCCTGGAAAAATAAAAGAGATTAGTGGGTTGTGGTTGGAGACCTCTTAGGTTTTGTATTTTGTTTTGAATCTTGTGGATTAGAGTCCTTTTCTTCATTCCTCTTAATTCTTTTTAGGCTTCTTCTCTTTATCTTTGTTCTCTTTATTTTCTCCTCTCTCTTTTGTTTCCTTGCTTCCCGCGCAGTAGGCTTTGATGTATTCTATTTCTTTTTATGTTTTAATAAAGGGTGTTGGCCTTATTCCCATGATTTACATATAAAAAAATATTAATTATAATATTATTTTAATCTAATTAGGGTTATGGTTATGTTTATAAATCTCATTATATTTAATGTTTTATTCATGTACCAAATTATGGTTATGCTTAGGGTTCCATGTATAGTTAGGGTTATAGTTACAATTTAAATTAGTGTTAAGGTTAGCATATTTATCTTTATAAAAATATATGCTAAGTGTAATGTTAGCACGACTTGTCAAAATTAGAGTTAGAGTTAGGGTTGGAATGAAGATTATATTTAGAATTAGGGTTTTTTTAGGGATTGGATTAGGATTAGGCTTATAAATAGGGTTAGATATAACTTTAGGATTATAAATCAATTCTATGTGCAATCTTATGATTAAGGTTAGAATAAGGGTTAGATATAGAATTAGAGTTGGCTATAGAAATATGATTACAATAACTCCAATTCTATCCCTAAACCTAACCCTAACCCTAACCCTAACTTTATTATTCCAATCATAGTGACAACATCTAAATAACATTATTTTAACTCTAACCTTAACCCTAACTTGAACCCCAACCTTAATTCTAACCCTAACCCTAATTCTAACCCCAACCCTAATTCTAACCTTAACCCTACCATAATTCTAATCATAATTCTAACCCTAATTCTTTACCTAACTATAATAATAACCCTAAGCCTAATTCTAACCCTAATCAAAACCCTAATTCAACCTGTAATTATATTTGTAACCATTACCGTAACCTTAATCCTAACACTAATGCTAAAGTTAACTCTAATTATAACCCTAATGATAACCCTAATTCTATCCCTAACCCTAACAATAACCCTAACCCTAACCCTAGTACTAACTCTAACCCTAACCCTCATTGTAACCTTAACCCTATTTCAAACTATAATTCTAACCCTAATATTGACCCTAACTCTAATACTAACCCTAACCCAAATTTTAACTTGAACCCTAACCATAACCCTAATTTTAGTCATAATTTTAACCCTAATCCTTACTCTAATACTAACCCTAATTTTAGACACAATTCAAATTCTAACGCAAACCTTAACCATAATTCTACTCCTAACCCTAACTATAATTATAACCCTAACCCTAATTGTCATTGTAATTCTCACCCTATTTCTAATTGTAACCCTAATTCTAATTATATTTCTAACCCTTATCCTGACCCTAATTTTAACTACAACTTCAACCCTAATCCTAATTATATAACATGAATCCTAATTCTAACATTAACCTTAATTATAGTCGTAACCCTTCTAACTCTAACCCTAACCCCAACCCTAATTGTAATCCTAACCCTAACCATAAACCTAAACCTTATTCTAACCCTAAAATAGCTCTAATTTCACCCTAACTCTAATCGTAATTCAAACCCTAACCGTAACCTTAAAACTGACCTTAACCCTAATTGTAACCCTAACCATAACTCTGATTTTGACATTAACCCTAATTCTCACCCTAACCCTAACCCCAACTATAATTGTAATGCTAACCCTAAGCCTAACCCTAATCCTAAACCTAACCCTAACCCTTATTCTAACCCTAAACACAGCTCTGGTTTTAACCCTAACCCTAATCTTAATACTAACATTAACCCTAATTGTATCTCTAACCCTAACTCTAATTCTAACCCTAACCCTAACTGTACAACTCTAATTCTTACCCCAATTCTAATTTAAACCTAACCCTAACCCTTATTATAACCATATAATTCTAACCCTAACCCTAACCCTAATTGTAATAATAATCCTAACCCTACTTGTAAGAATAAATGTAACCCTAATACTAACCCTAATTTTAATTCTAACCCTAATTATAATTCTAATCCTAACCCTAATTATATTTTTAATTATAATTTTAACCCTAAATATGATCGTAATTCAAACTCTAACCCTAGCCTTAATACTAACCTTAATAATAATTGTAACCCTAACCCTAAGGGTAATTCTAACATTAACCCTAATTACAATCATAACCCTAATTCTGACTATAGCCCTAACCCTAACCCTAATTCTAACCCTAACCCTAATTCTAACCCTAACCCTTATTCTAATTCTAAGCATAGCTCTAACCCTTACCCTAACCCTAACCCTAACCTTAACCCTAATTGTAACTCTAACCTTTACCATAATTTTAACCCTAACCCTAACTGTAACTCTAATTCTTACCCCAATTCTGATAGTGACCCACCTTAATTCTAGCCCTAACCTTAATTCTCACCCTAACATTAACTACGATACTAAACCTCATTGTAATTCTAACCCTAATTCTAATTCTAATTCTAACCTAAACCTTTACCCTAATTCTAACTCTAATCATAAACCTATATGGAACCCTAATTCTAACCCTATTTGTAATTCTAACCATAGTTGTATCCCTAATTCTAAACCTAACCCTAACCCTAACCCTAACCCTAAGACTAATCCTAATTCTAACCATAATCCTAACCCTAATTCTACCCCTAGATTTAGTTAATTTGTAATTTCATCCCTAATTCTAACCCTAACCCCAACCCTAATTCTAACTATAGTTGTAACCCTAATTCTAGATGTAATTGTAATAATACCTTTAATCCTAATTCTAACTTGAACCCTAACCTGAACCCTAATTGTAACCCTAACTCTAACCCTATTGTTCAGGCCAATACTAACCCTAATTCTAACCCTATTGTTCAGGCCAATACTAACCCTAATTCTAAGCCCAACCCTAACCCTGATTCTAATCATAGTTTTAACGCTAATTCTAATCTAAACCCTAACCCTAATATTATTATAACACTAATTCTAACCATAATCCTAACCCTAATTATAATCCTAATTGTAACCATAACCCTATATCCAATTATAATTCTAATCTTGATTTTATCCCTAACCCTAATTCTTACCCCAATACTAATTCTCTTATAATTCAAACCCAAATTATAACTATAACCATAATCCTAACCTTAATCCTGATAGTAATCCTTACCCTAACTCTAATTTTAACCCTAAGCCTAATTTTAACCATAATTCTAACCCTAATAATAACCCCAATTCTATCCCTAACCCTAATTCTATGCTTAGATCTAGTTAACCCTAGTTCTATCCCTAATTTTAACCCTAAGCCCAACCCTAATTCTAACCATAGTTGTAACCCTAATTCTAGACATAATTGTAATACTAACTATAACCCTATTTCTAACTTGAACCCTAACCCCAACCCTCATTGTAACTCGAGAAGGATTAGTGATTAAAAAATAGGCACCTCGAGAAAGAAATCTTTCGGCATACTAGAAATATATTTTTTAAATATAGGTATGCTAGTAGCATATGGAGTGGCAAACCTAATTATAACTATATTATATATCTTAAGAATTATTATAATTATATAATATAATATTATAATAATTATATTATATAATATATAATTATAATAATATATCTAACCTATATTATAATATTAGGGTTATGTTTTTAATCTAATTAGGGTTATGGTTATGTCTATAAATCTCATTACATTTAATGTTTTATTCATGTACCAAATTATGGTTAGGCTTAGGGTTCCATGTACAGTTAGGGTTATAGTTACAATTTAAATTAGTGTTAAGGTTAGCATATTTATCTTTATAGAAATAGTGTAATGTTAGCACAACTTGGAAAAATTAGAGTTAAAGTTAGGGTTGGAATGAAGATTACATTTATAATTAGGGTTTTGTTTAGAGTTTGGGTTAGGAGTAGGCTTATAAATAGGATAAGATATAGCATTAGGCTTATAAATTAATACGAAGTGTAATCTTACAATTAAGGTTAGAATAAGGGTTAGATATAGAATTAGGGTTGGATATAGAAATATGATTACAATAACTCTAATTCTATCCCTAACCCTAACCCTAACTTTATTATTCCAACCATAGTTACAACATCTAAACAACATTATTTTAACCCTAACCCTAACCCTAACCCTAACCCCAACCTTAATCTAACCCTAAGCCTAATTCTAACCCCAACCCTAATTCTAACCTTAACCCTACTCTCATTCTAATCATTATTCTAACCCTAATTCTTGCCCTAACTGTAATAGTAACCCTAACCCTAATTCTAACCCTAATCCAAACCCTAATTCGAATCGTAATTATATTTGTAACCATAACCCTAACCTTAATCCTAACACTAATGCTAAACATAACTCTAATTGTAACCCTAATGATAACCCTTATTCTATCCCTAACCCTAACCCTTAGCCGAATATTGTTTAGGGTGAAAAATGTGGAAGCAAGATGGATGTTACAAGTCCTACACTTTCACACACTAAAGAATTAGAGAAGCATAGGATGAGTTTAGGGATAAACTACAGATCTCCAATGTTCACTTTTCTTGTTAATTATGTCTATATGGTTGTTGAATCAGGTTTTACATGCTAGTTTTCCTCTCTAACCTTAAAACCCTAATTTGTGTATTAGACTATAATAACTCAATTTCTAACATAGATATTGATGAAACAAACACATAAATATAGAGTAAACAGTTTAGAGATAGTGTACCCAGAAACTAAGGAGCTGTTGGACTAGGGCGCTAGTCACTATTGTTGGTTTAGGTTCAGACAACTGAGAGGGGGGTGAATCAATTGTCACATATTTTAATCTTTTCTACTATTGATCTTCCTTTACAACTTATAATCAAATTAATTATATAAACATTTCAGCATTAATCAATAACACATGAGCAGAAACATAAATAACACACTTGACACCAAGATTTTTTGATGTGGAAACCCGGTTAAGGGAAAAACCACGGTGGGGGTTAACCCACAAAAATTAATACCCTATTAAAAGTATTTTTACAAATGAGAATGCACATGCATTCGGGCTCACTACCCAGAGCTCACTGCCTACGAAAAGATTACAAGAGAATAACAGAGATTTTGAATTGATAAATAACATCTACTCATGCAAGAGTTTCAATTCTAGTTAAGTTCAAAAACTGATCTTACACATTTCATCTTTACTTTCTCTTCTTACTGCTCTACCTTCATTTTCTCCTTAGATTGTTTGCTCTTCTCACAATTACCTTATTCGCTCACGCACCACAATCATCCAATTCCATCATATATATATATATATATATGCAACATTATCTATAATCATTTTACCAGTCGACTTCAAGAACATTTAGAACTATTTAAAGTACTTTGCTCTGTCAGCTAGATTCATATATAATATGAGATGAGGATTAAAACTTGCACTTATGAAATATCAATTATGTCGGCTATCACTATTTATCATCACCAATTGCCCAATAGACAACTTCTATATGTCTGTAAATAGGATCATTCACAAGGTCGGCCAGTTCTTCTTCTGTCTGTTATGTCAAACTGAAACCCGATACTCATAATCTAATATCTTTTGAGTCCTTCAACTATGGAGGACAAAAATCTGGATTTAGAGTGTCTTGACAATGCTTACAACTACCTCAGATCCATAACAGACCATGCCTTTCCATCAGATAGATCCAGACCAAGATATACGACCTTGTCACCTACTCTATTCCTGACTGCTTAGACTTAGACACATTCTGATTCTGACTTCCGGTGTGAATAGATTGTGTTATGTGGATGATTGGGATGATCTTAGTTGCCATCAATGACAACACCTATCATGACTAGCAGTGTCTCTTGCTAACAATCTCCCCCTTTGGCATTGATGGCAACACTTGGTGAAAAATGACTAAGTCTTGGAAGAGCTCCCCCATAGTTAGTGCTCCATACTATTATTTACACTGCTTTTTGGTACTCCCCCTTAGTTGGATTCCTCATTTTTCACTGATCTTCACTCCCCCTTTGACATCAATGGCAAAGGGTGGGGTCTACAAGCCAAAATTTTCAAAAAATTTGTATACAGGACTGCATATGTACAACTAATCACTAAGTTCTATTTACATGAACTTGAAAATGTCTGCAAAGCTGGTTTTTATTTGCTCAAGTTCAGAGGCCTAGGTACTCTTCATTCCATCCAAAGTAGAGATGTGCCCACTTAACAAAAATGAATATGCTTATGCCTTTGATAGATCTAATGGATCACTAGTCTCAATTGTAGTCTGAGCTTCATATAGGGTATTATACATTGTCTCTAACTTAGGGGCAATCAATCCCCAGAGCTCACACATTCTCTTCATAATCATGCTTTTCTCTCTAACAAGTCTCTTTATCTCATCTGTCAAGATAATTACTTGACATTCCTAATTTATGGGTGAAATTGTTAGAGGATCAAAATTAATGGACATATTTGACAATTTTAGTCCTTGTTCCTTTATCTTCTTCTCAATATCCTTATTTACTTTGGGCCAAGATAGACAAAATTTATATACTTCACTTCCGTCACTTAGAGCATTTTGAACACTCTTTATATTGATAGCAAGTATACTCCTATCATACACTATTAGACTCTCAATTTCACCAAATCTCTTATCCAAAAACTCATTTCTAACTTTTGTCTCTGTAGACTTTTCAAAGGACTCAAAATGAGTATTTATAGAACTTACAAGATTTTTTAGATGAATTCTTCTGATAGGAAGGCATTAATTTTTCCAAAATCCCAGTTGCAAGCCCTAGTAGCTCATTGTCCTGCATGTGGAACTTTAACATCTTTTCTCTAGCCTTTACTTGGGTGAATGATGCAATTTTCATCAATTGAATTGGAGAGAGAGCATTTGGATTGGCTAGACCTTGGAGTAGTTCAAGCTCATCAATCTCAATCATTTCTTTTTCAAGAAGACTTTTCACTGCATCTGTAGTGTCTCTTGCAACATTTTCTGAACCATCCTTTGGTTCATCAGATTTCTCAGTATCTGCTTTAGGTGCTTCATCATTTGCATCATCTTCTTCTACTTTATCTTTCTTTCCTTTTTATTCCTCTTTCTCTGCATTACTTTTCTCTGTGTTCTCTGCAAAGGGACCCTTTTTTGTTTGTTCATCACTTGCTATCTGATCTAGAGTGCTTTGTGAAGTAGTAATATTATCTTCTTTTCCTGATGGATCGGGTGAATTAGGAGTATTTCCTACATCAACTACTTTATCCATCATTTTTGTATCATCTTGATTTACTTGTTCCACTTCTGGGATAGAGGCTTCACCCAACTCAGATTGTTGCTTGATGATGGTCTCTTCTTCACCATTAGAAACTTCTTTTGTGACTATGGGAAAATTGTGCTTTTTCAATGCTTTCAAAAGAATTTCTTGAGTTTCTTTAATGATTTCACTTGTTTCTCCAAGCATGAGTTTGTTCATTCTCCTTTTTCTTCTAAAGTCATCTTTGACTTCCTTGAATATCATATCTATTTGATCAGGTGAAATTTGAGAACATAAATTTATTAGCTCATGTTCCTTGATTTCCATGTCCTTGCTCTTGGAATTATCTTTTCTCAATTCCAAAATGTTTGCCAGATTTTGTGGCAACTCAAAAGTTATCTCAATTAGTGCCTTGTTGTAGATGTTGAGATATCTGATAGTTGCTTCTTCCAATACCCTTTTATCCACATCACTATAATCATCATAGAATTCAATCATGGGTTTTAGATTAACATCTACTGTGATTGACTTTATCACATCCTCCAGGGAAAGTGTGGGCTTCTCAACATATTCCTCATATGATTCTGTCTTTTGCCTTTTACTACCCTGTTTGCTTCCAGAGGACTCTTCTTTGGTTACTTTTATAGCTTTTGTTCCTGTGGCCATTATTTCCTTGATTTCAATGTCAGAATCTGTATCTTCTTCTTCTTCTCTTATGCTTTCATAGGTTTGGGTTGCTTTTGTTTTCTTCCTTTTCTCCTATTTTCCAGATGATTTTACTTCCAGTTTTGAAGTCTTGGAAGGAACAGGGGCAACAACAGAGCTTCTAGTAGTTCTTGAAGTGGAAGAGAGTTCCACCAGAGCATCTGTTGGTTTCTTATCTTGTTTCTCTTTCTTAGCCTTTTCAGTTCTTTCTCTGTGTTTCTTCACAATCTCCTTAGTTAGGCCTAGATTTTTAGCTAACTGCTCAACTTCTTTTTTTACTTTCCTATTAGTTTTAGGTTCTTTGAATTCAGTTTGCAATTTTAAATTTAGCTCCTCATAAGGTCTGAATCTTTCAACTGTTGTGTCTTGAGGCTTGGTTAGAAGATTTTGAGAATACATATTCAAGATTTTTTCATCTACTTCATACCCCATGGGCATGATCCAAGCAGTTTTGGGTTCCACTTCTTCCATCAGACACTAATCAGTATCAACCATGAAGCATATATCATTTTGTATTTCTCAACAATTGATTTAGGGATTCTTTCCCTTAGGTGCATCATACTCTGAAAATCT
Organism: Cunninghamia lanceolata; assembly: GCA_027924645.1. Lineage (NCBI taxonomy): Eukaryota > Viridiplantae > Streptophyta > Pinopsida > Cupressales > Cupressaceae > Cunninghamia > Cunninghamia lanceolata. Next base: position 616,334 of record BSBN01001561.1, read on the forward strand.
TGAAGTAACCCCATATTGCAGTTTTCTAATCTTTGAAATCACCAATGCTGCGAAGATGATCTCTAATCTAAATGGAAACTGGCTCATCCTCAGTCCAGTGCACACCTTTTACCCCAGGTACCTCATTCATAAAGTAAAAGAACAAACATAGAACCAATGTACCATACTTGAAAGTGTTTTTCTTATCTTTCTTGATTCTATTTAAATTTTCAATCAATCTATAGTAATTCACACAAGTCATAATCAATGTTTTCTTTTAGCATCTTGTATGCAACATATATGGTTGTTTTAGACACAGAATTTTCTTTGCTCGAGTGGTAGATCTTGTACACAATCACCATGGAGGGAAATTTGACATCCTGTTCTATAATACCATTAATGATCATTGCCCTTCTGTCAAATTTAGCACCAGTAGCATGAGTCACTATCTAGTTTTTCAAGGCTTTCAGCATGGGCAATCCTCCAGTTGAGTTTAAGCCAATTACATTTCTGATAGCATCCTTGGTAATCTTGAATGGTTTTAACAACCAAATGAATTCATCGTGCATTCAACTCAAAATGTATCAGACCCATTCATGCTCATCAAATATTGGAAACCCCATAATCTGAATAAAGTGTTTATCTTATAGTGCCTTATACTTGAGTTTAAGTTCGTGACTTTCATCCCTGAGTTGTTTATCAAACAAGTCTACATACCTTGAATCTCCAAACTCATCTATATTTGCATGAATACAAACCCTAATGTCTTCTACATGCAACACACCATATGAAACACTTGAAAAAGCTCCTAACGGGTCCACTTCAATTGATTTGTGGGGATGCTTCTTACATTTGGGTCGAGGCCTTTCAGTAATGTCAACAACATGAGGAGTAGCCATTTCAACAGATTTCAAATTTAGAGAGGTACCTTTTTCTTTCACCAGGTTAGGGTTGATCAGTTGCCAGTTGAATTTGCTCTTTGCCTCAGTCTTTGGATTTGCAGCTCAAATGCTCTTCTTCTTGTTTCCTTCGAATGCAAGGTGATTCAAATGAGTGACCAAGTGACCTTTTATCTTTTGCAAAACCTAATTTAGCATTGTAATAAATGTGTTTCCCTAATTATATTCGGTTACTTTGTTTTTGATAGTTCTTCATAAATCATTCCGCAAGATTTCATATCAACATTTTCCTTCTAGAAATCCTTCCAAAGGTTTTGGATCAATTTGAAATATTCTCTTTTATTGTGCTAGATTCAGGCACCCACTTACTGATGGGGGGATTTTGATGTTCAATGCAGCTCCCCTTGAGCCAAAGTTCCTGACTTAATTCTCATAGGAATTGTCAACACCTAATTCTAGTGTGGACTCATCATAATTATTTATTTTAGCTTTCTTTACCTAGATTTTATTCATTTCACTCCGTATCTTATTCACATCAATTTTTCTTTTACCTTTGTCTTGTCTTTGTTCATCCAATTTTCTATTTACCGGACGTCTTCTTCCATTGTTTCTACTTCTGCAGAATCTTGCAATATGACCAGATTTATTGCAATTAAAGCACACAACATTTCCATTCTTATGAACTTGATTTTCTTTTGATCTGCATTGATTAGCGATGTGTCCAAACCCATTGCAAGAAAAATAGTAACCATTGAAAGAATTGCCAATTCCTCTATTGTTAGCATTATTCATTATCATACTTCTGCATTCATTTGATCTATGACCATACTTCTTACACTTGAAGCATTGACTAGAGAAGGATGGACCATTTTGATTCACTCTGCTTCTACACTGAGTAGCTTTACGACCAAATTTATTGAAATTGAAACAATTTCCATTGAATGATGGATATCTTTGAACATTAGGTTGTCTTACCAGAGGTTTTCTAGTTCTATTTCTTTTATTCCTTGATTGAAAATTTCTTTTTCCAGATCTAGAGCTTTCACCTTTCTCATATCTAAGATCATGCTTGTCGTCAGCCTTTTTTTGTTGTTCAATTAGTGCTGCAAGTTTAGTTGAGCTTATCTTGAACTTCTCCTTATACTCATTGGCAATTTCTACGTCATGTCTGAGAGTGATAATTTGTCTCTTAAGTTTTCTCTCATTGTTTCTTCTTTCTTGTAGATTTGATTCTAGGAGACCAGCTATTCCATCCAATCTGTAGCATTCTTCACTTCTCTCCTTTAGATTTTGCTTGATTTCTTCTTTAGTTTTCTTCCTATCTTTAGTTTCCTTGGTCAGTCTCATTACCCCAGTTTCCATCTCATGTTTTAAGACAATAACTTCTTTAGTTAACTTTTCACATTCCTTTGTCTTTTCTTTTAGGGCCTTGTCTTCTAGTTGAAGAGGTTGCTCCTTTCCTTTTGCATTGGATTTGCTCAATTTTTCTTTTAAAATCTCAATGAAGTTTTTCTTCCTTTTTGAGGTTATCTTGTAGATCTTAGACCTCTACCTTGGACTGCTCAAGATCATCTAGGGCAAGATTTAGTTGCCCTTGAAGGTTATATTCATCCATTTTTATTGACTTCTCAGATCTCCCTTAAGTTGTTAAACTTTTCAAAAGGAACCTTTCTCTAATACCAATTGTTTGTTTAGATCTGGACAACTGAGAGGGGGGGTGAATCAGTTTTCACATATTTTAATCTTTTCTACCATTGATCTTCCTTTATAGCTTATAATCAAATTAATTATATAAACATTTCAACATTAATCAATAACACATGAGAAAAAACATAAATAACACACTTGACACCAAGATTTTTTGGCATGGAAACCCGGTTAAGGGAAAAACCATGGTGGGAGTTAACCCACAAAAATTAATACCCTGTTAAAAGTATTTTTACAAATGAGAATGGACATGCATTCAGGCTCACTACCTATAGAAAGATTACAAGAGAATAACAAAGATTTTGAACTGATAAATAGCATCTACTCATGCAAGAGTTTCGGTTCTAGTTAAGTGCAAAAACTGATCTTACACATTTCATCTTTACTTGCTCTTCTTACTGCTCTGCCTTCATTCGCTCCTTAGATTTTATGCTCTTCTCACAATTACCTTATTCACTCACACACCACAATCATCTAATTCCATTAGATATATATATCCGTAACATGATCTACAATCATTTTACCATTCAGCTTCAAGAACATTTAGAACTTTTTAAAGTACTCTGCTTTGTCAGCTAGATTCATATATAATATGAGATGCGGATTAAAACTTGCACTTTTGAAACATCAATCATATCGGCTATCACTATTTATCATCACCAATTTCCCAATAGACAACTTCTCTACATTCAGAAATAGGATCATTCACAAGGTCAGCCAGTTCTTCTTCTGTTTGTTTTGTCAAATTGAAACCCGATACTCAGAAGCTAATATCTTTTGAGTCCTTCAACTTTGGAGGATGAAACTTTGGATTTAGAGTGTCTTGACAATGCTTACAACTACCTCAGATCCACAGTAGGCCATGCATTTCCACTAGATAGATCTGAACAAAGATACTAGACTCTATCACCTGCTTTGTTCCTGACTACCTAGACTTAGACACATTCTGATTCTGACTTCTGGTGTGAACAAATTGTGTTATGCAGATGATTGGGATGATCTTAGTTGCCATAAATGACAACATCTATCATGCCTAGTAGTGTCTCTTTCCAACAACTGTGTCTCAAAAGTTTCTTGATGTCAGAATCTTCTGTACCGGCTGCTTCACAATCTCCAGAGGTTCCTAGATCCCAAAAAAATCACCTAGTTGGACTAGAGCACAAGTCACCACGTCCCAGAACTCTCAGAATCCCAAAATTCAAATTCTGTCATGAATGTGTTTGCAATATGAACCTTCCTGCAACTCCTTTTTGCTAGATCTCGACAACTGCAACCTGCACATGAAAAAGGAGGAGAAAATTGTTTGCAGCTATATAGGAGCTTGCCTTGGTCAAGTCCTGTTTCGATATTCGCACCTCAACAATAGCCAAAGATAAAGATTTACAGATGTGTGTGCAAATCCTAGCAAAGTGTATGCAGAAATATCAAACTTTAGATGTCTCAATCAAGGGAAGATCAACAACTTGCATTAACTCAATGAATAAACACAACTTCACCTCAAGGAGATGAAATCAATGAAGACTTGCATGAACAATAAGGTGAATCATCAATGTCTACGGAGGATCTCCAAACTTGATGTTGGAGGCTTCAACCCTTCTCCCGATCATACAAAAGGTGTACAAATCCTAGGAAGAGCAAGATAGTCTCAAGATCTTGCTTCCTAATCTCCATCCATTGTCTCCATGAAAGCAAATTCAAATGACTTCAAGAGCTTCAAGAAATTACTAATCTTCAATGGCAATTTTGGTAGAGTTTTGAGATCAAGTTCACATCAAGATTGTGTATGTTAAAATGATTTTCAAATGTCTCTTTATATCCAACCTTAGGAATTTCAAATTTTGAAATAAGATGTTGACATTGCATGAAAACAAAAAAATTGAAAGTGGAATCTTGGAATACACGACAAGAGCCGACATCCCTCCAAAACTTAAGACCCCAAGAAATAGGGTAGGACAAGGGCATTAGCACCCAAGTCCAAGCCCTGATTCCCCACTCATGACTACTTTAAGGAGGTTAGGGGACCCCAAATCCAAGTTTACTTTTCTCGTTCAGTCTTTAGTTATTGATGAGTGCCAAATTGCACTCATGAAATACATCTTTTTGCCTCTCTTTTTCCTCTCTTAGTTCATCTTCCTAGTGTCTGTACCTAAATAAGTTAGCAAGATCATTCCATTTTGTGATTAATTAAGATAGATTACTTAAGATTAGAATTTTTGATTAGGAGACTAATGTGCGTGGGATTGATGGAAAAATGCAGAACTTCTCTCTCTTTTTGAATCAACAGGTGTAGATACCAGGAACAATGATTTTGTGCATCTCTGGAGATCATCCTCAATGATCTCTAGAGTCAATACCAAAGAACCATGACACTTGGAGTTTTGAAGATATGGGGAATGCCTCTCCGGAGCTCTGCGAGAAGTCTGGAGTATCTCCAAAGCTGCAGACAGGAACAACTATCTCTGGTGCCTCCTAAGAGCAGGGCATGTTTCCAAGTAGAGCTATCGACCAGACACTCTCAGCAGCGATCTTATTACCCCTCACTTCACTCAAAGCATCACCTGAGTGGTGTAGGGCCAACTATCAGTTAAACTGTTGAAGTTTTATCTTCTCAAAGATTTTGCATGAGTTATGAGCTGAACTAATCTAATATCCTTATTTTCAGGGCTTTGATGCCCAAGTGTATTAAGACTTAAACTTAGACTTCTGAGTGGACTTCTATTCCACTCAAGTCTACCTTTCTCGCATGATGATTTTTCATAAGTTAGATAGCTAAGTACAATAAAGAGATGGTGTCATCTCATAGATAGACTGGTAGATAAGTTCAGTGATATATCACCACTCATTTTTATATATACTCTTAGAAATAGTAGAAGAACAACAATGATAAAATTATTCTGATTCTCAAAGATTTCAGTTCTATTATAGCCATTATTTTATGAATGCAGAAATGAATGAATTGGACTGAATTTAGTTTTGATCATTTTTTGTGCTGATTTCCTGCTATAGCCTTCAGCCTCAATGGTGTGGAGCAAGGGCCCACTCTCAGCACTCAGGTAGGAGGCTAGTATCACTATTCTATTGTTTCAGTTTTCTCTTATAAAGGTGTTTCATGTTTTAATAGATAGATGCATGTCATTGTTTCTTTACTTTGAGTACATTTCCTGTTTTATTATGTTTTCCAGCATTCATTACATTTGTTCAACAAGCAGATAGATTAGACTTTCTTTTGAAATTAGGACTAGCTATAAACTGGTAATGATAGGATCCCTAGTTGCAGATAGCTGTGGACACAGCCCTAGTTCTTTGACATCTGAAAATAGATTAAATGATGAGGGATAGCGACACCTTGTCATTTTTGGCATCGTTGCCGGGGATTAGTTTGTGTTAATTAGGGACACTGAGTCAAAATAGTTTTTAGAATAGATCTGTATGGTTAGAGCTAGAGATCTAAAAGGAAGATATATTAAGCAGACACCCCAACAACACACCATAGGGGAAAGTAGTGAGGTGGTACAAAATCTTGTTGAAGAAGGAAACCTAGATCCTAATTCGGAACCTGCATTTCAAAATAGCAATCCCTTAGATCCTACAAACATTCCACTTGCCAATTACATCCAGGAATTACAACAAAAAGTTGAGGTAGATCCTTTGGTAGAACCTAATTTCCTAGAACCTCAGGAAGAAGAACCAGTACTAAACATGGAAAATGATAATCATGGGGAAGAGGAAAATTAGGCTCCAAGAACCTTCTCTTATCCTATTGTTTTGGCTGCTGGAGATAATGCTCCTATGAAGAATATCTCACCAGCACATCTGCCAAATTTCAGAGGACTTTCTTCTGAGGATCTAGATCAATTCTTGTTTGAATTCAAAGTAGTCTGCCAAACTTATGATTATGGATCAGATAACCAGAAACTCAAATTGTTCCCTTCAACCCTGAAAGATTCTGCGATGAGATGGTTTATGGGTTTACCCCAGGGTTCTATCTATTCTTGGGATCAAATGGAAATAGAGTTTTTGGAAAAATACCAAGATTATTGCAAATCCAGTAATAAAAATGAAGAATTGTTTAAAATTAGGCAGGGGGAGGAAGAATCCTTAGAAGACTATGTGGATAGGTTTAATTTTGCCTTGAGAAGGTATGGCAATCCAGTGGATCACTGCTTAGCCAGAACCCTATTTATAAAAGGATTGGAAAAAGAATCAAAATAGGCACTGGACCTAATGGGAAAAGGGAACATTAACAAAATAGAAATACCTGATATAGAGGAACTTTGTAGGAACTATTCTAGAACCCAAGATGGAGTAAGGTCATCCAAAACTTTTAAAGGGAAAAATGAAATAGGATAGTTGATGGAGGAAATTGCAAATCTAAAAACAGACATTCTGGTCCAACTAAATACCACATTGGATGGGATTCAAGCAAAGACCAGAACAACTGATCAAAATAGAGCAACTGAACTGCTCTCCATCTATTGTCCTAGGTGTAGAAACAAACACCTGTTGAGAGAATGCCCTCTAGACAAATCAGAGATCTATTAGATCTGTGATAGGGAACATCCTACTAGTCAGTGTAGTCAACTTCCAGCCTTGAAAAGATTGAGTAAAAAGAATGCTGTGATAGAAGAGGAGTTGAACTATGTGGGACAAAAACAAACCAAAAATTTCCCTTATAATTAGGATCCAAACTAGTCTTCTTACAGAGGTCCTTCTAATTGGAAAAATAATCAGTGGAATCCAACTTGGCATGGCCCTCAAAATAATCCTCCTTGGGGACAGCAGGATTGGCCAAGTCAAAACTAGCAAAACCAAAACTGGCAAAATCAGCCTTGGGGAAATCAACAATGGCCACCACAGTTTGGATCACAAAACATGCAACCTCAATGGGGTCCTCAACAGGGATATCATCAACAATACCAAGGACAACCTAGACGTTTCCAACCTCAACAACAGGCTTTACTAACTGGATCCTCCAACACATAGGGTCAACACAAAATGAACCAGTTAGTCAACCACCTTTACCAACTCAGCCTATACCAAACCCATGGAATAAACAGGGAGCAGCTGTCTATATGACAGAGCAAGAAAATCTAGTTGGAATTAATGCTATATATTCAAATAATGTCCAGCTGTGTTCTAGGAAAGCATTCCCAAGACCTTCTCCTCCAACTATAGTTGAAATAACCAATGATGAGGAACCTGAAAATCCATCCAATCAATCCCTAGAGGAGACTACTAACAAAAAAGTGCTAGAAAAATCATCCACAGACAACTCTGGAGTTACTCCTAAAAGACCTGCTCCGGAGAACAGTCTTGAACACAATTCTGATAAAAGCTCTAGAGATGCTCCAAAGATGGAAAAGCTAGCACCATACCCAGAACGACTTAAACAGAATGCTCCCCAGAGAAAGATTCTACAAAAAAAATCCAAACCAATCAGGAATCAAAACTTTTACAAGAAATCAAGCAGCTAAACATTGAAATTCCTCTTCTCTAGGAAATCAGAGATGTACCAGAATTAAATCAGTTCATTAAACAGTATTGTATCAGAACACAGGGCAGAAAGAAAAACTTTCCCTCCACAATATAGGTGGAAGGAAAAGTAGTGGATCTATTGATGGGAGAAATTCTCCTCCCAAAATATGGAGACCCTGGAAATCCTATCATAACTGTTTTCATCTCGGGGGTAGAAATTTCTAATGTTCTAGTTGATTTAGGAGCAACAATTAATGTGATGACAGTTCATACAATGGACAAGTTAGCTCTATCAGGTATCCAATCCACAACTACAATTCTTCAACTTGCTGATTAGTCAGTAGTTGTTCCAAAAGGAGTAATCACTGATGTACCTGTTGTGATAGATTCATGGGAATTCCCAGTGGATTTCTTAATACTAGAACCCAGAAACTAAAGAAATGCTTATCCGCTGATTTTAGGAAGACCATGGCTGGCTACTGCAGCAGCATCTATTGATTGTCAAACTGGAGATATGGTCATTTCTAATGGGATAGATCTAAAGAAAATATCTCTGTATCCTCCAGCTAAACCATCGGTGCATTACACAGGAAGAGTATGGGTGGATGAACCAGAGAACATGGACAACAGTGCCTCATTAGCTATGGTAACCATTAGGGAACATCTGGGAGAATTAGAAGAAGAAGTATACTACGATACAATGGAGGACTTCACTCACATCCTAATCAATAAAGATGTGATGGAACTCGCCCAAGATCCTCGGAGAGAACTTCTTATTTCTTCTCATTGTACCCTTGCCAACATTATTCCTTGTGGGGAAACCTTTTATAGGGACTTAGCTACCTTCCACATGACTTCCACATTCTTGTCCTCTCAATACCATGACACCAATGTATGGACCTACCACATCTATGGATCAAATAACAAAATAGGTCATGATTCTGCTAGGGAAAACACTTAATATAAATACTTAGTTAATAGCAATTCAGGAAGAAAAACTTATCCAGCTTTTGGTCTCCCACTCAGCATCTTTTGCCTAGGAATACCAAGACATGAAAGGCATACCTCCTGAGATCTGCACCCATCATATCTACACTGAGGATATTAAACCTGTCAGGCAACCACAAAGAAGATTGAATCTTGCTTTAAAGGACATTGTCAAAACTGAAATAGAAAAATTACTCCAGGCAGGGTTCATATATCCAATCTCAGACAGTCAATGGGTCTCACCTCTTGTCATTGTGCCTAAAAAGAATGGGAAATGGAGGGTGTGTATTGATTATAGAGAACTCAACAAGGCCACAAAAAAGGACTACTTTCCCTTACCATTTATTGACCAAGTTTTGGACAATCTTGCTGGGAGAAAGTATTTTTCTTTTCTAGATGGATTCAGTGGGTATAATCAAATTCAAGTAGCACCTGAAGACCAAGACAAAACCACCTTCACATGCTCCTGGGGAACCTTTGCTAACAAAGTTCTTCCCTTTGGGCTATGCAATGCCCTAACTACATTTCAGAGACTGGTCTTAGCTATCTTTGCTGAACTGGCTAATGAATACATGGAGGTCTACATGGATGACTTTACTGTGTATGGGGATAACTTTGAGGAAGCTCTCACAAACCTTGAAAAAGTACTAAAATGCTATGATAAAAATCGGTTGTCCCTTAGCCATGAGAAATGTTTTATGATGGTGGAGGAAGGAATTGTTTTGGGACACCATATTTCAAAAAAAGGGATTAGAGTGGATTAGAACAAGATAGAAGTAATCACACAGTTGCCTTCACCCAAAAATCAGACTGACATCATAAGTTTTTTGGGTCATGCAGGCTATTATAGGAGGTTCATAGAAAATTTTAGCAGAATAGCTGCCCCCCTGTTTACCCTGCTTAACAAGGAAACAGAATTTCTATGGACAGAAGACTGTCAATCAACATTTGAAACTTTGAAGGAGAAGCTTACTGTCACACCAGTTTTAAGGGGACCTAATTGGACTTTACCATTTCACATACAAACTGATGCTTCAAATGAATCCATTGGAGCAGTTTTAGGACAAAAGGAGGAAGGAGAGAGTATGCATGCCATTTATTACATCAACAAAAACCTCACCTCTGCAGAAAGAAATTATACAACAACTGAAAAAGAATTCTTGGTAGTTATCTATGCTATAAACAAATTCAGGCATTATATCACTGGATATAAAATATTTGTGCACACTGATCATGCAGCCATCAAGTACCTAATGAATAAACTAGTAGTAGGTGCAAGGATCATCACGTGGTTATTTCTATTGGAGGAATTTGATATTACCATAGTTGATAATCCAGGGAAGTTTAATTTGGTTGCTGATTTTTTGTCAAGATTGCATACAGGAGGGGAGGACCAACCAGTGGAGGACAAATTCCCAAATGAATATCTTTTTGCCATATCCACTACTGCACCTTGGTTTACTGACATAGCTAATCTTTTAGCTACAGGCTTGTATCCATCCCATTTTACTTCAAAACAAAGAAAATGTTTAGTTAAAGAAAGTTTATCCTACAAATGGTTGAATGGTTTACTATTTAAATGTGGTCCTAATTTCATTCTACGCAGGTGCTTAAAAGCTGATGAGACTTTTGATGTGTTGAGAGCATGTCATGATGAACCATCTGGTGGCCACTACTCCTTCCACATGATAGTCCACAAGATCCTTGGAGCTAGTTACTACTGGCCTTCTCTTCATAAGGACACCAAGAAGTATGTGTAGCACTATGACCAGTGCCAAAGGATGGGGCAGCCAACCTTTACCCAGGAAATGTTTCTACATCCTCAAGTCATGATGGAACCGTTTGAGCAATGGGGTCTAGACTTTGTGGGACCAATTTCACCACCATCATGAGGCAAGGAGTATATTCTAGTATGCACAGACTATGTTACTAAGTGGGTTGAGGTTCAAGCATTACAGTTTGCAAGAGAAGAAAAAGTTGCTGATTTCCTCTACAATAAAATTTTCTTGAGATTTGGAGCCCCAAGATCAATAGTTTCAGACAGAGGACCTCAGTTTACTTCACAGGTAATTAAGGCATTCACAGATTCATACCAAGTCAAGCACAAAAAATCTTCACCTTACCATCCTCAAGCAAATGGGCAGGTAGAAGTAACTAATAGAGAACTTGAGAATATTCTAACAAGGATAGTGGCAATGAACAGAAAAGATTGGGCTAGTAGATTACCTAAAGCAGTTTGGGCTTACAACACCACTTGGAAGTCCACAATGAAGTTTTCACCATATGAATTGGTTTATGGGAAAAAGCCTATATTATCTATAGAATTTAAACTTCAGACACTTAAAACTATATTGGATGTTGGTCTACCATTGTCTATAATTCAACAGAATAGAATTCTTTAGCTTAATGAGTTGGATGAGATTTGAATAGAGGCAATTCAGCAAACATAATTGGTTCAATACTAGAGGAAGCTGTTGACATCTCTTCTGAATCAGCATTAGGGTTTGCCACTTCTAATGCACAGGCAGATTCAGGCCAACTGAATACAGGAGGTTGCGTGAGCTCCTCCCCTTCACTTCTGGTTCTGCCGCACCAAGGGGGGTATCCCTATAACTTAAGATGTAACCTTGACTAGCTCAAAGATAGAAAGATCTAACTTGACAACAACAGGCAGAATACTCTCATGTATGGACCAAGATCTGCATGATAGATCACAAGGCTGGCAACATTCTTGGACATGATGTCTGGTTGAGTATGAGAGTATGCAGGGGGTTCCTAATCCTACTCCTACAACTAACAGGTGGAGGTATGAAATGGTTTGATATGAATTTGGATGCAAAGCTGGACATGGTGTATAACACAAGAACACAGCATGATTGGTGCCTATCCAGGGCTTGGAGTCGGTAGACATACACCTGTGAATGATCAGCATAAATAGCTAAAACTAGATTTCAGGGGGATACACATGATATCTGCCTTACAGATATCTCCCAATATAGAGCGTTGAGCTATCTCTACTTATGGCATCCCTACTGCAGTATACCCTTCCCAATGTTCAACCTGAAAACAATTTAATCTGCCCCTTGAGCAGAGGTTAAAAGATCAGACATTCAACATAGGAATTCTATGCTCTAGAATCTAAACATAAGCAAACATCCAGATCCAGAAGAAGAATACATGCAATACTGGAGACAGAATTAACACAACACATGCTAAGATAGCATTACTCATATAAGATCAACCATGAAACCAGTGGATTCATGCCAAGTCCTACAATAGGAGATACATAAACTCACAAGAAAGACTATACAGAGCAACCAGATCAGCTGGTTTTGGATTACAGAGCCAAAAATCCACAACTTTTCAACAACCTTGAATGAAAGACACCATCTGCACTATATAGCAGGAGGGTGTATTCAGCATTAACTACCAGGTTGACCAAAAAGCCCGCCAGATATACAGTATCATGGCGCTCAAACATTAATGTAGTAGGTAGGGGAGGAGACAGGAAGATATCTCGAGCCTTGCGCCGCCGCCTAGGGATCCAGATCTTCAATCAAGTACTACATCCGTCCACGCCATCGCCCATACCTCTACAATAATCGCCATTGATGGCGCACCAACCCGCGGCCTTGGGAAGAACATCAAACAGTTAATCGCAACCACTTCCCGCCGAGATTCATCATCATGATATTTTGAATATGCAGGATAACATTATCCCACATGCACCCCGCGATGACCTCTTTAACACTTTATATACTAGGTCATGAGCATATAACATGTCGGTGCTTTTGCTCCTGACGACACTAGTATAAGACTTCATCATCATCATCCTCCAGCAGCATGATATCCTGTTGTTCGAAATATCACCCTGACGTCATCATGATATTTGAAATATAACCTTCATGATAATCGGCACAACCTGATCCATCGGAGGAATATCCTCCTGCTGAGCTTAAACCAAAAGTCTGGCCGATGAACATCCTAATGACGTCATCATCATATCCTGCTGACGTCATCATCATATCTGCCTACTGCGCACCTCCTCATATCCGGATGACGTCATCATCAGGTTTGCAAATAGCAGGGGATCATCATAAGATGATCAGTGTTAGAAATATGACCCCCCCCAGACCTTGATGATGTCATCATCATATTAACATCATCATGATATTCAGAAGACAACCGGATATTTGGAAATATCCTCCTGATGCACAAATATTAGGTTGCACTGTAGCTCCTCTATAAGATCGGGGCGATAGACGAATATGATGATGCTTGAAAAGATCACCCCCAGTAGATAGCGCACGAAGCCGGCAGGCAGATATTTCCTTGATATCAGCATCATCATGATGCTGGAACAAACACACTCGAGTGATATGAAAATATCACCCCCTCCTTCGGAAATATCATGATGCAGACAGGCAGAAAGAACTGGATATCACCCTGATATATGGATGACGTCAGCATCATCAGGATGACAAGACATCGAACAAGAGGTGATACAACATCATCAGGATGATATTGACTAAGATCATCCTGACGTTCAAAATATGATGACCCCAGTGAATATCGGGTCGCACTTAGAACTCTTCAACAACATCATCAGGATGATCATAACCAAGATCACCCGATGATAGAAATATCACCCCGGCGAAATATCATGAAGGCAGAAAATATGATGACCTCCGCAAGCAGCAGGATGATAACTGGAAATATGATGATGATGACGACGACCCTTAGGAAAAAACAAGTTAGGTCAAGCAACTCAAAGAATAACCCCTTCAGAATAACGGGGCAACATCATCATCATGTCTGGGCAAGGTGATAAGTGCAAGATCACCGGAGACTTTGAAAAATCACCCTCGCAAGCAGGTCAGGGCGCACTGTAGCTCGTCAGCATCATCAGGATAAACCAAACATCACCCGATACTTCAATATGATGATGACGATGAGAAACTGGTCGACGGAGAACATGATGATGATGACCCTCATCGAAACAAACATGATGATGATGACCTCCTCCTCAAGAAAATATGATGATGCAGCTGAAAAATGCTGAGGAGGTCCATTACTTAGAACATTTTTTGGATACTTAGGGAGAGTGCCTGAATGAAAATTGCTCAAAAAACTACCAGTCAATTCAGGCACTAACAGTGGCTCTGTCTGGGGACGTGCAGGTGAAAACCTGCAGCGAGAACACCAGATCTCTGGGATGCAGACCAGTCCCTTATCCATCGGGCACAGAGTCAAATACCTGCATCACCAAACACACTTGATGGCCTAAGGCCACCAAGAAAAGAAAAACATGTATCTCCCTTTATCAAATATCTTGTTTTCATCTGCATGCACTGGGTCAAGCTTGGAGATACTGCAGACATCCACCCACAAACAAATCTTGTCATCTGCATATTCAACCTTCTGATTTGGCTTGTCATTATCACCCTTGTGCAGATAACCCTCAGCATCATGTGACATGTGGGTGCAGAATGTATCAAACAATGCATGTTCATATGGCATATAGCACTCATCACCTATATTATCATCATGCATTGCAACATGATCTCCTAGCTGGACTGCAAATAGGAAACACTCGGAGTCCATCACAAAACTAGGAAGATCAAGGCTCATTGTATTATATGCTGGCTCATCAAAAGAAAAGCTTTCAAAATCACAATTGTGCACATCATGTACACAACAATCTGGTACACCAGGCTGGAAAAGATCAGGCTCTGGCATCTCTTTTAAGTCAGGCACATTTTCACAGTCACTTACCTGATGTATGTTGTTTCCTCTTTCATCAGGATGAGAAACAGAATCCAAGCCAAAAATAATGTCTAGATCTTCACCATACTCAGACAGATCCTCATCACCATATGTGTCATAAATGGGTGACCCAGGTGCATCAGTTTTATCATAGTATGCCGTTTGTTCATGGGCAGCAGAGCACACCTCTTCATCACCAATGGACTCAGTCTGTGGAGGAGTATCAGCCTGTGTGTCATAAGCAAAACAGCCATCAAATGAAAAACAATCATGCTCTGAACTAGCACTTATTTCAATTTCTGACTGCTCTTCATGATCTCCATGTGTTTGAAAGGTAGGCAATGGGTCACACATAGGACTGCTTCTCTGTTTGCTTATATCTTCTCTGTCTTGAGTACAATACTCACAATTGTCTCCACAGGTCCATTCCAAAAATTGCTCATTGTTGTCCACAACCTCGTTATTGTTTTCATGGTCAGCTGCCTCATCATTGCAATGGGAATCCTCATTAGTCCTTTCACTGGCATCCTCAACTGGTGAACAATCCAGTTGAGCAGTATTGTTAGCATTATGTTCAAATACAGCAGTCTCAACCTCTATGCTTTTATTTTCATTTTTATCTGCACATGATGCCACAATCATTTGGTCATTTGCAGCTTCATAACCATTATTCACACCAAGGCCTGGGGACAGGGGTTTCAGCAGGTGCACATTTCTCATTTCTTCTACATTTTCTAAAAATTTGTATGCCATCTGCATACTTGTCACCTTGAGATCCCTCAGTAATGCACTAGAGCCCTCCTCAAAAGCTTCAAAGAATATGCCAACACAGGCTGAAACATCAGGTCTGAAACTTTCAGGGACATGTGAAAGGGCTACTGCAAACCTATGACTGAAATCAACACATGGCTCTTCATCTTGTTTTCTGATTCTCATCAATTCTGCAACAAGATCAGCCGGTTCTTTTGCAAATTCCTCCTTGAAACAGTCAGCAAGCTCATCCCAACAGGCAAAGGATTTCTTTGGAAAGCTCAAATACCAGTCTTTTGCTTTTGCATCAAAGGACCTAACAAGAAACCTCATCCACATATCCTCATCTCTGAATGAATGTTTTCCCATAAAACTTTGAAAATTTTGGATATGTGCACTCCCATCACATACATTGTGACCACTAAATCTAGGCATCTGACAGTATATCCTAGCAGGCATAGTTTCTACTTTATAATCCACCCATGACAAATCCAGTTGGTCATACAAAGGATCAAAAGGGCTGACAAGAGGTTTAGCTTTCTGACAGGCAGACACAACAGGGTTACTGCTTTTTAACTGGGCCTGCTCAGCCTCTAAGAATATCAACCTATTTCTTATCTCTTCTATTCCTTTATCCAACATTTCACCACTGAGTGTGGGATAACTCATACTTGGATTCATAAAAATCTTACTCTTAGACATCCTTTGTCTGTCTAAGACCTAAGGCTTCCCCTGGCATCTAACCTATGCAGTAAAACAGCAAATAAAGGGGAAGGAAGGAGGTACCTTTTCTCATACAGATGCAGAAATATGTACATCTTTCAACCAATAACATACATTGATCTTTCATGTGCATTTGGATCTTTTTTGCAGAGTCGCCACCTCTTCAGAGAGGACAAAATTTTCAATAGCTGAAAGCTACTTTTCCAGGTTCATTCCACCAGCAGAGCATCACTTCACCAGAGACTGCAGGATATTACTTTACATCAACGTTCCCCAGCAAAGTCGCCATTTTGTTGACATCTCTTCTGAATCAGCATTAGGGTTTGCCACTTCTAATGCACAGGCAGATTCAGGCCAACTGAATACAGGAGGTTGCGTGAGCTCCTCCCCTTCACTTCTGGTTCTGCCGCACCAAGGGGGGTATCCCTATAACTTAAGATGTAACCTTGACTAGCTCAAAGATAGAAAGATCTAACTTGACAACAACAGGCAGAATACTCTCATGTATCATGGCGCTCAAACATTAATGCAGCAGGTAGGGGAGGAGACAGGAAGATATCTCGAGCCTTGCGCCGCCGCCTAGGGATCCAGATCTTCAATCAGGTACTACATCCGTCCACGCCATCGCCCATACCTCTACAACAATCGCCATTGATGGCGCACCAACCCGCGGCCTTGGGAAGAACATCAAACAGTTAATCGCAACCACTTCCCGCCGAGATTCATCATCATGATATTTTGAATATGCAGGATAACATTATCCCACATGCACCCCGCGATGACCTCTTTAACACTTTATATACTAGGTCATGAGCATATAACATGTCGGTGCTTTTGCTCCTGACGACACTAGTATAAGACTTCATCATCATCATCCTCCAGCAGCATGATATCCTGTTGTTCGAAATATCACCCTGACGTCATCATGATATTTGAAATATAACCTTCATGATAATCGGCACAACCTGATCCATCGGAGGAATATCCTCCTGCTGAGCTTAAACCAAAAGTCTGGCCGATGAACATCCTGATGACGTCATCATCATATCCTGCTGACGTCATCATCATATCTGCCTACTGCGCACCTCCTCATATCCGGATGACGTCATCATCAGGTTTGCAAATATCAGGGGATCATCATAAGATGATCAGTGTTAGAAATATGACCCCCCCGGACCTTGATGACGTCATCATCATATTAACATCATCATGATATTCGGAAGACAACCGGATATTTGGAAATATCCTCCTGATGCACAAATATCAGGTTGCACTGTAGCTCCTCTATAAGATCGGGGCGATAGACGAATATGATGATGCTTGAAAAGATCACCCCCAGTAGATAGCGCACGAAGCCGGCAGGTGGATATTTCCTTGATATCAGCATCATCATGATGCTGGAACAAACACACTCGAGTGATATGAAAATATCACCCCCTCCTTCGGAAATATCATGATGCAGACAGGCAGAAAGAACCGGATATCACCCTGATATATGGATGACGTCAGCATCATCAGGATGACAAGACATCGAACAAGAGGTGATACAACATCATCAGGATGATATTGACTAAGATCATCCTGACGTTCAAAATATGATGACCCCAGTGAATATCGGGTCGCACTTAGAACTCTTCAACAACATCATCAGGATGATCATAACCAAGATCACCCGATGATAGAAATATCACCCCGGCGAAATATCATGAAGGCAGAAAATATGATGACCTCCGCAAGCAGCAGGATGATAACTGGAAATATGATGATGATGACGACGACCCTTAGGAAAAAACAAGTTAGGTCGAGCAACTCAAAGAATAACCCCTTCAGAATAACGGGGCAACATCATCATCATGTCTGGGCAAGGTGATAAGTGCAAGATCACCGGAGACTTTGAAAAATCACCCTCGCAAGCAGGTCAGGGCGCACTGTAGCTCGTCAACATCATCAGGATAAACCAAACATCACCCGATACTTCAATATGATGATGACGATGAGAAACCGGTCGACGGAGAACATGATGATGATGACCCTCATCGAAACAAACATGATGATGATGACCTCCTCCTCAAGAAAATATGATGATGCAGCTGAAAAATGCTGAGGAGGTCCATTACTTAGAACATTTTTTGGATACTTAGGGAGAGTGCCTGAATGAAAATTGCTCAAAAAACTACCAGTCAATTCAGGCACTAACAGAAGCAATGGCATGACCAACACATTAAGAGGAGGACATTTCAACAAGGAGATTGGGTTCTTCTTTATGATTCTAAATTCGAAGAATTCAAAGGGAAATTGTAGGCTCATTGGCTGGGTCCCTATCAAATAAAGGACGTGTTAAAAAATGGAACTATATTATTGCAACCAATTGATGGGAGCATAGACACATTTTTAGTGAATGGTCACTGAATCAGGCTCTACAAAAGACCATCTACTAAAGAAGAGTTTCTGAATAATCTGTGTTTTGATACAAGGGATACCTCCTCTGTCATGGTGTTGGATTGAATTATTCTGATTTGGAAAAAAAAAAGGAGGTTGAAAACCAGTAATGGCGGCCTTCTAAAATAAAAATAAAAATAAAAATAAAAATAAAAAAATATAAAATATAAAATATAAAGAAATAGAGAAAGATGGAAAACCAGCAAATGGCTGTCTTTCTCAACCAAGGGAGTTGAAAACCAGTAAAATGGCGGTTCCCTTCTTCAGGATAGTTGAAATAATTAAGCTCCGGATATGATCAATTGCCAGAAGTTGGCCCAATGCATCTCCGGCGCTTCTGAACTAGGAGCACCTCCCGTGCTTTCCAATTAGGAGCATCTCCGACACTTCTCAACCAGGAGCACCTCTAGCGCCTTCCCATTAGGAGCACCTCCGGTGCTCTATTAATAACGTCGTTAATTTCCATAATAAGGGAGGGACCCACCTCTCCTGGTGGTAAAGTAGACAAATCATCTGATGAGGTCATCATGACTCATCCTCTAGTTCAGCATGAAGAGTAAATAAATTAGAATAATAATCATTTGCAGGAGTGTTCGCAAGCCAGCGCTGACATCACCTAAGGGCGTGGATTTTCGAACCACTCCTAGCAATGATTGCAGGTCGCGTACAAGTGGGAAGTGGACGTCATCTCAAGCTGCTGCTCAATTGCCACGATGCGTGCAGTTTCTAAAAATGGCGCAACATTTCTCATGTACATCACCTCATCATTAAAACTGATCCAGGTAAATCTATTTTTAATTAATCATTAATTAGTAACTATCCTGTCTTTCTGTTTTGGGTGTTGTCACGATGCCACGTCCTTCCACCATCATTTCCTTCTTCACATCCAAGCATGCCGCCATCTGTGTCTTAATGCCACCTTACTTCCAGAGTGCCTTGTCAGTCTGCTACATTTATGACTGCCTTGGTCCCTTAACCCATCTGCATAAGCATAGCCTGAACACAATAGCATCCCTCATTTAAACCTCAGGAATAGACTGAAGCATAAAGTAAATTAAACAATTCTCCGAAGTCTACAGAGCAATTTGAACAATACTCCAGAGCCCACAGAGATAAGAGGGAAAAATAGACTGCAGATTGGGGAGGTAAAAGAATAAACATAGAAGGTGGCATCAATTCAGCAATGGGGGTCAAGAAAAAGTCTGAGCCAGAAAATATTGCAGGTCTTCTGAAGGATGCAGCTGCAGCAAACATTTTAAGGGCTGCTGGATGGTTAGATTTCCTAGACAGGTTCGAAGGGTTTCAGGAGGATATTGTGGATGAATTCCTTAGGAATTTAAGAGACAACCAGACAACTGTGAGAGGAAACCAAATCAGTCTCTCCTCAGCAATTATCAGCCACATCTCTGGACTTCCCGAACAAGGTGAGAGGTTCTACCGCCTGAAAACCTTATACACTGATTTAATTAAAAAAATTCTGTTCGTGGTGAACCTGCTATTCAATTGCATATGAATAAGAATGAGGTTAAAGGAATTTTGAGGTCCACACTTCCAAACCCTTGGGCAACTGTTGCTACTTGGTTAATGAAGTACTTTACCTGTGATGGCCAATTCTCCATAGTTTTAGGGCCCATAATGAAAATGTTGATTTTTCTCCGACATGGAAATAGGCACCCTAAATATAGCATAAATATCCCCAATTTCTTGTATTCTGCCATCAGGGAAACTGCAGAGAAATACCAACAAGGTAAGGGACCCATGAAACATCATGACCTCATCTTTCTGGTAGTCAAGCACCACTTCCTATCTTAGGCCAATGGAGAAGAACTATTGCAAAACTTCCTTGAGCACAACCCCCAGGTCAGAGAACCAGAAATAGACAACCAGAAGGTGAGAGTTCTCCCTCTCACCAGGATGAGGAGGCTGAGCCTTTAGCCTCCTCTACAACTATTCACAAAGGGAAGCCACCCTCATGAGAGGCTATGTCATCTGCAGCCCCTATTCCTGACAGAAAGAGGAAAGGCAAACAAATTACAGAACCTGCTCCTACACTACCCCTATACATGACTCAGTCAGTTAGGCAAAAGATGACTCTACCTGAGGAGTCTTGGCCTAAGGAATTAATAGGGGAAAAGTTAGGACAGGGAATTGAGGAAAAGTGGTGGGCTGATGAACCATCCCATGATTCAGATGAGATCCCTCTGGTCAAGAAGAGGAAGCAAAGTGAAAATTCTCCAGCACCATCTGTTCATGAGGAATCAAGTCCAATTTCAATGCCACCATGTGCCTCAGAGATAGAAAACTTACAAACTTTTACTATCTCCTCAGATTCTGAGGCAAGGAGACTTGCTCCGGAGGCACCAGTCCCACCTGTGCTCCAGAGAAGCAAAAGGAAGAGGCAGCTCTCACAAGCTGAGAAGGATACTGCCCTGCTCGCTGAGGCACTCCTGGAATTAAGAACATGTGAGGATAAAGCGGGACCTTCATCAGTACCAACAATAGTAGAGGATCCTCAAGATAGGAACACAACAGCCACAGAAATAGGGTAGATGGCCATGGATAACATTGATGATCAGCCAACAGCCACAGAAACAGAGGCAGAAACTCTATCTCATCCCTCTGACCAAGAGGATATAGAAATCTCAACAGAACAGCAATTAATGGAAGAAATTGAAAATTTAAAAAGAATGCTCTGGAGAAAGAACTTGATTATTACTAACCTCAAAAAGGTCAGAGTAGAGGTGGAGATGGAGCTAAAACAAACTATTGCAAATATCCAAACAGACCTCCAAAATAAGGTTAAAATCATCCAGGAGAAAGAGACAGAGTTGGAAGCACAGAAATGTGAGGCAGCCAAATTAATGGAAGAAAAAGAAAAAGAAACAGCACAGAAGGTTTCTGAGCTCACCATGGCCAGAGACAATAGCCTCACCATAATGGAGGCACTAATTGAAAAGGTACAAAGCCAGGATAAACAGCTAACTTGGGCCAATAACAGACTGGATGACCAAGAAGAATATATTCAAGGATTGTTTGGCCCAAGGGCAACCAATGAGTAGGGAATTTAAACAGATGCTTATGTGGGTCCAATCCCCATTGACATTCCCAAAGCAGTATTTCATTGGGAGAAAAGGTGTAGAGAATTTGAGGCCTCCAAGCCAATGTTACAATTACAAAGGGCAGTCATTGCCAGAGCAGAAAGAATAGCAACTTTGGAAGGCAAAATCATTCAAATGGCCTCCCTTTCCTCAGAAATTCAATCCTGCAGGCCTCCAAGTGCCAGCTATTCAATGTTCTTACAGGAAAGGGTACTACAAAGGAAACTCTCCTTAGTCCTATCTGACATAACTGAGGATACTGAAACAGCAGAAGGATTTATGGCAGCTTACACCAGAAGCAATGATGAAGACAAAAACTTCCTATGTGAATTGTACCTGCATGGGTTCTGTATTAATGATATAGCCTTCATTATTAATCACTTTGTGGGAGAATGCCAGCTTAAGGCCTTCATGTCCCTAATGAGAAACCAGCAGATCTAGAACAAAAGGATGGAAGATCATCTCCAAAAGGATTTAAAAATAGATCTCTTCATTAGGAAAGAATGTCCCAATCCTTTTGCCTTTCAGACCCAATTCAGGTCCCTTATCTATCATCCTAAAAATGCAACCAGAATGTTGCCATTATACCTAAAAAGTTTGCAGGAATGCTCCATTGACTTTGGTCTTTTTATGATTAATTCAACAAATTCTGTACTTGCTGTAGCAAAGAGGAGATGGAATATTTTAACCCCAGAGTAGAAACTTAGAGAAGTGGTCACCCCTGCAAACCTGAGATTATTCATGTGAAAGGCAAAGTTGATATCCAAACTGATGGATAGACATAAACAGGAATGGATAGGTGGACAGTTCAGGCCTCCTCTGATAATTGAACCACTCCCTGTATGGACAGAATAGTTGGAAGATGAAAAATTGCAAGACTGGTTCAAGCAAGTTGATAAGTACAGAGGAAATGGTAACACCAATAGGACCACTTGGACCACCTATCTCCAGGAGTATAGACTGACTAACAGGTTGCTTCGCCAAAACAAATCTAGATTGTGAAAGGCAGGAGGACCTGCCAAACCTTAGGTATGGGGGGATGATGAGTGCCAAATTGCACTCATGAAATACATCATTTTGCCTCTCTTTTTCCTCTCTCTCAGTTCATCTTCCTAGTGTCTGCACCCAAATAAGTTAGCAAGATCATTCTATTTTGTGATTAATTAAGATAGATTACTTAAGATTAGAATTTCTGATTAGGAGACTAATGTGTGTGGGATTGATGGAAAAATGCAGAACTTCTCTCTCTTTTTGAATCAACAAGTGTAGATACCAAGAACAGCGATTTTGTGCATCTCCGGAGATCGTCCTCAATGATCTCCAAAGTCAATACCAAAGAACCATGACACCTGGAGTTTTGAAGATATGGGGAATGCCTCTCTAGAGCTCTGCGAGAAGTCTGGAGTATCTCCCGAGCTACAGACAGGAACAGCTATCTCCGGTGCCTCCTAAGAGCAGGGCATGTTTCCAAGTAGAGTTGTCGACCTGACACTCTTAGCAGCAATCTTATTACCCCTCACTTCACTCAAAGCATCACCTGAGTGGTGTAGGGTCAACTATTAGTTAAATTACTAAAGTTTTATCTTCTCAAACGTTTTGCATGAGTTACGAGCTGAACTAATCTAATATCCTTATTTTCAAGGCTTTGATGCCCAAGTGTATTAAGACATAAACTTAGACTTCTGAGTGGACTTCTGTTCTACTCAAGTCTACCTTTCTCGCATGATGATTTTTCATAAGTTAGACAGTTAAGTACAATAAAGAGATGGTGTCATCTCAAAGATAGACTGGTAGATAAGTTCAGTGATATATCATCACTCATTTTTATATATACTCTCGGAAATAGTAGAAGAACAACAATGATAAAATTAATTCTGATTCTTGGAGATCTTAGTTCTGTTATAGCCATAGTTTCATGAATGCAGAAATGAATGAATTAGACTAAATTTAGTTTTGATCATCTTTTGTACTGATTTCCTGCTATAGCCTTCAGCCTCAAGGGTGTGGAGCAAGTGCCCACTCTCACCACTCAGGTAGGAGGCTAGTATCACTATTCTATTGCTTCAATTTTATCTTATAAAGGTGTTTCCTATTTTAATAGATAGGTACATGTCATTGTTTCTCTGCTTTGAGTACATTTCCTGTTTTATTCTGTTTTCCAGCATTCATTACATTTGTTCAACAAGCAGATAGATTCTGTAGACACCCAAATTTGTCCATGTCTAGCGACACCTTGTTACATCCCTAATCCATTATCCAATTAATTAAATAAATTTTATTTATTTAATTAAAATCCCATTCTCATTCATTTAGCCAATTAATTAAATAAATTGTATTTATTTAATTAATTCCACATCATGTCTTATCTCATTTTATGCATTTATCATATTAATTAAATAAATTTTATTTATTTAATTAATTTCCAGCCCATATCCCACTAATTCAAATACTTTATTTGAATTAAGCCTTTATCATTTATCACATTTCAACACTTGTCCATTTCCCATTTATCATGTGTTGTAAGACAACTTTCATTTAAAATCCTTCACATGTACAACTAATTGGACCTAAATTTAGTAACTTTCAATCTTAGCCATTCACATAGCCTTTGAATCTCCACCGTTGATTGATCTTGGTTGAGTCCTATATAAACAGCCTCTCATTCCATATGAGAAATCCAGAAATCCAGACACCCAGAAATCTAGCAATCCAGCAATCATATAGCAACTCCATTATCATCTTGAGCATTCGAGCATTTGAGCTTTTATCATCCATCAATGGCAGCTTTCAGCTTTGTGATTGCTCATTGTTGAAGAAGCAGTCCACATTTCCCTCTCGAACAAGGAATCGCACGGTCTAGGTGATGTTATGCTTGCATTGCATTATTCTTTTGGCTTCATTTAGATTAGATTCCTTGATGATGGTAGGGTTAGGGTTTCATGACTATGTCTGATCTTCCACACCTGACTTTCACCTATCACATTTTGGCACGCCTGGTGGGACTCATGTCCCTGATTAACTTCATTTTTTGGAGTTGTTTCCTTGAAGATCAGATTTTGCAGGTGCTCGCAGAAAATTCCAGCCGCTTTTAAAGGAAAATCCGCCGCTTCGAGATTTCTGCGTCGCTTCTGAGCTGGAGCAGGCCGCATATACCTCTCTGGATCGCCTTTGACCTAACAGTCGTCGCCTCAGGTAAAACGCATCATTTTTATCATTAACATGATCGCCTGGGACTGTGTTCACTGTATTTGCCGCTTTTGATCTAACAGCCGCCGCTTTTGCGCATAATCAGATCGCTTTTAATCTAACAGGGGTCGCCTTTGCACAAATCCGCATCGCTTTTGACCTAATGGCGCACGCTTTTATTCTGATATGATACGCTTATGAGCTAATAATATTCGCCTGTGCAGGTTAGGGTTTTGATTTTTGTTTTGCAGAGACAGGTCGCTTTCGACTTCCAACAGGTCGCTTCCGGTATATTGCGATCGCATATGAGACGACAGACGCCGCTTTTGAATATATTTGTGTCGCTTATGGACTAATATTATTCGCCTGTTAGGCTAGGGTTTTTGTTTATCGGCTGTGTTTTTGCAGAAACAGGTCACATCCAGCCCTCAACCGATCGCTTATGGAAAATATGCATCGCTTATGAGCTAACAGGCGTCGCATACTGTGTTTTTGCGCGTCGCATATGATCTACAGTCTTTCGCCTATGACATAATAGAGTTCGCTTTTGATCAGCAGTGGGTCGCATCTGGTAAAGCTCTGTTGTTTTCAAGCCTGTTTCAGTTCCAGTTTGATTTTTGGCTATTAACTGGGTATTTGCGCAGCATCTTATCGATCTGTCCAAGAAAGGAGGTTATCAAACTACTGACATATCTGTTGCAGGTTCGATCGGTCCAAGATTTGTGGTTTTTTTCACTAAATTAGGCATATTTGGGCTTGGTGCTTAAAATGAATTACTGTTTGCTCCGTGCTTGATTTATCTTTTTGATTGCTTGCATGTGCCTGATTGTAACCCAAATTTAATGACAAAAGTATCCTCTCCCCTTGCCTATCAAATGGATCTTGGGTGCATGAGAACTTGTCATTATCTTTAGAGGGCCTGCCTTCCCGGTGTGAGAAGGGATACGACCCAAGCGGTAACGGGCTAAAGCCAAGTCCTTCCGAACCGCTATATAAGAAAAGTGTTTGTGTCGAAAGCCACAAACAACGGGTGCAGTTGTGTTATACCGACAGCCAACCTCCCCCAAAACCCTCCAAGGCGCAACCCTTGGAGGTTGGGAGACTCCATAACGGAGAGTAGCGCTGCCGCATGTATAGCCACCCGAACGGATGCCCTTATTAGCAACTTTGTGTAGTAGCCAAAAACCTTCTATCTGTTGACGCAGAGGGCAAAACCCTTGAAGCGGCCCCGATTCATGCGGTTCTTAGCCGAGGTAGCAGGGACAATCTAAAGGTTTGGAGAGGGTCAAGCCTTATAAGAATCCCGGATCTTGGTATGCGTGAGAAGTGTGTGCAAATGTAAGGAGGAGCCGGTGCTATCAAGATCCTGGAGCTACCTGCTTTGAATAGGCGCAGCTAGGGGATTCAACAGATACTGTCCTATCCTAGCCTAGGTTGTATCAGTTTGTGCTTGTTGTAAGTGTGAGTGACTGTTATCATTGTTTTCTTGCTGAAAAAAAACTACAAAAATCAGACCACCGGTACACAAACACAGTCGCTTTTGAACCTAAACTGCTCGCACAGACCATCAACATCGCTTCTGAACTGTAGTGACTCGCATTCTGCCTGAACTGCATCACTTTTGAACAACAACTGCCCGCATACTGCTTAAACAGAGTCGCTTTTAAACCGTAGTTGATCGCCTTTTTCCTGAACAGAATCGCTTCTGAACCACAGCTGATCGCCTACTGTCTGAACCAAGTCGCACCTGATTCATTACCAGTCGCATGTTGTTTGAGCCAAGTCGCTTTTAATCCACAGTTATTCGCCTGATTCCAGAACAAGCTCGCCTATGAACAACAGACTGTCGCCTTTAGGGATATCTGAGTCGCCTCTGAACCAACAGTAATCGCCTTTGAACCAACAGTCATCGCCTCTGGCATAGCATTCGCTTCTGGTTAGCACTGTCATTTTTCTGTCGAAACTAAACCAGGTCGCATTTGAGCTATCATTAATCACCTTTAGCATTCTCTGAGTCGCCTTTGAGCTATTATCAGTCGCCTGTAGCTATAATTCTTGCAATTCTCAATGCATCAGCTCAATTAGCCTTAGGACCAGCTTGCTTGAACCTCAAACATCAGCTTTCAGACTTACCTTTGATCAACAGCAAACACCTGGACTTTGTCTCCTATTTTGAGCTTATCAATCAATCACAACTCATGAGCTTTTCCATCTTTTTGAGATCCCAACCAGCAAATCAGACATCAATCCAATCATTTGGATCAACAAACAACCTTCAGTTTTAGCTTCAGCCAACAAACAACCTTCAGTTTTAGCTTCAGCCAACAAACAACCTCCAGCTTTAGCTTCAGCAAACAATCTCTTTTTAGCTTTAGCTCCAACAAACATCAACAGCAAACAATCTTTCCCTTGAGTGATTAAGCTACCTCTAGGGACAACCAACAACAACTCAGCCAAACCAAATCAACCAAGCAACTTAGCCAAACTAGCAAAACCAAAACAACAACCAATCAACCAACTATCATCTTTTGGGTCTTAAAACTTTGACAAGCTCAACTTCATCATCAACATCATGCCTCAAACTAGGAGTCAATATCGAGCTGAAGTAGAAGCCAAATTGAAAGCTGAAATGGATGCCAAATTGCAAGCTGAGATGAAACAATTCACAACACCTCTTAAGGACGCAGCTCAATTCACAACTGGTATGCCTTCTCATATGTTTATACCTCAAGGGTACACTAGGGGCGAATCATCTTCACAACAAATGCACCCTCTACCATCCTTGGAAACTTTCGAAGAACAATCTCAAGACGACTCATCAGAATTTCAAGATACCTATCTATGGGACCAAGTTGAGAAGCTCATGATATCTGAGCCTGATCGCTGTTTTCTCCAACTTGCTCGCATGGGTGCTAAACTACCTAAAGACTTTGATATATCCACTATTAGAGAGCACGATCCCAACACTACTGCTGTTGTTGCGAATAAACCATCTACTATAGTCACATCATCTCCTATTACCTCGCAAACACCATCCTCATTGCCTCTTGTTGCTTCATTTGAGTTACCACGATCAGAGCATACCTTAGAACCATTGATAGTGCCCACCAATGTGCTTCCTCTCATGTCACAAAATCTCAACATCCCACCTTTTCATGTCCCTCAACATATCTCTCCTTCTACCATGACTGTTTCCATGCCTCACGTCACACAAGCTGTCCATGTCACGCAAGCACAAACACTTCGAGCATCACAAGCAATTCCCATATCTTATGGTGTGCATACCTCTCAAACCATTCCAACAACACATGTCCTCCATGCTTCACAACCATTGCGATCTACCACATCTCATACACCAACTGCTAATTCCTTCATTAGCCTTATTGACATGAGTGATCCCCTCATTTCTCAAGCCAATCCAAACAATCAGATCGCTTATGTTGATCAACTTACATCCATGCTGTCCTCTTCTTCCAATCCTTCACACACTATCAATCCATCTTATGCTACCCAAGGCTTCTCTAATATCACCCAACACATGACATATACCAATCCTCATATTGTCCAAAATACCAATCCCAATGTTCACCCTTCTGTTGTATCTACCAATCCCTCCGTCACTTACCATGTCATGAATTCAATTCCAACTTCCCAACCATCTGCTACTATCAATCCCACATCCACTTCTCATGTAATGCACACCCACTTACCACTTGTGTCTCAAGGACAGCAATCCTCTAACACATACATGTCACATACCACTCCTTCGACATACATTGTGGGCACACAACCCCAACAAACCGTTACAGCTTCGTACATCCCACAACCACAACAAACTGTCACAACTCCACATATACCACAACCGCAACCACAATATGTTTCATATCACACTCCACCCCCTTTGCAACAACAGCAGTTATCCTCAGCCGATATCCAACAGATGATCGATGAAAGGGTAGGACAAGGCAAGAAACCCTTCTCTCTCGAAAACATATGCGCTTATCCATTTGACAAGTCTCTTAATATGATACCTTTTCCACCACACTTTGAAATCCCACAATTTGATAAGTACAAAGGGAAAGGAAATCCGGATGACCATCTTCGAGCCTTTTTCGTGGCATGTCTCGATGTTGCCTATGATGATACATATCTTTTGAGACTATTTCCTCGAAGCTTAGCAGGACAAGCTCTCGAATGGTTTTCCCATTTACCTCCAGGAATTAAGACTTTTCCCGAATTGGCAACCAAGTTTCGATCACATTTTGCCTTCAATATTGAACATGAGGTAAACATGAATGACATTGTCAACAACAAACAACGCAATGGTGAAACCTTTTCCTCATTTACCCAACGATGGCGTAATATGGCTAGCAAATTATCATGGGAAATCCCTGAGAAACAACAGCTTGACATCTTTGTTCAAAATCTTCATCCTGAGCTGTCATTTCAATTACAATTGCAAAGTGCTAGCACCTTTGACGAACTAGTTTCCAAAGGAGTTATTATTGAACGAGCCTTAATTGCCAAAGGAACTATCAAGATCTTTCGTGATAACAAAGATTCTCCCCAAAATTCCAATGATAAGTCTCGCTTTTGGAACAAGAACAAGAATGTTGTTAATGACGGTATTGTTGATACAAAGAATATCCAAACTATGAGAGCTCCTATCAACATTCAAGCAGCCTCTCCACCAAGACAGTCTTTTCCACAACGAAGAAACCAACGCCAAACTTCTAATCTACGCCGACAATTTACACCATTAGTGGAACCCATGGAAGTTATTCTTCGAAAGCTGCTTCAAGCCGGAGATGTTATTCTACCCGATGCACCACCAAATGGCGAACCACTCTTTCGAGCTCCTTGGTACAAAGAGAATGAGTATTGTGATTATCATCGAGTTAAAGGACACAAAACAAATGGTTGTATGCGCTTAAAACATGTTATCCAAGACTGCATTGATCAAGGTCTAATCAACGTCACACCTTCAACACCTCAACAATCCACATCAAACTATGATCTAGAGACTTTCAAGAATCCACTGCCATCTCATGATCAGACAAATAACCTTCAAGCTGGCAATGCTATTCCCTATAGCTATGCATCATCTACCATTGGCCGCATTGACCATGCTCGCATTTCTACCATTACCATCCAAGGAGCACCTGATTGTGCCGTAACCACGCGAAGAGGTCGAGTTACCGTTCAAGGAGCACCTCCTCATCCTCCTCGACCTCTCTCTGACTATAACCTTTTGGATCACCTTGGCAAAACCCCCGCACACATATCTATCCTTGAGCTGCTCTGCCTATCCCCCGCACATAAAGCTATCCTTGATAAGGCCTTACAAGAATCTTCGGTGCCTAATAATATTAATATCACACAATTTCAATCCATGGTCGCTAGCATTGCAGCCCCTTGTCATTTAACCTTTTCTGACAAAGATCTTCAACCCTCCATGCATCCGTCACACAATGAGGCCCTCCATATTGAAGTATTTGTTAACCAACGCCGTATCAAACGAGTCTTGATAGATGGGGGAGCTGGTCTAAATATATGTTCTTTGAAACTTATCAAACAATTGGGATATTCTGAGAAAAATGTTGACACCTCCAAGGTTATAACTATCAGAGCATATGATGACGCTGAAAGAGATACTGAAGGGATCATCTTATTGCCTATTCAAGTTGGACCGGTCATTACAGAAACTCGCTGTCAAGTCCTTGATATTGATCTGCCTTACAACATCATCCTCGGTCGCCCTTGGATCCATACCCTTAAAGCAGTTCCATCTACATATCACCAATGCCTTAAATTTCCGCATAAGGGTGTGGAAGTTACCATTCAAGCTGATCCTAATCCATTTGAGTTTTGCCGTGCTTTTCAAGCTAAATATCAGAGTCCAAACCGTATCCCTCTCAACACCGAGGCATATCCATCATCCTCCTATGTCGACCCATCCGATCTCCTCAAGCCCTCATCTAGCAAAGCCGCTTCCAACCTCCATATCAAATATACCGAACATGGCCCTGGTGAGTACAAATTGCAGGAATCCTGTTGCGTTGGCACCCTTCCGTTATCTCCTAAATCCCACGGTAAGCTTTCTATATCTAAGCCCACTTCATCCTCCGCTGTTATCAAAGCTCCCCCCACCGTATTCATTAAAGGTGGTTTCTTGGATGACGAAGACATTGAGGACATAGACTCTTGGATATTCTTTGATGAAAATGACCAAGTCCAACTTGAAGTAGAGCGATACAACAACGGGTTTCGTATCATCAAGAACATGGGCTATAAAGGGCATGGCGGCTTGGGATCACAGGAACAAGGACCTATTGAGCCCCTTATTGTGTCTAAGAAGTTTAATAAGCAAGGCCTTGGTTACCAACCGGAGGTACCGCGATCCAAAGACATTAAGTGTATTTCCGATATTGACGTTGGATCTTCTTCGGTAGGAGAGACTTCTAACTCGGATACCATCGACGAATCCTCCCTTCATATCACCGACCTCTTTCAAGAACATTCCATCTTCATGTTTTCCGCAATCTCTTCTAGCCATCACGATCCCTCCATTAGCCTCTCACTCGTATATCCTGACCTCATCGATTGGGACCAACAGGGGGCACCGATATTAGATACATTTGAAAATGACGAAGCCATTGCAGAATTCATGGGTTTGAGACAAGGTATCCCATGGGGTGATCACAAAGCAGGTTTCATGATGGAATTACCTAAACTAGCATATTTTGGCGGAAGTATCAAATCCTTCAGTCGCAAAAGTGAAATAAACAAAATTCAACAAAATAGGTCACTAGGTGAAAACCGCAAGGCGCCTCTTGACCGTGAAAAAGTAAAAATAAAGGACGTATCCGAAGGTGAAAACCTCTCTGAGGCACCTGAGGATGAGGGATTTGATCTTCCTGTCACCGCTGATTACCATGAGAAATCAACTGTGCTAGTTGAAAAATCACAAGACATGAACTTGGGAACAGAACAAAATCCGAAGATCACCTTTTTGGCAGCATCACTATCAGAGCAAGAACGAAAGAACTTCACAGCATTTTTCCTGAGACGAGCTATAAATTTTGCATGGACTTATGCAGACATGCCAGGACTAGATCCTTCACTTGTGGTACATCATTTAGCAGTATTCCCTGATGCAAAGCCTGTCAAACAAAAATTGCGCAAAATGCATCCACAAGTTGCCTTATTGGTTAAAGCAGAAATTCAGAAACTATTAGAAGCAAAGTTCATAAAGCCTATTGATTATCCAGAATGGGTTTCAAACTTGGTACCTGTAGCAAAACCAGATGGACGAGTTCGCTGCTGCACGGACTTTAGAGATCTTAACAAAGCATGTCCTAAAGACGATTTTCCATTACCAAGCATAGACAACATTGTTGATCTTACAGCAGGACATGAAATGCTATCTTTGATGGATGGATTTTCTGGTTATAATCAAATCAGAATAGCAGAGGAAGATCAAGATAAAACGTCTTTTATTTGTCCATGGGGCACATATTGCTGGGTTGTAATGCCTTTTGGTCTCAAAAACGCTGGAGCTACCTATCAACGAGCCATGACAGTTATTTTTCATGACCTTTTTCATACTATCATGGAAGACTATGTTGATGACATCCTGGGAAAATCTAAGACAAGGGAAGGACATCTACCAGTATTGGCACAAATTTTTGATCGATTAGAGAAATACCAAGTTAGACTAAATCCAAAGAAGTGTGTATTTGGTGTAACATCAGGAAAACTATTGGGATATATTGTGTCTCGACGAGGCATAGAAGTGGACCCAGCTAAGGTAAAAGCTATCATAGAAATGCCTCCACCAACGAATCTCAAACAGCTTCGCAGTTTACAGGGTAGGCTACAATCTATCCGCAGATTTATCTCACAACTCGCAGATAAATGTCATCCTTTTCAGCATCTTCTTCGCAAGGGTGAACCTTTTAAGTGGGATGAAAAGTGTCAACAGGCTTTTGATAAGATAAAGGAATACTTGGCAACACCTCCTGTGTTAATACCTCCTGTACTTGATCGTCCATTACTGCTTTATATATCATCAACAACCGCAGCATTAGGTGCACTTCTAGCTCAACATGATGATTCAGGAAAAGAACAAGCTATCTATTACATTAGCAGAACTCTTGTGGGATATGAACTTAATTACTCATGCATGGAAAAAGCTTGTTTAGCATTAGTGTTTGCTTCCCAAAAGTTGCGACATTATATGTTGAACCAAACAACAAAGCTCATCTCTAATGTGGATCCCCTCAAGTATCTCCTTTCAAAAGCACTTCTCACAGGGAGATTAGCAAAATGGGTTATGATCTTGAGTGAATTTGACATACAATATGTGAACCGTAAAGCTATCAAAGGACAAGTCATTGCTGATCAATTAGCTGCAGCACCTATCACAGACATTCAGCCAATATATCCCGAATTCCCTGATGAAGGATTGTTTACTTTCAGCTCTCCAGCACGATGGCAGCTATACTTTGATGGATCATACACTCAACACGGATCTGGAGCAGGTATCTTGTTTGTCACTCCCCAAGGAGACTGCATACCTAAATCATACAGAATAGCATTCCCCTGTACCAATAACATAGCAGAGTATGAAGCTTTAATCACAGGTTTGCGCATGGCAGTACAATGGGCTATCAAACAGTTACGAGTCTTTGGTGATTCTCAGCTAGTTATCAAACAGGTCTTAGATGAATATCAAACAAAAGACGAGAAGCTTCTTCCATACAAACTAATGGTGGATGATTTCAAGCAATATTTTGAGGACATTACCTTTGAGCAAATTCCAAGACTACAAAATAGAGCAGCTGATGCCATGGCTATGATTGGGTCTCTCTTAGATATGCCATCTAACACCCATAAATGTGAATTCTTGGTCGAACAGCTTTTGATCCCCGCATTTGAAGTTCCACAGTCTGAGCTTATATGTGAGATTGTTGGTCCCAACTCGTTGTGGTACAAAGATATATACGAGTATCTCCGTAATCACACCTTGCCTCTTCAACTATCCAACACCCAACGTAAAACTTTTATCCGTCGAGCCTCTCGTTACACTATCTTAGGAGACACCCTTTATCGCCGAAGTCTTGATGGTATCCTTCTTAGATGTCTTGATTCTGAGGAAGCAAAAACGGCCTTACGTGAAGTACATGAAGGTGTCTGCGGTTCGCATTCCGCTGGCCCTGGCCTTGTTAAGAAACTTCTGCGAGCAGGATACTATTGGCCAACTATGGAAAAAGATGCCCAACAATTTGCAAAGCGATGTCTACAATGTCAGAAACATGGAGATCTAATACATGCACCAGCACATGAGCTTCAGCCTATTGTCACTCCATGGCCTTTTTCGCAATGGGGACTTGATCTTGTGGGTAAAATTCATCCTATTTCATCAAATGGTCATAAGTTTATTATCACTGCCACTGAGTATTTCACAAAGTGGGTAGAAGCCATACCAATGACCTACATCACAGGTAAACAAATAGCTAAATTCATCCTACATTACATCATCTGCCGTTATGGAGTTCCTCAAGCTATTGTCACAGATAATGGCCGGCCTTTCAAGAACCAAGAGGTTAGAGATCTTTGCAATAAGTTTCATATTCAACATAGGTTCTCTACGCCTTATTATCCTCAGAGCAACGGTCAAGCTGAAGCCTCTAATAAGACAATCATCAAGATCCTTAAAAAGACTGTTAACGAAACTGGTCGAGATTGGCATCTACAACTGCATCCTGCTTTATGGGCATATCGAACAAGTGTCAGAACTCCTACTGGCGCCACACCCTATGCTCTAGTCTATGGCACTGAAGCTATTTTGCCTATCGAGGTTGAGATCCCCTCTTTGCGCATATCCTTGCAACATACTATTTCAGATGAAGAATATCGAGTCTCCCGACTCCATGATCTTGAGCTCTTAGATGAACGCCGCCTTACAGCATTGAACCATCTTCAAGTCTATCAAAACCGGCTACGTCGCAGCTACAACAAAAAGATCAGAGAACGCAGATTTCAGGTTGGCGACCTTGTCCTTAAAGAAAACCAAAGGAATCAACAACATCGAGAGAAACATGGCAAGTTTGAACCAAATTGGCTTGGTCCTTTCATTATCACAGCAGTTTATGGATCTGGTGCATACACTTTGTCAACACCTGAAGGCATTCCCTTGGATGAACCCGTCAACAGCGTTCATCTCAAGAAGTTTTATCCATGAATCTCAGCTATCCCACAAAAACACCAAAAACACAAAAAAATCAAAATATGTCAAAAAAAAAAAAAAAAAAAAAAAAACATAAGATAAATAATCCGTCCTCTGGTGAAAACCTGGTAAACAGGCGCCTTGGATAAGTACCATAGTGAAAACCTGGCAAACAGGCGCTATGTGTAGTGACCAGTTTCCCTCATTTGTTTGGTTCGTTTGATCATTTTCCCCACTGCATCTTGTATAAGCTATTTTCATAAGCCCTATCGCAATCTCACACATAGCCTTTCCTCTTCATCCTTTGCCGATGCTAGTTATCATATGTGAGACATTGTCGTGATATCTATATCTTTTGGCACCTTAGCATCTTGGCCATATCTTTTCTGCATTGTCGCTTCTGCATAATAAACCTCATCCCACACTGGGGGCATTTGTTGAGTCTTATTTGGAAGTGGATCCTGTTATCTCTAGCTCATAACATATCAAACAACTCAGCTTTCAACACAGCACACCTTATCAACTTCAGCCATGGCACATGTCCACCGACAACTATGACCTAACGACTTGCAACCAGGACTCATACCTTCACAATTCATCCACAATCATCCAACAATCGCAACAAACATCGCTTGATCAAACATCCAGTCGATTAGCCACATTCATAAGAACTACATCCAGCTCTATCGTTGACGCCTTGATCCCGTGGATACAGGGTATGTAGGCAATCTGAGATGCGAAGGAAGCACTCTGATTCAGGCTAAGACGATAGCCCCTTTCATCAGTCATCTGTCATTCTAAACATTCTTCAATCTTTCAGCTCATATTCTTCTATCTTTCATCACTTACATCATCAATAAAACCCAGAACTACATATTCATCATGTCTCATCTTCATCGTAAATGTGCTTTGATCCCGTGGATACAGGGTATGTAGGCAGTCTGGAATACGAAGGAAGTTTCCAGTACTCAAGCACCGATGATCCCCCCATCTTCTTCATCTTCATTCATCATCCATCTTCTCCTCTTTGATCAGCTCAAACAGGACGCAATCCATGTGTATATTACAAGCTCAAGCACTTTAACCAATCATAGGTAAGCCAGAAGCTATTTGTCCGCATGCTTTAAGCCAACATTTGCTATAGCCATTTATCAACAACTTTAGCCTTCAACAGGATGTAGCTTTCCTTTTAACAAGGCGCCAGCTTAATCTATCCACGAGCACCCAAATTTGGCAAGAGAACGTGATGACAGTATCTTTTGTTTTATCTTTTGATTTATCTTTTGTCCCTTTTCTGTACCTCGTCAAGACTGCCTTGATCTATTTATATCTTGGTATGTTGCGATGAAGTAAGGACTGGGGCATGGTCATATAGCTTTCGTATGCCGTGTTTGCAGGATGATCTTATTCTCTTCCTATGCGTCTTGGTATCTTGTACGTGTTGGGATTAGCATCTTACATATCAATATCTCTAGCATCTGAGAAGCTAAACAGTCTCTTATGCATTAGAGACTATTCTATGTTAAGACTAACTCCATACATATAACCAGCAAGCTATCATTATGTGTAGTGGAGATAAGCTCAAACCATTGTTTGTAGCGTCAAAGTCCAACACTAGCTGTTATTCATATCTTGTGCATGTTGGCTCACCATCTTGACCACATGCGTTCAGACAAGATTGTAACACGTTAGTTACGCATTGGATACCTCGACACCTTGGTCTCTTATACCCTGGTGCATAACATCCATATGCTATATCAAACATAAGGACTGCATTTCTTTTCATTTTGAGCAATTACTTGAAAGCTGCCCATCATCATCTTATCTTATCCATTTTACCTATCCATTCGTTCCGTCATCCTCAGCCAAGATCAATCATCTCTATCATCCTTTGTCCATATTCCCGCTCCTGCAAAACAAGTGTTAGCCATACATAAGTCCATTACATATCTTTTTCTTTACCATCTACCTATATGCATACATCTATTCATGTCATTACCCTTTACATTTTCAAATATTTTCTATCCATTACCATTTGCATAAATATCCATCCATAATCCATATATAATCCATACACATAACATGCATAGCCATCATAATATCAACATCACAACCATTATAACATCATATAGATCGCCAAAACTGCCATATATATATATATATATACATGTGTGTCAAAATACAAGTGTCTACAATACAAGCTGAGCTCTGAAAAGAATGAATGTACAACAATGGCTCTAGGCCTCATCATGATACAATGTCAACAAGGTGTGCCCTAACGACTACTGCCAGCTCCCTCACCCTGACCACCACCACCAATAGGTCCTGTACCTGGTCCTCCATCTCTCGGTGGCCCCATCACTAAAGCTACTGACCGAGATCCACCTGACCTCCGTGAGCTCGAAGCCCCTGACCTGCTCCTGAAGCTAGGCTGTCTCTGCTCTGCCGGCACAGCTCCATAATATAAGCCTCTATAATACTCAGCCTCACCCTGCACTCTCTGAAGCTCGGCCTGTACTGCTGTCAACTGTGTGGCTAAGTACATAGTAGCTCCATCAGTCCCCAAGGCAGTCACTGCTCTATCCCGCTCACTAGTCATAACCTGCAGCTGCTGTACTGCCCTATCTCTCTCAGCTCGTAGACTATCTCTCTCAGCTCGCAGACCATCTCTCTCTGCTCTCATAGCCTGCTCCTGCTGTACGGCAGTATCTCGCTCAAGCCTCATCATCTGCTCATGCTGCCTAGCTGTATCCCTCTCTCCTGTAACTCTCGCGAGCGCACCATCCTCCTGTCCATCTCCTCTCTGCGCTCCCAACTGTAGCTGCGTCTGATAAGCCTGTGCCTGTGCTCTAGCATGCCTCAGACTGATCACGGCCTGATGCCTATCCATCTCCACCCTCCTTAGCCTCATCTGTGCTCGCTGCCTCCATCTCCTCTCCTCTCTGATCCGTCTCCGCAGCTGCTAAATGCCCACATCATCCCCTGCTCCGATCTGTGCCTGTGGCTGTGCTAATATAGCTGGCTGACCTGGCACCTGCCCTGGCATCTGTATCCCTGGTGCAGCTGGCACTACTGCCTGTGCTGGTGGAGCCCGTCGTCGTCGCCTCCGAACTGGTCTCTCCATCCCAATCTCCCCAATCTCTCCATCTCGTGTCAACCGAGTCGGCCTAGCTGTCGCCCAGTATGCATCATACTCTGGCAATGTACCTGGCTCTGCCGGACCCTGTCTCCACTGCCATGCTACTGGCTGCAATCCATCTCTCTCTGCCAAGGCTGTGTCCACCACAACCTCTGGACCCCAATCGAACACCTCCTGCCTCGTCCTCCCAAAAATGGCATCCCCTATAGGTACTGCTTGTGCCTCTCCAAACTGTCTCAGGGCTCTCTCTGGCAAATAGCGCTCGATAATGTACAAGCCGCGTCCAAAAATGTACCTCGCCTGTCTCGCATAAGCAAGCTCGGCATCCTCCTCCTCCCACTGCTCACATCCTAGCCATGGCCTCCATACAAACCTGTCTATCTCATCCAACCTCCGTCGCCAGTATACCACCCCTCGGCGCTGTCGATACGTCAAGGCTCCTCTATACATCCGTGCAAATGGCTCTCCTGCTGCTCTAGCCACCCATCCCTCTGGTCTCATCACTGGAATGTGCTCATAAGCCCATACGTGCAACACTGTCACTCCTGCTGACATACTGGCTCCGAACATATATGCACAATCATGTAGGTAATGATAGAGCTGTCCCAACACGCACTCTGCCCATGCATATCTCGTGCCATAGGAGAACATGCCCTCCATCACTGTCCCCCATCCTACAGGAAACCCTCTCGCTCTCCTATCACCCACTAGCCATCTAATGATAGCCACTACCACTCGCTGCAACCTGTCACAGAGCTCCTCCATCCTCCCCATCGGTATCTCCGAACCCTCTGCTCCGATGTCTGGTGTCCCAAACAATCTCCTGAATGCAGCTGGGCCCATCTCCGGATCATAATCTACCCGATCCCCATCTATCGGAATCCTCAAAATCCGGAACACATCCTCTAAGGTGATGGTCGCCTCTCCTGTCGGTAACAAGAATGAACTGTGCTCGCTCATCCATCGCTCCACCATCGCAGTCATCAGTCCTCGATGTGCCTGCACTGGCTCTAATCGTGACACATGCTCTAAGCCCAGGATCTCTAACACCAGTAGCTCCTCTGCATCCAACTGTCTCACTAGCCGCAAATCTCTCGGATGGGGCTCCCGTGATAGCAATGGCGGTAGTACATCCTGCATCATCCATTTACTCTTGTCAGTCCATCCCGTTAATCATTCATATCAAAATCTGCCTATCTATCTGCTATTTTCTCCTACACCTATCATATGCGGTTCACTTTACCACAAGCGACCTCTTTCTGCTCATTAGCGACCCCTTTCACCATATGCGCCTCTGTTTTGCCTACATGCGAGCTCTTTTGCACATGCGCTCACTGTTTTCCTAAACGCGACCACTATTACCATATGCGTTCATCCTTACTTTACCAGCGAGCCATATCCCACATGCGAGTCTTTTTACTCCAAAAGCGAGCCCTTTTCCTATATGCGCCTATTTTCTCATCATAAGCGAGCCAACTCACACTAAGCGACCATTTTCGCCCTATATGCGCGCTATCTACCATATGCGATCTATTTCTAGTCCTATGCGAGCTAAACTACTCTATGCGACTACTATCTGCTCATAAGCGACCCGTTTTCCTCTACACGCACATTTCCGCTGCTATTTTCCCGCCGACAGGATGCGACCACTTTTTCCTAAGCGACCTACCCGCGCCCATAAGCGACCTATATTACTTTAAGCGACCTCTACTCCTACATAAGCGAGCTATATGTGCCAGGTCCTAAACTAGTCGCTTTTGGTGACGTGTGTGAATTAATTACGCTTCCAGGCTATTAAATGCACGCTTTTGGGAAAAGTTTTGAGACATACCGGTGCGCCTGCTCCCTCTGGTCGTCCATGTGTCCTCACTCGCTCCGCACGATGATCTCTGCGTGGAATCACCATCCCGCTAGCTCTGCCACTCTCACTCTCAGGAGCTCTGGATTTCTCTAGGTTTCTAAGCACAAATGAGCACAAATGAGCCTATTTGCCCTTGCAGCCCCTACTTATAGCCCTTCTCCAAACCCTAATTCTTCTATACCACAGCCTATTTTCTTCGCATTTGCCCTATTTTCTGCCTTTTCTTCTATCGAGCGCCAACCCAGTCTTTCCTGGTTCGCCTGGCTTACCTCTCGAGGGGGCATCACCTGCCAGTTACACTGGGGCATAACTTGTTTATCGAACATATCTCACATCTTCTTTGACACAACGTTCTATCGAACATTGTATCAAAGAGGGGCAAAATGTAGACACCCAAATTTGTCCATGTCTAGCGACACCTTGTTACATCCCTAATCCATTATCCAATTAATTAAATAAATTTTATTTATTTAATTAAAATCCCATTCTCATTCATTTAGCCAATTAATTAAATAAATTGTATTTATTTAATTAATTCCACATCATGTCTTATCTCATTTTATGCATTTATCATATTAATTAAATAAATTTTATTTATTTAATTAATTTCCAGCCCATATCCCACTAATTCAAATACTTTATTTGAATTAACCCTTTATCATTTATCACATTTCAACACTTGTCCATTTCCCATTTATCATGTGTTGTAAGACAACTTTCATTTAAAATCCTTCACATGTACAACTAATTGGACCTAAATTTAGTAACTTTCAATCTTAGCCATTCACATAGCCTTTGAATCTCCACCGTTGATTGATCTTGGTTGAGTCCTATATAAACAGCCTCTCATTCCATATGAGAAATCCAGAAATCCAGACACCCAGAAATCTAGCAATCCAGCAATCATATAGCAACTCCATTATCATCTTGAGCATTCGAGCATTTGAGCTTTTATCATCCATCAATGGCAGCTTTCAGCTTTGTGATTGCTCATTGTTGAAGAAGCAGTCCACATTTCCCTCTCGAACAAGGAATCGCACGGTCTAGGTGATGTTATGCTTGCATTGCATTATTCTTTTGGCTTCATTTAGATTAGATACCTTGATGATGGTAGGGTTAGGGTTTCATGACTATGTCTGATCTTCCACACCTGACTTTCACCTATCACAGATTCAACTTTCTTTTGAAATTAGGACTAGCTATAAACTGGTAACAATAGGATCCCTAGTTGCAGACAGCCGTGGACACAGCCCTGGTTCTTTGACATCTGAAAATAGGTTAAATGATGAGGGACAGCGACACCTTGTTAGTTATTCCAAAATGTGAGATTCTTCTAGTTAGACATAGGTCAGTTAGGTTTCAGGAAGGTCTGTAAAAGCTAGGTTGAAAGGTCACCAAAGGGAAGGAGTTAAACCATGGGGAAATTGTACCATTCCATACAAGAGGACAATTTTTGACATAACAAATACTAACCCTAACCCTAACCCTAACCCTCACCTTAATTATAACCCTAACCCTAACCCTCATTATAACCCTAACCCCATTTCAAACTATAAGTCTAACCCTAATTTTGGCTCTAACTCTATTATTAACCCTAACCTAAATTTTAACCTAAACCCTAATCCTAACCCTAATTTTAATCATAATTCTAACCCTAATTCGTATTCTAACCCTAACCCTAATTTTAGACACAATTCAAATTCTAATGCAAACCTTAACCATAATTCTACTTCTAACCCTAACTTTAATTATAACCCTAACCCTAATTCTCATTGTAATTCTCACCCTATTTCTAATTATAACCCTAATTCTAATTATAATTCTAACCCTTATCCTAACCCTAATTATAACACTAATCCTAATTCTAACATTAACCCTAATTATAATTGTAGCCCTAATTCTAACCCTAACACTAACCCTAACCCTAATTGTAATCCTAACCCTAAATCGAATTCTAACCCTAACCCTCAACCTAACCCATATTCTAAACCTAAAAATAAATCTAATTTTCACCCTAACTCTGATAGTAATTCAAACCCTAACTCTAACCTTAACCCTAATTGTAACCCTAATTCTAACCCTAACCCTAACCCTAACCCCAACCATAATTGTAATCCTAACCCAAACCCTAACCCAAATTCTAACCCTAATCCTAACCCTAACCCAAACCCTTATTCTAACCCTAAACATGGCTCTAATTTTAACCCTAATCCTACTCTAACCCTGACCCTAATCGTAATTCAAACCCTAACCCTAATATTAATACTAACATTAACCCTAATTGCAACTCTAATCCTAACTCTAATTCTAACCCTAACCCTTATTATAAACATAAGCCTAATTCTAGGTCCTAACCCTAACCCTAATTGTAACAATAATCCTAACCCTACTTGTAAGAAAAACCATAACCCTAATACTAACCCTAATTTTAATTCTAACCCTAGAATTATAATTCTAATCCTAATCCTTATAATATTTTTTAATTTTAATTTTAATCCTAACCAGATCATAATTCAAACCCTAACCCTATCCTGAATACTAACCTTAACCATAGTTGTAACCCTAACCCTAAGTGTAATTCTAACATTAACCCCAATTATAGTCGTAACCCTAATTCCAATTATAGCCTTAACCTTATTGTGCCTTGCACACACGCCCCATTCTATTAAATGGAGACCCCCTTTTTTCTAGTTTTACTTAAAGCTTTGGCTTAGTCTCGATCAATTCCTTTGAGGTGACATTCAAATTATAAGATCAGATCAATCCACATATGGGTCAAACTTGTATACACTTGCTGAAAATGTGCCTAAGTTCTTGAGAAATTGGGTCAAGTTAGGACAAGTCCCTTTGTCACGAGATCCTAAGACTTTAAGGCCTTTGCACTAAAATAAGGTGTCACTGCACATTGTGCTAATATCCATTGACATCGGATACACGCGCTAGCTCTCAAACAAACTGGCGCTAAAATATGATTACACCAGACTTGCACTAAAAACACACCTCATTGGATATGTCCAGTAGTCAACAAATCTCCTACTGGTCTTGTGAGATTTCAAAACCCTGCCAATGGGCACTTAAGTCAAATGCACTAAAGATGAAGGTAACCAGATTTTCATTGAATATGGTCATCACCTGATATGTCTGGTCTCTACCAAATTTATCGCAAGCTCCAATCGACCCTGAAACCTCTGCAAAGCCATAAGTGCTTGACAATTTGCCACTGTACTCTGCCATTAATGGTGCATTAAGCTGCAATATAAAATCCCAAAATCACTCATGAATAGTTTATTATGCATTTTAATCCCTAAAACTTTTGAGCTCCTGTGTGAACTAAGCAATCTACAGTAGCTAGTGGCGATCTGGACTGGTTTTGAGAATGTTTTGGACACATTTGATTCTTCCTCATCTCTAGTTCTTCAATTCACAGGTCGGTGTTGTTAAACCAATTTTTACATTGAAAGTTGAGGCTGAAGGATTTAAATTTAATTTAATCTTTCATAGTTGAAATCTTTGTTTGGGTCTTCACTAAAAATCATCATCTTTGAGTTTCAATTTAGGGCTTTGTTTGAAATTTGTTGGTATATTCAATGTATATATGTGGGTTTTGATTTCTTGTCATGAGTATAAGTGTTTAATGATTTAGTTACCCTCAAAATCACTAGCTTCAAACATAGATGAAAATCACATAGTGCAACGTGTTTAAAATCTTAGAAAAAATCAACTTAAAGCACACTGTGACAAAACCCTAGGTATCCTTAGTGCGAAAAAGCAACCCCACTGAACATATCCTATAACTGCTAACAACCCCGTAATACATGACCTTAATTAATCCCTTGCAAAATGGTGTGATTCGAAAACCTAGCACTAAAAAGGGGTGTCACAGGACCTGTGCTGAAATTGGACTTTATTGGACATATCTAGTGAGTAGCAAAAGTTTTGCAAATCCTGTCAACCCTTAGAGCCCCGCAAACTGAGATATTTGAAAGTTAGTTCTGAAAAACCTCATCACTAAACTTGTGTAGAAATACATTCTTACCGGACTTGTCCAGTACCACCCAAAAACTCCGCCAGTCCTGTGTCTATCAATTTCTCCACTGAGGTGTTAAGCTGGTTTGCACTAAAAATGAAGGTTGTTGGACTTGCACTAAAAGTGTCCTTCACAAGACATATCTTGTGACCCTACAAATTCTTGCTTGTCCCGTTAGGTGACAAACCCCCACCAAGGACATTGAA
The DNA here is from genome assembly GCA_027924645.1 of Cunninghamia lanceolata. Classification (NCBI taxonomy): domain Eukaryota; kingdom Viridiplantae; phylum Streptophyta; class Pinopsida; order Cupressales; family Cupressaceae; genus Cunninghamia; species Cunninghamia lanceolata. Next base: position 660,807 of record BSBN01001561.1, read on the forward strand.
CTCCCTTTGCGCTAGATTTGACACCATTTAGATTATCCCTTGACCTGCTAAAACTCCACCAATCCAGTGATAGCTAAATTCTCTACTATATCTGTTGACTGCCAAAAACCCCGCTGGAGACATAAAAGAGAAGTTGCGCTAAAATTTATGGTCTCTACACATATGCCATGACCCTCAGAAACCCCGCCATGTCTAGTGAAGGTGCAAATCCCTGCTGACTATGTAAATGGGACAATTTGAATGTTTTTTCTAAAGGAAAAGGTGTGTTTTGTCAGATAATTCACATAAGATGCATAGTGTAGTGGTAATTTGCATGTTTTTGTTTGAATTTGAGAAATTATGCACATTATATTAGCATTTATTGTAAATATCCAATGAGGTCATGAAAGCCCATTGGACTTCTTTTCACTATTTCTTTTGATGAATTTGTGTAGTACATATTAGAAGGAAGAATATCATGCATATCTTGAGCTCGTGAACTAAATTTTAAGGGTTTTAGGCATAAACAATGGTTTTCTTTGATAATTATTTACTTAGGATGTGAACTGTAATAATCTAGCTGTCTTAAAAACCTATGTCTAGAACTCCTAGGACAAAAAACTACAAGGTGTACTTATTAGGTCCTATCCTACAAGTTAGATGTCTTCCCGTGTTGTCAACATGAAGTATGAATTCAAGGAAATCTCACCAGTAACAAAGATCACCTCGACATGTTAGAACATTGGAGATATCAACCTCAGCCATATAGACATAGAAGAATATAGGATCAGAGTCCTAAGCCCAAACCCAACTCCATTGTCTAGGAAGATTAGAGACAATGGGGTAGTAGAGGCTGCTAATTTCCCAACATTAGTGTAATGTCTAGAGTTGATTGTAGCTTGTGCTAATAATTATGACCAAACCACCATAACTGTAAGGACCTAGGGATGGTAGATTTTGGTAGATCTTTGACATTCCTCCATTCCCAAACCTCTCCATAATGGATAAGAAAGAGGTCGAAAAGATGTATAAGAAGGACCCAGAGACTTGTAGAAAGAAGATAAATGAAGGGTGGATGAAGCATAAGGGGTCAGCCTTGTCAAAACTACCTCATACACTGTATAAAAGTGATTTCAAAGAGGAGGTAGGAGATTTGGTGACACTCTTGAGCAAGATCATGGGTTTCCCATTGCCTCTACCTTTGAGGGGTGGATGTTTGCATATATTGAAGAAATTCTACATGGAAGCAAGAAAATCCATTAGGCCCAGATCTTAAGTAACAATATTCATGAGGCTTTTTTTGAACTTCCAGATACATGAAAGTTTTAGGTGGACTTCATATATTGTGTATGCTTTGGCAAGGACTGTAGTATATCTTGGTTTGTCCAAATTAGGAGAAGTTGGCAATGGAGATGGTCAACTCAAGGTTTATGAATGATACCCTCAATTAGAAGTTTCCCAATCTTTGGTGCACCATAAGTGAGTTAATTATGCATTCACTATGCATATTACTCAAATTCTACAAAATGACATGGCAAGAAGGATATCTCCTGAAGAAATAGCTGTTGTACAAACATATGGGAGATGGTACATCCAGTTCCAAAAGTTCACTTACCTGAGGATACAAGGTTTCACTGGTTTACCATACAAGCTCCCGAGATATCCAATTGATAAGGTAGTACTCCTGGAGCTCACAAGGCAATTGCTCACATGTGCAGAAAGTTTGAAACACTTACACTAAGTAAATATCAAGTTTCCCATACTGCTAGGAAGGGGTAACTATTATTGTACCACTATAGGAGCAACAGAGCACTCAGATACAGAGCTCCAATTGTTAAATCTACATTATTATAAAAAAAGGAGGCATTTTGATCCATTTGGTGTAATGGAGAAGTTTGTGAGAAAAAGGCTATTTCACAAAGAGCACTTAGAGGACTTCTGGGTCAATTGTCAAGATGACTATGATGTGTTAAGGAGGAAATATTCTAGGTTGTCTCTTGACTTTATTAGAAGGTTTAACATCATACGAGTCCCAGACTAGGTGGTAGATGATAGTAATGTAATCCAAAGAGGCCCCTGGGAGGCTCTATTTAATCAACCTATCTCATTCCCCAACTAGGCAGACTTTGAGGAAAGTACTCTAGATATGGAACTGAGAGAGCCAATCAAGTTCAGCAAGATGTGGGTGCAAGCCCAAGTTGCAACATTAAATCATAATGGGGCAGCTCTAACCTATGCAAAACCAGAGCAAGAAAAGGTTAGCATTGATGAAGAAGATCAACCTATGGAAATAGAAGATGCTGCAAGATAGGGAGTAGCCAAAGAAAATGATGTAGACAATGAAGAAAATATTCCCTTGGTAGAGAAAGGAAAGGGCAAGAAAGATGCCCCCAACCCATAGAAGAAAGAGCTTCCTCCTTCCACAAGAACAAGGGCAAAAAAAAGAAAAGATATGCCAAGTGGAAAAGGAGAAACTTCGAAGGCAAAGAAGCCAAAGGTATCAACCACTGCTGCATCAACTATTGCCTCTGTTGTGGATACACCTGCCCCTGCTTCACCAAATGTCCCAATGCCAGTTCCTTCCACTCCTACATGTACCATTGCAACTGCTACTATCTCATCTTCACCCATTCCCCTCACATCAACCTTGCCATCAATTTCTTTTCTTCCCATTTCATCCATTGCTCCATCCACCTTCCCTGCCATTACATCCTTAAGTCTTCCTACTCTTGCTTCCTCTCCATTTTCTCTTTCTTTTTCATCTTCATCTCTACCTTCCATTTCTACCATCCTATCACCACCACCATTCACCTTACCATCTCTCAGTCTTTCCACTTCACTTTCCATTTCTTTTATGCTATCATCCCCTCCTCCTTCCTTTACTAGCTTTGCTTCATTTGCTAATCTTTCTAAGTTATATCTACCTCCTGCTGCAACTGATTCTTTAATGACCATCAATGATTCTTTAACTAATCCATTCAATGCCCCCACAAAAGTGCCAATGCTTGCACCTCTTCTAGTCCCCTCACTACTAGGCATTGAGAAAATTTGTGAAGAATTGGATTCACAGGGAGATATTGTTTAGGTGCAAATTGGGATTTGTTCAGTTTGGTGTTTAAATCCTCCCTTCACCTGTTACATTCAAGGACCTTAGGATCAAGTGGAAGAGTACTATTAGGTCCTTGGTCACTTACAAATGTAGGGAAACTTGGATTAGGGTATTTGATTATCAATTTTCCTTCTCGTATGCTCAATTACACATTAAGACCCTAATTAAGAAAATACAATAGTAAACTGATGAATAACAAAAAATGCCTCTATAGAAAGCTATAAAATTACAAATGACTGTGCACCAATTTTTGGGGTTCTGAGGTAGAAAAGTCAGGGACTAAAGAGCAGGTGCCCAAATCTAAAGCCCTACTTTTTGTCAGGATCTACGGACAAGATCTGCAACCTGTTCCTGCTATACCGAAGGTTTTTTCGTCATGAAACTTCAAGGACTAATGAGCAGGTGTCCAAGTCCAGGTAGCTGTTTCTTTTACTGTTCTACAATTTTGACACTCCAATATGCTCTCCTACAACTTTACTTTGTCTACATCATCAACCTATAACTTGCAATCATAAACTTTGGGAGGGGGTTGTGGTGTTTAGGAGCTTGCCTCAATCAAGCCTCAGAAGGACACTTAAGTCTTCCAAACACCTTTGTCAGATAGAGAGTGTGTGCCTAGGGAGGCAGAGGCAAAATCCAAATGAAATAATGATCACAAACACAATAAATGTCACCTTGGAGTGAAGATCTCATGAGAGGAAGAAGCTCTTCATTCCATGAGGAAATGGATGCTCAAATCTGCAAACACAAACATATAGACAACACAAATCTACTCTTGCAACACAATGAAATCCTTGAATTACCTTGAGAATGCATGAACATCACAACTGCCATCTAATTGAAATCTAGTTTCTAAAGGAATACCTAAGCATGCTTTTATATACAACTACAAACACTCATGCCAAGGATTTCGTAATTCAAACTTACCGTGTCGACATAGGACCCAAATAACGTTCACAAACCGACACTTACAAATTTGGACTGCCCCAAAATAGGGCAGGACTAGGGTGTGGGCACCCAAGTCCTCCCCCCTATTTTGGGCAGGGGTCATCTTAAGTTGTCCCCCTAGGTCCTATTTGTCAAGACACTTAGGGGCTTTCTCATCGGGATGTGAAATATGATGTAAAATGTCCTAAATGCACACTAAAGACCCAGGAGCTAAACCTTATGAGGGAAAAGCCCCCAAGGGGACATTTTCGAACGTTAAAGATATAAATAAAGATGACATTGCACAAAACCTCCTTACAGACTCTAGTGTTATAGATATTGTAAACATAGAGGACAATCCTGACAAGGAGGTTAGTGTTTCAGTTTTGGAAATGACACAATAAGCTGTGATAGAAAATTTACAATAATTAGAGTAGCCTGAATCACCAATCAAGGATGTTAGATCTGATGTATAGATGGAACAAGTACCAGATCAGAATGTATCAAAGGACAGAGGAACAGATCAAGCCTTGGGGGAGCAGAATATTGATGATTCTTTGAATAAGGGAGATAGTCACAGTGACTCTCCTAAGCATTCCTTTACTGCACCAGATTGGTTACAATAGAGATTGAGTAATAAACCTTCTGAGGTAGAGGTAATGTCATTAGACTTGGACACTTTCTTGGCTCGATTGGAAAAACCAAAGAAATAGAAGAAGGCCAAGATTCAATCAAGGATTTACAAGGATACAACTGGATCCCGTATTGCAGAAGTGGCTACCCCTCTTGAACAAGCCAATAAAGAGAATGTAAGACCTGAAGACTAGACATTCACAACTATAAATTTGGGGCCTGCATCAAGAGAGGAAGAAATTGATGAATTCAAAGGGTCTATATCTACCATTCTAGACCGACTAAATATAGATGAGATGACAAAGCAACAACTGAAGCAACAAAATGAAGAGCTTAGAGCCTGTATCAAATTCTTGATGAAACCAATGAGTGCAGATGGAGAACTTGAGGCAGCACCATCGCTTCTTTCCAAAGAAGAGTTGAGAAATTTTGATAAGATTAAGACTACTGCAGTAGCCATAGATGAATGGTTTCACAAATTCTATGTAGAAGGTTGTGAAGTGATTCTTTTTGCAACTGAATTACATAAGGATTTTTTCATATTGAAGTCTAAATGGGAAGAAGTCAATAATGATTGCACTGCTTATGAATATTACTATTCCCACATGCATCCTTGAGTGCTAGCAGTGGTTAATCTTCCTGATAAGGTTTTGTTCGTAGAAGACATTCTTACCCAGGACAGATTGGATAATCCTGAGCAATGGTTAGAATTTATTAGATTGAGAAAAGAAGTTTTTGATAAGGCTAGAGATTCTTTTGACACTGCTAGAGCCTAGATTATGGAAGTGATTTATAAAATAAATGATTTATTAAGAGCCTGTACAAATTCTAATCTTAATGATACATGGCCCCAGTTGATATGTAAGGATGTAAATATAAACTGCATCATGTTATTTATGGAGAGTCACTGTTGAATATGATTGGGAAATTGGAAAAGGTCAGTGATCTTGGAGCCACATTTGTAGAATTTAGAGGAAACAAGAGATTGAGAGATGGAGTGTACTACAAGTTCTCACAGGAGGTTGACCAGTTGAAATTCAGAATGGATTATATCAAGGATCCTGATCCAACAGACATAAATCTGATGCTATCAGCCCTTACAACATATGACAACAGAGATGTGGAAAAGAATAAAGTCAACCTAGATGACGAGGACCAATAGAATATTTGAGCTAAATTTTGAAATCTTGTCACTCCATGTCAGCTCCAAATTTCAAGGGTCATGTGACCTTTATATTTTGACTTTATTTTGTCTTGTAAATTGACTCTTCATCATATACAACTAAATGGGTAGTCATTTTGTCCAAGTTCAATATATTTTTAGGTTGTATTTCATCTTTTTCCTAGAGGACAAATGTAAACATGAAAATGCAACAAACTGTTGTATTTCATTAAATGCAATGTAAATATGGGCCATTGGTGTTGAGATAATTTCCATCATCCATCAAAAACTTGGTATGGTGCCTCCTCTATTAAAAGGTCCATCATTTCTCTCATTGTAACAGACTTTTGATAGTGAATTGCTAAGACTATGCCAAAATTTTGATTAATACAAAGCAAGCTTTGCAGGTTACTAGAATTTGCATATTGTGTTGTCTATTTTGGTTTTCATGGTTCACATCAAATCTGAGATTGATTAAATGTGCTATGCAATATTAAGTGAATGTTGAAGATATCTGATGAGTGCTTTGGTCCATACTATTGATGTTTGTTGATTGTAAGTTACTGTGCATAGTTATCCTGGGCCTTTCTATTGAATTCAGTTCGATTGCATTTCATAAGTTAAATTACACCATTGTTTGGGTATTTGATTAAGGAATATGATTTGAAAATCTTAAGAATCCTTGGAGGATTGCATCATTTTCTATAAAATTGTGGTATCTGCAGCCTGATAAAGTAGAAAGTGGTTTATTGAAAACATTTGTCTATCAACAACATTTCCTTCATTATGATTGTCACTTAGGATGTCACATTTTCTCTCTAAACCCTTATCCTTTTGCATTTTCTTTATATACATCTATTAGATTTAGGTGATAAGCAACATTCACATTGTCCATCTACTAAAAACATCATAGGGTTTTGCACACTTTTCTGTCATAGTTTCATCAAACCCTACCATTGCATGTAAGTCCCCTTGTAGGTATAGCTGATACATCCCACTGAAGCTATTCCTACAAGCTAAGACCTAGTTGTATAAAACTTGGGACAGTCCTATCTAGGATAGGATACCTTTTTCAAGAGAGGTGAGATGCCCTATATTTCATTTGCGTTGTTGTGTGCTAAATCCACCATCAAAAAAATTGGTGCTAGAAGGAGGGCTGAGCCAACTCAAATCTCATATACATCTCTCTATTTCAGAAAGTAATCCTGGGGACTAAGCAGAAGCATACTAGGTCCAGTTCGGCTAGAGAAGAGTTATTATCCTTAACCTAGTTTAGAAAAACAAGAAGTGATCAGGGAGTTTCTAGGACTCCTAGGGCATGCTCAATTCCAAGAAACTTGCTTGTAGTGCAAGCTAATCTAGTTCCAATGGCCTTCTTTGCAACCAACAATCCATCTCTGATAAACTTCAATGCCTACCACGATTTGCTCAAAAACCTGGACAAGTGTTGCACGAAGTTCCATCCCAATGACCGTGAGAGAACTGTTGATGAGCTTACAAAGATTTTTGAAGGTAACATGTATATGTAGCAAGTGCAGTATGAAAATGTGATCTATAGATTATTTCCTTATTCACTCCAAAATGAAGAGTATTACTGGCTTGTCAATCTGCCTACAACCTCTATTGGTTTATGGCAAGTACTGAAGGATGCATTCTTGAACCAATTTCAGATGCCCACAACACTTGCAGACCTTTATAGATCTTTTGTGGAGATTTGTAGGGATGAAGGAGAACTAAAAAGTTCCTTCAATAATAGATTTCACAAGGCTTTTAGCCATCTCCAGGCTCCTTTCACGTTGACCTAGCTGGCTGCTCTCCCAATCTACTATGTAGCCTTAGACATGCTTACTTCCATGTTTAGTAGAAGAACTAACCCAACCCCAACCAATCTGGCACAAGCATACATTGAAGTTGTTACTGTTAATTCACAGCTAGGGTAAGATGCAATAGGTCCTTTGAACCATATGGGTGCTACAACCATGTAGATTCAAATACCACTGATCAATCAAGCTCTAGCTCATCAAACCCCGGTGATGAACCCTATTCCAGTCCCTATAACAATAGGAGCCTTAGTTGTTCATCCTGGAGCTCCAATTTTAGAATTACCACCTACACAAATGCCTTTCCTCCAGTCAGCTAAAGCTGCCAAAGATAAGGATGATAAGGATGACATTAGGGAGTTGGCAGAATAGATGAGGAAACTTACAACTGAAGTCACACATCTAAGGAACCAAAATGCTTACTTGCAGCAAAGGAATCAGAGCCAGAATCAATATCAAAACCAAAATTATCAGTGACAGAATCAAACTTGGAACACTAGACCAAACAATGGTGGAGTTCCTTCACCATCGGAAAATAATAATGTTGAAAGTCATCCACCCGATCAAGTGATGTTGGCAGAAGCAACATTATCTTCATGGTGCAGGATCCACAACACAAATGCACACTCTAAGTTAGACTGTCATGAATTCTAGGTAGCATCTAGTATTTTCTAGAGAGAGGTTCATAACATAGAAGCCTAGGAGACTCCACTCATGAGGTATGAACTAGTACCCACTCAAAGTTATGCCACTGCTCTTATGCTAGATAGTTACATCTTCCCTTTCCAATATGAAAACTAGCATGAGGAAGAAGAGTGTGATGAAGTACATGCCTATTAGCAGTATAACAGAACCCCATAAAATCTCAGGAGCAACAATCCAAAGGGGCCTTTTACCACTTCCATTCCTTTGAATAATTACCAAGTCCCACCTGACCCAAAGGCTTCTAGTAGTCTTGAGCCCCGTAAGGTGGTACCCCAAGTTGTAAATCAGGGTCACCTAGCTGCATCCTCCCAGAAGTTTGAAGTGGCCAAATTAGGATAGTATGTAGTAGATGAGCTTAAAAATATGAAGGTTAGTTTGTTAGTGTTTGAATTAATGAAAGTCCCAGAGGTTAGGATAGCCTTCCTCTAGGACATTGGAGCAAATGTTAGAACTGACTCTTCCCCAAAGGAGATCCCACCAAAAGACAACATTGATAAAGGAAAAGATAGAGTCCATGTTATAGATACAGAACAAAAGGTGACTTTGTATAAAGAGAAGAGAGAGTCTCCCCCTTTCTTGCTGACTCTCAGGATATATGGGAAAAACCTCCACAATGTCAAGTAGATTCAGGAGCTTCCACCAATGTCACACCTCTATCAGTTTGCAAAGGCACTGGGTTTAACTCTTGCCAAATCCTCTAGAAAGGTTACACAACTAGACAAAACAGAAGTAAATGTGATGGGAGAGCTAAATAACATTCACATGCAACTTGTGTCAGACCTGAGGGTGCAACATTACATAGATATCCAAGTGGTTGATATCCCTAACCAGTATGACATGCTATTGAGAAGGGATTGGTCCAAGCCATTAAATGGTTATATGACCACTGACTTTTGTCATATGTGGCTGCCATGGAAAGGACTAGCTAATCAGATTCGTATCAAAAGGGAGCCTAAGATGAAGCACATGATTACATAGTAAACTAGACGAATGAAATCTTGTATTCAGAAGTAAACCTTGGAGTCTATCTGCCTTAGGTAAATCAGGTGGAGTAAATACTTATGCTAACTTGTGATCGATCCTTAGACCTACTACTTACCAAGTGTCAAGAAAATATAGAGGCGTGTGTTCAATCTGAGCAAGGGTCTTCCTATGACGATGAACTAGGGATTTTTGAGGGGTTCAGAAGCTTTGTTGCGAAGTTCATGTGTGATCAGTTGGCAGTTGGAAGGAAAATACAAATGGAAGAACTATTACTGCCAAATTGGTGCCATATTCACAATGTATCACATTCACAATTTACTTGTTCCTTATGTCAATGGGCTGTATATCAAGTTCAGAAGTGCCTGAAATTGAACTTTGCCCAGAAGGAAGAGGAAGATTGACCTGTTCCTATAGTCGGTCAGAATACTGCCCCATAGATTAAATAGGAACCCACTTCTAAAAAGGGGATTGAAAGTTCTCAAAGCTGGACACTACGTGTAATGCCCACTCAAGAAATTAATAATTAATAAACAATATTTTACTAAATTATTGAGAAATAATGAAAATATAATATGAATTATAGGAGAAAATTTACTTATTATAAATAATTAACATCCAAAATTCATTGTGAATAAATTACAAGATACAAATGCTTCATATTCAATATACACATTTAAAATAAATGTCTTAAGATCATCCTTTCACAAGGTGGAAAATACTTTCTTAGCTCCGGTACCCTACATAGTTATTAGATCTAAATCTGCACACTAAATGTAAACATTAGTTCTACATAGTTGCTACATACACAAAACAAATATCAATTGCATAAAATGACAAGCCTCGGGCCCTAAGGGGGGTGACCTAATGTATCGGGGGCTCATTCATGATGGCCTTAACTACATACATGTAGTGCAGAGACTTTGTAGTTTGGGTCATGAACTTGCAACCTTAAGATTAATTTAGATGTAATATACTCATAAAAGATCACATTTCATTCTAGAGTCTTTAACAAATCAACACACCCATATTAGACATAAAACTAAGATCTATCTACCTTATATCATTTTCATAAGTTTTCTTAACGGAATCAGGAGGTCTAACTCAACTAGCAATTCACCAAATATCACAATCAAACTATGTTTATCTATGAAGAAAACTCAATGTCTATATTTAGAGCTACTTTTTATTGAATGCAAAATCTCATTTTTCATACATGAATGAGTTAGAAAACTAATTCCATAATCAAACATAAGCTCAACCATACTATTCCCTTGCACATGCTAAAAGTGAACAATGCTCATGCATTAAATGAGTTTTTACAATCTTAAAGTATTGTTTCATCATGCATCTAATACAATTTACTATGTTCTACAAGAAATATGGATAAAATAAACTTAGTCCTAAATGGATGTTCCAATACAACCATTAGTTAATATATCTCAAAATCATGGATAGTATTGTTTCCTCTCTGCAAGGACATATATCTCACATGGATAGAGATTAGAATAAATCACAAGACATATATTATAACATTTCTATATCCTAATTCAACTTCATAGTATTTGAAATAAATTTATTAACCATAACATGATAATCTAGACTCAACCTTAATTGCTAACCCAAATCGCTTATATATGCTTTATGTTTAACCTTGAAGGGCACAATGATAACACTAAAATCTCAGGTTAAAACCCTCATAAAGTCTCCCCTAAAAATCCTATTTACATACAACAAACAAGATATAAAAAGGAATTCCAGTTTATGGTATGAAGATATTCACCTTCTCGAGATCATTTGCTTTCTAAAAGGATCAAGAGGCTTTCCTTAACATATATAATCATTGCAAGGATGAAGAATATAGTCCTAGGAAAAACAAGACATTTGAGGTCTTAGCTAAATTAGAAGTAAACTGACAAGAAATGACATTGGCCCGAGACTATCATGCATAATACCAAATATTCACTACCAAAATATAAGTATTTCAAGATAATATATTTAATGAGTATACAAAGTAAAAACTAAATTTATTTAATAAAGATAGATTTGATATAAAAGTAACGTTTTACTTGTATTGAGGCCACGGCTTCCTCACTATTACTCACTTAACTAAATAACAAATTACACATATTATCTATACCTTATAATCAAGATATATAGACTGAAATTGCATATAAGCATAGTCACTAGCACGACATGACATAAATATAAGATTAGTTATAAAAAGAAACAATTTTATTAAACTATTATCCTCATGATTATTATGACAGTGCTACTCTATATTCGTAATGCTCTTAAATACTTTGCACAATAATTATAATGACACATATCTAAAGCTACAATAGAACCTTCAATATATTACATAGTAACCATGTCGTTAATGGCAGATATAATCTTGAGTTATCACCAAATTTTGGCAGGTATAATCAGAAAGACATATGTGAATGAAACACCAATATTAAATGAAGTATATACATTCTAGTAAGACAATTGTAACTATGGAGATCAAACACCATTAGACGGCAGATGCAAACATAAAGTTATATGAATAGCTTATTCTAGTATATAGCACTTAAAATTGTTGCAAGTATGTGCCTAATCAGTGTTGTCATTGATGTCAAGATATCTGTGTTGTCATTGGTGTCAATTGTGTTATTACTTTGTTGAGGATATTGAGAAAATTAGCCCCTCTGGAAGAATCAAAAAGGAAACAATGAATCATAGTGAAGACAGTGAGTTGCCTACTGAAGAACAATCTAGAAGATTGCTCTACATTTCTTCTATATTGAAGATCTTGGTCTATAGATTGGAAGTTATTTAGAGGCATGTCTAAAGATTTTAAATCCTTATTTTGAGCCTCCGATGTGAAAAATTGAGTGAGTTACATTCACCAGAGTAAAACCCACTTTTTCTGATTGTTTATTGGTGACAGGGAGAAAGTAATTTACTCCACATTCCTCCACCTTGAAGTATTGTGCTCTGTGATTCTAGAGGGAAGTCTGGGATGATGATTAGTGCCGACAACTACAATGGTTCATGATTTGGGAGTTTGCAAGCTATCTTTCTTTTATGATAGTTGAAGACAGTGAAGTTCATGTGCTTCAGTATGAAGAATCTCATGGATAAAGTGGTTAGAGTTTTAGTGGTTGCTCCTGGTGATTACAACGTGCTTGTGGATGCCTCTTGATCATGTTCCAACCTTTACATGGGTCTATGTTAAGGAATTGAGATCATGTTTGAAGATTATTCACAGATAATGTAGCATGTAACTAGTCTTAGCTGACTTGGTTAATTTCATTGATTGCAGAGATCTCTTGAAGATTGTAAAAGCATGTTGTGGAGTGGAAGATTGTTTTGAGTCCTAGCTAAGGCATGGCTTGATCTGTATATATCTTTACTACATTTCCTTAGCAGAATTTTGTATTAGGTCAAGACCTACTTTATAAATGTTTGTAATGCTGACCTTGGAGATTGTTCCAATGGTTGATGATAGTAATGCCAACCTTGATGATCATTCCAAGGTTGATGTAGTGTATAAATACTTGTAATTGAGTTGTGAAAAATTATCCAAGTGCAAAGATGAAAAGATAAGGTGAAGTAAAGTAGCAGAGTAGAGCAGAGGTGTTTGCACTTCAATGGAATTGAACCTTGTCATGAAGTAGATGTTATCTTAGTTCAACCCTTTGGTAGTGAGCCTTCCTTTGATAGTGAGCTACCCCTTGGCAATGAGCCATTCATATGCAGTGAGTCTTTCTTTGCAGTGAGCAATTTGGGTAGTGAGCCTCTAATTTTCAGTATTGATATGACTTATATATTTTTGTGGGCTAACACCCATCATGGTTTTTCTCTTTTAGGTTTTCCACATAAAAATCTGGTGTCTTCTGTGTTGATTATGCTTTTGTGTTGAGCTTCTCATTTTATGCTTTCATGGTTATATCTAAATATAAATGATTGATAAGTTTAGGATTGAAATTGGTTAAAAGTTTTAGGACAACTAATTCACCCCCCCTTTCAATTGTCTAGTGCAGTTCAATAATTGGTATTAGAGCAAGGTTCCTCTGAAGAAAGCCTAACAACTTGAGGAAGATCCAGGATTTCTTACAAGAAGGAAGCTCCACATTTTGATGGGATAAATTATACTCTTGGAAGGCATGAATGAAAAGCCATCTTCTATGTCTTGGTTATAAAGTATGGCTAGCTACACTATCACAATTTGTCATGCCTGAAGGTGGTTTGACAACTGAAGATGATATCAAAGAATATGAGTTGGATGTCAAAGATAAGGATTCTCTATTAAGTTCCTTAAGTGACTCAGTGTTGACAAAATTTGTGGACCTTGAATTTGTAAATGAGGTATGGGAGAAGTTGAAAAAATTGTATGAAGGAGATGATTCTATGAGAGAAGCAAAGCTATAGAGCCTGAAAGTAAGATATGAAGGTTTGAAGATGAATGAAGATGAAAACATAACAGCCTTTATGCAAAGAGTTGATGAACTTGTTACTGGAATAAAAGGTATGGGAGGAACTCTCACTGATAAGGAAGTTGTGATAAAATTCCTTAGATCACTACCAAAATCCTATAGTCACAAGGTAGCTGAAATTGAAGAATTCATGACTGTAAAGACTATTGACAGAGATCAGTTGCTTGGAAAGCTTACAGGCTTTGAGATGAGAGAGTTTGGTGATGCCTTGCCTAAATTTGAATTAACTTTTAAAGCCAGTACTTCAGCAAAGATCTCCAGAGCTGAGAAATACAAGGTGGATGATGACTTTGATGAAATTGAATCTAATTTTGTTGATAGGCTATAAAGAGGATCCAGGAAGTTCAAAGGTAAATTACCTTTCAAATGTTTTTCTTGTGGTAAAGTAGCTCACTATGCTTCTAGATGTCCTAAAAGAATTGAAAGAAATAGGAAGAAATATGAGAGCGGGCCTAGAATTCCAAAGAAATTCTACTATGTCAGAGATTTTGATGATGAAGGAGTGATGGATGATGCTAATACTAGTGCAAATGAATGCCTGTTTATTTCTATTAAAGAAGATCCTATCTCTACTAATCCTGCTAGCTATGTGAAGGATGAAAAGCCAGTAGAAGAAAGTGCTTTGGTTGTTCAAGTTGAGAAAGATAAGGATGAATGGATTATTGATAGTGGATGCTCACATCACATGACCAGTGACAAAAGTAAGTTTGTAAGTTTGGAAAAGTATGATGGAGGACTGGTTAGGTTTGGAGATAATGCAGCTGGTAAGATTTGTGGAAAAGGATCTATTTCATTTGATGGAAAGCATAATACTGGCAATGTTCTGTATGTGAAGGGTTTGAAGCATAATCTTTTGAGTGTTGGTTAGATTTGTGATAAAGGATATGATCTGATATTCAAAGATAATGGGTGCAAGATCATGGAAAGCTCTAGAACTATGATTGCTACCGATAAGAAGACAAGGGGAAACATCTATCAATGAAGAGGAACTAATGACTATTGTTTGTTGGCTCAGGCAAATGAAAGTTGGTTGTGGCATAGAAGGATGTGTCATATAAACTTTGATAGTCTGGTAAAGATAAGTTCAAGTCAGGCTGTGAGAGATTTACTAAGACTTGTGAAACCCTCCAACTCAATTTGTAAGGAATGTTAGTTGAGAAAGTAGACAAGGAAAAGTTTCAAGAGCAAGGAACAATTTTCTACCAATTTGTTGGATCTAGTACATACAGATCTCTGTGGTCCTACAAGGGTGAGAAGTCTACAAGGTGACAGGTACTTCATGTTGTTTATTGATGATTATTCTAGAATGATTTGGGTTACTTTTCTAAGAGATAAATTAGAAGCCCTAGAGAAGTCCAAATCTTTCAAAGTAATGGTTGAGAATGAAATAGATTTGAAGATCAAATGCTTAAGGTCTGATAGAGGAGGTGAGTTCACTTCAAATGAATTCAACATTTTTTGTGAAGAGCATGGGATAAGACAACTATCTGCACCTAGGACTCCTTAGTAGAATGGAGTTGTGGAAAGGAAGAAAAAGACAGTTCAGGAGGCTACTAGGACAATGATGAAGGAAGAAGGTTTGCTGGAAGTCTTTTGGAAAGAATCTATTCACACTATTGTTTACATTCAAAACATAGTTCAAGTGAAAGGTAATGGTACTAAAACTCCCTATGAATTATGGCATGGAAGAATTCCCATAGTAAATATTTCAAAATCTTTGGAAGAAAGTGTTACATCAAGAGAGATGAAGATCTAGGAAAGTTTGATGCAAGATGTGATGAAGGAATCTTTCTTGGATACTCTACCAAGAGTAAGGCTTACCGGTGCTACAACAAAAGGCTCAAAAAGATTGTTGAGAGTGCAAATGTGAAGGCAAATGAAGGCAAAGAAAGAATATTAGACCTGAGCTGTTATGAACCAGATGAACCTATGACTATAGAAATTGAAGAGAAAGACAAGCAAGAAGATAGTCAGGATAAAGAAGAGGCTAGGAAAGTGTTGTTAAGACTCCCAGGTATGTAAGGATCAATCATTCTGAATATCAAATTATAGGTGACAAGAACCAAGGTGTGCTAACTAGAAGAAAAGAACAAGTCAATTACTATTTGCTTTCAAATATTGAACCAAAAACTATGAATGAAGCATGTAATAATGAGAATTGGGTAAAGGAAATGGAGGAAGAACTATTGCAGATAGAGAATAATGAAACTTGGGAATTAGTTCCTAGACCTGCTGATAAAAGTGTTATTAGAACTAAATGGGTCTTCAGGAATAAGTTGAATAAAAATGGAGAAGTTGTAAGGAATAAAGCAAGACTTGTATGCAAAGGATATTCTCAAATTGAAGGGATATATTTTGAAGAAACCTTTGCCCCTATAGCTCGGATTGAAGCAATTAGAATGTTCTTCATATTTGCAGCTCACAAAGATTTAAAGGTATATCAGATGGATGTGAAATCTGCCTTCCTGAGTGGTGAATTAGAATAGGAAGTATACACTGAACAACCAGAGGGATTCCAATTGTCAAATAAAGGTGATATGGTATGTAGGTTAAAGAAAGCATTGTACGGACTCAAACAAACTCCTAGAGCCTGGTATGCAAGGTTATACAAGTATTTATTACAATTGGGATTCAGTAAAGGTACTGCAGATAGCAATCTGTACTTCAAAATCAATGATGATCAGATCTTGATTGTTGAGGTCTTTGTTGATAATATCATCTTCGGAGGAAATGAATGTATGTGCATAAAGTTTTCCAGTGAGATGAAAAGTGAATTTGAAATGTCCATGCTTGGTGAAATGAATTTGTTTTTGGGTTTGTAAATTAATCAATCAGATAAAGGAATCTTTGTATCTCAGTCTAAGTATGTGAAAGAGTTGCTAAAGAAGTTTGGGATGGAAGACTCTAAACCAATATGTACTCCCATGGTGACTGGTTTTAAGTTGAGAAAAATTGATGAATCACCTAAGGTTGATCAGAAAAAGAATAGATCCATGATTGGAGGATTGCTTTATCTAACTCAAACTAGACCTGATATTATGCATGTAGTTTGTCTTGTTGCAAGGTTTCAAGCTAATCCAAGAGAATCACATGTGATGGTAGTTAAAAGAATCCTAAGATACTTGAAAGGTACTCTAGATTATGGCTTATGGTATCCAAAGAAAAATGATTTCACTCTCAGTGCTTATCCAGATGTAGATTGGGCCAGAGATATTGATGACAGAAAGAGTACAAGTGGAGGTGCTTTCATCTTGGGAAATAGATTAGTCTCATGGATGAGCAAGAAATAAGATTCAATCTCCTTGTCAACTGTAGAAGCAAAGTATATTGTAGCAGCATGTTGTTGTACTCAAGTGTTAAGGATGAAGCAGACTTTGCAGGATATAAGAGTTGTTTATGAAGATCCAATTGCAATCTTGTGTGACAATACAAGTGCCATAAGTATTTCCAAAAATCTAGTGATGCATTCAAGAACAAAGCACATATCAATAAGGTATCAGTTTTTGAGAGAGAAGGTGATAGAGAATGAAGTAAAGTTGGAATATGTGTCCACAAAGGATCAGATTGTAGACATTTTCACCAATCCTCTGCCTAAGGATACTTTTGAGTATCTCAGAGAAAAGTTAGGGGTTATCATCCCTCCTACTGAAAACTAAGATACATAAGAGTGCATCAGTTTGGTGGTGCTTAGAGTTCCAGCTCTAGATTTGGATTGATGCTTGTACGGGCTACTTCTTAGGGGGAGTAGTCAGATGGAGAGAGTTAGAAGAGAGTTTGGTTCAGAGCAGTAGAGTGCAAGCATGTGCCATTTGCCATTGATGTCAAAGGGGGAGAGAAATCATGTGAAAAAATTAGAGAGGAAAGAATGCAGATGTGTGAAGAGTAAGGGGGAGAATCTTGTCTTGATGGTAGTTACAATTTTTCACATTATATGTTGCCATCAATGACAAAGGGGGAGATTGTTGCAAGTATGTGCCTAATCAGTTTTGTCATTGATGTCAACATATCTGTGTTTTCATCAGTGTCAACTATGCTATTACTTTGTTGAGGATATTGAGAAAATTAGCCCCTCCAGAAGAATTAGAAAGGAAACAGTGAAGACTGTGAGTTGCATACTGAAGAACAATCTAGAAGATTGCTCTGCATCTCTTGTATATTGAAGATCTTGATTAATTTATTTAGAGGCATGTCTAAAGATGCTAAATCCTAAGTTTGAGCCTCCGGTGTGAAGAATTGAGTGAGTTACATTCACCAGAGTAAAACCTACTTTTTTTATTATTCACTGGTGACAGGGAGAAAGTAATTTGTTTTGCATTCCTCCACATTGAAGTATTTTGCTCTGTGGTTCTAGAGGGAAGTCTGGGATGATGATTAGTTCCTACAACTATAATGGTTCATGATTTGGTAGTCTACAAGCTATCTTTCTTTTATGACAGTTGAAGACAGTGAAGTTCATGTGCTTCGATATGAAGAATCTCATGGATAAAGTGGTTAGAGTTTGGGTGGTTTCTCCTAGTGATTACAATATGCCTCTGGATGCCTACTAATCAAGTTCCAGCCTTTACATTGGTCCGCATTAAGGAATTGAGATTGTTTTTGAAGATTATTCCTAGATAACATAGCATGTAACCAGTCTTAGCTGACTTGGTTAATTCCAGTGATTGCGGAGATCTCTTGAAGATTGTAGAAGCATGTTATGGAGTGGAAGATCATGTTTGAGTCCCAACTAGGGCATGGTGTGATTTGTATACATCTTTACTACATTTCCTTAGCATAATTTTGTATTAGGTCAAGACCTATTTTGTAAATGTTTGTAATACTGACCTTGAAGATTGTTCCAATGGTTGATGATTGTAATCTCGACCTTGATGATCATTCCAAGGTGATGTAGTGTATAAATACTTGTAATTGATTCATGAAAAAGTATCCAAGTGTGAAGATGAAAAGATAAGTTGAAGTAAAGTAGCAGAATAGAGCAGAGGTGTTTGCGCTTCAATGGAACTGAACCTTGGCATGAAGTAGATGTTGTTATCTTAGTTCAACCCTTTGACAGTGAGCCTTCCTTTGGTAGTGAGCCACCCCTTGGCAATGAGCCTTTCTTTACAGTGAGCCTCTGATTTTCAGTATTGATATAACTTATATATTTCTGTGGGCTAACACCCATCGTGGTTTTTCCCTTTTAGGGTTTTCCACATAAAAATTTGGTGTCTTCTATGTTGATTATGCTTTTGTGTTGAGCTTCTCATTTTATGCTTTCATGGTTATATCTAAATACAAATGATTGATAAGTTCAGGACTGAAATTAGTTAAAAGTTTTAGGACAACTGATTCACCCCCCTCTTAGTTGTCCGGTGCAATTCAACAAAAACATATACATAATCAACTAATTTTTATGCAATTTTTTGGCAACTAAATAATTTACTTCTCATGCCATTTTATGGCAGAGATTATATAAGTATACTTTCATCAAATTCTAATGCCATTATGGTAGGTATAATCATGGGTATCTGATGCCAATAAATGATAGGTTTATACAATATAATAATATTTATCTAATAGGAAAATATGCAGACTTCCATACATAGAAGTCAAGTGAAATAGCTCACAACACCAATCTCAATCCTAGCGATGGTAAGTTTTTACATTAGTGAACATAGTGAGAAACCCATTATCAGAGATAAAATAATATAAGCATTGAAGCCACTAACAAATATAATGTAAAACCCACCCACCATCTGAGAAGCTAATAATAAACACAATGCAAAGTGTGAGATAACAAAATTGAAGACAATAATAGATACAATGTGAAATCGATAATCAGAAACAAACTAATTGATCATTAAAGCTAATAACAAATATATTGAAAACCCACCATCTAAAATCAAAAGGATTGAAGCCCATAACAACTATAATGACAAACTCGCTATTAGACATAAAAAGAACATCTATAATGCAAAGTCCATTGTGGGAGATAGAAGAAATGAAACCAGTAAAGGTTAATTTAATTTGACTTCTCGAACTCTTCGAAGGTGCTTCTTGGAATTAGCTCTATGGGTGCAAGTGTATTTTAATTTCTTCCACAAAAGCTCACCTAGATATTTCTTAATTGTGGCCCACAATAGAAGATGCCCTTGATCTTAACTAGAAAAAATCATTCTACATGAAGCAAACAACGAATTGTGATAATATTGTTGGTTCTTGTGTTGACGGGCCATAACAGATCTGGCAAGACAATCATTATTTGACATGGACTGTGAATAGATCAAAGGCTCCGTTACATGCACTTCAATGGTTAGTTTAGTTCAAATCTTCGTATGGTGATCCCTATGATCACCTTCACCTGTGGCACTCAAATCATCCTTGATCTCCTCAATTGCACTCTTCCCTCAACATTTTAATACAACTCGCTTCATGGTGGCTACCCTTCTCTCACAGATGATACCTAACTTCTTAATCTCAGAATCCTTCATTAGTCTTTTTTTATTGCCAAATCTATTTCCTTCAAGAATCTTCCATTCCACCACTAAAATAAAATAAAAGAAACTGAATCGCCTCTTACTTCCACCTTCCTAAAAAAAACAACTTTTTGTATTCCTAATAAAAGAGTATACCAAGCATATTTGAAAATGCATGCTCTCTCAAGATTAAAAGCATAAATTTGTCAAAAAATCATTTGGTCCACTTCTCTAAAAAAAAATAGCAAAATAATAAATGCCCACTAACTTCTTTTTTCACCACTTCTTCCCTTATTACTATTATATGTAACTACCACTTCCGTATATGGATCAAAATGCATGATCTCCTTTTCTACACATTATTAAATTATCTAAACAATATAACTAATTAATTATTTTTCAATAAAATATTAAAATCAATCAATGGATTTTAGATATGCCTTACAAGGATTCCTTAGGTACTTCACTATATCACCTAGTTTATGGACTGGATCCTATTTTTCCCATCCATTTGTGAATTCTTGTGCTATAATTCATCCAAGACTACCTAGAGCCAGATGACAAAATTTCAAACCGCTTAACTTAGCTACTACACCTGGAAGAGAAATGTGATGCTGCCATTGAAAACTTTGCCAAACACCAGGGTGTAGTCAAATGATGGTTTGATAAGAGAGACAAGGTCAAGACTTTTCGCATCTCTGATTTGGTCTTGTATTGGGACATAGCCCATGAGAAAAAGGGCGAACATGGGAAGTTTGATAAGCTTTGGTTATGCCCCTACCAAATAGCTGAGATCTTAGGGGACAATACGTATAGATTGAAGACACTCACTGGTGAGGAACTCCCGCTGCCTATAAATGGATAGTTCCTAAAGCACTATTTCCAGGCTTAGGGGGCACCTATGCCTTGTTTTGTGTACATAGTCTTTTCTTATTTGTTTTTCTTTGGTTAGGTTAGTTTGTTGTTTTAGTTTAGTTCCTACTTTTGTTTCTATTTTCCTTAGCTATTAGAGTAGCTTTCTTTCCTTAGGACGTT
The DNA here is from genome assembly GCA_027924645.1 of Cunninghamia lanceolata. Lineage (NCBI taxonomy): Eukaryota > Viridiplantae > Streptophyta > Pinopsida > Cupressales > Cupressaceae > Cunninghamia > Cunninghamia lanceolata. The sequence goes on from BSBN01001561.1 coordinate 682,094, forward strand.
AGTCACTTTGCTTGCTTTGCTTTTGCTTTCTGCACTTGCTTTGCTAGGGTTATCCATTTATTTTTTTGAACGTGGTGGCTAGCTGTGCAGTCTTGCAAAGGGCCCTCTTTGGGTAAGTAATCTGGAGGGTTTCTTTGAGAAACTTTGGTTTTCATACTAAGGTCTTCCTGTGGGTTCTATTGTTATTCTTAGATGGTATGATGCTTGTTCATGGCAAAAGAGCCGCTAGTTCATCCCACTTGAAATATCTTCAAGTCTCATATATCTCACATCTTAAGATTATCCTGATGCTTCCAAACGAGTCTTTATGTTCTTGGGTTAAGTGAAAATCCTAAAATCTCACGTCATGAACTATCTTTTCACCCATCCTTCCATGCAGAACACTCCTGCCTTCATCCACTCCATCTTCTTCATGAAATACTACACTCAAGTCTAGTATTCAAATCTTTAACAGTCAGGTATGTGTAGGATCATGATGGGCCAAACTATACCTCTAAGTGGCAATGAAAATACAAAAATTCAGACTTAATCAAGTTCATGTGAAAATTTGAATGGATTATCTACATAATTTGAAAAAGATGTAAGAATGAAATTTGTAGAGAATTGAATCTAGTTTATGGGCTACTATTTTTTTTTAAATTAAATTTACTTAGTGAAAAATGAATATTTCAATGAACAGCTATTAAATTTTTTAGAAAAAAAAGTGGGTGTCATTCCAGCCAACCTAACTATGAGAAAAATAAAATATTTTTTTAAACTTTCAAAATAAGTAGAGGACTCATGCCCGGATGTGATGCATATTTTTTTGAAATTTTTTTCCAATAAAATAATTAGTTATATTTTTTTTACTGTGACTTTTTTTAAAAACTAAAAAGTAATTTTCCAGCCAACCTAACTTGATAAAAAAATCAAAAATCAAAATTATTTATTTTTAACCCATAGCTAGAAAAGCATAGAGTGTGACACAACTTTCGGATCTCAAAAAGGTGAAATGGTTTGAAAGTTATCGATGTTTTTCAATTAGTGTGTCCATCAGGATTTTAGACACACACTGTATAGAAAATTATTCATAATTATTTAATAAAATGATAACCAAACAAATCTTATAATTTTAGAAAGCTGACAATTTCTTCTATAAACCCTTTTTGTTTTATCAATTTTGCATTAAAAAATGTCATCAGCACAAAGGGTGAAGTTTGAAGAATAGAGTGAAACCTGCAAAAACGTTAGAATTGAGGGAAAGTCAATTATGATAGTCCCAAGCCTACATACAAGGAAAAAACAAAGCAAAACGGATATACGTTATTAACGGATATCCATTTTGCTTTGGTAAAATATCATTTTCCCTTTTTTATGTTTTGCAAAATGGATATCCGTTTTGCTTTACCCTATTTTTTATTTTATTTTTTAGTTTGTTACTAACTATTAATAGTTTATTACTAACTATAGTCAATGTATTCATGTCTTCTTATATAACCACCACTACCAACTATAAGCTTGTGGTAATACATACAACCATCTAACCAATTCTTTCAACTTGTAGTATTGTAGAACATTCTCTTAACATAACCAAGCCTCTAGATTGTTCCACATGAACTTCAACTCTAATACACGTGCACCTGCATTATTATTTATGCTTCTACTAGCATAATTAAATATGTAGTTGTGAGTACTTCTTCAAATGACTCATGGTTAAATTTCCATAGCATCACCACATGTAGACATATCTCCATGCTATATTACAACATCTAAAACTCACCACATCCTACCACATTACATTTTATCATTGTTCAATATCCATATAAACACACACACACACACACACACACTCTCTCTCTCTCTCTCTCTCTCTCTCTCTCTCTCTCTCTCTCTAGTTATATCATTTTCCTAGCTTTCCTAGTTTTCTTGTTTTTATTTCCTTTGTCAATAAGGGAGAGGGAGAGATGGAGGGGAGAGAGAGGCAAGAGATAGAGAGATAGCTAGATAGAGAGAGAGGAGACAGATATGGAGAGATAGAGGAGATAGAGGGGAGAGATAGGGGGATAGAGAGTGAGCGAGATGTCTAGAGAGATAGAGAGAAGGATTGAGAGGTAGAGGATGATAGAGATAGGGAGATAAGGGAGAGATAGGGAGATAGAGGTTTAGGGTTTCTTGGGCTTAGGGGTTAGAGTTTAGGGGCATTATTTAGGGTTTTGGGGTTTAGAGAGAGAGAGGTTTAGGGTTTCTTAGGTTTAGGGGTTAGGGGTTAGGGTTTAGGGTTTATTGTTTAGGGGTTAGGGGTTCAGGTTTAGATATTTAGGGTTTATAGAGAGAGAGGAATGATAGGGAGATATAGAGGAGACTAAGGAGAGAGATCGGGAGATAGAGAGTGAGGCACATGGCTAGGGACATAGGGAGAGAGATTGAGAGGTAGAGGGATGATAGAGATATGGAGATAGGGGAGAGATAGGGAGATAGAGGTTTAGAGTTGCTTGGATTTAGGGTTTAGGGGTTTGGGGTTTGGGGTTTAGGGGTTTAGGTTTTCTCAGGTTTGGAGATAGCTAGATAGATCGAGAGAGGAGATAGATAGGAAGAGATAGAGGAGACAAAGGGGAGAGATAGGGAGATAGAGAGTGAGTGAGATGTCCAGAGAGATAGGGAGAAGGATTAAGAGGTAGAGGGACAATAGAGATAGGGAGATAATGGAGAGATAGGGAGATAGGGGTTTAGGGTTTCTCAGGTTTAGGGTTTAGGGGTTAAGGTTTAGAGGTTTAGGGTTTAGTGTTTAGAGAGAGAGGACCAATAGGGAGATATAGAGAGTGAGGGACATGGCTAGAGACATAGGGAGAGATAGGGATATGGAGACTGAGGGACATGGATGAAGACATAGGGAGAGAGATTCAGAGGTAGAGGAACAATAGATATAGGGAGATAGGGAGATAGAGGTTTAGGGTTGCTTGCCCATTTAGTGTTTAGGGTTTAGGGGTTTAGGGTTTCTTAGGTTTAGGGTTTAGGGGTTAGTGGTTAGGGCTTAGGGGCATTATTTAGGGTTTATGGTTTAGAGGTTAGGGGATAGGGTTTAGGGTTTAGGGGCATTATTCAGGGTTTATGGTTGCATGTCAAAAGAAGTCTCTATCTCTAAATCCCTCAACCCTAAATAATGCCCCTAATCCCTAATCCCTAACCCATAACCCCTAAACCCTAAACCTAAGCAACCCTAAACCTCTATCTCCCTATCTCTCCGTTATCTCCCCCTCTCTATCATCCCTCTACCTCTCAATCTCTCTCCCTATCTCTCTAGACATCTCACTCACTCTCTCACTCTCTCCCTATCTCTCCCTCTATCTCCTCTATCTCTCCCAATCTATCTCCTCTCTCTCTCCCAATCTATCTCCTCTCTCTCTCTATCTCTTCCTATCTCTCCCAATTTAGGCTTTAGGGTTTAGGGGAATTATTTAGGGTTTAGGGGTTTGGAGTTTAGGGTTTAAAGAGAGATAGAGATAGGGGACTGATAGAGGAGACAGAGGGGAGAGATAGGGAGATAGAGAGTGAGAGACATGTCCAAAGACATAGAGAGAGATTGAGAGGTAGAGGGATGATAGAGATAGGGAGATAGAGGTCTAGGGTTGCTTGGGTTTAGGGGCATTATTTAGGGTTTAGGGTTTATGGTTTTGGGGTTAGGCATTAAGGTTTAGTGTTTAGGGTTTAGAGAGAGATAGAGGACCAATAGGGAGATATAGAGGAGACCGAGGGGAGAGATAGGGAGATAGAGAGTGAGGGATATGGCCAATGACATAAGGAGTGAGATTGAGAGGTAGAGGGACAAAGGTGATAGGAAGATAGGGAGACATAGGGAGATAGAGGTTTAGGGTTACTTGGGTTTAGGGTTTAGGGGTTTGGGGTTTAGGGTTTAGGGGTTTAGGAGTTAGGGGTTAGGGTTTAGGGGCATTATTTAGGGTTTAGGGTTTATAGAGAGAGAGGAAAGATAGGGAGATATAGAGGAGACTAAGGAGAGAGATAGGGAGATAGAGAGTGAGGAACATGGCTAGGGACATAGGGAGAGAGATTAAGAGGTAGAGGGATGATAGAGATAGGGAGATAGGGGAGAGATAGGGAGATAGATGTTTAGAGTTGATTGGATTTAGGGTTTGGGGGTTTGGGGGTTTGGGGTTTAGGGTTACTCAGGTTTGGAGATAGCTAGATAGAGAGAGAGAGAGAGAGGAGACAGATAGGGAGAGATAAAGGAGATAGAGGGGAGAGATTTTGAGATAGAGAGCGAGCAAGATGTCCAAAGAAATAGGGAGAAGGATTGAGAGGTAGAGGGACAATAAAGATAGGGAGATAAGGAAGAGATAGGGAGATAGGGGATTATGGTTGCCTGGGTTTAGGGGTTAGGGGTTAGGGGTTAGGGGTTAAGGTTTAGGGGCATTATTTAGGGTTTAGGGTTTATGGTTTAGGGGTTAAGGTTTAGAGGTTTAGGATTTAGTGTTGAGAGAGAGAGGACCAATAGGGAGATATAGAGACTGAGAGACATGGTCAGAGACATAAGGAGAGATAGGGATATGGAGAGTGAGGGACATGGCCAGAGGCATAGGGAGAGAGATTGAGAGGTAGAAGAATGATAGAGATAGGGAGATAGGGTGATAGGGACATAGGGAGATAGAGGTTTAGGGTTTCTTGGGTTTAGTGTTTAGGGTTTAGGGGTTTAGGATTTAGGGTTTTAGGGTTTAGGGCTTAAGGATTAGGGGAATTATTTAGGGTTTATGGTTGAAGGGTTAGGGTTTAGGGTTTAGGGGCATTATTTAAACTTTAGAGGTTTCTAGGGTTGCTCAAGTTTAGGGTTTAGGGACATTATTTAAGGTTTATGATTGCATGTCAAAAGAAGTATCTCTCTCTCTAAATCCCTCAACCCTAAATAATTCCCCTAATCCCTAACCCATACCCCCTAAACCCTAAACCTCTATCTCTAGGTATCTCTCCCTTATCTCCCTCTCTCTGTCATCCCTCTACCTCTCAATCTCTCTCCCTATCTCTCTGGACATCTCACTCACTCTCTATCTCCCTATCTCTCCCTTTGTCTCCTCTATTTCTCCCAATCTATCTCATCTCTCTCTCTACCTAGATCTATCTCTCCCTCTCTCTTGCTTCTCTCTCCCATATCATTCCTCTATCTCCCTATCTCTCTGGACATATCGTTCACTCTCTATCTCCCTATCTCTCCCCTATGTCTCCTCTATATCTCCCTATTTGTCTCCTCTCTATCTCTCTACCTAGCTATCTCTCCCTATATCTCTCTATTTCCTCTCTCCCCCTATCATTCCTATATCTCCCTATCTATCCTCTCTATCTCTCCCTCTCCCTTATCAATGAAGGAAATGAAAAAAGAAAACTAGGACTCTCTCTCTCTCTCTCTCCATGCATATATCCATTAGGTAGACTATTTTGCATATGGTGGTCATATCCTTTAGGTCCAATCACCTCCAAACTTCACAAATATATATAGAGCATAATTCTAAGAATCTTTCATAAATACCACTTCTCTACATAGGTGCAACTAATACCACTTTTTAATTGTTTTCCACATTTAATACTTATTCTTTTTCATTTTTCAAGTCCTACATGTGTCCAAGTTGTATTGCTTGTCACGTTTTTAGTCTAATTGTTAGTCCTAGCTTTCATGGTTATTAAAATGTTAGTATAGTTATATTTATCCTTAGGTAACATTAATTTACACATTGTTGCAAAAATAACCACACTAAAAAATAACCTTACCTAATTAAGGTTAACCTTTAAGGTTCTTTCATTTGGTGAGCCTAACAGATCCAACTAGTTCAATCTTCTTATAGTCCATGCTTAGCCTTCCAAGAGAGTTCATGCCATGTTAACTTTGCATTATGTCCTCACTTTCCTCTTGCTAGTTATAGTACTCTTTTTTTATAATCCTATCCCTATATCATACTATTGTTGTTGAATTTTCTTTCCATCTTCATCATCATAGTCCTAGTTATCCTATTTTGAGCCTACCATTTATCCTAACCATGTCAATTTTAATGACCTCCAAATTTTCCATATATTCTTCTCCACCAAACCTTAGACCCTCACCCAAATCCTTACTTTCCTAATAAAAGTCCTTCCCCAAACATCATTTGATCATTTGGCTCCTTCCATCACTAGATAGGTACCGCTACTTTCCATTATTCATCCAATACAATCCCAATGTCATAGCTCACATTCCCACACCTACATTCATAGACTTCATTCCCCCTATTGACACTATCATTGATAATCATTTTAAGGAGTCTCCCTTGAATAATAATTAAACCATGGATTATCCCATATCCCCATCTTACACTTTTTGGAAACAACACAAATAACTGAGAAGGGGGGTGAATCAATTATCTTAAATATCTTAACTTTCTTTTCTCCTTTAATAATTAGTGTAGCATCAAAACATATAAGCATACATGATCATAAGAACATAAATAAAATCATCACACATAACACAAAGATTTTTACGTGGAAAACCCTATTAAGGGAAAAACCACGGGGTGACCATCCCAAGATTGTATTCTCTATTAAAAGAATAAGAAGTACAAAATGGCACTTGCCAATTAGGGCTCACTGCCTGAGCACACTGCTCACAAAAGGCACACTACCTACAAGAGACTCACTATATACAATGTTTTATAGAAGGTAACCAGGTGTTTGAATTGATGAGAGGCATCCACAAATGCTGAGTTTCAGTTCCAGTTAGGCTCAATATACTGATCTAATGCACTTCATTCTTCCTCTGCTCTAGTAGTGCTGCTCTGTCACATACCAGACTTGTATTGCTACTTCCACACTTATCTCTGCCTTTCCTTGCACCTTATTTCATCACATTAGTATTTTTCACACACCTTGATACTGGAATCCATTTGGTATATATATATATATCCTCACCAAGGATTTCAACATATTTCTAGTCAGCAACTGGAATATTCAAGATATTTACAAATTACTGATATGTCAGCTGAATCCATGCTTGATTTGTGGTACGTATCAAAAACATAGGTATTGAAGTCATCAATCATGTCAGCCAACAATGTATGATCCCTCAATTAGCTTGATCAACATCAATTACTTATCTGGATTGAAGTCTGATACTCTGCCGGTCACTTCTTCCTCGGTCTTCTCTACCTGACTCCAACCCAACACTTAGATGCTCATATATTTTCCATGTTTTATCACCAGAGGATCAATCTATGGAATACATTAGTCATGATACTCCTCTTGACTTATCCATGTCTATAACTTGCTAAGTCATACCATCTGAGAGATCCAGACCTAATTGTCGGACCTTGTTGCATGCTCTATTCTGGTTCACCAAACCAAAACAGTCTTCAAGATGACTTCCAGTATAGGCATATTATGTGCTAGAGATGTGTGGGATAGACTTTGTTGCCATCAATGACAACATCCATGAAGCCACACAGTGTCTCTTGTCAATAATCTCCCCCTTTGGCATTGATGGCAACACTTAGTGAAAAATGACTAAGTGTCGCAGCAAACTCCCCCTTGGCTAATGCTCTGTCTTATGCACTATTTTACTAGAGCTCCCCCTTAGCTGGATTCCACATTTTTCACTACTCCTCACTGCCCCTTTGACATCAATGGCAAAGGGTGGGATCCATAGACCAAAATTTGCAAAAATTAACCTATACATAGCCGCATAAGTATGTATATACATGTTAACTTACATATACTTGAGTATGTCCACAAAAGTGGCCTTCTACTATACATACGTTGTGGCCCAGCTCTACTTCATCCTGTAAAAAATAGAGATGTGACCACTCAACAAAAATGCATATGCTTCTACCCTTCTTAGATCTACTAGATCACTGGTCCAGGCTGTGGTCTAGGCATCTGTTAAGGCCTCATGCATTGCCTCTAACTTAGGGATAATTATCCCTTTGAGTTCACTCATCATATTTATTATATTCCTCTTTTCTTTCTCCAACCTCTTTATTTTATTTATAATGACAATAGCCTGGCATTATTGACTTATTATGGATGTAGTGAGGGGATCAAAATTTTGAGATAAACTAGACAGTTTACCTTCTTGTTCTTTCACCTTCTTTTCAATATCCTCTATCACTTTCAACCAAGATAGACAAAATTTGTACATGTCCCCACCATCTTTAAGAGCATTTTCAAGACTCTTTATCCCAATATCTAGGGTCCTATCATTAGTAATGAGTCCCTATACTTCAGTGAACCTTTTTCCTAAAAACTCTTTTCGGACCTTTTCTTCTGCCAATTTTTCTAAAGAATCAAAATGAGTGCTAATATAGTTTACTAGAGATTTCAAATTACCAGATGGAGAGGCTAAAGGATCCTTTTGAAAAGATGGCATGATCTTCTCTAGCATATCAGATATAATCTCTAATAGAGTGTAGTCTTCCATGTGAGACTTTAGAAGATTTTCTTTTGCTTTAGCTTGGGCAAAAGATGCTATTTTCATTGTCTAGACCGGAGAGAGGGAATCAAAATTTCATGGTCCTTGGAATAGTTCTCATTCATCTATCTCCATCAGCTCTTTGTTCAAGAAATTATTCACTGCCTCTACAGTGTCTCTTGCTAGAGATTGAGTCTTCTTTTCTTTTGGAATCTCAGAACTATCATCAGAAATCTTCTTTGTTTGATCTTCTTCTCTTTCCTTTACCTCTTCTTCTTGCCTCACTTTCTCCTCTTTACTTCCTTCTCCTTTAGTTCCTAAATTTGGAATGTCTGTAGAGAGATCCGGAGGAGAGATGTTAACTACTTCATGAACTTCCTCTTCTAGAACAAAGGAATCCAAGTCCTTAGACTTCTCCTTATCTATCTCTTTTGACCCTTCTACATTTGTATCAGTAGATTCTTCATTTGACGTATTTAATCCTTCAACATCCATGGTACAAGGTTCTTCATCTATTTCCTCTATAACAGGAAGATTGAATCTTTTGAAGGCATTCCGGAGGATGTCTTATGTTTCTCTTACTACCTGATTAGTTTCTCCAAGCATAAGTTTGTTCATTCTTGCTTTGCTCCAGAATTCATCCTTGTAGTCCTTAAAGATCATGCTCATTTGCTTTGGAGTAATAGAAGGATAGAGCTGAATTGCAATCTGTTCTTGGATCTCTAAATCTTTTGCCTTGGCATTCTCTTCTCTAAGTTCAAGTACCTTCTCTAGACTTTTGGGAATTAATGAAATGATTTCAATGAATGCTTTATTATAAATATTTAGATACCTGATTGTAGCTTCTTCCAAGATCCTCTTGTCAGTATCACTATATTCATAATAGAATTCTGTGACTGGTTGCAAGTTCCCATCCATAGTGACTGCCTTGATGATATCATCAATAGAAAGAGTGGGCTTTTCAACAAATTGCTCTACCTCTTCTTCTTTGTTTTTATTGGCAGAGGATTCCCCAGATGTTTTCTTCTTCTTCTTCTTCATTTTCTTAACTTCCTCATCAGACTCTATTTCTTCATCATCCTTTTGACTTGTGTAAGACCTTGTGGCTTTTGTTTTCGTTCTCTTTTCTCTCTATTCAGATGTCTTGACTTCCAGTTTGGTGGCTTTTAAGCTCTTAGGAGTGGCAGATGTAGAGTTCTTGGAGGATCTAGTCCAAGAGGAGGCTTGTATTGGAACTTCCTTTTTCTGCTTCTTGTTTCTCTTTCTCAGCTCTTTCTATTTTCTCTCTGTTTGCATCAACTACCTCTTTTGATATGCCATATATTTTGGCAATTTCCTCTACTTCCCTTCTAACTTTCCTCTTTATCTCTAGTTTTCTTAACTCAACATGTATCTTTACACTTAATTCTTGAAAGGTTCCAAACCTTTCTACCTCAGGGTCCTTTGGCTAGCTCAACAGGTGTTAAACGTGTAGCTCCAATATTTTCTCATCTACTTTGTAACCCATTGGCATTATCCACACTATTCTGGGCTCAACTGCCTCCATTAGGCATTGATTAGTATCTACCATGAAACACATTGTATCCTTGTTTTTTTCTACTATGGATTGAGGTATCCTTTCTCTGGCTTGCATCATACTTTAGAAGTTCTTAAAGTATCCCCAAAGTGTTGTACTTTGAGCCTTAGCATTACCAAGTCCATACATATAGTCTTTGATTTGTATGGCAATTAGTCTGTCATTTTGCCATACCCAACCACTTGATCTGGGTAGCTCATTCATATAGTAAAAGAACAGACACAATATTAGACAACCGTATTTGAAGAAATTCTTCTTATCCTTTTTGATCTTTTGCAAGTTTTCTAGTAGTTGATTTAGGAGAAGGTTGCATAGATCATAATCTACATTTTCCCTTAGCATCTGATATGCTGTATATATTGCAGTTCCAGACACAAAGTTCTCCCTGCTAGAATGATAGATCTTATATCCAATTATTAATGAACAAAATTTGACATCTGGATCTGTGATTTCATCAATTGTCATTGCTCTTTTGTCAAACTTAGATCCGGTGGCTTCAGTTACTATTTGGTTCTTGACAAATTTTAATGCAGGTAGCCCACCAGATGAATGCAATCTAGTTACTGCCCTAATGACATCTTTTGTTATCTTGAAGGGCTTCATTAACCACATGAAATTGTCATGTATTTTGTTAAGAACATACTAGACCCAATCATCTTCTGCAAACCAGGGAAAGTGGATGCAATGTCCAAAGTGCTGATCTTGGAGGGTCTTGTATTGAGGTTTGAGTTTAAAAATTTCATCTATTAACTATTTATGATAGATGTCCATCAACTTAGATTCTCCAAATTCCTCAATATTGGCATGGATGTAAACCCTAACATCTTCTACATGCAGTACCCCATGTCGAATGCTAGAAAAAGTGTCTAAAGGATCAACTTCTAGGGATTTGTAGGGATGCTTCTTGAATTTTGGGCGTGGCCTATCAACAATCTTCACAACCATTGGAGTAGCCATTTTTGCAAAAGATTCATAGAGAGAAATTTAGAATGGAATTACCTTTTTACACTTTAGGGTTCAAAATAGGAGCCAGAACAAATCACTGGTTGAATTAGATTTTGCAGTTGATCTTTGAGAGAGTTGTAGACACTTTGATGCAAACCTTCTTCTTTTATTCTTCTCGAAAGCAAATGTGTGAATAATAAGTGAATGAACCCTTTTATCTCTATGCAAACCCTAATTTCCTTTTGCAATAAATGCACAACTTAAGTCATCTAGTTGCCTTGTTCTAAGAAGATCTTTTTGAATCACTGAGATGCACTTAAAATCATTTGACAATGTATCTTCTTTCCTCCAATCATGCCATGAATCCGCAAATCAAGATATTTCAATTTTGAATCATATTGGATATGTCTATGAAGATCTTGCTTTATCGGATGGCTATCAAACTAGATCAAACTTGGATGATTAAACTTTTTCAAAACTCCATGCGGATCTTTCATATTTTTATCAAGGGTTATTTAGGTATTTTTCTGAGAACCCTTTAATCCGTAACATTCCATGTGCCAAGTTTAGGCACTAATTGATTGGCTGGGGGAAATTATTTTTCTTTGTGACTCCCCTTGAGCCAAAGCTCATCTATTTAGTTTCCAGAAGGAGTATCAACACCAGATTCTGGTGCAGATCCATCCCCAACATTTTTTGTACTCTTCTTCACCCAAATCTTGTTCATCTCCCTTTGAACTTCATCTACATTCGCTTTTCCTTTTCCCTTGTTTCTGATTATGATGCACCGGACCCCTTTTATCCTCATTTTTACTTCTGCAGAATTTGGCAATATGACCGAATCTATTGCAGTTGTAACAAACAACATTTCTTTGCATATTTGATTGATATCCTCTTGATCTGCATTAATTAGCCATATGTCCCATTCTATTGCATGCAAAGCATCTACCATTGAATGAATTGTTTATTTGCATATTTCTACATTCATGAGATTTGTGACCATACCTTTTGCAATTGAAACATTGTCTAGAGAAGGATGGATTAGTCTGATTCATTCTCCTTCTACACTGAGTTGCTTTATGACCGAAGTTGTTGCACCTAAAGTAGTATCTATTGAAGGGTGGATATCTTTGAGCATTTGGTTGTTTTACCAAAGGTCTTCTAGGCTTATTTTTTTTGATTTCCTGATCTAAAATTCTTCTAACCGGATCTGAAACTTTCACCTTTCTCATATCCCAATCCATGCTTGTCATCTACCCTCTTTTGGCTTTCAAGAAGAACTTCAAGTTGGGCTGATCTTATCTTGAATTTCTCTTTGTATTCATTTTTCTGTTTGAAGATTTTGTTTAAGAGTGTCTATCTAATTCTCAAGTTGTTCTTCATTATCTCTAGCTTCTTCAAGATCAGATTCAAGATGCCTGATTATTCTATCCATTTTGTGGCAATCCTCTATCTTCTCCTTGAGAGATTGTTTCAGATTATCTTCAATTTTCCTTTTCTCTTTAATTTCTTGGGTGAATCTCATAACCCCTGATTCCATCTGATGTCTTACCATAATGACCTCTTTTGATAGCTTCTCACATAGCTTGTTTTTTTCATCCAGATCTTCATTACTATCATTGGCTTCACTCTAACTTGCTAATTTTTGAAGTAGTTCCTTTCTCTTTTTCACAGAGATACTCAATTTTTCTTTTAGCACATTTATGAAATTATCAATTTGTTTGAGTCTTTCTCTGAAGTTATTGACTTCAGAGTGAGATTGTTCAAGATCATCTAGGGAAGACTAAAGTTGTTCCTCCATACAATACATATCCATTGAGATTCCTAGATCTTCCTCAAGCTATTAGGCTCTTTTTAGAGGAACTTAGCTCTGATATCAATTGTTGGAAACAAGGCAGATAACTGAGAGGGGCAGTGAATCGGTTATCTTAAATATCTTAACTTTCTTTTCTCCTTAATAATTAGTGCAGCATCAAAACATATAAGCATACATGATCATAAGAATAGAAATAAAATCATCACACATAACACAAGGATTTTTATGTGGAAAACCCTGTTAAGGGAAAAACCATGGAGTGACTATCCCAATATTGTATTCTCTGTTAAAAGAATAAGTACAAAATGACACTTGCTAATTAGGGCTCACCGCTCACAAGAGGCACATTGCCTACAAGAGACTCACTGTCTACAAGGTTTTATAGAAGGTAACTAGGTGTTTGAACTGATGAGAGGCATCCACAAATGCTAAGGTTTAGTTCTGATTAGGCTCAATATACTGATCTAATGCACTTCATTCTTCCTCTACTCTAGTGTTGCTGCTTCCACACTTATCTCTGCCTTTCCTCGCACCTTATTTAATCACATCTATATTTTTCACACACCTTCATACTGGAATCCATCTGGTATATATATCCGTACCAAGGATTTCAACGTCTTTCTAGTCAGCAACCAGAATACTCAAGATATTTACAAATTATTGATCTGTCGACTGAATCCATGCTTGATTTGTGGTGCGTATCAAAAACATAGGCATTGAAGTCATCAATCATGTTAGCCAACAATGTATGATCCCTCAATTAGATTGATCAACATTAATTACTCATCCAAATTGTAGTCTAATACTCTGCCAGTCAGTTCTTCCTTGGTTTGCTTTGCTTGCCTGCAACCCAACACTCAGATGCTCATATATTTTCCATGTTTTATCACCAGAGGCTCAATCTCTAGAATAATGTAGTCATGATACTCCTCTTGACTTGTCCAAGTCTGCAATTTGTTGAGTTACACCATCTGAGAGATATGGACATGATTGTCAGACCTTGTTGCATGCTCTGGTCTTGTTCACCAGACCGAAACAGTCTTCAATCTGACTTTCGATATAGGCATATTATATGCTATGGATGTGTTGGATAGACTTTGTTGCCATCAATGACAACACCCATGAACCCACACAGTGTCTCTTGCCAACAACACTTTCCTCACCTTTGAACCCTTAGAAAATGACATTTAGCTATCCCCACCATTACCAATCACACTTTCTAGCAATCCCATAAGACACCTTACCCATCACTTCACCTAGGTCATCACCAATTAAATCACCTCATTACTCCATTCAACCATACCCATACCACCCCTTTCTCACTCCACAACCTGTATTAATGCGTGATTCACCCCATGACATGCTACAGTTACCACAATGCCAATTCACTCTACCATAATTCTTCATATTATCTTATGAATCACCATCCTTTCTTCCCATTCCTTAAGACATCATACCATGACACACATCCCTTCCTCTATTACATCCTCCCTAACCCTTTCCCAACATTGATAGCCCACTACCCATGCCACCTCCTTTTCATAACACATTTGACCATAACATTGCCACATCAATCATCACTCATCTTGACACCATCCCTCCACCATGTGACATTTATCTAACACATATTTCCAATTATAATTATATCTACACAAAACTCAAGGAGTTGTAAGTGCAATTAGAAGACCTTAACCCTCCTTCTCCTTCCTCATCAATAGAATGGATTAAATCACCACTATCAATTGACATCGTCTTACAACCATCTCTTCATAAAATGGTCTTGCTTAAATTTGATAATATAATGTCCAAGGTGATCTCATTGCACATATGAGACACTTCTTTATCTAAGCCACAATTATCACCATTGATGATTATGTCCTTGCTAAGAATTTTCCCTCCACATTGATATAATATGCCCTTGTATGGTTTGACACATTACTAATTGGTTCTATGAATTCAATTTAGATCTCATGCATAGCTTTACCAACCACTACCAATTCAACATCAAGCCTAAGGTTTTCTTAGTGCAACTCACACATTGCAAACAAGACTCACTAGGGATTACTAGAGAGAGAGAAGTTCAAATTTTAAAGAGATGAAACTTTGTCGATTGGTTGAAAAGATGTTAACCATGTAACAATAGAAATTTGCAAGTTGAATTGTAAGTTCTAAGAATAAACCAATGAAAAGAATTAAAAAAAACCATTTGTATAGTTCCAAGAAATGGAAATTCATTTCTCAAAAATGGATATCCATTTTTTGACCCACAAAATGGATATCTGTTTTCTAGAAATGGATACCCATTTTCTAGAAACGGATACCCATTTGCTAGAAACAAATACCCATTTTCTAGAAACAGATACCAATTTTCCAAAAATGAATATCTGTTGCCTGGAACTATACAAATGGTTTTTTACCACAAAACGGATATTTTTAACATGCCTATGAAAGTTAAAGTTGGCCAATTCACGAATTTGGCTAAGTAAAGACGCGATTTTTTTTTCCATTGCCACTGTTTGGCCCACGTTGATCCTGCACATACCTAGTCCCATGATCATTGCATATTTCAATGAATGAACTGTCAAAGTCAAGCTCTTGGCCTTTGATGAAGGGGGTAAATCATAAAACACACAACAACGAAAATTGCATGCAAAAAATAGAACTTTATTTTAATGATTAGGACAACTTACTACATTACAGAAGCTCAATTACAATTAGAGGAATCACCCTCCATAGGCTGCAACACATTACAGCTTCCTATCCCAAGACTCTGGAATCATCTGCCTTTTGTAACCCCAAATCAGCAAGGGTTTCTATTTTCCCACCTACTCTTGACTCTACACTTCCCCCCTTAACTTGACTACTGCCCAAGGTTCCCAAAAATGGTTATTAATAGCCTTTTTTTGGCGACCAACAACCTAATTTCAAAATTTGTATCTCCCTCCAAAAATAGGTCAACTTTCGGGAACCATAACTTTTGATTTGGGTGTCCGATTGACGAACCATTTTATGCGTCAGAAAGATCGTAGAGTGTACTACGCGCTAAGAACTAGCTCTGTCGGTTCTGGCCATTTTAGGGCCCGTACGGGGCCGTTTAGTGCCTCAAACCTGAGTTTGAATAATTTTTAGGCATTTTTCAGGAAGTAGAAACTTTAATATCTTTCAACTCACAAATGATCTGTGCATGATTCCTTCGCTAAAGGTCTTATATTTCTGTTATGTAACTTCCTATAAAATTTCACTTCAATCCGTGCCCAAATGCAAACTTTCTAAAAATAGCAGGTTACTATTTTTAGCAGTTTGGAAAAACTAAAAGTGCTACATCATTATTCAAGTGATTATGGAATCAGAACCACAAATTTTGAAAAGAAATGGAAAGAACATCAATAATTTTGAAACACATCTTTTTTTGGGTAATGTAAGATTGCCCTTACACCACTAGATGCTCCTGCATCCGCTTTTATGCACAAAATCTCTTGAGCTCATATTGGTATCTCTGCATGCTCACCGAGCTCTAAGTATTTCCCCCAAGGTACATTAGTCTCAAATGTTGGTACTCCCTCCATTTTTCCTTAGTCCACAACTTCTTGTTGCAATTCCCACCATATACCCATGGCATATATGGCCATTCCATTTCATGATCCTTCAACCATTTCACGATCCTACATACCCTAAAGGCACGACTGCATCCACCCTCCTTGATTCATTCCACCAATGATGTTCCAACACCTTCCATTTCCATTTTGTAGCCTTTTTATCCATCTAATCATCAATCTTCCCTTAACTCCCTCCACTCAATTCCAAGTCATGGTCAACCAATGTGCACAGTATCTAAACTAGGAGCTTCCATTCACTCCCTTTCCCCTCCCTATGGAATTTGGAAGTTCATATCTAGATGCCTTGTTCATACAACAAATTTCCAATTACTTCTTGCCTAAGGAGCCCTCATTCAAAAGCTAGATAATACCATAAAATGAAATTACAATATATTCAAAAGATAATCTAAATCCATGTCTCCTCACATAAATAGTCAAAGAAAAAGAATTTCAAAATTATATAAGTAAAAAGGGCAAGTCATAAGGGCATCTGTATTTCCAAATTCCAGATAATTCACTTTCCATCCATTCCATCTATACAAAATCTTATTCCATTCAAAGTTTTAAACCCTATCATTCCCGCGCATGAAAGAAGTATGGATACAATCATGAAAGTTTTAAAAGTTTATGCAGGTTTCTGACATCCCACACCCTCCATTTTACCAGTAAGCATTTCCATTATCTCCTACATCCCTTTTCACACCCAAGTCCTTGTGTTTATTCCAATGTGTACAGTCGTTCATCATGGTCTTTTTCCATTTTACACCAGTTCATATCCTTCCATTTCACATATGTTTGTTTCACCTCACTATGGTCTGTGCTTTTGGAAAAGTCCTCAATCTGCCATCTTCCACAATGTAATCTTCTCCTTCCTTTTGCAGTGCACTTCTTAATTCATTTATCTCTACCAACATTGATGAGCATGATATCTTGATAAGGTTTTTATGCAATGGCATATAATACTTGACATGGACTACATTCCTTCATGGAACTAGACAATTGAGTTCTTTTGTCCATACCTCCTCCACCTTCTCGGTATATAAAATAAATAAATAAATAGTAAAGAGAAATCCCTTCATCTAAAGGTGAAAACCACCTATGGTGGCACCTTGGATAAGTACCATGATGAAAACGTGGTAAACAAGCATCATGGTAGGTTGCTCAAAATATGTCACTTCCACTTAGAAGCATTTGATGTCACTTCCATATCATATCCATCTCTCCCATCCATACATGCACATTTAATCCTATTTTTGTCCATTAGTCCTCCTTTCCAAGAAACTTCATGAGGTGTTGATTCTTTATGTAGCTTGACACAAGTCTGCATTGATGATCTTGGTTGCTGATGGATAGGAACTAAGGCAATTGCACACACTCAAGCCTTTGGGATATGGGTAGTCATTCTGAGTTAGTGATTTCTACTTCCCTGATATTGTATCATGTTGTTTAGTTTAATAAGTGGGAAACATAAAGATTCTGGGTTTGAAACTATCGTTTATCTTAGAAATGCTCTGGAGCAATTCTCCAGTAGAGTCACCATTTGTTGTGCCTTGCACACATGCCCCATTCTATCAAATGGAGAGCCCTTTTTTCTAGTTTTGCTTGAAGCTTTGGCTTAGTATTGGTTAGTTCCTTTGAGGTGATGTTCAAATTGTAAGATCAGATCAATCCACATATGGGTCAAACTTGCATACACCTATTGAAAATGTGCCTAAGTTCCTGAGAAATTGAGTCAAGTTAGGATAAGTCCCTTTGTCACAAGATCCTAAGACTTCAAGGCCTTTGTGCTAAAATAAGGTGTCACTGCACATTGCGCTAATATCTGATAACACCAGATACTCATGCTAGCTCTCCTTAAACAAACTAGTGCTAAAATCGAATTGTACCAGACTTGTGCTAAAACACACCTCGTTGGATATGTCTAGTGGTCGACATATCTCCTACTGGTCCTGTGACATTTCAAAGCCCCACCGATGGGAACTTAAGTCAAATGTGCTAAAGATGAAGGTAACCAGATTTGCATCGAATATGGTCATCACCTGATATATCCGGTCTCCGCCAAAATTTTGCAAGCTCCAGTCGACCCTGAAACCTCTGCAAAGCGATAAGTGTGTGACAATCTATCACTATACTCCACCATTAATGATGCATTAAGATATAGTATAAAATCTCAAAATTACTCATGAATAGTTTATTATGCATTTTAATCCCTAAAATTTTTGAGCTTCTGCGTGAACTGAGCAATCTACAACAGCTAGTGGTGATCTGGACTGGTTTTGAGCACGTTTTCAGAACATTTGATTCTTCGACATCTCTAGTTCTTAAATTCATAGGTTGGCATCATTAAACCAATTTTTACATTGAAATGTCAAGGTTGAAGGGTTAAAGTTCAATTTAATCTTTCATAGTTGAAATCTTTATTTGGGTCTTCACTGAAAATCGTCAACTTTGAGTTTCAATTTAGGGCTTTGTTTGAAATTTATGGGTATATTCAATGTATATATGTGGGTTTTGATTTCCTATCATGAGTATAAGTGTTTAATGATTAAGTGACCCTAAAAATCATTAGTTTCAAACATAGACAAAAATCACACAGTGCAACACGTTAAAAATCTTAGAAAAAATTGACTTAAAGCGCATTGTCATAAACCGTAGGTATCCTTAGCACAGAAAAGCAACCCCACTAAACATATCCTATAACTTCTAATAGCCCTACAAAATATGACCTTAATTAATCCCCTGCAAAATGGTGTGATTCGAAAACCTAGTGCCAAAAAGGGGTGTCACATGACCTGCGCTGAAATTGGACTTCATTAGACATATCTAGTGAGTAGCAAAAGTTCCACAAATCCTGTCAACCCTCAGAGCCCCGTAAACTCATATATTCAAAAGTTAGCATTGAAAAACCTCATCACTAGACTTGCACAGAAATACACTCTCACCAGACTTGTCCAGTACCACCCAAAATCTCCACTAGTCCCATGTCTATCAATTTCTTCACCGAGGTGTTAAGCTGGTTTGCACTAAAAATGAAGGTTGTCAGACCTACACTAAAAGTGTCCTTCACAAGACATATCTTGTGACCCTACAAAATCCCACTTGTTCCATCAAGTGGTAAACCCCTACCAAGGACATTGAACTCTCTTTGTGCTAGATTCAACACCCTCCAGATGTATCCCTTGACCTGCTAAAACTCTACCAATCCAGTGATAGCTAAATCCTCTACTATATTTGTTGGTTGCCAAAAACCCTGCTAGAGACATTAAAGAGAAGTTGTGCTAAAATCCATGGTCTCTACAATTATCCTATGACCTTCAGAAACCCCGCCATGTCTAGTGAAGGTGCAAATCCCCGCTGACTGTGTAAATGAGTCAATTTAAATGTTTTTTCTAAAGGAAAAGGTGTGTTTTGTCAGATGATTCACATAAGATGTAGTGTAGTGGTAATTTTCATGTTTTTGTTTGAGTTACAGAAATTGTGCATAATATATCAACATTTATTGCAAATATCCAATGAGGCCATGAAATCCTGCTGGACTTCTTTTCACTATTTCTTTTGATGAATCTGTGTAGTACATGTTAGAAGGAAGAATATCATGCATGTCTTGAGCTCCTCTACTAAATTTTAAGGGTTTTAGGCTTAAACAATGGTTTTCTTTGATAATTCCTGACTTAGGATGTGAACTGTAATAATCTAGTTGTCTTAAAAACTTAAGTATAGAACTCATAGGACAACAAACTACAAGGTGTACTTATTAGGTCATGTCCTATAGATTAGATGTCTTCCTATGTAGTCAACATGAAGTACAAATTCAAGGGAATCCCACCAGTAACAAATATCACCTCGGCATGGCAAAACATTGGAGATACCGACCTTGGCCATATAGACATAGAAGAATTCAAGATCAGAGTCCTAGGCCCAAATCCAACTCCATTAGCCAGGAAGATTAGAGACAATGGGGAAGTAGAGGCTGCTGCTTTCCTAACATTAGTGCACTATCCAGAGTTGATTGTAGATTGTGCTAACAATTATGACCAAGCCACAAGAACTATAAGGATTCAGGGAGAGCAGATTCTAGTAGATCTTAGTGCCCTATCTATAGAAGAGATCTTTGACATTTCTCCATTCCCAAAGCTCTCCATAATGGATAAGGAAGAGGCTAAAAAGCTGTATAAGGACCCAAAGACTTGTACAAAGAAGATAAATGAAGGGTGGATGAAGAATAAGAGGTCAACCTTATCAAAACCACCTCATACATTGTATAGAAGTGATTTGGTGACACTCTTTAGTAGGATCATGGGGCTACCCATTGCCTCTACCTTTGAGGAGTGGATGTTTGCATATATTGAAGAAATTCTACATGGAAGCAAGAAAATCCATTGGGCCCAGATCTTAAGTAACAATATTCATGAGGCTTTTGTCAACTTCTAGACAAATGAAACCTTTAGGTGGACTTCATGTATTGTGTATACTTTAGCAAGGATTGTAGTATATCCTGGTCTGTCCAAGTTAGGAGAAGTTGGCAATAGAGATGGTCAACTCAAGGTTTATAAATGCTACCCTCAACTAGAAGTTTCCCAATCCTTGGTGCACCATAAGCAAGTTAATGATGCATTCACTATGCATATTACTCAGATTGTACAAAATGACATGGCAAGAAGGATATCTCCCGAAGCAATAGTTGTTGTGCAAACATATGGGAGATGATACATCCAGTTCCAAAAGTTCACTTACCTGAGGATACAAGGTTTCATTGGTTTACCATCCAAGCTCTCGAGATATCCAACTGATAAGGTAGTACTCCTGGAGATCACAAGGCAATTGATCACATGTGCAGAAAGTTTGAAACACTTACACCGAGTAAATATCAAGTTTCCCATACTACTAGGAATGGGTAACTATTCTTGTACCATTATAGGAGTAGCAGAGCACTCAGATACATAGCTCCAATTATTAAATCTACATTATTATAAAAAAGGAGGTATTTTGATCCCTTTGGTGTAATGGAGAAGTTTGTGAGCAAAAGGCTATTTCACAAAGAGCACTTAGAGGACTTTTGGGCCAACTGTCAAGATGACTATGATGTGTTAAGGAGGAAATATTCTAGGTTGTCTCTTGACTTTATTAGAAGGTTTAACATCATATGAGTCCCAGACCAGGTGGTAGATGATAATAATGTAATCCAAAGAGGCCCCTGGGAGATTCTATTTAATTAACCTATCTCATTCCCCAACTGGGCAGACTTTGAGGAAAGTTCTCTAGATATGGCAATGAGATCAACTTCATCAAGATGTGGGTGCAAGCCCAAGTTGCAGCATTAAATCAGAATATTGTAGCTCTAACCTATGCAGAACTAGAGCAAGAAAAGGTTAGCAGTGATGAAGAAGATCATCCTATGGAAATAGAAGATGTTGTAGGACAGGGAGCAACCAAAGAAACTGATGTAGATAGTGAAGAAAATATTCCCTTGGTAGAGAAAGGAAAGGCCAAGAAAGATACCCCCAAACCATAGAAGAAGGAGCTTCCTCCTTCCACAAGAACAAGGGTAGGAAAAAGAAAAGATATGCCAAGTGGAAAAGGAGAAACTTTGAAGGCAAATAAGCCAAAGGTATCAACCATTGCTGCATCAACTATTGCCTCTGCTATGGATACCCCTGCCCCTGTTTCACCAAATGTCCCAATTCTAGTTCCTTCCACTCTTACATGCACCATTGCAATTGCTACCATCTCATCTTCATCCACTCCCCTCACATAGACCTTGCCATCCATTTATGCTATTCCCATTTCATACATTGCTCCATCCACCTTCCCTACCATTACATCCTTAAGTCTTCTTGCTCTTGTTTCCTCTCCATTTTCTCTTTCTTTTTCATCTTCCTCCCTACCTCCCATTTCTACCATCCTGTCACCACCACCTTTTACCTTACCATCTCTTGGTCTTTCCACTCCACTTTCCATTTCTTCTATGCTATCATCCCCTCCTCCTTCTCCCTTTACTAGCTTTGCTTCATTTGCTAATCTTTCTAAGTTATATCTACCTCTTGTTGAAACTGATTCTTTAATGGCCATCAATGATTCTTTGACTAAGTCATTCAATGCCCCACAAAAGTGCCAATGCTACACCTCTTGTAGTCCCCTCACTACCAAGCATTGAGAAAATATGTGTAGAATTGGATTCACAGGGAGATATAAATAAAGATGACATTACACAAAACCTCCTTATAGACACTAGTGTTATAGATATTGTAAACATAGAGGACAATCCTAACAAGGAGGTCAGTAATTCAGTTTTGGAAATGACACAAAAAGATGTGATAGAAAATTTACAACAAATAGAGCAGCTTGAATCACCAATCAAGGATGTTGGATCTGATGAACACATGGAACAAGTACCAGATCAGAATGTATCAAAGGATAGAGGAACATATCAAGCCTTGGGGGGGGCAGAATATTGATGATTCTTTAAATAAGGGAGATAGTCACATTGACTCTCGTAAGCATTCCTCTACTGCACCAGATTGGTTACAACAAAGATTGAGTAATAAACCTCCTAAGGTAGAGGTAATGTAATTAGACTTGGATACTTTCATGGCTTGATTGGAAAAACCAAAGAAATAGAAGAAGGCTAAGATTCAATCAAGGATTTACAAGGATACAACTGGATCTCATATTGCAGAAGTGGCTGCCCCTCCTGAACAAGCCAATAAGGAGGATGTAAGACCTAAAGACTACACAGTCATGACTATAAATTTGGGGCCTGCATCAAGAGAACAAGAAATTGATGAGTTCAAAGGGTTTGTATCCACCATTTTGGACCGACTAAATAAAGATGAGCTGACAAAGTAACAGCTGAAGCAACAAAATGAAGAGCTTAGAACCTGCATCAAATTCTTGATGAAACCAATGAATGAAGATGGAGAACCTGAGGCAACACCATCTCTTCTTTCTAGAGAGGAGTTGACAAATTTTGATAAGATTAAGACTACAACAGTAGCCATAGATGAATGGTTTCACAAAGTCTATGCAGAAGGTTCTTTTTGCAATTGAATTACATAAGGATTTTTGCATATTGAAGTCTAAATGGGAAGAAGTCAATAATGATTGCACTACTTATGAAGATTACTATTCCCACATGCATCCTCGAGTGCTAGCCATGACTAATCTTCCTGATGAGGTTTTGTTAGGAGAAGGCATTCTAACCCAAGACAGATTGGATAATCCTAAGCAATGGTTAGAATTTATTGGATTGAGAAATTAAGTTTTTGATAAGGCTAGAGATTCTTTTGACACTACCAGAGCCTAGATTATGGAAGTGATTTATAAAATAAATGATGTATTAAGAGCCTATACAAATTCTGATCTTGATGATATGGCCCCAGTCGATATGGAAGGATGTAAAGATAAATTGCATCATGTTATTCATGGAGAGTCACCATTGAATATGATTGGGAAATTGGAAAAGGTCAGTGATCTCAGAGCCACATTTGTAGAATTTAGAAGAAACGAGAGATCAAGAGATGGAGTGTACTACAAGTTCTCACAGGAGGTTGACCAATTAAAATTTAGAATGGATTATATCAAGGATCCTGATCCAACAAACATAAATCTAATGCTATCATCTATTACAACATATGACAACAGAGAGGTGGAAAGAATAAAGTGAACCTAGATGATGAGGACCAATAGAATATTCTAGCTAAATTTTGAAATCCCGTCACTCCATGTCAGCTCCAAATTTCAAGGGTCATGTGACCTTAATATTTTGACTTTATTTTGTCTTGTAAATTGGCTCTTCATCATATACATCCAAATGGGTAGTCGTTTTGTCCAAGTTTAATGTATTTTTAGGTTGTATTTCATCTTTTTCCTAGAGGACAAATGTAAATGCGAAAATGCAACAAATTGTTGTAATTCATTAAATGCAATGTAAATCTAGGCCATTGGTGTTGAGATAATTTCCACCGTCCATCAAAAACTCAGTATGGTGCCTCCTCTATAAAAAGGGCCATCCTTTCTCTCATTGTAACATACTCTTGATAGTGAATTGCTGAGACTATGCCAAAATTTTGATTAATACAAAGCAAGCTTTATAGGTTACTGGAATTGCGTATTGTGTTGTCTATTTTGGTTTTCATGGTTCACATCAAATCTGAGATTGATTAAATGTGCTATTGCAATGTTAAGTGAATGTTGAAGATATCTACTGAGTGCTTTGGTCCATACTATTGGTGTTTGCTGATTGTAAGTTATTGTGCATAGTTAGCCTGGGCATTTCTATTGAATTCAATTCGATTGCATTTCATAAGTTAAATTGTGCCATTGTTTGGGTATTTGATTGATGAATGTGATTTGAAAATTTTAAGAATCCTTTAAAGATTGCATAATTTTCTACAAAATTGTGGTATCTACATCCTGGTAAAGTAGAAAGTGGTTTATTGAAAGTATTTGTCTATCAACAACATTTCCTTCATTATGATTATCACTTAGGATTTCACATTTTCTCTCTAAACCCTCATCCTTTTTGCATTTTCTTTATAAACATCTATTAGATTTAGGTGATAAGCAGCATTCACCACTATCCATCTATTGAAAAACATCATAAGGTTTTACACACTTTGTTGTCATAGTTTCATTAAACCCTACCAATGCATGTAAGTCCCTTGTTGGTACAACTGATACATCCTACTGAATCTATTCCTACAAGCTAAGACCTAGCTGTATAAAACCTTGGGGAAGCCCTATCTAGGATATGATACCTTTTTCAAGAGAGGTGAGATACCCTATATTTCATCTGCGTTGTTGTTTGCTAAAACCACCATCAACAAACCCCAACCCTAATTCAAACCCTAACAGTAATCATAACCCTAACCTTAACCCTAACCCTTATTCTTACGCTAAGCGCTCTAACACTTACCCTAACCCTAACCATAATTTAAAATCTAACCCTAACCTTAATACTAACCTTAACCCTAATTGTAATTCTAACCCTAACCATAATTTTAACCCTAACCGTAACTGTAACTCTAATTCTTACCCCAATTCTAATAGCGACCCACCTTAACTCTAACCCTAACCCTAACCCTAATTCTAACAATAACTCTAATATTAATCCTCATTGTAATTCTAACCTAATTATAATTCTAATCCTAACCTAAACCTTGACCCTATTTCTAACCCTAATCATAAGCCCATATGGAACCCTAATTCTAACCCTATATGTAATTATAACCATAATTATATCCCTAATTCTAAACCTAACCCTAAACCTAAGACTAATCCTAATTCTAACCCTAATCCTACCCCTAATTCTACCCTTAGATCTAGTTAATTGTAATTCTATACTAATTCTAACCATAGTTGTAACCCTAATTCTAGATGTAATTATAATCCTAATTCTAACTTTAACCCTAACCCTATTGTTCAAGCCAATACTAACCCTAATTCTAACCCCAACCCTAATTCTGATTCTAATTGTAGTTTTAACCCTAATTCTAACCTAAAACCTAACCCTAATCTAAATTATAAAACTAATTCTAATCATAATCCTAATCCTAATTCTAACCATAATTGTAACCATAACCCTATATCCAATTATAATTCTAATCTTGATTTTATTCCTAACCCTAATTCTTACCCGAATATTAATTCTATTACTAATTCAAACCCAAATTATAACTATAACCATGACCCTAACCGTAATCCTGATAGTAATGCTATTCCTAACTCTAATTTTAACCCTAAGCTTAATTCTAACCCTAACGATAACCCCAATTCTATCCCTAACCTAATTCCAACCTTAACCCTAATTCTACACTTAGATCTAGTTAACCCTAATTCTATCCCTAATCTTAACCCTAAGCCCAACCCTAATTCTAGACCTAATTGTAACACTAACTATAACACTAATTCTAACCCGAACCCTAATTGTGACTCTAACTCTAGTTATAATAAAAACCCTAAGCTTAATTCTATCCCCAAACCTAACAATAACCATATTTCTAACCCTAATTCTAACTTGAACCTAAACCCTAACCCTAACCCTAATTGTAGGCCTAACTTCTAATTTGAACCCAAATTGTAACTATAACCCTAACCCTAACATTAATCCTGATAGTAATTTAAACTCTTTCTATAATTCTATCCCAAACCCTAATTCTATTCCTGATTCTAACCAAGTTCTATTTCTATTTCTAACCCTAACCATAATTCTTATTGTATGTAATTCTAATTGTAACCCTAACCCTAATTCTATTCCTAATTCTAACCCTAACCATAATTCTTATTGTAAGTAATTCTAATTTTAACCCTAACCCTAATTCTAATACTAATGTTACCCTAACCCCAACCCTGATTCAAACCCTAACCCTACTTCTAATCCAAATTCTAATCCTAAACCTAACCCTAATTCTAATTGTAATACTCACCCTAATTCTAACTATAATACTCACCCTAACTCTATCCCTAATTCAAATCCTAACCCTAATACTAACCTTAACCCTAACCCTAGTTCTAACCGTAACGTAATCCTATTTGTAACCATAACCCTAATTTTAACCCTAACCATAATTGTAACTTTAAGTCTAATCCTAACCCTATCTGTAATTGTAATCCAACCCTAACCCTAACCCTAATTCTAACCCTAATCCTAATGCTAATTCTAATTGTAACCCTAATTATAATTGTATTTATAATAGTAAACCTAACCATATACATAATTCTAACCATAACCCTAATTTTAATTGTAATTCTATCTCTACCTCTAATTCTGACTAAAACCCTAATTCTAATTGAAACCTAAGCCTAAGACAAATTCTATCTGTAACCATAATTGTAATTTCAACTCTAATTCTAACCCTAACAATAACCTTAACCCTAATTGTAGGACTAACTTCTAATTTGAACCCAAATTGTAACTATAACCCTAACCCTAACATTAATCTAGATAATAATTTTAACCCTAACCCTTATTCTTCCCCTAGATCTACTTAACCCTAATTATATTCCTAATTCCAACCCTAATCCCAACCCTAACCCTAACCCTTACTCCAATTCTAACCTTAATTCTAACCATAACATAATTTTAACTCTGTTTTAATTGTAACCCTAACCCTAATTTTAATCATAGATTGAACCCTAATTCTAACCTAAAACCTAACCCTAACCCTAACATATAGGCCAATAGTAACTGTAATTCTATTCCTAAATCTAATCCTAACCCTAACCCTAATTCTAACCATATTTATATATATGACCTTTTTTGTTTCAATTCAATTAAAATTGATTTTATCCAATTAAAACTAAAGGGTAAGCTCTTCTATTAACCTTGTTATTCATTTAATTGTAATACATACATAGAGGGGATTCTCACACAAAATGGGTACATTTTATTTGATTTCAAGTGATCATAGTTCATCATATCCTCATGTAGTTATGGTATGTGCAGGATCATGATGGGCCAAACTATACCTCGAAGTGGCAATGAAAATACAAAAAATTAGACTTTATCAAGTTCATGTGAAAATTTGAATGGATTATCTACACAATTTGAAAAAGATGTAAGAATGAAATTTATAGAGAATTGAATCTAGTTTATAGGCTACTATTTTTTTTAAAACTAAATTTACTTAGTGAAAATTGAATATTTCAATGAATAGCTATTAAATTTTTCAGAAAAAAATAAAAAGTGGGTGTCATTCCTAGCCAACCTACTATGAGTAAAAATATATATATATATAAATATTTTTGAAACTTTCAAAATAAGTAGAGGACTCATGTCCGGATGTGATGCATATTTATTTGAAATTTCTTTTCCAATAAAATAATTAGTTATGATTTTTTTACTGTGACTTTTTTAAAAACTAAAAAGTAATTTTCTAGCCAACCTAACTCAATAAAAAAAATGAAATTCAATTTTTTGTTTTAACCTATAGCCAGAAAAGCATAGAGTGTGACGCAGGTTTCGGATCTGAAAAAGGTGAAATGGTTTGAAAGTTATTGATATTTTTCAATTAGTTTATCCATCAGGATTTCAGACACACACTATATAGAAAATTATTAATAATTATTTAACAAAATGATAATTAATAAAATATTATATTTTTAGAAAGCTAACAATTTCCTCTATAAACCCTTTTTGTTTTATCAATTTTGCATAAAAAAAGTTGTCAGCATGAAGGGTGAAGTTTGAAGAAGAGAGTGAAACCTGTAAAAACGTTAGAATTGAGGGACAGTCAACTATGACAACCCCAAGCCTACATACAAGGCAAAAATGAAGAAAAACGGATATCTGTTTTGCTTTGGTAAAATACCATTTTTCCTTTTTATGTTTTACAAAACGGATATCCATTTTCGAAACAGATATTCATTTTTCTTTACCCTATATGTTACTCTCTCTATCTCTCTCTAAAGGCGGTCTATCGATATCCCGCAATGGTCATAAGTATTCATCTTTAGCTTTGTGTAAATGCTAAAAAGGTGGTCTATTGATATCCTGCCATATTCTTATGACCATTGCATCTAATTTCATCTATGATCGAAAAGGCTTGTCTATTTTCTAAGTTTTGTAAAGAGCATTGATAAAAAAATTGTAATGTCCATTTTAGATTCATTTTCTGCATTTCCTATAATCATGATAATCTATGAAATCACATTTTTTTGAGGCATTCTATCAAATATTTAGCAATGCCTTGTCTATGTTTCCATAGTTTTTATAAATATTTACTAGAAAGTTACCAAATATAATATTGATAAGAATCCCCCTATCATTATTCTTTTGATGGATGCCATGTACCATTCCATTGGTGTAAGTAAATAAGATAGTAGAAAAGATCATGGAGTTTGGCTATATACCAGTCAACTACATTTGTTTGAAGATTTTTTTAACTTTTAAACAAATTTCATTATGTTATGCATTGTAATGTTGGCACTTTGTAAGTTCTTTTTTGAAATGTATGTAAACATAAGAAAAGTCTACACATAACAGTTGGTCTTTTGGTAAATGAACATTGTGGAACTTTATGAGGCATGGGGATGTTGAACTTCACTGCAATTTACAAGTTTTTGGATGAGTGCATTAGGATTATTCATTGATGATACATAAATATTTTCAAAACCTTCATTTATATACTAACGAGATTTTGGGAAGTGGAGTCATGTTTTCATCTACAACTTTGCAAAGGTTCCACTTTTCCACCAAATATATTAACATTACTTTTAATCATGTAAGACTTTGGGAATGTTAAGATAAAATTAAGTCACCAAAAGTGCACCTTGGACTCTACACTTCTACTTTTCGGATCTCTCTCTCTCTCTCTCTCTCTCACCTATCTACATACTAAATAAATCCTATTCCTAGCTTTCCCAGTTTTCCTTTTCCTTTCCAATTTGCTTAGGAGAGAGATAGATAGTTAGATAGATAGAAAGAGAGTCCTAGATTTCTTGTTTTCATTTCATTTGTCAATAAGGGAGAGGGAGAGATAGGGAGATAGAGAGTGAGCGAGATGTCCAGAGAGATAGGGAGAAGGACTGGAGGTAGAGGGATGATCGTGATAGGGAGATAAGGGAGAGATAGGGAGATAGAGGTTTAGGGTTTAGGGGTTAGGGGTTAGAGGAATTATTTATGGTTTTGGAAGAGAGAGAAGAGAGAGAGAGAGAGAGAGAGAGAGAGAGAGATGAGAGAGAGAGAGAGAGGAGGAGAGAGAGAGAGAGAGAGGAGAGAGAGAGAGAGAGAGAGAGAGAGAGAGAGAGAGAGAGAGGAGATCGAGAGAGAGAGAGAGAGAGAGAGAGAGGAGAGAGAGAGAGAGAGAGAGAGATGAGAGAGAGAGAGAGAGGAGAGAGAGAGAGAGAGAGAGG
Source organism: Cunninghamia lanceolata (assembly GCA_027924645.1). Lineage (NCBI taxonomy): Eukaryota > Viridiplantae > Streptophyta > Pinopsida > Cupressales > Cupressaceae > Cunninghamia > Cunninghamia lanceolata. Next base: position 712,294 of record BSBN01001561.1, read on the forward strand.
AGAGAGAGAGGAGAGGAGAGAGGAGAGGGAGAGAGAGAGAGAGAGAGAGAGAGAGAGAGAGAGAGAGAGAGAGAGAGAGAGAGAGGAGAGAGAGAGAGGAGAGAGAGAGAGAGAGAGATGATTGTGCCGGAGAGAGGACGAAGTTAGAGGTGCAGAGAGAAATTTAGGGTTAGGGGTTAGGGTTAAGAAATTATTTTGGGTTTTGGGGTAGGGTATTGGGGACATAGGGAGAGTGATATTGATAGGTAGAGGAATGCTAGAGATAGGGGAGATAGTGAGATAGAGGTTTAGGGTTGCTTGGTTTAGTGTTTAGGGTTAGGTTAGGATTTAGGGGCTTTATGGTTCTTAGGTTGAGGGTTTAGGGTTTAGGGCTTACCGATGCCGTTATTTAGAGTTTATGGTTTAGGGGGTTAGGGGTTAGGGTTTTAGGGGCATTATTTAAGGTTTAGAGATATATGGTTGCTTGAGTTAGGGTTTAGGGGCATTATTTAGGGTTTACGGTTGCATGTAAAAAGAAGTCTCTCTCCCTCTAAATCCCTCAACCCTAAATAATGCCCCTAATCCCTAACCCCTAACCTGTAACCCCTAAACTCTAAACCTAATCAACCCTAAACCTCTATCTCCCTATCTCTCCCTTGTCTCCCTCTCTCTATCATCCCTCTACTTCTCAATCTCTCTCAGATGTATCTCTCTAGACATCTCACTCACTCTCTATCTCCCTATCTTCTTCCCTTGTCTCCCTCTCTCTATCATCCCTCTACTTCTCAATCTCTCTCAGACGTATCTCTCTAGACATCTCACTCACTCTCTATCTCCCTCTATCTCCTCTATCTCTCCCAATCTATGTCCTCTCTCTCTACCTATAAACAATAAACCCTAAACCCTAAATAAACACTAAATAAACAATGTAAATGTCAAAAATAAAGAAGGTTGTAATGAAATCTAAGATGTGAAGAAAAGTATTTCAGGGATATCATTCAATTAGATCAATAATATCCTCCACAACATGCATTCCATGCAAGTTTAACAAGTTTGCAAGTCAAACCCTAGTAAAAATCAAGAAAAATATGCAATTTTTTCGCAATAAAAGCATGCAAACAACTGATAGAAAGGGTGTTGTATGAAATTTTATGATAGATATAAGATAATAACCATGTAATTAGTCACCTTGTGATAAAAAATCAGACACAACATCCCTTTAGATAGTGTTTGTAGAGAGTTGACTAGTCAAACCTAGTGAAAAAGCCTAAAACATGCAATTTTTGATCAATTTCAATGCAAAAGTGTCAAACAAAAATGTGTTGTAAAGGATGAGACTTAGGGAAGTAGTAAATAGGGTCTGATATAAGGTCTGATAAATTCAAAAATTCTGTTACAACACACTTGTAGAGTAGTCTTGTGAAGATAAGCAATGAGAAGCTAGTGAAAAACCCTTAAATCATGCAATTTTCATCAATTTTCAATACAATCATGAAATGAAAAAGTGTTTGTAAGGAATTTATCAGAGGGAAGTGAGGAATATGTCTGATAACAATCCTCCAAGTCCACAAAATCCACTACAACACCCCTAGAATGCAACCCTAGAGAGGAATCTAGTGCAAAACCTAGTGAAAATGCAAGTTTCAAACCCTAGGTATGAGATCTAAATGAAATTATGAAATGAAATGGAATGCTACAGGGTCAAAATAAGACTTTAAAGAGTGTAAATTATAATAGTAAAATCTGAAACCAAATTTTAGTATACCAACCCTAGCTCATGCACAAACTAGGGTCTCATAAAAACACACAATTTCAAGCAATTTTGACCAAATGAACAATGAAAATGCAATACAAATTAGCAAATTGATAATGAAATTTTTAATTTTATATCAGAAGTTACAAAAACTAAACCATAAACCTCTAAACCTGAACCCTAACCCCTAAACAATAAATAAACCTAAACCCCTAAACAATAAACAATAAACCCTAAACCCTAAATAAACAATGTAAATGTCCAAATAAAGAGGTTGTAATGAAATCTAACGATGTGCAGAAGAGTATGTCAGGGATATCCCGTCAATTAGATCAATAATATTCTTCACAACATGCATTCCATGCAAGTTTAACAAGTTTGCCAAGTCAAACCCGAGTAAAAATCAAGCAAAATATGCAATTTGTTTCACAATAAAAGCATGCACAACAACTGATAGAAAGGGTGTTGTGTGAAATTTTCTGATGGATATTAGATAATAACCATGTAATCAGTCACATGTGAGAAAAAAATCAGACACAACACCCCTTTAGAGTGTTTGTAGAGAGTAGACTAGTCAAACCTAGTGAAAAAGCCTAAAAACATGCAATTTTTTATTAAATCTCAATGCAAAAGTGTCAAAAAACAGGTGTTGTAAAGGATGTGACTGAGTGAAACAGTAAATAGGTCTGATATATTTGATAAAGTCAAA